>OV281285.1:20691153-21303846 GCA_923062465.1 Acleris sparsana
ATGGGCTCCGTTAATTCCGCTAATTCAAGAGTCAAGTGTAACTAAACAGCCAAAACTACAAATAATAAAAATCTAAACAAAAACTTACTTAAATGAAAGCACATACAGGGTTATTGGTAAGTCGACCTATTCCCGTTAGGAGGTGATAGGGGTGACTATTTGCGATAATTTTGACCCCCATATGCTTTATGCAAAAGTGAACCATTTTTGAGTTATCGCGATTTTTAGTTTTTTTTTAAATTAGTCGGAAATTCAACTTGAAAAATTTATTACAAAAAAAGCATCAATTTAAATCTTTTTTTTTCTTCTGATTTACAAAAACGATTAAACACTGGTTATTTCTCAATATTAAAACAATAATTATCGGCCCAGATTTAAAAAAGCGAGACGGAATACGAAATTTTTTCAATATTTTTTGCGATCGCTTTCCACTAAAATGCCTTAAAAACAAAAAAAAACGTTATGAAACTTGGCTTGCAGATTATTTTAAAAACTTAACTGTTTTCTTAGCTCTCCAAAAATGCATAACAGGTAGGAAATTATTTGAAAAAAAACTGAAAAAAAAAACATCACAAAGGGAGCGGGCGGAAACTAAAGTCACAAATGCCACTTCAAAAATAAAAATTAATAAACATACCGAATTTAAATCAACTTCTTTTATTTGCTTTTGTACAAGATGAACTTGTTGCTCTTATGCAATATTAAAAAAAAAAATATCTGTGCACGTTTGAGAATGCGAGGCCGAAAACTACAAAATACATGTTTTTTTATCAAACTCCAACATAAATTACACGAAAACAGAAAAATTTACCATTTCGTCCCTTCAGCTCTATTTCTTCTTTCTCCGCCGTCTTGCAAAAAATGACACCTTTTTTCTGTTTTGGCGGATGCTGTATTTGAAGTTCATTCTAGTGCTAAATATGGTTCGGCAATTTTGTAGAGTACAAAATTTGCTAAAACTTTTGGCTTTAAAGATTTTTCCACGACCCCTAGGGATGAAGATATGAATTCGTCTATGGGAAGGTAGCGTTAAAAATTGCTACTTTTTTCTAGGTTTCCTTCTTATTTACGTTTTAGTGCATTTTAGCGTAAATTGTAATTCGGCAATATTATAGAAACTTTTAATTAGTAGATAGATAATTTTGTCTCCTAAAAGATTGCAGAAATTTGGTTTGCGCTAAAATACTCTAAAACGTAAATATGATAAGAAAACTGGAAAGGAAACATTTTTTGACGGTAGCACTCCATACATTATTCCGTATCTTCTTTTCTAGGATTGTAGAAAAAAAATGTTTCATAGCAAAAAATACAGAAAATTGTGTGTTCTATAAAATGCACTAAAATGTAAATATGGAACGAAACCTAGAAGAAAGTAGCAATTTTTAACACTAGCTCCCCATAGACGATTCCATAACTTATAGTACCTAGGGGTCGTGGGAAAAATCTACGAAAACAAAAGTTTAAGCATTTTTTTTACTATAAAATATTGCCTAACCTTGATTAGCATTAGAATGAACTTCAACGACAGTATTGGCAAGAAACAGAAAAAGTGTCAGTTTTTCAAAATGGCGGAGAAAATGAGAAAGCTGGAGGAACGAAAAATTTGAGTTACCATGCCTATATTGTCCTTGATAACAATAAAAAACCATAGCAATCGGACCTTATTCAGGGTTCCGGATCAACGATGTACAAAATGTACGACGATTTTTTTTGTATGGGCTGCACTTTTTCCGGTTTAGCATACTTCCGGTTCAGATTTCGGAATGGCGACAGACAGATCGTACGATAACAGGTCAAAAACGATATTGTTTTTACCGAGTTGAATAGAGGCCCTGCACGACCGATTTTTATTATTTTTTATATATACCTATAGTTATTTCGTAGTATGAGAAGAGGTCATAATAGTACATTATGATACAAGTGTGCTAAGTTGACCATTGTATACAAGGCGCTATTGTGTGCGCACGAGCGGCAGCGAGTGCGCCACAAGAAAGCCGCGTATATTATGGTCACAGGCACACGTGTTACATACGACGTTTTTCAACACACTTGCGAAAAAAAAACAAGACTCTTCATTTAGTCAAAGTTTAATTAATTATTAAAACAGTTGGTACAATTACAATTTCTTCATTATCTTTAATTAAAGAAGACATTTTCGTTAATATTAAACTTCACAATAATTAATCCAAACTATCTTCGTCACAGCCGTCAATTATTTACGAAAAATGGCGGCTGGCGCGTTGTTTTTTTTTCTTGCCGCGATACCGATGCGCGCTCAAGGCTAAGGCGCGAACGAGATCGGACAACAGCCAAATTTAAAATGTAACAATTCATGTTTAAAATACAAATTACAGAAAAATTTAAATGATTTTAATGAAATTGAGTTATTTTTTAGTAATAAAGCTGATTTCACCAATTTATTGAAATAAATATGTAGATAATGTTATTTGCCGCATAAAAACTGTTTGTTGCTAAGAAAAAAAAAGGTATAACCCGACTAAATTATATCGCTTCTTCTTCGTACTTACAACTTGGTACTAGGCTACAAATGTAAATTGTTTGGGTTAATAAACTAAAGGCACTTGTGCGTAATATACTGAAAAAGCACGCGTGTTTAATATCTAGGTTTATGAGCCAAAAATCGGTGGAATAAAAAGGTCGTTTTGAGCAAGTGTGTTGAAAAGTATATTTCATACCGCTAGGTGACTAGGTTAGAATGACATCCGAGCTAAATGACTCCCTGTATCCCTGGGTCACGCCATAACTCGAGAATGGCTCGTACTATTGAAATAATTTGATATTTTTGTGTTCGAAATTATCAGGCCCAGGTTTGTATGAAAAAACAAATGCGCCTGGGCGGCGCCGGGCATGGACAGTTTATAACATTTTTCAACACACTTGCTCAAAACGACCTTTTTATTCCACCGATTTTTGGCTCATAAACCCAGATATTAAACACGCGTGCTTTTTCAGTATATTACGCACAAGTGCCTTTAGTTTATTAACCCAAACAATTTACATTTGTAGCCTAGTACCAAGTTGTAAGTACGAAGAAGAAGCGATATAATTTAGTCGGGTTATACCTTTTTTTTTCTTAGCAATAAACAGTTTTTATGCGGCAAATAACATTATCTACATATTTATTTCAATAAATTGGTGAAATCAGCTTTATTACTAAAAAATAACTCAATTTCATTAAAATCATTTAAATTTTTCTGTAATTTGTATTAAAACATGAATTATTACATTTTAAATTTGGCTGTTGGCCGATCTCATTCGCGCCTTAGCCTTGCGCGCGCATCGGTATCGCGGCAAGAAAAAAAAAACAACGCGCCAGCCGCCATTGTTCGTAAATAATTGACGGCTGTGACGAAGATAGTTTGGATTAATTATTGTGTAGTTAACGAATAATATTAACGTTAAACGTTATTAATATTAACGAAAGTGTCTTCTTTAAGTAAAGAAAATGAAGAAATTGTAATTTTACCAACTGTTTTAATAATTAATTTAAATTTGACTAAATGGAGCCTTGTTTTTTTTTCGCAAGTGTGTTGAAAAACGTCGTTTGTAACACGTGTGCCTGTGACCATAATATACGCGGCTTTCTTGTGGCGCACTCGCTTTCGCTCGTGCGCACACAATAGCGCCTTGTATACAATGGTCAACTTAGCACACTTGTATCATAATGTACTATTAACCTTAACTTAAGGTAGGGCATTACATACATCCTACTTATAGGGTGCCATGTATTTGGCGTAATTTTTAATGACCGAAACGTATTAGGCGCAACAAGTTTCGCATAATTTATTTACGCCGATTCTCAGACTTGCCAGAACTTTATTTGGCTTATATATATCTATATTATGCGAATGGTTGTTTAACCGAATAGTAGGTATGAGGGCGGCTGAAAGTTATCTACCTGACAATGAAAAAAAAGTAGCTGGATAGTTTATTTTTTATTTTTCTATGTCTTCCCTTCGACCGAAATGCACTTGTAACGATTGTCAAATAATGACATAAAATCGTTAAAAAAAGATTCTCTTGGTTTTCGACAATGTAGTCGTTCACCGTGGCTAGCATCTCATCAACGGTAGAAAATCTACGCTGCCTCAGATCTTTCTTCAGAAGACAAATAGGAAATAGTAACAGGAGGCTTACTCTGCGGGGATGTTGATGACATCGAAGCCATTTCTGGTCATGGCTAGCTGTGTTGTGCGAGCCATATGCACAGGTGCATCGTCGTGCAAAATCAAAATTCCATTGCTGCGTTTGCCTCTACGTTTTTTTTACGCAATTACCTATAGCGTGCTTCAACTGGCAACGTTAATTTGCGTAATAATTTTTTTGGTAAATAATCTATGAGCCATATCCTTTATGAATCCCAAAAAATAGTCGCCATGTGTTTACTAGCCGAAGGACGAAGCTTGAACTTCCGAGGAGGCTTTTCGTCTTTGAATATCCATTGTAGGGACTCCTGTTTACTTTCTGGGTCCCATTGTCCAATCCAAGTCTTATCACACGTCACAATCCTGGAAATAATTTCATCCTATTTCCTGTGACTCATGTCTGAAAACTCCTGGCAACATCTGACACTGTCTAACGGAGTCAGCATTTTGGGGACCCAGCGTGCACTAACCACAGACATATTTAAATGATGTAATGCTCCTCAAGAGTTTATACTTAGACAAATTACTTAAAATCGATTAGAATTATTTAATGATAAGGTCACTAACCAGCTGAGTTATATGACGTGTCCTGGGGAACTCCCGGATAGTTTATGTACTTATTTATTTAATTGAATTTTTAGGAATTTGATGCCTACTTTAGTCTAAAAAAGGTACAAGCCAAACAACTAAGCTACACCGGAGATTCATGAAAAGAGGTACAAATTGTATGAGTTGTATGCAATAAGAGCTGTCGATCATACGCCTGAGTTTCTAGAGTATGTCAAAAATTATTCGAAAGAAATCAAGCAGATTTGTGCTGCGGCGAAGTATTATTCGAATTAAATTTGTAATTCTGACAACAAGATTAAAAACCGTCTGGAACGTTATTAACAGTGAAACTTGTAGAACTAGAATTAGAGACCCGCACTACAGCCTGCAAGTTGAAAATAGTCTAGTAAACTCGGGCCTTTATGTTGAAAAAGAATTCGAGCGGTATTTTTGAACATACCTTTGAAGACCACTAAATCTTTACTATGATCTCCTGATAAGGCTAACATATTATTAAGATCCAATGTTAAGGAATGCACGAATGTGAAATTGAAATTTTATCATGTCACCTCTAAAATTGTAATCAAAACGTTTAGGTCTCTTAAATCAAAAAGACTGAAGATCTTTGGGGCCTCTCATTTACAGTACTTAACACAATTTTAGTCTACTGCGCCTTACTATGTTTATCCAGTGTGTCGTTATTGGAGTATTTCCTGATCTAATGAAACATAGTAAGATTACACATAGAGAGAAACACAAATTTTAGACCGATTTCGATACTACCAGCACTAAGTAAAGTTTTTGAGAAATTAATTCTTAATCAAATATCCTCACACTTTATTCTACTACCGGTGTCGGTGCTATTTTGGTAAAACATATATTTGATGCATGGGAAAAATCACTAGATGTAATTGGAGTTTTTTGTGATAAAACAGTATTTTTAGGTATCACTCTGGATTCGAAACTGCAATGGATCCACACTGACAGGTAAACTAAGTTCGGCGGTTTATGCGGTAAAGCGAATTCGACAACTTACTGACGTCGAGACGGCGAGACTTGTGTACTATGGTTTTTTCTATAGTGTGATGAGCTCCGGAATTTTGCTGTGGGGGAAAGCGGCTGACATTTAAATCATCTTTGTACTACAGAAGCGGAGTGTACGTGCTTTTTATTAGTCGTGGTCATACAATATTACTTTTATGCCAACATACGGCCAACCACTTGTCCGGGGCACATGAGCATGTCATGCTTGCTCAAAGGTCTTTGCTTACGGCGGCGTCGTTGATCGGGTCGCCACTTTCCCGAACACATGGTTGTGAGAGGCGATGGCTGAGATACGCGTCATACTCGTGAACGGGTGCTGTTTGTGGGGTCCGGTCTGTTCACGCTTGCAAGGACTTGTTGTTCAATTAACAATTCTAGTTATGACTTTTGACGTAGAGACCTCGTCGTGTTGTTCTCGTAGGTTTATTTTTATTTTTAGTTTAAGGTTTATTGACCTTACATTTGTAATAATATTATTATTGTTAGTTTAAAGAATTTATTATTGATTACTTTATTAAATTAATATTACTTAATGTAACTAAGTTTTAAGTTTTATTGTTTTATGATTGAAAAAATGACCTTCTGCTGCAGTTTATTGCGGCGCGTCTTTTCTGCAATGATTATTTTGTCCAAAGCGCTGGTAAATTCACTCTATATCCCCGACGTGTAAGAGCCGCCACGTCGCCTATCTACTGAATATTATGATTTTTATTTTTATTTTGACAGTCGGTTATTTCGTTTACCCGTTCCTTACTTATACCCACATCTCTAGCTATCTCCCAATGTTTCGCCCGTCGGTCTTCTAGAATAACTTTTTCATATTGGCCACGTTTTGTTCAGTGACAGCAGCATTGGTCGTCCGCTGTGAGGATAATCTTCTAAACTCTCACAACCTAATTTAAATTGTTTACACCAGAACTTTATCGTAAAATCGGAAAGGCATTAATCACCAAATACAGGTAACATACGCCGTTTGACCTTCCTTATACGAAATATTATGACTCATATATTATGCTCAATTTTATACAAATTAGTTTTTTCAAGCGACATGCTCCAAGCAACGAATTGCAAAAAACAAATGAAAAGCAACGAACAAATGGGAGTACTAAAATTTGAAAAAAGAACATTCAATTAATTCATATTGGCCGGTGTTTCTTTTTAACTACACATCGTCTAGGACTTGGTAGATAACTTTTCAGCCGCCCCTCGTATGTATAGGTATGTTAGGATAATATTGACACGGTAGATTTTAATTATGCATAATGTTTTATAACATAAATATCTGTAATTTATCAGAATTTGAATATCCCGAAATCCTGTCTGTATTTATTTCCGAAACAACAATAGGACTATTTCTTGATTAGTGTAACGGTAAATAAAAAAATATCCGAATTTAGCATATTTCCGTCACGGTGTAGGTTAGGTCAATTTGAAAAAAAGAGGCTTAGGTTAGGTTAGAGCTTACCCAGAACCAAAGTACGAGTACGCGGAATAGGGGCTCCCCAAACCGAAGCCAAAACTTCATTTTTGTAACGAGGTTAATGCAGAAAAGTTTATTGTTTTGCATTAATACTTTTACAGTTTGACAAAAAAAAAACATGGTTAAAACATATCACATAGTACTAGTACGGATCAAAGAATTCTCTCGTAGTTCTTTAGTCCGACTGTCGCTTCCAAATAAGTATTAAAATGAAGGTGTTATTATAATACAGGGTGACAGTGACAGGTAACTCGAACTATTCCTTAAAATGCGTTATACTAGAGCTAATTTGGAATTATTTTGTCCTAGTTAACTGGGGTTATGAGTTATTTATCTAAACTAACAATTGTGAAAAATAAAACCTCACTCTGGGAACTAAAACTGCTTTTTGCTAATAGCTGATGCATGAGCAAAACGCTTCAAACTAAGACACTTGACAATATTCCAAAAATCTCAGAAATAAAAGGTTCTTAAATCAAAAGTGACTATGTTTTTTTGAAAATTTATTTTATATCGAAGAGGATTACTCTTACAAATATATACCTATGACACTTGGCGTACAAATAACGGATATTCATAAGCTTTCCTAAAATAATTCTGCAAATATTTTCCACTTTATACAGGTTTGAAAAATTAAGCTTATTAAACGAGCATAAGGCGCGATCTGAATTTAATTCGGAAAGCTCTTGGTTTAGTTTATTGAAATTAAAAACATTACATTCATCGGGCTTTGGTTCAAGCTAATGTGTATTGTTTGTTTGGGAAACGGGGTCTTCATTGTTCGGATGGTATGCGGCCAGACGGCTTAACACTGGTTCCGTAGTACATGGGCAGTAGTCTCCTGTGGGATGCAATGTGCTTCAGTACTTTTGCTTCCTTGCACCCCAGCCACACGATACAGAGTGCAGGTGCCGCCGCTGAAGGTGATGCAGGGCTCAAGCACTCCAAATACTCAGAGTTCAAACTGGTGTATGTATGTGTTTGTTGCGGTAGCGGTAGAGATCAGTGCTCCTTGGTTATTAGAGGCAAGGGATCGGGCCACTTCGACCATTCGTCAACAGTGCACATAACTAATCAGCAACATGCTTCGTTCATAAATCTACACATTTATTCCCCGGCTCCGGTCGAATTCGGCTCAAAGGTTTCAATGTGTACCTATTGGCACCATTGCCACGCTATTTCCATCAAAATTTGTTGAACCAGATACGAACCGGACCTGGCATCACAGCCCCTATCCCTCAATCGCTGTCCCAAGTTTTTACCTCCACGCAACAAGGAACACTAATCTCGACCTCTACCAAAACAAACTCAATTGCTTGAGCCTTATATCACCTCCAGCAGCGGCGCCTGCGTTCTGTATCGTGTGGCTGGGCTGCGATGAATGTACTGTTTTTAATGTCAATAAACCAAACGAAGAGCTTTCCTACTTAAATTTAGATCGGGCCTTCTGTATCCTTTAACGAGCTTAGTTTTTCAAACACATATTTATGTGGACAACACTTTCACCGTTTTGGAATACTTATGAATTGAGACAATTATTTGTGGTGTGTATATTTGCGGGAAAAAAATTTGGTTAGAATTTGAAGTCTACTATTCATCATGGCCAAACCGCGGGTGATTGTATCCAATTAGGTATATGTAATAAAATACATCTACAAGAGTACAAAAAGCAACACCCTTAACTGTACATCGGTGGGCCTTATTACAAAAGGTATAAGGTTTACCGAAGGACAGTTAACAGTGTGGGCGATGGTACCTATTTTACCTAAGCTTTTAACATTCATGATTTTATATAAGTAGATAAAGTTATGATCATGGGTAATGTTATCCGTTAATTTTTGAACGTGTGACCGACAACTTTGCCTGATGTCGAAAGAGCGTCAGGGTTGTCACATTTCATAATTATCAAATAAGTAGTAAATTGAAACAGGGTTGCTACAGTTTGGCAAATGAAAGATGAGAGTGAAAAAATGCCAACACTATAGTGTCCCCCCTTTCAAATCAATCTAAGAAAAAAGGGACGACACTACAGTGTTGCCATTTTTTCATTATCATCGTTCATTTGCCAGACTCTATGAATATACCTAGTAAACTATAATTTCTTGAGAAAGAATCTTTAGTATTATTGAGTTCCTACCGGTTGTAATTTATAATTTATCAAAATAGATTGCAGGCATATACCTAATTAAGTGACAAATCTTTTTTCGTGGGTTTGTATAATGTTCAAGTAAACGGAATTTTTCATATTTATCAACGATTAAAATTAACGGCATCATTCCCCTAACTAGGGGCTATATTTGCAACGAAAATCATCAAAGGCAAATTTGGCAAGGGCAAAAGTCCAGGGCCTCTATTCAACTCGGTAAAAACCATATCGTGTTAGTTCTGTTATCCTATTGTCACCATTTTGATAGCTCTTATTTACTTGCCAGTAATAGCGACTTTCATCACAACAATACCATAACAGATCAAAGACGATATGTTTTGCCGTCGGGAATAGAGGCCCAGATAACATTGCCCACCATAAAAATCGATTAAATCAGGGTTTACATGAATGAAGACTTAAGAGTTATTTTTCAACATGAATGGATGTAAGCATAGATATGATTATATAGCTTCAGCAAATATTACAAAAAAAACACAGCTCTTACAGATGTTTTTTTTTCCAAAAAAACGGATATCTTATAAAATTCGGGCAAAGTTGGCATGCTTCACGGTAGGCAGTGAACCTGAGCCGTGTTTACCGTGGCCTTCCCTTCAAACTGTGCGACATTACGAAGAAGTTTCTGTTTCATAGTACCTACCTAGATAGCTTTTTATCGGCACTACGGGTACCTAAATACACTACGTTAAAAGCATTCGCTGTAGATATCGCGGTACTTACCGACCTATTTACAGTAGGTATAGCAGGTACCTACCTAGTTTCCCTAGTTGTAACTCCGCTAATCGAAAATGCAATGCGTACCTAGGTAATAGGTATTGCTGGAGTAGGAGCAGTCGGGTGAGAGAGGCAGAGGCCGTGCCGACGCGGGGTGATTTAAATACTTAGGAGGTTGGACACTTTCGTTTTCGCCAAGAACGCCCCAAAGAGTCTACTCGTATTTTGTATGAAGAGTCTAGCAATGAATACCTAGGAACATTAAACCTACTTACTTGAATCTAGATAGGTATATCTATATTATATTAGATAAACATTTGACATATGTATGCTATGTTTTCGCTTTCGCTGCTTAGTTACCTATAGGTAGCTCAATAGGTAGAAAAGTTAGTGTGTGGAATACTAAAATCAAATAAAACCATTATACTTAGGTACCTACTTAAGCGTAACTACTTAAATTAACATAACTCGTTTTAATGTTCTCCTGCTAACATTTGTTTTACGCTCTTGGAGTAAATAAAAGTAGTGTACCTACCTACCTATCGATTTTAATCAGATTGAGATTCCCACCATCCCGAGGGTTAGCATACAACGTGTTCCTTGCGATAGAAAGTAAAGATTAAACTAGGTACCTATTAAGCGTCCAATAAATAAACTTACTTACCGAAGTCCTATGCTTATTTCTGATCGTTGGGAATTCGGGTGTTCGCATTTGCGTGATAAGGAAGCGCAGGATTGTCGCTGGTGTTTCACTTTCAGATTGAATGTACCGATTGTTGTCGGCGTAATGCACAGAGTCGATGGTTATGTGGGCGCGGGCGCTGGCGACACAGGCGCCTCCGGTGGCGTCGCGCGACGTACTAGTGAGCCTGTGCTGTGGCCGCGAGGCGTTACGTATGCTTGTGTTTGTGAGTAGGTAGGTAGGCATGTTGTCTCGGCTCGGATGCGGCGGGCGCGCGCCCTCGCTCGCAGCGCAACACCGGGGACCGTGAAAGAACCCGACGTTTTTTGTCCCGTCTAAGATTAGCACACAGACTCACCCGTCTGGCCTGGCTGAATTCGTTGATGGACCCGGCCCGCGGCGGTGCCGTGATCGAGAACGAGCGTGGCCGAAGTAGAGTATGGTCTCCCAGTGTAGTGGCCTACCTAGCAGTGGCGAAGCGTGGCCAAAACCAGTAGGCAACCCGGTCTAGTCAAGTGCGAGGTGGACTACGCACTGTTAGGTTTCCGTTTAGTAAATAACCTTTTTTTTACCAACCAACTTTTGTCCACGACTTCGTTCACGACAAAGTAGAGTACCGCTATTTCCTCGGGATCTAGTCCATTTTCCGAAATAACTATAGCCGTTTTCGGGTTATAAACTAGGTAGGTACCTACCTATTTCTGTCTCAAATTTCACGTCAACATGATGTAACGTTGAATTTTGAAGGTATAACAAAGGTATAAGCATAAAATCGATTAAAATAAAAGAAAACGCAATCAGAAAAGTACCAACTAAATTAGACCCCCGCGCTATCAACGTATGCTGATTAATGTTATCTCATATTTTTGTTTCCACGTTCCAAATAGGTATGTTTTATTAGTAGTTTTAGCCACCTGAAATAGATAGACAAGAAACATAATAGGTACCCTCAGACCTCATAGGTACCTCCTACCTAATAAAAAGTCAAAATCTAACCTCATCTTATTTTCATGATATAGGTACCTAGCTAATTACTAACAACTGCTATTTAACTACTAACATTATGATAAGTAAAGTACACGAAAAATGTTGGTATCTATATCTAACAAGCCTGTTTCAAGTCCCAATACTGCTAGAATAGTTAGTGTGGAAGTGTAAGTAAGTTTAAAGAATAAGTACCTACCTACCTACAGTCACATCAATAGAGTCCACACGCTAATTCGATTTCTAATTTCGGTGCGTGAGGAGAGTAGGTATGTTTACAGGGTGACTGTATTAATCTTAGTATAAACTAAAATCATTTCCCGATACTTAACAGATGACTTGGAAAAACTCTTTAACCTTTTCAGATACCTAATCTCTAAGATAAATAGGTACACTTTTTGAACTTAAAATGCGACCATTTTGAGAGACCTACTTACATTTATTTAAGTAAACAAACAAACCTCGTCGCTTTCACCGCAGTACAAAATCACAATAAAACTACACTTACACACAACACTACGACAATACCTACACTTAACAAGTTATATTTCACTCATAAAACGCAATTTAACACAACTTTAAAACATCACCTAGTGTTTTAATGTGAGAGGACGCGTAATGGCGCACGTAATGAAAAACTACTGCATAGTAAGTGCAACAATATTTTGATTAGAAATTTGGGCTCGAGGTCACGCGCGAGTTGCGCGACAGAGGTGCCCCCGTTATAGGCAAAGGTGATAACGACTATGACTACATGCAAATAAAGTTTAAATTTGGATGCAATAAGCCGCAATGGCCGCGCCGGACCTGCGAAACTATTGTACGCAGTTTTACGGAGTGTCACTGTCGATTTGTGTTGGTGTGAGAGGTCAAAGTTCTAGGAAAATCTTTGTATGTGTTTGTGCAGGTACGGCGAAGAGCAAGCGGCTTGTATGGGGTTTTTAAATGTGGGTGTAACTTCAAGTTGAGTAAAATGTATCTGTGTGCAAAATTAGTAAATGTGTGCGGACTGTCCTGCGCTAGCCATCGGTTTTGGTAAGAAATTTTTGATTTCGCGCGCATTGGTAAATTGGAATTGCGGCATTAGGCGTTTTGTTTATGCATCGTATTATATTAATACTGTGTTATGTCAACGGGTGGGTAAAGCTATCGTATACCGGGTTACCTAAAACGTTTTGTTTGTATACCTACTCTATGCATATGAATTTTTGGTAAAGCCGTAAATAATCGGCTTGTACGAACGCCTCGCGACTGCTACCTAGGTACATACCTATAGATCATTTGGCATGGTCTCTAATAACTACCGTTTTGTACCTATGTACCTACCTGCTTGTCTGTTGCTTTCTGCTCAGCTCAATCAACAGTACCTACCTTAATGGAAAAACTAAACGCTAGCGAACTGAATTGACGTTTATTTAAGATTGTATCTATTGCCGAATGTATTTTTTTGGGGCATTTCCGGCCTATTTTTATAATCATGAGTAGAGCCTTTAAAACAAATTCCTAAACCCTAGGGAAAAACCGTCAACTGACATCATGTTTTTAAAATAATGGGCTACTGTTTTTGTGCTCACCAGTTGGCGGGTAAGGCCGCGAATTTTGACCAATTAGGAAGTTTCAAATTTAATATAGGTACTCATCAAAAAAAAAAGGTAACTCCGAGAAGATTCAAAACAAGTTTATTATATTACACGATAAAAACTGTAAAGGTCGCAAGGGACATAATTCATTTAAATCCTTTCAGATAAATAATAAAATATATTTCCGTCCAAAACTTAACGAAAGTCGTAAAATTATTTCGTCCACGTGTACTTTTCATGATCATGCTTTTGTTTAAACATATTTTATGAAATAACGATAGTTCTACCGATTAGGAAAAAAATATATTAAAATAATTTACTTGTTTTATTTTGCTTTCTTTTATTGGGCCACAATTCTAATTTTGTTACGAATACTTTCGAGACCCTTTAGAAAGTTCAATTTAAAGATAACTGTGGTAGAAATTCGTTTTTATGCGCTGGCAACTCATATTCTTGTAGGGAAATACCAGAGAGAAAAACCACCTCGTCAGTTTGTTGACTAAATTGCGGAAGGGAATGATTTTCTAAATATCATCTAAAGTGCTTAAGTGTGATTTTAGGAGTAAGTAGTGATAATTTTTAAGCGGTTGTTTTTTCATACGATGGGTTAATGTTATTCACGCACGTGACGAATTATTGTAGGTATTCAGATTATCATTATTTCACCATGTTAATAAATATTTTTTCGTTACATTTTAACGTAACGTGACGAAAACTTGTGGTAAAGTAGGTGCACACAGAAAAATACGAACTTAAATAAGTTTTTACTAGAATTCCAATGACAAATACAGTAAGTTATTAAGATGAATCGATTTGAAATTGTAGGTAAGTACGTACAGTAGGTACAGGGATCAGCACGAGAGAATTAAATCCATACTATGCATATCCATACTAATATAAATGCGAAAGTGTGTCGGTCTGTCTGGTCTGCCTGTTAACTCTTTACGCTTAAACCACTGAACCGATTTAGATGAAATTTGGTATAAAGATAGTTCGAGTCCCGGATAAGGACATAAAATAGTTTTTATCCTGAAATTCACCTGGGGAGGTGAAATAGAGGGTAAAAAATATATATTTGAAGATGTCACTCAGCGGCAATTTTTTTGAGAAATGCTCTTATGTTGTATTATGAAAAGTACCTATTGATTACTATTTCAATTAAAAAGTTAAAAAATAATCATATGTATTTAATCGATAATAACTTAGTTTTTAGGGTTCCGTAGCCAAATGGCAAAAAACGGAACCCTTATAGATTCGTCATGTCTGTCCGTCCGTCTGTCCGTCCGTATGTCACAGCCACTTTATTCCGTAACTAGAAGAGCTATACTATGGAAACTTTGTAAGTAGATGTATTCGGTGAACCGCATTAAGATTTTCATACAAAAATAGAAAAAATACAATACATTTTTGGGGTTCCCCATACTTAGAACTGAAACTCAATATATTTTTTTCATCAAACCCATACGTGTGGGGTATCTATGGATAGGTCTTCAAAAACGATATTGAGGTTTCTAATATATATTTTTTCTAAACTGAATAGTTTGCGCGCGAGACGCTTCCAATGTGGAAAAATGTGTGTCCCCCCCCCGTAACTTGTAAAATAAGGGAAAATAAATGTAAAAATAATATATGATGTACATTACTATGCAAACTACCACCGAAAATTGGTTTGAACGAGATCTAATAATTAGTTTTTTTTAATACGTTATAAATCGTAAACCGCATTTTACCTTTCATTCAATCAACTCCAATATAATAAAGAATAAAGAAAAACATTTATTTAGATGTATAGTGGTACGGAACCCTACGTGCGCGAGTCCGACTCGCACTTGGCCGCTTTTTTTTTAAAACATGTATTCTTTCGGCGAATGTTTACTAGTATAATCTAAGCTTAATAACAACTTATGATACGTTTTATGGTAACGTCACGTACCTATTTTTTTCATGTTAGTTCTATGTCACATTGGTCAAAATTCGCGGGCTTGCCCTGGCGGCACTGTTGAGTAAGGTTCGAAGTACATGTCATTGTTATTATGGGCGCGAAAAGATTTTCACTTTCAAATCATATTTAATAAGTAAATTGGACCTTTCATACCGTAAGTATTGAGCGACTAATTTAGCTAAGACCCTAAATGCTCAACAATCGAAGAGCGTGACTACCATCATGCTGCTAATTTGCCTTTATCAATCAAACATAATTATTTAACTTTGGAACCGTACTTAACATTCAGAAATAAAAAACCGAGTAAAAAATCATTAATTTAAATATTGAAATCTTATAAAGATATGGACTAATTAACACGCGCTAAGAGGTGTTCACCGTTTCCGCTTTCACCCAGACAAAAAAAAGAAGAAAAAAAAAGGGAGATCGAGATGACCAACGAGTCATACCACCCCTACCGCTGCTTGTAACAGTTGTAACTCATCATTATTATATTATATTTCTGATCTCGTTTTTTTCCGGCACATGACGGGTTTGACGGCCCGTTTCACAATTGACGGATTTGTCTGCTCGATCATTTCGTTAATACCAATATTAAACCAACAGATTTTAATTGAAAATTAATGAAACTACCATCAAACATGCATATCGAACTATATAATAATGGTATGTGGATCGTCTTCTCGAAATAAGTCCACATCATGCTCTTTCGGTTCTTAAATTCTGTCTTTTTGTACCTAAATAAATTTATGTACCTACCTGCTTCGCTGCTGCCCTTTTTGGAAATTTCGAAATCTCCTTATGCAAATTGATGACATTATTAAATTAAATTTGGAATCCATTTTGAACATTCAGCTAAGCGAGCAATCCTGGACTCAGGCCTCCCTCCCCATCCGCTTTGGTGGACTAGGGATCCGCAAAATTTCTTGTGTTTCTTTTCCAGCTTTTTTGTCTTCCGTTCATAGCTCGGCTAGTCTAGTAGGTAAATCCTTTGCGCTTTGCCATCAAACTACACGACTGTCGACTTGGAGGAAGCCAAAAATGCCTGGAATCTTGCCTACCCAAGCAGTAATTATCCAGAAAATTTAAAGTCTCAGAGGAGTTGGGATGAAATAACCTGTAATATAACTTTTAACAACCTTGTAAGTAGCAACTCAGGATCTGAGCGAGCCAGGCTTTTGACGGTGGGAACCAAAGAGGCTGGTTACTGGCTCCATGCACACCCATCGCCAAATACTGGTACTTTCTTAGATCCTGAAACTCTCCGAATTTCTGCTTGTTTACGTCTTGTTGTCCGGGTCTGCACTCCACACATATGCCCCTGTGGCAACGAAGTTGATTTTCTGGGTCACCACGGACTTTCATGCCAAAAAAGCGCAGGCCGCTTCTCTAGACACGCCGCGCTCAATGACATTATCCGCCGGTCTCTTGCCTCCGTCAACGTTCCCGCTTTACTGGAGCCAACCGGTATCGCTAGGGACGACGGCAAGAGACCTGACGGTATGTCTTTAATTCCGTGGAGTATGGGGCGAGTGCTGGTGTGGGACGCTACTTGTGTAGACACCCTAGCCTCGTCACACCTCCGCGGAACAGTAAATAAACCAGGCGCGGCGGCTGAGGCGGCCGAAACAATGAAAAAGAATAAGTACAAGGGTCTCGGCGCGGAATATAACTTTGTTCCTTTTGGCGTCGAGACCCTTGGTCCGTGGGGACCCGGTGCCATTAGCCTTTTTAAAGACATGACAAAAAGGCTAATTGAAACAACCGGTGACCACAGAGCTGGCAGCTTCCTCGGACAGCGTATTAGCATTGCTATACAACGAGGAAATGCTGCCAGCATCTGTGGTACTTTGCCACGGGGGCCCTCACTTTTCTAGTTTTTATTTAGTTTTAATTGATTTGTATTTAGTTTAGTTATAATTTGGTGTTATAAATTAATAAAATTTTACAATTATAAATAATGGTATATTATGCAATTAGTGAATAAAGGACGGATTTAAAGCAAAAGCCATAGATGACTCTCTTCTTCAAGTGTTAGAATCCTGAGCGACGCGGTGATTCATGGCCCTCGATATAATCCGTTAAATTCAAGAGTTGCATACTATACTTTATACCACGACTACGAGAAAAGGAAAGATTTAAGCGGTAATAGACATTTAATGACGAACAATGGAACGTAAAATAAATAAAAAATATAATATATTAAAATAAATTAAAATTGATTTTAATTTGTGCAGGCCGCTAATGTATGTTTACGGCTTTGTAAGTATGTTTATACCATTCCCCCTATAAAAAGCTTATTTTATTCACTGAAAACAATTCAATGTTTGAATTTAGAACACACCAATACAATCGACGTCCATCTCAATGCTATACCTTCATTGCACAAAAAATACGCGATACAAACTCCTGTGCAAAGAACACTCGACAATTCGACATACTAACTCCTTGTGCAAATAAATCCTCGAGATTTAATTGGTCGAAATACAGCAGCACACTACACTCGCCCTCGAGTTCAGGGCGCAACCAAACTTTGAAAGCGGGGTTTTTCCGTTCACTGACTAGATAGCGCTGTCTGTTTTTGACTGCGGGTATAAATTTTTCTCTCTCGTATACCGATCGAATCAGTAAGCGTGTACCGTTGTTTGAATAACCGCAAACGCCGTTTGACGGAAATGCCCCGCTGACGGATTTGGCCACCCTGGCCTTCCCTGGGTTAAAAATGATAGAGAAAAGATAAACATCGGATACAGATTGTTTTTTATTGTCCAGGAGTTTTCCCCGGACAGTTGTCAATATTTAAAAATATAATAGTGTTAGGTCGTAACTCGAGCCTAGTAGGTACCTATGCGGAATAAAATTCAATCTGGCTGGACAAAGTCCATAACAATATTTTATGTAAGTAATAAAAAAATGTTTTGTTAAAAATGTTTATAATATAAAACAGTATTATTAACAATGTTTAATGCAAAAAATAATTTACTCTTTTGCGAGCTGCTTTGCGACATTGTCTATGGCTAACGTAAACACAAAATTCGGCATTTTATTTAATTCTAATTCAACCTTTCGAATTTAACTTTGTACATTTATTCGGTGTTCTTGAAATAATAATTCCCTTGCCATTCATTTCCGTATAATGTGAAATATGTTTCGTGGTTCATTATGCACATGACGTCGTTTTTAGCGTGGAATGTATTTTTGACCAAATGGCGCAGACAGTTTTTTTGAGTAATTTTTTAGATTTTCAGACACTTTTACTTTTCTTGATTCTGTTTCACCGATGTCGTTAAGATAGCTTTACATGAATCTCCCCCGCATTTGAATTTTCTTTCGATCTATGTGATTTTGCGAAACAGCCGGCGGTCATAATTCTTTAAACGACTCCTCTGATAACTTCCAGACCCGGGCTTTCGTGTAGGTATTCGTTTTTCTGAGTGAGTAGGACGCTAAAATGCGATAAACTGTGCTTCGACTCTCAACCTTTTATGTAAAATGCTCCACGACCTTCGCATTCGACCAGAGGGGATGGGTAACGAAGAAATCACAAACAGTTTCGCGACACATTTTTCTCGTTTGCTGCGTAGTTAAGCAGGAAAATGTGTCAAAACTCTGGATTTTCACAAGAACTCATAAATAGTAATACTTAATAAAAAATATAAATGTAAAATTATACCTACTTACCTATGACGGTCCTCGTCCCTATCTTAAGCGTATCCCGTAAGCTTTAGACATCAAGGACTTTTCGAGATATTTGAGTACTGGAAATGGCAACTTTAAAACTTAGCTTACTTAGCAATATATTAGATTACTACGAATTAAATATCAGATTACTACGAAAATTAGGAAAAAATTACAATAACACATCCGGCAAATTAATTATAGTTTGAGAATCATCGCTACATGTCAATAACCTTACAGTACCTACCCTTAACTAGTACATTTGCGCTCGAATTAGTCGCTAAATTCAGTGTACCGTTTTCAGGCAACAAAATGTCAACAAATTTACGTGCATTATATTCATTATACAAATGAGATGTACATCCGCTGTCAATGATCCAATCGGCATTCTCTTTGCAAACAGCATTACATTACATTCATATGAAAAACAATTAAATGAAATAAAATTGCAATCAAAAGTCTGTACTACATCATTATTTTCATGTACACACTTTACACTTTCTTGTCATTTTTTCTTAGCCTGGGTACATTCAGATACGAGTACTTTATGACCAAACTGGTGGCCTTTGAAACATTTGAATTTTAACTGAGACTTATTATCCGTGCTAACATTATTTTTCCAATAAGGTTTTCCTTTTACGAGCAGGACTTCAGATTTAGACTGGTGTCTAGAATTGTACTCCTCTAAAATCTTTACTTTGAGTATATCTGGATCAGGTAATTCATCTCTCGATTCGATCGCACATTGATTATTCTCAAAACTCGCTGGAAGACTGCACAACAACATGATTGAAAGCAAATCCTTGTGAATTCCCACTTCCATCTCATTCAGTTTGTCTTGAGCTTCAAAGAATTTCGTGAGATGCTCTCCGACATCATCAGATTCGCTCATCTTTTGCAACGTCAATTGTTTAAGCAACATGACTTTCCTAGCAGGCCCCTTCGATGCATCAATAGAATTTAACTTAAGCCATACATTCCCGGAAGTGAGACAACCTCTAACATATCTTAGTTCGCTTGCATTTATAGACACGATAAGGTCAGCTTTTGCTTCAGAATCAGCAGCCTCCCAAAGCAAAGCTTCATCTGGCTTTGTCAACTTAATTTTCTTTCCATTTACCTACATAATCCCAAGAATCATTTTTCCAGCAATGCTTCCACCTGCAATTGTCGTAATTTTCTTTAGTTAAGGATTTTATAGTTTCGGAACTCTTGTTCATTCCTTTTCGTGCTATCTACGTCTTTTTTACGTACAGCACTTATAACACAGAATCTACACTAAATTACTTTACTTTACATTCAACTAATTTTAGTTTACGGGGCGCATAACCATTGTTAATGATCATATAAAATGATTAAACACAGTGCTAGCAAATAATAATAGTTATTTTTGTACATAATGAAGCTTCTTAAGGTTCGTCCAGTTCGAGTGTTTAGGTTACAGTTCTAGTTACAGGCACGAGTACCTATCTTAAGAGCTAACGATGTAGCGTTGCACACATAATTTTTCAGCTAGTACTGCTGGCTACTTAATTATATATATTTTTAAAACATGTCAGTTGACGGGTTTTCCCAACGGTTTGGGGCTATTCCGTCAACCAACGATTTTTCTTGTATCGTGACTTATTACAAACATATAATTCAAGTGAACAAATACCGCTGAACTCTTAGACGAAACTAAACTCTAGCGAACTCAATCTAAGGTTTATTTTAGATTTTATTGCTAATATATTTTTTTGGGGCGATTCCGGTCTATTTTTATATTCAGGAGTGGAACTTTTAAAACAAATTCCCAATCCCCAGGGAACATCCGTCACTGATACCATGTTTTTAAAATAATGGGCTACTGTTTTGGTGTTCATCAGTCGGCGCATTGTTGAGTGAGCTCCGAAGTGGGAACAGTGTCGAAGTCATTGTTATTATGGGCGCGACAATATTTTTGATTTCAAATCATATTTAATAAGTAAATTGGAACTTCATACCGTAAGTATTGAGCGACTAATTTAGCTAAGACCCTAAATGCTCAACAATCGAAGAGCGTGACTACCATCATGCTGCTAATTTGCCTTTATCAATCAAACATAATTATTTAACTTTGGAAGCATGGTTCCACTTACACTGGTTCCACTTTTTTACGACTTATTTTTATTTGAGAATGTTAACCATTAAAAAATCGTATAAATATATACACCCCAGAGAGCTGCAGCTTTATTATACTCGTACCACCCCTACCGCTGCTTGTAAGTCATCATTATTATGTGTCTTATCTCGTTTTTTAGGGTTCCGTAGCCAAATGGCAAAAAACGGAACCCTTATAGATTCGTCATGTCTGTCCGTTCGTCTGTCCGTCCGTCTGTCCGTCCGTATGTCACAGCCACTTTATTCCGTAACTAGAAGAGCACTATGGAAACTTTGTAAGTAGATGTATTCGGTGAACCGCATTAAGATTTTCATACAAAAATAGAAAAAATACAATACATTTTTGGGGTTCCCCATTGTTAAATTACAACTGAAACTCGTTTTTTTTTTTCATCAAACCCGTGTGGGGTATTTATGGATAGGTCTTCAAAAATGATATTGAGGTTTCTAATATAATTTTTTTCTAAACTGAATAGTTTGCGCGAGAGACGCTTCCAAAGTGGAAAAATGTGTGCCCCCCCCCCCCGTAACTTCTAAAATAAGGGAATGATAAATTAAAAATAATATATGATGTACATTACCATGCAAACTTCCACCGAAAATTGGTTTGAACAAGATCTAATAATTAGTTTTTTTTAATACGTTATAAATCGTAAACCGCATTTTACCTTTCATTCAATCAACTCCAATATAATAAAGAATAAAGAAAAACATTTATTTAGATGTATAGTGGTACGGAACCCTACGTGCGCGAGTCCGACTCGCACTTGGCCGGTTTTTTTTTCTATAATACCGCACCATTTTTATCTGCGAAACAAAATACATATTTCTTATACTCTACGAAAAAGGTATCAGTGTCAAAAATATCGGTTAGGTTATAGTTGGCTAGATAGAAAAAAAACAGGAATTACACCAAATAAATTAAATGCGAAGTGTCAATTTGCTAAAGATACATTTGGGAAATGAAACTACTGCTATAAGTTTATTGAAAAGTGAATTTTAGCTAAAAATATTTGGCTCAAAATGCAGTACCATCGCCCACCCTGATAACTGTCCATCGGTAGACCTTATTTTATAATAAGGATCACCGATGTACAGTTCGGAGTGCAGCTGTTTGTACACCGGACACATACTATATTATATCTTGATAAATTTAGTTAACTAGTTATTGGCTTAAGTGTCAAAAATATCCACAAACATATTATTATATTAACATTACATTGAGACTTAAACGCCAACGAGCACGATTCGTGTGCACTCTCATCCAACTCTTGCTAACCACTTTGCGTAGATCGTCGCTACACCTAGTCTGAGGGCGTCCTACACTCATCATCATCATCATCATGTCAGCCGTAAGACGTCCACTGCTGGACATAGCCCTCCCCCAAGGCTTTCCACTCAGATCGGTCTTGTGCTTTTCGCATCCACCGCGGTCCCGCGATGCTGACGAGGTCGTCACTCCATCTTGTTGGAGGCCTACCTACAGCTCGTATTCCGGTCCGCGGACGCCACTCCAGAACCTTCTGACCCCATCGGCCATCAGTCCTGCGAGCAATGTGCCCCGCCCACTGCCACTTCAGTTTAGATATTCTTAGGGCTATGTCGGTAACCTTAGTTCTACTGCGGATATCATCATTTCTGATTCTATCACGCAGAGAAACCCCGAGCATAGCCCTCTGAGTGACTTTGAGCTTCCTTATGAGGCCCATTGTTAGCGCCCACGTCTCAGATCCGTAAGTCATCACCGGCAACACACACACTGGTCAAAGACTTTTGACTTCAAACACTGCGGTAATTTGGACGTAAAGGTGCTGCGACGCTTCCCGAACGCTGCCCAGCCGAGTCGGATACGACGAGTAACCTCTTATTCAAAGTTGGACCTACCTAACTGGACCGTTTGTCCCAGGTAAATATACTCGTCAACAACTTCGGGCGCAGAGCCTCCGACTATCACGGGAGTTGGCGCGACATGGACATTGGACATGACTTTCGTCTTGTCCATGTTCATTCTCAAGCCCACTCGGTCGGAAGCTCTACTGAGGTCAGCGATCATTGCACTGAGGTCCTCCATGGTCTCAGCCATGACTACGATATCGTCCGCGAATCGAAGGTGAGTGATGTACTCACCGTTTATGTTGATGCCTCGTCCTTTCCAGTCCAGAAACTTAAAATCATCCTCCAATGCAGCGGTGAACAGCTTCGGAGAGATCACATCTCCTTGTCTGACTCCCCGCTGTAGAGGGCTTCGTGCTCTGGTCCTGTAGTCGGACGGACATAGTGGCGTTTTCGTACAGACACTTCAGCACTTCGATATATCGGTAGTCAACTTGGCACCGCTGCAGAGACTGCAGCACAGCTCATGTCTCGATCGAATCGAAGGCTTTCTCGTAGTCCACAAATGCAAGGTCCCCCCTTACCTCCCGGTTATACTCTTCGGTCTTCTGTATAACCTGCCGCAACGCATGTATGTGGTCTACGGTACTATAGCCTTTCCGGAAACCGGCTTGTTCGGGAGGCTGGAACTCGTCAGACCTGCGCGCCAGACGATTTGTGATGACCCTCGAAATCAGCTTGTAAACATGGCTCAGAAGTGAGATGGGTTTATAATTCTTCAGCAAAGTTTTATCTCCTTTCTTGAAGAAGAGAACCACCACACCTCTGTTCCATGCTTTCGGCGTTCTCCCTTCGTGGAGGACGGAGCTGAACAGCGTCTGAAGACCCCTAAGGATGGGTTTACCACCCGCCTTCAGGAGTTCGGCTGTAATTCCATCCTCACCAGGGGCTTTGCCATTTTTAAGCTGTTTGAGGGCCATACTAAACTCGTACAGGCTGACGTCGGGGAGATCTTCGGTATAGTGTCGGGTTAATCCAGCCCTCGGGTCTTCAGCTAGATTTCCGACGGGTGTTCAGGTTGTCGTGTACAGCTGTCCATAAAACTTCTCAACTTCCGCCAATAGCTCAGGTTTGGATGAAATGACTCTGCCGTCGTCGGTTTTCAGCTTCATAAATTGGCTTTGGCCAACAGACAGGTCCCTGGCAAACACCGTAGAGCCCCTGTTACGCTCAATAGCCTCTTCAAAACTTTGAGTATTGAATCGGCGTATATCACGCTTCAGAGACTTCGAGATCTGTCTGTTGGGCTGCCGATAACGACAAGCGTCACCAGAGGACTGCAGAATCATCTCGCGCCTCACCTCCATGAGCCTAAGCGTGGAGTCCGAGAGCTTGCTGGTTTTTTTACGGTGGATCTTGAAGAACTTAGACCCGACCGTTTGGACAGCTTCCAAAAACCCGTCGTTGTAATCGTCCACGTCGCTACCAAGGCACTCGAAACGATTTTGAAGTTCGAGCTGAAAGCTCTCGGGGTTTTGGAGCTGAACGGATGCCGGGCGGAGCGTAGACTTCATCAGTCGAGACCTTTCAAGCTTGAACTGGATATTCAATGAGCCTCGTACCATCTCATTCCTCGTTACACGATCAGGGCTCATCCAGGTCCACTTCCTATGCTCACGTTTTCTGAAGAAGGAGTTCATCATATAGAGTCCCTCCTTCTCCATGAAACTGGCCAGTAGGTGGCCCCTGTGATTCCTACGCCCCACTCCAAAATTCCCCACTCTCTGCTCTTCACCGTCTCGTTTGCCCAGTTTTGCGTTGAAGTCCCCCATAACAACCGTGAAGTGAGTTTTGAAGCTGTGCATGGCTCTGGAAACATCCTCATACATAGCCTCCACCTCATCGTCGGAGTGTGTCGCGGTCGGAGCATATACCTGTATGACCTTCAACGAATATCGTTGGGTCATTCTGAGTACAAGGTACGCTACCCTGCTCGACACACTCTCGATCTTCACCACGTTGTTCACGAGGGACTTGTGGACGATAAACCCGACACCTCCCTGGGACTGGTGGTTGCCCTCCCGGAAATAGAGCAAGTTACCGGACTTCAGGGTTATCATGTCCTCCCCCTCTCTACGGACTTCTGACAAACCTATGATTCCCCATCGTAACTTGCTCAATTCCTCCTCCAGTTCCAGCAACTTATCGTCGGTCCGCAATGTTCGGCAGTTGTATGTTGCCAGGGCCAAATATCGTCGTTTCTTGTAGCCGGGTCTCTGCCGGAGATTACCTAAAGCACCCCCCGCCCCGCCGTTACCATGGCCGCTACCGGAGCCAGGAATAGCGGGGCCGCCGGGGACTAGGGGTCTGGGCTGTTTTTGTAAATCCATTGGGGGGAAATAATGCCGTAGTCGCCACGCTTGGCAGGCGGGTTGGCGACCGCAGTTATACCATGTAGTCCGCGGAGGACGCTGCTGCCCATCCTCCGGTTTATCCCTTAGTCGCCTCTTACGACACCCACGGGAAGAGATGGGGTGGTGCTATTCTCTGCCGGCACCAACACAGCTCCGTCCTCCGTCCTACACTACGTTGGCCAATTCGCGGTCTCCACTCAAGAATACGATAACTCCAGCGATTATCGGTTCTGCGGCACAAATGATCGGCCCACTGCCACTTCAAGCTGGTAATTCGATGGGCTACGTCGATAACCTTAGTTTTCTGTCAAATCACCTCATTCCGGATCCGATCCTTTTGAGAAACTCCCAACACAGCCCTCTCCATAGCTTGCTGAGCGACCTTAAATTTGTGAACCAGCCCTGTCGTAAGTGTCCACGTTTCGGCTCCGTATATCATGACAGGTAGGACGCAGTGATTGAAGACTTTCATCTTTAGGCTCTGTGGAATAGTCGACGTGAAGACACGACGCAATTTCCCATATGTTGCCCAACCCAGCTCTATTCTTCTGTTGGCCTCTTTCTCGAAGTAGTTTTTAGCTGACTGCAGATTTTGCCCCAAATAAACATATTCTTGAACAACTTCAAGTGCACCACCCTGTACTACAATCGGTCCCCGCATGACATGTTCATTGAACCTAACCTTGGTTTTGTCCAAGTTCATGCGGAGACCGATGCGTTGAGAAGAATCAGCTAGATCGTTCAACATTATGTTGTAGATCCTGCAACTTTTGGGCCATAATGACGATATCGTCTGCAAATCGCAAGTGTGAGATGAATTTGCCGTTAATGTTAATGCCACGTCCTTTCCATACCAGCATCTTAAACCTATCCTCCAGTGCATTTGTAAACAACTTAGGGGAGATTACATCCCCTTGCTTCACACCTCGATGCAGGCGGATAGGTTTAGTCCACTAGTTAACTTGGATGACCATAGTTGCGGCGTTATACCGACATCTCGACACTTGGATATATCGCCAGTCAACTTGGTATCGTTGCATGGATTTCAGAACTGACCAGCTTTCGATAGAGTCAAAGGCCTTCTCATAGTCCACAAAAGCAATACATAGGGGCTTATTATACTCCTCGGTCTTTTGTTTAATTTGCCGCACTGTATGAATGTGGTCTATGGTGCCATATTCTCCTCGAAACCCGGGCTTCTCAGGGGGTTGAAATTCGTCGAGTCTTCATGCAAGGTGGTTCGCGATGAACGTTGAAAACAGCTTGTAGACGTGGCTTAGGAGTGAAATGGGTCGGTAGTTCTTCATTAGGTTTTTATTACCCTTCTTAAAGAAAAACACGATAATGCTCCTACTCCACGCCTCTGAAATTCTTCCATGGAAGGGAACGGTGTTTAAGATATTCTGGAGCTCCTTCAATGCAGGCGTGCCTCCTGCTTTTAGGATCTCAGTTGTAACACCGTCCTCTCCGGGAGCTTTTCCGTTTTTGAGCTGTTTAAGAGCCATCTCGTTTTCATTTAAGCTTATCTCTGGCAAATCCTCAGTAAAATGACGGGTTAATGGGGCTCCAGAATACTCATTTTCGGGATCAGGTGGATTTGCGTGCGAGGCGTATAAACGGTTGTAGACGTCCTCAATTTCCGAAAGAACTCCCGACTTAGAAGTAACGATTTCTCCACTGGCTGTGGTCAACTTCGTCAAATGGCTCCTCCCAAGAGACTGGATAAATACTTTTGACCCCCGATTTTGCTCAATCGCTCGTTCAATAGCACATGTATTGCAGCATCGGCGGTCGTGTCGCACCAGTTTGTCAATCTTCTTGTTGAGAGCCCGACATTATGACGGAGTGACGGGCGGGTTTTCTCGTCGTGCCTTCATAAGTTCGAGAGCTTCTGTCGAAAATTTGGACTTCCTGCCCTTACGCTGCAACCTGCAAAATTTAATACCCTGTCCCTGAGGACTCCCACCGCATTTTCGAGGGCCTGATCAACGTCAACGACATTTATAGTTTCCACGGAATTGATTCTCCAGATTTAACTGGAATGCTTCAGATGCTACTATAGTTTGGAGCATGTTTGGTCGGATCCTAGACTTCATCAAACGGACATGTTCAAGCTTAAAGTTAATATTTAGAGAGCCTCGGACAAGTCGGTGATCACTTTCGGTATTGATCCTGTTGATCACTGAGACGTCTCTGAATGTGTGCCTCTTGTCCGCTATAATGAAGTCAAACTCATTTTTCGTTGTAGTGTAGGGGCTATGCCATGTCCACTTCCTCTTGGGCTTCTTCTTAGAGTGTAGAGCCTTTGATATGACCTCAAACATATCCTCCACCACCTCGTCCAAGTGTACCGAGATCGGTGAATAAACCTGCACCACCTTGAGGCTATACCTCTCGGTGAGCTTTATTATGAGGTACCTATGCAACTTTGCTCGACACACTCAAAATTTCAACAACGTTGTCAGAAAGGGCTTTATTGACCAAGAACCCTACGCCACCCTGGGATAGCTGGTTTCCTTCTCGAAAGTACATAAGGTGGCCTGATTCAAGGGTGTCCTCCTCCTCTCTTCGGACTTCTGATAACCCAAGAATGTGCCACCTTATACTGCCGAGTTCTTCCTCGAGTTGTGCCAGGTGTTCGTCGATCCGTAAGGTCCGTCCGTTATACGTCGCCAAGGTCAGTTGCTTTTGGCGGCCATCCGTAACCCGAGGATTCTTCGCACCCCCTGCCCTGCCGTAACCGCGACCGCCGCCGTGATCAGGAATAGCAGGGCGGCCGGGAACTGGGGGCCGTGGTTCGTGGTGTGCAGCCATTAGTACTTATTAAAAGAAAATTTGTATTTATTAAATTTAGGTTAGTCAAAAAGGACCTTATTGCTGGAAAATAATGTTCATAATAAAATGAGTTATTTTTGCGGCTACCAAGCATATTATCTAAAATACGGAACCCCGATCCCCGAAGTCCGACTCGCACTTGATAATTTTTTTTTAAGTTACAATGATTCGTCACTCGATATTATAACTTAAACAAGGGTTGGAGGTGCCCATTTTTTGTCGGCGTAATTTAAATGTAGGTATAATTATTCCAAATTACAGAATTGTAACTAGTACCAACCAAGAGTCTCTGAGTTAAACCGCGGACAGACGGACAGGCTGACATGACGAAACTGTATGGGTTCCTCGGTGACGAAAAAACCCTAAGAACAGGATCAAAAGTGTAAACCGGAACATTGAAGACTAGGCTAACATAAATTCTTGTTTAGTTGTTGAACCTACCTACCTATTTTGCCCCTTCCCTCCGGACATCTGAGGCAAACAGACGTGTGTAACAAATCTGTACGCAATTTTATGTTTTAAAATATTAAAATTAAATTAAAGTATTTAATTCGTGTGGATACCAGGAACGCATAACATACGCAGAGTGAAGCGCGCAGCGGCACTGATCTATACTACGGCGTGAGTAATAGTTATTCTCATTCATTACTACCAGTGATCAAGATATAGTGGACGGAAAGCGAATTTGTACCAAAGCGTCGCGACCGCCCAGTTAACGCTGACCCGCGACTGATAACGTCCAACTTACCTTTACGCTATTACATATTAACTTCGGCTCCTTTCTATCGCCCTGGTACTTACACCGGACTCTGTACCAAATATGTCTCTTCGTCGCACACCCCCCCCGTCTAGCCCCGCAGCTGCGGCTGGTGGCTCGTTGGCTAAACCGCATCTTGCAGTACCACTAACACAGCACCGTAGCGAGTCGGAACCGGATTTATCAACTAAACGCATGGAAGGATTGGATAAGGAGCAATGCAACATTACTCTACGGCACCACCGCTCTAAGCCCAAGCACGATAGCACAAGTGAACAGTTATCTGAGTTCATGGCAGAAATGAAGACTATGTTTAGTGAATTTAGAGCCCACCAGAGCTCCCAGGATTCCAAAATGGAAAAGATTTCCTCTGCAATGGATGAAATAAAGGCTCAAAACCTAGCAATGCAGAGTTCGGTTGAATTCGTTGCTAGCAAATTTGATTCTATACAATCTCAAATTGATAAACTCGAATCTGACCGGAACAAGAATCTTCAATAAATTCAGGTACTAGAACAAAAAATGGAAAAATTTGAACGACAGCGGAGGTCTACATGTGTAGAAATAAAAAATATACCACATAGAATAGGCGAAACCAAATTAGCTCTCTTGAGCCAACTAGTACCCTTAGCAAATGTATTGAATACACCAATGGACCCCCAGTACGTGAAAGATATCTTCCGCATAAACACTAGAGATCCCTCTAATAAGACTATCATTGTTGAATTCAATAGTGTACTCACAAAAGAACACTTGATGAGGAAATATAGAGATTATAATAAGGCAAATAGTACCTGTAAACTTAACACGGAGACTCTTGGCTTCAGTGGGTCGCGCAATCCTGTGTTTATATCAGAAAACCTATCCCCTCATATGAAATGGTTGCATTACATTACGAAAGATTACGCCAAGTCCAATGGATTCAAACATTGCTGGGTAACAAATGGCAAGATCTTTCTGCGGAAACAAGAAGGAGCCGGTGTCATTCCCATCAACAGCGAGCAGGATTTGAAGAACTTGGACAAGCCTAATAACGGTGTGTGACTAGACTTCTTGACATCCTGTTTCCGATCGTTTAATTATATGTATATTGTTTTGTTATCGTATTGTCATTACATTATGTGTGTAAACTCGTATCCAACATCGTTACCATTGTCAAATAATCTTTTTTGTAACTTTTGCGCTGCCAGTTCGTCGTTTTTCTGCCACATACACTATAATATTTTCTTCTGCACCCCGTTCAATTATTTCAGGTACTGTCTAGAATACAAAGCCTCTAAAAAACACAGATATACAAGATTACATTCACGGCCCATCTATTTCCACTTGATGCAAGCAAGTTTCGAGCTTAGCCAACAATTACAGGACTGTATTGTAATATTACCCTCGGTGCCTATCACTTCCCACATGACGCGTGTTAAAATCCTAAACCCGTAATGACAAGCACGCTAGAAATTACTAATGATTTGGAGAATATGGCGGTTTCTAAATCATATGTTTGCACACCGGAAAACTGTTTAGAGCTTCTTCCCGACATTAGTGAATCGCTTACTGTGTTACACTTGAATATTAGAAGTATTGGATGTAATTTTAATGAGCTCCAGATACTTTTGAAAAGGATAAATATTGTGTTTGATATTCTCGTATTAAGCGAATGTTGGCTCAGCAAATGCCCGTATTTACCAAACTTGCCGGGATATACATCATTCAAATCTAAACACACTAACCAAAATGACGGTGTAGTTATTTTTGTCAAAACGGTCTTGGCTTGTACGGTTGTGAAGCAAAATCTTGCTGACGCCAATTGCCTTATTTTGAAGCTTGCCAATGAAATTGCATTAGTAGCCGTATATCGTTCCCCCTCTACTAGGAATATTGGTAAATTTCTCGAGTCTCTTGATAACACGCTGGCTTCATTGAGTAGTTTTAGGACTGTCGCCCTAGTTGGTGATATTAATATTAATATAGTGGGCGGAAGTGGTGATCAAAACGCTGATCCCTATCTCACCCTTGCTGCTGCTAATGGTATGTTGCCTGCGCATGTTTTGCCTACAAGAAAAAACAGTTGCTTGGATCACGTGCTTCTTAAATCAGATACATCATCCATCACATTAGTTATAGACTCACTCATTACTGACCATACACCTGTTATAGTTTGCTGTAGTCGGAAACGAGCACTAACCAAAACAGCACGTAATAAAATCATATTTGACGAATCAGCTTGCGTCAATGTCATAGGAAGTTATGATTTCTCATTTATTTTGTCCATTTCTGACGTTGAAAGGGCTGCGTATTCGTTTGTCACTGCATTAATGGACATTATGAAGACTCACTCTAGACACGTGCGCATAAGTAGCAAAATGCGAATTATAAAGCCCTGGATGACACCTGGTCTTTTACGCTGTGTTAGAAATCGTGATCGTTTATATAGATTGAGTAAAAAAGACCTCAATAACCATCTCGCAAAACTAACATATACTCGTTATAGGAATTATTGTACGAACTTGCTTAAAAAGGTTAAACAAGCCTATGAGCGGATGGAGTTCCAAAAAGTAAAAAATAACCCTAGAGCTACTTGGAAGCTTATTAAAAGTATAACCAACCTTGACCGCAAAACTTCCACTGCGGATAAGCTTTTGTCCCTGAATGGGAATCCGGTAGTGGCAGTTAACATGGTCAATGAATACTTTAGTGGTATTGGGAAAGACCTCGCTTCAAAACTCACTGGACATTCCAATCATGACGCAGACGCACATTACCAAAATCATAACCAAGTTAATTCTATGGCTCTAATGCGGACTGACAACGAGGAAGTTGAACGCATTACTATGGGACTTCGAAATTGTGCAGTAGGTTGGGATGGTATTCCAGCGTCATTGCTTAAGGCCGCGCGTTCCGTCCTAGTGCCAATAATGACGCACATTTATAATCTTTGTCTGTCGTCTGGTACATTCCCCCAGGTATTCAAAAGAGCTCTTGTACACCCTATCCATAAGAGCGGAGACAGAGACAGTGTCAGTAATTATAGACCAATCTCCGTTTTAACCACACTTTCTAAAATTCTAGAAAAAATCCTAAATTCTCGTTTAACAAAATATCTTGACGCCTATTCTATACTTTCTAGTAATCAATTTGGCTTTCGGTGTGGTAAGTCTACAGAGGATGCTGTACTAGCGCTTACAAACTCAATCATAGACAACTTTAATTCTAAACTTAAAACTATTGGCATTTTTCTTGACTTGTCTAAGGCTTTTGACACTGTCTCTGTACCGATTCTTCTGGGAAAACTGGAACGTATTGGGGTACGAGGACCTGTACTTGATATCTTCAAAAGTTACCTCAGTTCTCGCACGCAACAGGTACGCATAGGGGAGCATACTAGTGATGACGTGACCCTTTCGTTTGGTGTACCCCAGGGTAGCGTGCTCGGGCCGACCTTATTTTTGGTATATGTAAACGATCTGTGCAATCTAGCTCTCAATAATGTACAAGTTTTCGCGTATGCTGATGATACTGCCCTTATAATCCAGGCACCTTCATGGGAGGAGGCCCGCCTAATTGCAGAGGATACATTAAGGATAGTGATGCAATGGTTGGCAAATAATTTGTTGACAATTAATGTTAGCAAATCCACTTTCATAACCATTGCCCCCAAAGCATCCTCTTTGCCTTCCTCCTCACTGTCTATTCGTGCTCATAATTGCTTCCTCAATGACGTTTCATGCTGCTGTACTGAACTAACGCAATCCCGCAGTGTTAAATATCTTGGTGTTTTTATAGACTGTTTAATGAGTTGGAATGACCAAGTGGAGGCGGCTGTCGGTCGGATTAGAAAACTAATTTACATCTTCAAGACCCTTAGATCTGTTGCTGACGAACAAATTTTAAAAATTGTTTATTTCTCACTGGCACAGTCTGTTTTGACTTACTGCTTGGCGGCCTGGGGTGGGTCAGGGAAAACTAGATTCCTCCGACTTGAGAGAGCTCAAAGGGCTGTGCTTAAAATTATGCTTTGCAAACCCATACGATTTCCCACTATTGAACTGTACACGATAGCTAAAGTCTTAACTGTTAGACAGTTATTTATTCTTAAAATTATATTACGCAAACACCTCACCTTACCTTTTGCTAAAAATACTACAAAGCGACGGGCTGGCCGCATCTGTAAACTCAGACCTACACGTATTGCTCTTGTTAGACAACATTACGATTATCTTTCAGCTAAAATGTACAACAAATTGAATAAGTTGTTAAACATTCATGTATCTACATACTGGGAATGTAAGAATAAAGTGACCAATTTTTTACAAAAACTTTCTTATGATGAGACTGAGACACTTGTTAATGGTAACTAATGACCTTTTTTCTTATTGTTATTACTAGTGATATCATTCCTAGTAATCTAACTAAGAATAATTTACTTTTTAGATGTAATACTTACCTACTTGTTTATACTAGACTACACATAGTTATAATAATTATTGTACTGTATGTAGAACGCTATTCCTCTATGTCCCGAGGTGGGCGTAAACAGCTGCGACACAGTTTATACTAATGCAGCTGCTTACGATCTTAATTGTTAAAATATGTATGTTATTATGTTCAATAAAAATCTTGAAATCTTGAATTTGTACATACATAACACCGCCAACCGTCACCAGTGAGAAAACTAAGATAATAAGCAGCGCTGCCAATTGAAGCAGTAAAATAAGATTTTATGTATGAGCCTCGGATAAATTTCGCAAAAAATGTACACTAAGTACCTTGCATAGCTATAAAGTGTAATGACACCGTCTTTGATGACATCAGCCCCGAGCCAGCGCCACGCCTGAGAGACAGACAATAAAACACTAAGTAAACCTTGAATGAATATTATTAGAATAACTTTAAATTCAAACTTATGGGCCCTGGAGGGGAAATACCTTAAATACTTATCTTAAATCATTTTAGTTAAAGGAAATATTCCTTTATTTTAAAAAAAACAAAACTGGATGCAAAGTTTTTCTAAAATTCACTTGTCTCACCCGGGAATCGAACCAGCTAAAAATTTAAAAAATTCTCACCCGATATTTTAGTCTACTAATGGATAGAATTATTGTTGAGGATAAAAAATCTCGAATAAACATTAGGTCTTGGAAAATCTAACATTAATTTTATTTTATCATCGATTCTATTACGAAAGGAAATGGAGAAGGAAAGAAAATGATTACCTAGTAAGATATTGAGATTTGAGCTTTTTGTTACATTGTAATAATTGTTCGACATGGGACCCCCTAGTTCTGGATACACAAATTTATTATTTGTTTAGATTCATTTCGAGGAGCCTTCTTCAGAACACCGCAACACTTTTCAAAGTGTTGCGGTGTACGCTCCTAATAACATTTTCGTTTTTATGGACATCTCGTACGACAGACGAGTTAAAGACCTAAAAAAATTGGAGATTTTTTATCTTTAACGTTGACTTTAGGTATCCATTAGTGAAATAAAATTTGTTACGTTTTTGAATTTTTGACATCCTCAAGCAGATTTTCATTGAAATGGGCAGCAAATGAACTTCCGTGGCCGCACCTATGCGGATAATGACCAGCAGCGCCCGGCAATGATGTATACTTACATCACCCTTTCTTGTTAACTCCTGGTACCTGAACGGACAAAGCATGACCAAGTCATAAATAATATATAGTGAAGTTCTAATAATGAAAAATAAGAGTCCCATACCTAACCGGGTTTTTGATTTCCTGGTAGGTATACTTAAACTGAACGTAGCAACCCACCTGATAATTTTTGTTTTAAGTATCGAATACATTCCTCGCTAGTTGGGAATAAGCCGTTTCGTATCCCTTATCTACTTGTTTATGATCTAGTACTTGGCTAGTTTTATTTTATAATATTGTAAGTTTTTTTTATTATTTTTACGTTTTCAGAGAAAAGGTTTTTTTTTTTGTACTTTTAGGATTTTTTCCTTTATTACACCTACTTACTCCATGCCAAATTTCAAAGCTCTTGATGATCGGGAAGTACCTTTTAGGTTTAGATGTGAGAGTAAGACAGAAAAAAATGAGCCGTTTTTAGAAATTAATAACTCTTTATTAGGGCACTCTTCCGGCCGATTGAAAGATGTCCGGCTTTGTACTTTTGATTTATTCTATTTGCTGATTTCGTGATTGCAAAATACCGCGGTTGACCGCCACTATTTAAAAAAACCGGACAAGAGCATGTCAGACCATACTCAGAGTAGGGTTCCGAAGCCGCTAAGTACTACAAACATAAAAAAAACAAGTAATGTTAACAACAACTAATTTTCTATCCATAGATATGAAATCATCTATAACAGCACCAAATATGGTGCAAACAAACCTTGACTATTCGGCGATATGCAGTTATCCGGTGATACGTAGTTGGTTATCGTCCTATAGCGGAGTTAACTAATATTTTTATAGAAGTTATATTTTTCAAAAGATGGCGTGACTTGTATTTATTATGATAGCGGAGGGTGAGAATCAAATTAGGCAAACTAATTGTCCTGAGGTCCTGACCTACATTCTTATTGAGATGGGTTGGTGCGACTGCGAGGTGTACAATTAAAGTTATATTAAGGAAAACAACTCAAAGCAAAGTCAAGCCAACATTTTCGTTCGTTAAACCTTATTTTTGGCGGTTAATGTCTTTATGTTTTTCGATATTTTGTATGTTTCTACGAGTAAATCACGACATAACCAAGTGCAGTGATTTATCCCAATACATTATGGGTTATAACTCTGTTCTATCTGTCTTATCAGCAAAGACAACACTAAAACACTTATTTATTTTACATGACACTCCTTTTAAAAAACTTTCAACCAAATAATGCATCTAGCATAAAAACTGCCCGTATAAAAATTAACAATGGAAGTACTCGTACTACTTAAATAAAATGTGCTTGGAGCACATTGAAAGAGCTGCCATCATCATGATCCGTCGGCTACAACTCGTTCGAAACGTGGGAAGCCATGTCCTGCCTGCAGAAATATAGATTGCACTCCTGTGCCATAATAGACATAATAGACCAAATAACCTGAGTACCTATTATCGAATTTATCTAGTTTTTCACATGGCAAAATACATAAAATAAGTAATGAATAATATTTACAAAATAATTGGATGTATCATCATCTTCATCATGTCAGCCGAAAGACGTCCACTGCTGGACATAGGCCTCCCCCAAGGCTTTCCACTCAGACCGGTCTTGTGCTTTTCGCATCCACCGCGGTCCCGCGATCCTGACGAGGTTGTCACTCCATCTTGTTGGAGGCCTACCTACAGCTCGTCTTCCGGTCCGCGGACGCCACTCCAGAACCTTCCGACCCCATCGGCCATCAGTCCTGCGAGCAATGTGCCCCGCCCACTGCCACTTCAGTTTAGCTATTCTTCGGGCTATGTCGGTAACCTTAGTTCTACTGCGGATATCATCATTTCTTATTCTATCACGCAGAGAAACCCCGAGCATAGCCCTCTCCATAGCCCTCTGAGTGACTTTGAGCTTCCTTATGAGGCCAATTGTTAGCGCCCACGTCTCAGATCCGTAAGTCATCACTGGCAACACACACTGATCAAATACTTTTGACTTCAAACACTGCGGTAATTTGGACGAAAAGGTGCTGCGAAGCTTCCCGAATGCTGCCCAGCCGAGTCGAATACGACGAGTTACTTCTTTCTCAAAGTTGGACCTACCTAACTGGACCGTTTGTCCCAGGTAAATATAGTCGTCAACAACTTCGAGCGCCGAGCCCCCGACTATCACGGGAGTTGGCGCGACATGGACATTGGACATGACTTTCGTCTTGTCCATGTTCATTCTCAAGCCCACTCGGTCGGAAGCTCTACTGAGGTCAGCGAGCATTGCACTGAGGTCCTCCATGGTCTCAGCCATGACTACGATATCGTCAGCGAATCGAAGGTGTGTGATGTACTCACCGTTTATGTTGATGCCTCGTCCTTTCCAGTCCAGAACCTTAAAAGCATCCTCCAATGCAGCGGTGAACAGCTTCGGAGAGATCACCTCTCCTTGTCTGACTCCCCGCTGCAGAGGAATAGGCTTCGTGCTCTGGTCCTGTAGTCGGACGGACGTAGTGGCGTTTTCGTACAGACACTTCAGCACTTCGAAATATCGGTAGTCAACTTGGCACCGCTGGAGAGACTCCAGCACAGCCCATGTCTCGATCGAATCGAAGGCTTTCTCGTAGTCCACAAATGCAAGGCAAAGGGGGAGGTTATACTCTTCGGTCTTCTGTATAACCTGCCGCAACGCATGTATGTGGTCTACGGTACTATAGCCTTTTCGGAAACCGGCTGTATACGTAATATAATATGTAATGTCAATAATCCTAACTATCACCGAATAGCCAACGTTGCTCTACAAACACTTTAATCACAGGTGATTACAATCTCACAAACCAATGATGTCTACTTAGTCATGATAGTTTTTCTTTTAAATTCGTTATATGTGCTTTCATTAAGGATATTTTTGATTTTTAGTATTTGTAGTGTTTGTTGGTTGTGGGGGGAGGGGACGACGACACATGAACTCCAAATAAAAAATAGCGCTTTAAAGCTTAATATTTCATAAACGGATCCCTTAATCGAAAAATTGTTTTCACAAAACTGCAATATTTTTGAGACCTGTCCGACGAAACCCCACTAATTCACGTAATCTGTAAATAATCAGTCTCCTGGCAGTATTGGGAAAAAAGGTACGAGGGTGGGAAAAAGGGCTCAAAGGGTGGGTACGTGTGTTATACACTGCAATATCGCTCGGCTTATTCTTCGAACTTGGCCGTACCAACTGCCGTGTGTCTTGATAAACTTTCTTGCGGCCGGATATGTAGCGCAATCATGTAATCAGTAGTTGCTTGGTCTGGGGATTGGCACTGAGGTCATCCTAAGCTGGCGGAGATTGTATGATTTGCTTCCGGATTCACTTTACCTCTAATAAGACTGCGTCGGTTTACAATATCTGTAGCGTGCAACCAGGGACTGACATCATATCGCCAGACGCCAGTATGAAATATTATGTGCCGCTAGACAAGTTGCCATCGAACACAAACGCTAGCGTTTGGTGATCATGATCACCTATCGCTTTGCGTTGTCAAAAATGAAAAAGCTAGCCAAGTTGCCCTTAGATACCGATACCTTATACATATATCGTGAGAGTGCTCGTGTTGAATTTAACCTGTCAAAATAGTACCGCGTAACGACGGACAAAACGTCAAAACTATCACTATTCGGGTAGTGTGTGATAGTGATCACATTAAAGCGCGTGTCAGTTTTAACCAGTGATATATGAGGCCATTTGCAGCGTCAAAAGATGGCGGATGTGTAATTTGTTTTATTTTTTATTTTTGTGTATTTAGGTGTTCAAAGTTCTTTTTTGTTAGTGATTTGTACTTTTAATGCCTTTGTGTTGCACAGTGATAGAAGACTTGGAGTTATTTCGTGTATCCTGGCATCTTACTTCTCGTTTCAAGTGGACTCGCAGTGGTGCAGAGGTTAAAACTATCTTGGCCTCTGTCCTACATATCATCGTACAACGTTGCCACCAATCTTCCTAGAGAAGATTGGATTGTGTTTTATCACTATATTGATTTATACTTATATATACTTGACACTGGCGAAATCACTTCATAGTGGAAACGCCATATTCCCGCGGTAGTAGCTGTTAAAGTCGCCGCGGGGCAAAGAAAAAAAAAAGTGACAGGTGAACCCCAAACGCTAGAGTTCGTATTCGATGGCAACTCGTCTAGCCCCTCTGTTGTGTTTGTCCTCAAGTTAACCTAACCTCGTCAATTAAAACCAGACAATTCGCTTGCTGAATGCAATAAGGGCACAATTTTTTTTTTCAATTGAGAATGTAATAAATAAACTTACATATGTGGATTATTTTTTTATATATTTTTACGTCATTAAGAAAGATATTATCTCATAGTACTTAAGTACCAATTATTTAGAGCATCTCTCTATTACAATCATTTCAAATATATTTAGTACATGTCTGAATTTGTTTGATTGATTATTTCATACTTGCAAACTATAATGTTGTTACGTTGGGCCCTTGTGCCATTTGGATGCAACGAATCATTTTGTATCCTACTAATATTAGAAATGCGAAAGTTTGTGTGTGCAACAGCTGGACGGATTTGGATGAAATTTGGAATGGAGATAGCTTATACACTCAGGAGCAAAAATAACGGGTATGAGTGCGTTTTTCATACTAAAGAGGCTATTTCGAAGCCTTGGTTCCTCGCCAGGGAATGATTTTAGTGAAATCTGATGACGAATACCCCGACTATCGATACAGGACTTCCAGAGTGCCTAGGATACCCAACTGAATAAATCTGCGGTTAACGCCGGAATTGTGCATGTTCAGGAAAACATCTAACATGGCAATAAAATGTAAGGAAATCCAAGTGCTGACCCAAACTCTCCCGCTGTGGTGTTAACTGATCAGTTAGGTATCTTAAAAACTTTTGACCTCCTCTATTGAACCTCGCTGTACCCACCATTAAAACTCACTCAAAACACCCCCGGCGAGGAACCAAGGCTTCGAAATACTCTCGCTTGTATGAAAAACGCACTCTGACCCGGTATTTTTGCTCCTTAGTGTACCCTGAATTGTCACATAGGCTACTTTTCAACCCGGAAAATTCAAAAGTTCCCGAGGGAATAACTATACTCAAAATCTAAGCGGTCGAAGACTAATTCTATTAATATTAAAATTGCGAAAGTTTTTCTTAGTCTGTTACTTTTTCACGCTGCAACGAATGGACGGCTTTGAAGTTTTAAATGGATATAGCTATATACCTATAACCCGGATAAACATATAATCGAAGTAGAATCTATATACAGGGCGTCCCACGGCTATGCCACTTGGAAGGAAAGTACCTTGAATATTGCAGACGGAACGTTTTACTGAAAGAAGACATTATTTGAATTTAAAAAACAATTTAAATTGCATTCATAGATATTTAAATAATTACATGGTTGAACCGGGAATCGAACCCGTTACACGAGAAAAATAATCACCCTGTAGCTTTATCATACCGATCGATAGGCTTCATCATAAGGATTATTCTTTGCTAAATAACATAGTGGCAGAAATAAAAGGAAGCCCATGAATTTTAACATTTTTAATACAAAATTTATCAATTTATCAAATGCTCAAAATGAGAGAGAGAGTGAGGAATGAATTCAAAGTAGCACTCTTTTCATTATTTCGCTCCCTGTCGATTTTTTGATTTTGTTGTGCTGGATATTTTGAATAATACGTTTAAGTTCTTTTTACTACAGTACATTTAATAGTAATACGTACTTATGATTATGTCAGTTGTATGTCCTTACGGCAACGTCAGCTTTTCATTTTTCTGAACCATATCCACATCAAATGTTAAAATTCATGGTCTTCCTTTTATTTCGGACACTATGTTATTTAGCAAAGAATAATCCTTATGATGAAGCCTTTCGATCGGTATGATAAAGCTACAGGGTGATTATTTTTCTCGTGTAACGGGTTCGATTCCCGGTTCAACCATGTAATTATTTAAATATCTATGAATGCAGTTTAAATTATTTTTTAAATTCAAATAATGGCTTCTTTTAGTAAAATGTTCCATCTACAATACTCAAGGTACTTTCCTTCCATGTGGCATGGCCGTGGGACGCCCTGTATATAAAGAGGCTTGTCCTGACTGATTCATCAACGCCCAGCCAAAACCGCTAATGCTAGAAATATGAAACTTGGACAGTACTTTCTTTTTGTGACGTAGAGATCCGATAAGAAGGGCTTTTTTGAAATTCAACCCCCAAGTGGATGAAAAGGGGTGGCAAAGTTTGTATAGAAAAAAATATTTTTATGGTCCAATTTACTTGAAACTTGGTAGGAATGTTCTTTAATGCAAATAATGAGACATATATTTCAGCGATTACTAAAATTCAACCCGTTGAGGGATGAAAGGGGGTTCCAAAGTTTGTGTGGGAAAGAATATTATTATGGTCAAATTTACTTGAAACTCATTGAAAGTGACTGTCCGCGTCCATCGCGCCATGGATTCAATCACGCCCATTTTTTTTCGCAATATATAAAGAACCCTTGAAATCGATTCACCAGTTAAAAAGTTATATGTGAATGCAATATCAATTAAAATATGTGAATAGATAAAACCTTTTCCTTTTTCAAAAACTCAATTAAAAATAATATCATCCAATTCGATTCATTTCACGGACATTCGAAATTCAAATTCGAACGTTGTCACTATTTGCATCAAACCGAAGTTACTTGGTAAGGCGCATCCGTAAGTTTTAGTATCGAAATTTCACATTTTGTTGTGCTAAGTAGATAACTTTTGCGAGTGGCACTCGCGCGTAGACACTCGCGCGTTCCCGAGGAACTAGAGCTCATACATCGCGTCCAGATAATGGTCTTTGTTTGGAAACGCGCGAGTGTCTACGCGCGTGTGCAAACGCACGCAAAACGCTTCATCTGGACCTGGCCTTATTCAAAAGTTGTACTCTTTAACGAAAGTACTGACTCTCCGCAGGCGAAGTCGCGGGCGGAAAGCTAGTTTTGTATAAGAGTTTAGACATTTTTGTAGTTAGAAACGTAAAAATTGGTATTTAGGCTACTATTTACAAATAATACATGTTTCAAAAAACAATAAACCGCCTTCAAAAACGAAAAAATACTTGTTTTAAAATGGTCGGTATACTCGTAGACTATATATAGGTCAGTCTAACTGAAGTCGGCTTTTGGTTAAAAATATTGTGAGTCGCCGACAGTTTGACTGGGCTATAATAAGTAGGTACATACCATCTTAAATGAAAGTCATACTTTGCGTTTTTGAAGGCGGTTTATTGTTTTTTAAATCATTTCATATTTCATATTTCATTCCATATTTTATACTTTTGAATGATCATAATAAGCTATTATGTAGTCCCACTTCTTATTGTTAGATGTATAGTCGCTCGACCATCTTAATCCAGATATCTTAAATCGCCACCCTTGAGATAGGTTAAGGAGTTCCGTTGTCCATCTGTGGTCAAAGTCAAAGTCAAAGTTCTTTATTCTTCAATTTAGGCATAATATAATGCACCTATGAATGTCAAAAAGCATTACCACCGGTTCGAAAAATAAAACCTTTGCCCCGAGAAGAACCGGCGTAAGAAACTCGGCAAGGTATATTTTTTTCAAGAAAAAGGTTTACATCATTACATAATAATTATAAATAGTTTACAATATCACAGTATTATTGCACAGTAGGTGCACCTTTTTTAAGCGTAGGTAAATTTATGCGTAGATTACTCATGCAGGACGGACGACTCACTGCCAAACATCCCTATCCATGATATAATCGTTTACTTTATAATATGCTCGGGAAATTAGTTTTTGTTTTACGACAGATTTAAATTTAGAGTCAGTAAGTTCAGTAATACTTTTTGGAATTTTATTGTAGAATTTCATACAATTTCCTAAGAATGATTTTAAAGTTTTGGCCAGTCTATAAAATGTGGTTTTGAGCTTTCCTGTGCTCCTGGTTGCTTTTGGCTTATCAATGTTCGTTGGGAAATTATGTAGATTCTTCCCAACAAAGATGATTATTTCAAATACATATAGCGACGGCAGTGTTAGAATATCTATTTCCTTGAAGAATTCCCTCAATGACACACGCGACCCCAAGCTATAAATAGCTCTAATAGCCCTAATAGCCCTAATAGCCCCAATGGTCTTCATCATCAGTCCTACTACATCAAATGATACTTTGTGAACGGTGGCTAGACTTGTTACTAAAAATACTAACATCGCTATTATATAATATTTGAGAAGTCCGCTCAATTCCTCAAGGATTCCTTCATCAGATTCAGATTTGGTGACAAACAGCTCATCTTGGAAGTATGATATGAGTTGATAGGGTATCAAACCAAAAAATATTTTTTGTATTCGTCCATAATTGACGGAGAAATGGGTAAACATACATTGAAGTAAATATATTTATAAAGTCAGTACAATTTTAATAGTTCAAATATTAGAGTGCAGGTTATAAAATATATTTGGCGATTGAGAAATAGTTATTTGTTCAACAATAGAGCAAAGTTGGTTTTTGCTGCGAGTGATGATTTTGAATCCCGAGTAAGCGAGGGATTCAAAGATACGAGACGTAAAAAACTTTGGTCTCGTGTGAGACATACCTACAACTTTTCACCTCAGCAGCGAGAACAACACAGCGTGCAGCTGGCAGGGCCAACGCAGGTCTTCCGTTGTGACCATTTGGTGAATACACGACTAAATAACGACACGATCGCATATGCATCAATCACAAGCATTTTTGCAAAATACTAATAAAATAAAAAGTGGAAAAAATAAACATGAAACAGATAAAACCTGTCACTCAACTTGATAATGCCGTAGTGCAAACACAACTTTATACAGCTTTATGTAGTCTGTGGCTTTAAAAAAAACCTAACTAGGCCTTGTCTATATTTTTGAAATGCGTTCTGAAACTGCCCCCGCGGTTTATGTCACGAAATTAAAGATTGTTAAAACGATAATAAAATTATGTAGATACATGATAAACTTCTTATTTTTCATTAATTTTGTCTTCAAAACATTAAATAAAAAAAATTATTGTACCTACTGTATAAAATAGTTATAATAAACACATTTCAAACTTTAACAGATAGTTTTATTTGCAATTTTACGGTTATGTTATGTGTGCATCCGAACGTGCGTTTCTTTTTGGGCCTACTATGTGTGGAATTTGAAAATCGAACTTCGAATCAATCTCTCGCTTTTTTCCTATCGAAGTGAAAGTGACAGAACAAAGTAAAGTTCAATTTTTTCGAATGTTGTGAGTAGCCCAGGAACTGCTCACGGCATTTAAACATAATAATTAAAAAGCTACTTTGCCTCTCGCTCGCAGCAAAATTGAATTTTGCTCACGGTTTTTAAGCAGCAAAACCTGCTTGTTTGAGATGCTGAGGTGAAAAAATATTCCTAAGGTGAAAGGGGGGCCAGAAGTATGTATCAAAGTTAAATAAACTAATAGCTATGAGCTATAATAATAGCTATAATGTACTGGGAATAACTTCAGTTGGTTAGGTTAAGTTTTTTTACCACCCTGATTTAACTGGGGGCACTCTGATACAAAGTTGGTTAGAGATAAGTAATTTTTTTTGAGCATCCGTAATCGTTTCAGGGCACTCCGAATAGGCTTAGTTATGTTAAATTTTGACCACCCAGTACCGAAACTAAAACATAAACAAATTAAAGATTACTAACTATCCTTTATTACTTATTCAACTTTAGAAGTAAAAACGAACGGGGCACTTATCATTTACCTATTATAATACTTGGCACTAACATCTAAAATCATACTATTTGTTCAGTGTGAAATTGTGCGACTTTAGTTTATACATGAAATTGAAAATGTAATATAGAGCGACAAAGGTCCCCGCAGCGTCGCGGCCGCCGGGACTATAAATAAAAGCGGCAAAGCCCCTCGCGCTCCTTGATTGAAGAACTTCGTTTTTATTGCTTTGTTTGGGTTATTGACAATACAAAATTACGATAAATAGAAAACAGCAAACAATTATTATTTTTGTTGTTTGTGTTTTTTGTTGTTAAAACGGTAAAATACATAATCGTCAGATAAATGTGGTATGATTATATAAGTATGTACAAACCCTAAAAAAATAACAAATACTGAAACCGGTCAAATGCAAGTCGGACTCGCGCACCGAGGGTATTCTAATCGACTACTATTTCTATATATATAACTCTAAGAACTTGTTGATAATTCTGTAACCACATTTTGCACAGAATTAGGCTAACATGTCCACCAGCGTATTAAGTGACAGGTCCAGGTCGCGAGCCTAGCGCCTACCGGTGGTACGAGTACAAGCCTTTATTCCATTAGGTCGGATTTCATCAAACTGGAATAACACTTACTCGGAGATCAGTCTATTTATACAAAATCGGCGTTTAATCTAGGTATAAGACCCCTATCCTTGCTCGTCGGATCCGCCCTTAGTCGCCTCTTCCGACATCCACAGAAAGACATGAAGTGGCACTATTCAAACCCAACTACCACTCGGGTTTAAAAAATATATATGCGAAAGTTCGTGAGTGTTTGTGTGTGTGTGTGTGCAAGTTTGTTACTCCTTTACGCTTGGATGAAATTTGAAATAAAGATAGCTAATACCCCGGATTATATATAGGCTACTTTTCAACCCGGAAAATGTTAAAGGTCCCAAGGGAATAACGATAGTCGAAATCTACGCACACGAAGTCGTGGACAGAAGTTAGTTTGATCATACAATTCAATGTGGCAATACTTTATACCTACAATAATTTCAAAATACTCGAAATACCTGCAACTGTATAAACATAACCATTAACTTACAGTTGCAGTATGAAATAAAAAAAACCGATACTTACTACCATGTAATAGACCTCGACCCTGGTAGGTACATTTTACCGTGCACTTATTGAAGTTGTTCTGTTTTTTTAGTACAATTACCTACTGTAAATGATGAAGTGGTTATGACAATCCCAAGATTTTCCAATTAAAATACTTGAAAAGTTCGAATTGTTCAGTTATTTCATTTTTTACCACCTTGAAGTACACTCAAATTGCAACAAAATGAAACCAAACTAAAGTTTTGTTAAGATACAGCTTTCCAAAGCTTCCTTATTGTCAACAAAATTAACAACTAAAAACCATTATTCTTCACCATCATTCATCATTATGAGTAGACATAAATAATGTGGTCTCAAGCAAAAAGGAAGGCATTATTGTCAAAAAATAAGACCAACTTGCTTGATCTTACTGATTATGCAAATTCAGCTCACTTTAAGGCGTCCATAGTAACTTTTGCCGTAAAAGTGTAAAAAAGGTGGTAATAAAAATTGATACAAACTGCAAAAATATCGGAAATTTCAAGGTTTTTTAATTGGAAAGTCTTGCGATTGGTTGTTGATAACAACATGATCACATACAACGTATAAAAACAGCACAGCCTCATTCAATGCAAGGAAAATCCTATCCTTTCCATCGGCTATAAATAATAATATACTTATTCATTGATCTGAAATATAATAAATTAAGGCAGTTTTCATAGTCACACGGCCATTTCGCGGAACTTTGACACGCCACACCTAAAAATATAGTTTTTATGTTTCGCCCTTTTTGCGTTCGGCAAGCGCAGTGCGGGTAGGATTCGAACCACGAGAGTTCCGTATAAAGTTTGTTCCGTATAAAATTAAGTACGTATGAACGATTCCCCAATTGTTCTTGCCTACGTCTTTCTTTAATTCCTTCGTTTTTCCTTTTCTTCGAAGTAAAGTTCCCTATAAAAACACTTTTTGATTGAAGGAGAAGCCGTAACTCATTCTACTTTTACTGATTAGACTGTTTATTGACCACCAGTAATAGAGTTTTTTTCATATCATATGCATACAATAATATTGTTTAAAATTAAGTATCTCACAAATATTGTTAATAAAAAATAACGGTGCTTTATATTATAGCTCTGTCGCTGTACAAGAAAGCGACGGCGCTTGTTATTCCACCCCAAGGTGCTGGGCAGAGCTCCTTAGCATTCTGATTATATGTAATTCTGGTATTACGCCGGTACAGTTAGTTTACCTGTTCTTAGGACCGAGTTAGTGGTAAAATAAAAAACTGGAATAGTGTCTGGATTTATGGCAGGTTTCTCAACGGCGAGAGCAGTTTATGTTTTTAAACGTGTAAATTGAACGTCAGTCTAATAAAATACTAGTTAGCCAAACAGAGACTGGAAGTTGTGAATAGGGAGAGACGTCTTTATCCAAAAGCCTGTCGCGTACATGTATCATGTTTTTATGTTTTTGAGCTAGCGGATCGCCCGATGGTAAGAGATCACTAGGGTTTGCACTCTTGGTTATCGTGGTTCTAACTACAATCCATCGAGACGCTACTTATAATCATACCTTGAGGTCGACTTCTGTACTTCAAGTAATAGCTTACTTGAAGTACAGTTGTTTGGAAGGCGGAAAGAAAATACTCATTTTGTTGTGAACTTCATTTCCCATGGAATAAGGTCCAGTTTCAGTAGCTTAAATTTAACTCAGGTTTTATTTTGGTAATTTGCCCGAAAGTGTAAAACTGTCAATTTGAAATATAAATAATTAAGTATCTTAAAATCACGATTTTTTATATATTGTGGTCCATAAAATTCGGAGATATGGGGGGAACGGTCTTTTTGATTACATTTTTGGCTATAAATCAAAAAGTACATCAAGGAATTTTTTTTAATAATGTTGTACATTGAGCCCTTTCTTAATGACTCCTCGTTTGCTTGGAGCCTCACTTTCATTTATTTACCCTCAATTCTTTTCAAATACTTAGATATATATTTTTCATATTATTTTTACTTAAAACAGATGCGGGCAAGGAAGTTATACCACTATGCCAAATGTCAAGTTAATAGCTTCTATAGTTGCAGAGAAACACTGCTGAGACATACGCTTCGACACTTCGCTCGAGGACGCGGTAGCCTAGTTGCTAGTGGCCGCCTGCCTGTGAGGCTTGCAGCCCCGGGTTCGATTCTCGGTATGGTCTAATATTTATGTGATGAGCACCATTGTATTTATGTATTTATTTCTCTTTATAAGTATTTATATCGTTGCCGAGTACCCATAGTACAAACCTACAGGTTAGTTTGGGACTAGATCAATTTGTGTGCTATGCTCCTTTGATATTTATTTATACAAATAGGCAGACACTGAAGTCTTATCATATAAGGGTTCCTTTTTTGCCATTTTGGTACGGAACCCTAAAACACGCGAGGAAAATCTAACTTCATGACATTTACTTGTAGGTACTACATATTGATGTGGCAGGGGCAGGGGACATCAAACTTATGTTAATTCCGATAACTCCTATTATCGCATTGGAGTAGCCAGAAGTGATTAAGATACTTAGTAATAAAAATATTGTTAATCGTTAGCATAGTAATAATTTGTTACGTTAGATTACAACGTTGCGTACCTACACCTAGTTGTCGGCGACCCGCCTGCGATCGAAGTAGCGGCTAGCGGTCCCGCCTGGGGTTGTATTCCCGGTATGAGCTAATATTGGTTTTCTTTCTTGGATGTTGTAATATAAATTTCTCTATGCAAATATGTGTTTTGGACTGTCTGGTAGTACAAGTTTAGTGCTTATTTTGGGTGATTCAATTGTTTCCAAATTGTTCAACCTTCAACTCAATATATCAATTTCTTTCGAAGTTACAACTACCTACCTATTTAATACAAATTGGAGGCCATTTGCAACGTAAAAGATGCCGGATGTGTAATTTGTTTTAGTATTGTATTTTTGTGTATTTAGGTGTTCAAAGTTCTTTTCTGTTAGTGAATCGTCCTTTTTATGCCTTTGTGTTGCAAAGTGATAGAAGACTTGGCGTTATTTCGTGTATCTGGATACACATATTACACACATATTACATGAGTATTATCATTCTTATCAACCTTTTAAATTCTCTTAACGCGTATTTTTTTACAGATATGTGATTGTATTGATTTATATATTCGTACCAACAACATTCCGTAGACTTTAACGGTTCATTCGAGTTATGGCGGACCGGCATGTTGATCTAGACTCGCTGTGCTAGTAGTTGGCTCGTCGATGAACTGCGGCTGTGACAGGGCATTAGACAAGTGAACTCAAAGTTCCCAGCGGCGCGGCGTCTATCAGTAATTGGCTAGGTCCAAAGACGAGGCGTCGTTAAGCGATTTCCTCAGCTGCGCCGTAAAAGTCCTGAATGATGTGTTTGCGCACTTCGTTCCAGTTTATTACGCCGCGACTGAGAATGCTAATGGTTATATTTCTCATGACCATAAAAATGGTACAATCGTGCGCGGAAATTACTGAATAGCTGTGTTATATTCTCTTAAACAATTCATTCGGAAGCTTTACACCTTATCTTTATTTCACAACTTGGTCTTGCTTCTAAAAGCTCATGCAGCTTGTCTACAATAAACATTAAAAAACCGGACAAGAGCATGTCAGAACATGGTCAGTGTAGGGTTCCGAAGCTTTAAACAAATTAGACCTCGCAACAATCTTAACTTTGCCGTTGTAAAATTGTTATCCCCATGCATCGACATAGGTCGCGGTCAGTTTCCCAACACCGCAAATACGTTTTCGGTAGGTATACTTAAACATTTAAACCGTTTGTAACTCAAGAACCAATGAAGTCTACTTAGTCGTGATAGTTTTCCTATAAAATTAATTATATGTGTAAATTTAAGATATTTTTCGGATTTCGGGAGGAGGGGACGACACTTGATTTTAACAAAAAATTGCGCCTTAAAGCTTAATATTTCATAAACGGATACTAATAAGACTAATTTGTATGTCCATGCCAAATTACAGCTTTCTAGTAGGTACTAAGAGTCTCTGAGCTAGGCTGCGAACGGACGGACGGACATGGCGCAACTATTAGGGTTCCTGGTTTGACTGCGTAACCCTAAAAATAGATAATTTATTATACTATGTAGTCGCAAGATACGTCCAAACATGACATGTAATGTTTTATACGTATCCCACTAAAAAGGTAAATGTAATAAATGGGCCATGTCTCATGTCTGTGTAATAAATGTCTCATGCGCCACAAAAAATATATAGTAATATTTAATAAGAACTAAGGTTACCGACATAACCCGAAGAATAGCTAAACTGAAGTGGCAGTGGGCGGGGCACATTGCTCGCAGGACTGATGGCCGATGGGGTCAGAAGGAGTGTTCTGGAGTGTGACGGCTATTCCACTTCAGAGGGAATAAGATGGGAACGCCGGAGAAGGGCACTCCTCATCTATTTTACAGAACCTGCTGTTTTGGCTTTTAATCTGTTATATGCAATAGGTACACTTGGAAATGATGAAATCGAATGATACTAAAAAAAAGACTTGTAATTACGAGGACAACGCATTTACCTACTAAATATCTGAAGTCCACATAAAAATGTTGAATCTATCCGAACGTACATAATAGTGAATAAGCTGTTATATTTCAATTTGCAACCATCGCTAATGATAACAACTCTATTCCCAGATACACTTTTGAAAAAGCCTGATCAGATATTTGTCCTAGGGTAACGAAAGTGCTTACTTGAAAATATCACTAAATAGTGTGTTGATGGACAAATATAATAAGATAATTTAGGTATTGTTGATATTGTTTCCAAATATTTAGTGTAACTATAAACACAACTGTTTACCCCCTTTTAAAGTAGTTTGTACTAGTAACACCTATCACGTCGCTACAAATGTACGTAATAATTATACCTATCGATTATGTGAAGATAATGTCTCAGCTTAGTACAAATACAAAAAAATATAAAATAAACTGTATAAAAATTGCAAGCTAATTTTAGTTTATTATTACTTCATTGTAACTTATTTTTAAAACATTACTACAAAGATTATTTGAGACGCCTATTCTGTGCAATAATTTTTTAATTTAAAATATCACAAAAAAAAGGTGAATTCCAATTGCAAAAATGTGGTGTTAAGAAATTTTATTTTAAATAGTTGTCCAGTATATAAACATTTGAAGATTTTTGTAATCCGGCTAAAGATGTGATACTTACCCACTTATGGAATTCTTTGATGTACCTAGTAAATTTATATAGGTATCAATTTATGAATACCATCATGTTTTTAAGCAAGTGAACGATCCCTATTGTTCTAATTATGATTTTTTCAGATATCTTTAGATGCATTGATGTAATAGTAACAATATGACTGTTTAGAGTCTGTCTCAGGTAGGTATATACAATATTAGGCACCTACCTACCTACCCAAAACGTTAACGTATAATAAATCAATTGTTATTAATGTTATGTAAGATAAGATCAAGAGCGATCACTAATAAAGAGAAATGCAAAAAAAACGTGGACCGACTGTTGAGTTTCTTACGGCGCTTCTTCTCAACATAGTTGTTCTCTTTGCAAACGCTGGGAGACTCATGTAAGAAAATTAATTATTTTTAAAAGTGATTGATGTGAGTATTGGAATAAGTAAATGCCCTGCCGTTGGCAACACTTCCTGCCTGACAACCGGATGGGACAATGAGCTGTCATGGCGGTCGGTCGGTGGGTCGCAAGAGCGTGTGGGGCAAACGCATTACTGTGGTTTTATTATTTATCCAACTACCTATTTGATACTAAATGATTATAACGTTACACATGACTTCCAAGTGGGGAATAAACCTAAGATGGTCGATATTATTAATATATAATTAAGGGGACCAATGCTAAGGGTAATCCATATATCGTCTCAAGTACCAACTGGTATCGGATCCACTTCGACAGCTACTGAAAAGCCAATAAGTATAATAGATTACCGCCAGCGTTGTCTGAAATACCGCGTTAAAAGGCGTTAGAACTTTGTATCACGGAAAAACCTCGAACTTACTAGATCAATGAGAGGAAACCATCTGATTCCTATTATTGGAATTGTTCAGGTCTCATCCCTTAGCCAAAATGTAAGCGTATTTTTTTCTATTGTTTTAACGACCGCCTGAGGGGCTATTGCTACGCTTGATCGAAGGCTTGTCCCCATACAAAATAAAAGCAATGGTTCCAGTCTGAAGCCGATGTAATTGCGAGTGCGTTGGGCATTCGCGACGCTAGATCTCAGCCTACTAGACTACCAATAGGGCGTCACAGGAAATTAAATCAGAATTAATACACAAATCACTACAATTAAAGAAAGATACACAAACACAGGTTATTAAACATCTCCCATAGTTAGTCCCTGCTAACACAGAAAGCAATTGTCCCATCTCCGCGCTAGCGATTCTCGTTAACTTCTTGCGTTATCCGACCGCTACGTAAAGTCGCCACACATAAATATCAACACCATTCAAACAAGAACGCAAAAACAATAAAAATAGATAAGATAAAATCTATATATAATAAACGCTCACCACCCACGATGCCTGGATCAAAAAGTAACGCTCCCTACCTCCACCAGCCCTTGTCTAGATTTTTATAAGCATGCGCTCCACACGAGGCGTATGACGCGTAACTTTGTTTTTTTTTTTCGATGTGGAAATCCGTTATGAATAACAAGCGACCCGGGGGGGGGCCGAGCGGTTATGTCGGACTCGCACCGACTAAAACCTCTGAGTTGTTCCTTCTCCCACCTTGAACGAGGTCGCGGGAGTGGTATTCCATCTGCTAACTCGTCTATAAGCGTTTGCCCCGGGCCCCGTCTTCAATTGAGTTTTTTTTTCCCCCTCCGGTAAAGGCGCTCCGGAAGACCGCGACACCTGCGTCAGCCCTTGCGCGAATTTCTGTACCCATCGCATTCCGTGCGCGCCGAGGCGTCTAGAGGTATTCATATTTACCGCGAAACCTGACTCGTTGCATTGCTTAACCTACTTTAACGAGTAACACATAGAGCTCACTTTCATTTGATCTTGTCTCTTCCTTTTTGTCTTTTATAGTAGGGTTCCGTAGTAAAATTAGTAGATGTATTTTAGTGTAAGGTGGTGTTGGATAGGTCTTGCAAAAGTATTGCGGGTTTTTGAGAACAATTTTTTGAATACCGCATCCGTTTATGGAATATTAAGCTTTAAACCGCTAATTTTTGTTAGAGTCAAGTGTCCTCGGGTACTACATCCCAAAAACTACAAATACTGAAAAATATCTTAAATGAAAGCAAATATAAGGAAAACAACTATCACGATTAAGTAGACTTCATTGGTTCTTGAGTTACAAACGGTTTAAATTTTTATACATACCGAAAACTTATTTGCGGTGTTGGTAAACTGACCGCGACCTATGTCGATGTATCGAGATAACCGTTGTCCAACCATTGTCCAACGGATAAGTAAAGATGGTCGCGAGGTCTAATTTGTTTCAAGTAACGGCTTCGGAACCCTACACTGAGCAAGGTCCGACATGCTCTTGCCCGGTTTTAATAAATTTTTATTATTCAACTTCTGCTAATTGGGCATTCTTTGTTGTCTTATAAATATAATGATGCGATACTATAAAAATAATTTGTACAATCCTGCCTTCTTTAATTTCTTTTACAATAAAAAATGAATTCAGTTTGATTATTTCATGAATATTAATAAAAGTCATCGGCTTTATTTAGATGTTGCATTGCTCAGCGCCATCTAGGCAACTCGAATAGAACCCGTTTTCCCCGCTAGATGTCTATTGATTTTCAGTGCCTAGCTGTTTAGGTGGTTGTCACCTTTCTCCAGAGAGGTCACTGTTCACAATTTATATAATGAAAACAATTTAGATCCCCAGCTACTTGCTGTCCAGATTAACATGAGTTTTAAAATTGGAATTGAGGTTATTTTATAGCAGTGTTCCGGTACAGCCGCTACTTTCTAAGGAAATGTCCCATTTTTAAACATGGCAACAATTTAAAATGGTTTTTTTCCAGTTCCATATATGTAATTTCCATTTTTTGTGTCGCACTCTAAGTACCCGGTTTTTTACTTAAAAGTCGCCGACTGAATGTGGGTATCGTAGTATTTCTTTGTTCTGTGTTTAGTTCTGTTCTGTTTTTAAATTTTGGGGGAACTCTATTAATAAAACACTTTTCGAGTTCAATATATCCTAAACGGTCCCCCAAAACTAATAACATATATACCTGCAGGTAGAGCTATAATGATTTTTAAGAGCTATCCAATGACACCTTATTCGATGGTATACCTACGGTACCTTCCTAATGTACAAAATTAAAACCTATGCTTTACATAACTGTATAGAAAGAACGCGTTGTGAATTTAATGATTTATTCTATAATTTTATTTGTGTAATGTAAAATTTTGTAGTAAGTTATTTCGCAGTAAACACTGCCAAATAACAGCTCTATTACTAAAGAGCCAACTGACCATGAGTTAAATCGTGGTTACTCATAATTACCGTACCTGAGAAGCAAAACACTGCAAGTCCACTTTTAATTATTTTTGGTTTTCTTCGGTATCATACATAACTTTTACAGCTCTTTCGGACCATAACACGGTATTTGCAAAAGTCGTTACAGTTTCGGAGTTTATTAAAAATATTTTGACGTAAGAGCATTAGTCACTCCGAAGCATTTCAATCTAAGTGAAATGAAATCATGTATAATAAACTGCAATTTACCGTATCTCCGGAGTTACAGTTTACAGTGTTATGAATGATCAAAGTGACGTCACAGTATCATGTTATCAGGCATTTTAATGTAAGTCGTTAGCTAGACGTTGAAAGGGGGTATAAATTATACGGCAATGTTAACTATTGACGCTCACTCAAGGTCAGCGATGGCCGGTACGACCTGATAGGTAAGTACATACTATTCGTTACATGCAGCACACTTTGGCGGGCTCTAAAACATTTATCAGTGAAGGGCTTTTCTATAGTGGTAGGTAATAAAAGCCGCCGCGGCGCTCGGCGCCTACCTCGCCCGTGCTAGCGTCATTAATGAACAGCGCCACTGAATTCGCGTCTGAATGAGGTAAGAATAAAGTTAGAAGGTCTTCCTCGTCGCGACCGGGCCGCGTCGGGGACAAGTTAATTTAAATATTTATTTAATAAAAAGGTTGTACGCTTCATCAATCACCATTACAAATTTATTACAGTTTACGGCGCTCATCACGACTTCAACGTGTCTGTTGACCGCGCTCATCATGGTTACAATAGCAAGGTCTTGAATGCCGACTCGGATACCTAATACGTTGTTTACAACCGATTCTTAAGAATTACAAAACTTCCGAAGTTGACAATTGCCGTGTGGGATATTGTTACGGGGGCACAATGATCGATATGTCAACTGCAGCGAACGTTCACGCCGATTGATATACTTTACGTCGTACCTACTCGTGATACAATATTGATCATCGTTCACGTGATATTATTACAAAAACTTTGATTGATTTAAATTGTTACTGTTGAAAGATTTTATAATGAGAGTATAAAATAATTACTCTACACTCTCATAATAAGACCGCCACTGAACATTGTAGGGGAGGTAGAGGATTATTGGGCGGTCGGAAGTTCGGGCACTACCTTACAAGTTATATGGTAGTGCCCGAACCTCTCGACTGCCCAATGGTCCCCTACCTCTCCTACAAATCATAAAACTTTCCTATGAGAGACCTTGGTAACTTCTTTGAATATTTTTAGGTAATTTTTGTATGGGAAAAGCACATTCTCAATAATTATGTTTCCGAGAATTACTGAGAAGATTTCCAAACTTCTGGAATAGGTACACCGAACCCAGGCCGGCCCTAAATGTTTTGTAAACAGTCGTAGAGCGTTATTTTGACAGACTTCATTTTTGGATACACCAAAATAAGACCGGAAGATGCCAGAAAAAAGTTGTAAGTACCTAACTTACCTATAAACAGTTATATTTTTGCATAAATAGACACTTAAATAGAAACTTATTGTTGTGTCTAAATAGAAAGAAAGTTACGATACTGGTGTTACAATGTTAAGTTGCACTTACTGGGAGAATTGTTTCAAAAATCTTCCACCGTGATGTAATAGAATGGAAGTCGTCCAGACTTTCAACGGGCAGTTATTACTAGGTATACTAATATGGTATTTTTTATATTAAAAAGCTAAACTAGGTTGGAATTTGAGATTTCTATATATATACCAAATAAAAATAAATCATCTGTTACATAAAATACTGAAATCGGTGCACTCGTTCTGATCGTATGATGCATCACATCACGCACATTGACGGCTTTCAAAACCACGCGCTTGTTTTGTAATTCGTATATAGTTTAAAAACTACTCGACGGTTTGTCATGTTTTTTATTATTTCCTAGATAATAAATAATATAAGGCTCAACTTAAATTAAAAAATATGTGACCATATCTTAGGATACTTAGTTGTTATGTTCCATAGAACGAAAAATAAATAAAAGAAAATCTTATTTTATAATATATGGCCGCCATCCTTAATATCTTTTATGGTATTTTTTCTGTTGATTAAAGGTGTCAATACAAATTGATTGACACCCCAATCACTAAAATCGGGACAGTCGTTTTGATCGTATGATGCATCTCATCATGTGCAGTGACGGCTTTTAAAACGACGCGCTTGTTTTGTAATTCGTATAGTTCAAAAACTACACGACGGCTGGTGAAGATTTATTTTTTATTTTGTGGATATACTATCAAGTTATATTTCAATTTAAAAAAATGTGACCATATTCTAGGATATTTAGTCATTATTTTGATTTGAACGAAAAAATTGTTGGAAAATTTCACAATTTTTTAAATATTGGGCCGCCATCCTTAGATTAATAATTGGTATTTTTTCTGTTGATTAGGGAATTCAATACAAATTGATTGACACCTCAATCACACAAATCGGTGCAGCCGTTTTGATCTATAAATCATTAAATAATGCAGTGCATGCAATGCAACGCATGCAAAATGGCGATTTTGGAAAACGGCCGCCATCTTGAATTCCAGTGAATGAAGTTTGTCTCCTCGGATGAAATCATTCATATTGGTCCCTAGTATCACTGGGCAAACCTTTCTGCATAAAATGCAGTTTCATTTTGACTATTTAGATAATCACGTACAGATGTAGTGCATAATTGTTTTCCTTCGTATTTTCACGGAAACGTACGAACGTGTCTTGCTATTTCAGTCGGTCACAGTACAGAAAGTACTGAGGTTGACTGAAGTAGCATGACACGTTCGTACGTTTCCGTGAAAATACGAAGGAAAGCAATTATGCACTACACCTGTACATTCTGATAAATTTACTCGTACTCGACCTTGTGTAGTAAGGAATCACGCCAGTTGTTTGTTAATCAAACAAACAAAAAATTGGCGCGGACCTCATCTCTCATGTTTAAAGACACGGTTGGCTGTTAGGGGAACACGTATTTCAAGCACCGTTCTACGTCAACCAAACGCGGCTTTTGTAACACAATAATGTATCTTTAAAAGATATAATTTTCGTCGTGTGTACATCAGACACTCGGATTACCAGCCCTCTTGACCAAGCGAAAACTCATTAATTTCCAACCTAACTGTTCACTTATATTAACGGATACAATTTTAATCTCAATAATAGGTGGACTCTCTAGGCATACCAGCAAAATTTAGTAATAAACATACGCAACGCAGTAAGACACTCTAAAACCTTTTTTTTTTTCTTTGCCCCGCGGCGACTTCAACAGCTACTACCGCGGGTATATGGCGTGTCCACAGTGAAGTGTTTTCGCCAGTGTCAAGTATATATAAGTATAAATCAATATAGCAATAAAAGACAATCCAATATTCTCTAGGAAGATTGGGGGCAACGTTGCACGGTGATATGTAGGACTGAGGTCAAGATAGTTTTAACCTCTGTACCACTGCGAGTCCACTTGAAACGAGAAGTAAGATGCCAGATACACGAAATAAGTCCAAGTCTTCTATCACTGTGCAACACAAAGGCATAAAAAGTACAAATCACTCACGGAAAAGTACTTTGAACACCTAAATACACAAAACTAAAAACTAAAACAAATTACATATCCGCCATTTTTGACGTTGCAAATGGCCTCCACTCTAAAACCTATTTCAATATCATACGTATAGTTAGATCTTACCGCAGATTAATTAAATTATACACATCATGCTAACTTATATTATGCTTAAAATATTTCTAGCTTAATGGAATATTTAAATGCGTGCTTAAAATAAATCTTAACTTATTCCCAAAATTTCAAAATTGTTGATTAAATAATAATTCGTACTTATAAACTTCTATGCTGTGTTGGTGCCGGCAGAGAATAGCATCACCCCATCTCTTCCCGTGGGTGTCGTAAGAGGCGACTAAGGGATAAACCGGAGGATGGGCAGCAGCGTCCTCCGCGGACTACATGGTATAACTGCGGTCGCCAACCCGCCTGCCAAGCGTGGCGACTACGGCATTTTTCCCCCCAATGGTAAATCTACACAAACAGCCCAGACCCCTAGTCCCCGGCGGCCCCGCTATTCCTGGCTCCGGTAGCGGCCATGGCAACGGCGGGGCGGGGGGTGCTTTAGGTAATCTCCGGCAGAGACCCGGCTACCAGAAACGACGACCTTTGGCCCTGGCAACATACAACTGCCGACCGCGACACACTCCGACGATGAGGTGGAGGCTATGTATGAGGATGTTTCCAGAGCCATGCATAGCTTCAAAACTCACTTCACGGTTGTTATGGGGGACTTCAACGCAAAGCTGGGCAAACGAGACGGTGAAGAGCAGAGAGTGGGGAATTTTGGAGTGGGGCGTAGGAATCACCGGGGCCACCTACTGGCCGGTTTTATGGAGAAGGAGGGACTCTATATGATGAACTCCTTCTTCAGAAAACGTGAGCATAGGAAGTGGACCTGGATGAGCCCTGATGGTGTAACGAGGAATGAGATAGACTTTATCATGTCGACGAAAAAGCACATATTCAACGATGTCTCCGTGATCAGTGCGGTTAAAACCGGGAGTGATCACCGTATGGTACGAGACTCATTGAATATCCAGTTCAAGCTTGAAAGGTCTCGACTGATGAAGTCTACGCTCCGCCCGGCACCCACTCAGCTCCAAAACCCCGAGAGCTTTCAGCTCGAACTTCAAAATCGTTTCGAGTGCTGTCCGTTTTGGAAGCTGTCCAAACGGTCGGGTCTAAGTTCTTCAAGATCCGCCGTAAAAAAAACCAGCAAGCTCTCGAACTCCACGCTTAGACTCATGGAGGTGAGGCGCGAGATGATTCTGCAGTCCTCTGGTGACGCTTGTCGTTATCGGCAGCTCAACAGACAGATCTCGAAGTCTCTGAAGCGTGATATACGCCGATTCAATACTAAAAGTATTGAAGAGGCTATTGAGCGTAACAGGGGCTCTAAGGTGTTTGCCAGGGACCTGTCTGTTGGCCAAAGCCAATTTATGAAGCTGAAAACCGACGACGGCAGAGTCATTTCATCCAAACCTGAGCTATTGGCGGAAGTTGAGAAGTTTTATGGACAGCTGTACACGACAACCCGAACACCCGTCGGAAATCTAGCTGAAGACCCGAGAGCTAGATTAACCCGACACTATACCGAAGATCTCCCCGACGTCAGCCTGTACGAGATTAGTATGGCCCTCAAACAGCTTAAGAATGGCGAAGCCCCTGGTGAGGGTGGAATTACAGCCGAACTCCTGAAGGTGGGTGGTAAACCCATCCTTAGGGGCCTTCAGACGCTGTTCAGCTCCGTCCCCCACGAAGGGAGAACGCCGAAAGCATGGAACAGAGGTGTGGTGGTTCTCTTCTTCAAGAAAGGAGATAAAACTTTGCTGAAGAATTATAGACCCATCTCACTTCTGAGCCATGTTTACAAGCTGTTTTCGAGGGTCATCACAAATCGTCTCGCGCGCAGGTTTGACGATTTCCAGCCTCCCGAACAAGCCGGTTTCCGTAAAGGCTATAGTACCGTAGACCACATACATGCGTTGCGGCAGGTTATACAGAAGACCGAAGAGTATAACCTCCTTCTTTGCCTTGCATTTGTAGACTACGAGAAAGCCTTCGATTCGATCGAGACATGGGCTGTGCTGCAGTCTCTCCAGCGGTGCCAAGTTGACTACCGATATATCGAAGTGCTGAAGTGTCTGTACGAAAACGCCACTATGTCCGTCCGACTACAGGACCAGAGCACGAAGCCTATTCTCCTATATTTGTTGAACACGCTTGCAGAGTCTGCCCCAGATTTTGATGTATTTGCCAGTGGATGGAAGGTTGTGAGTATTGAATGTTTGAAGTTATGCGAGAAGATGGATGCCCGTGTTTCATCTGTGTAAATAATCTTTTCCTACTATCTAATTATAATGTCATGTCATATATTATGTTTATTGTATTATTATTACCGTTTTGTTAACCTATATTTAGTATGTAATTCACAGTGCTGTAGTGTTTTACTGTTATGCTGTGTAATTATTTTGAAGTAAATAAATAAATAAATAAAATAAAATTCCTCTGCAGCGGGGAGTCAGACAAGGAGATGTGATCTCTCCGAAGCTGTTCACCGCTGCATTGGAGGATGCTTTTAAGGTTCTGGACTGGAAAGGACGAGGCATCAACATAAACGGTGAGTACATCACTCACCTTCGATTCGCTGACGATATCGTAGTCATGGCTGATACCATGGAGGACCTAAGTGCAATGCTCGCTGACCTCAGTAGAGCTTCCGACCGAGTGGGCTTGAGAATGAACATGGACAAGACGAAAGTCATGTCCAATGTCCATGTCGCGCCAACTCCCGTGATAGTCGGAGGCTCTGCGCTCGAAGTTGTTGACGACTATATTTACCTGGGACAAACGGTCCAGTTAGGTAGGTCCAACTTTGAGAAAGAGGTCACTCGTCGTATCCGACTCGGCTTGGCAGCGTTCGGGAAGCTTCGCAGCACCTTTACGTCCAAATTACCGCAGTGTTTGAAGTCAAAAGTCTTTGACCAGTGTGTGTTGCCGGTGATGACTTACGGATCTGAGACGTGGGCGCTAACAATGGGCCTCATAAGGAAGCTCAAAGTCACTCAGAGGGCTATGGAGAGGGCTATGCTCGGGGTTTCTCTGCGTGATAGAATCAGAAATGATGATATCCGCAGTAGAACTAAGGTTACCGACATAGCCCTAAGAATAGCTAAACTGAAGTGGCAGTGGGCGGGGCACATTGCTCGCAGGACTGATGGCCGATGGGGTCAGAAGGTTCTGGAGTGGCGTCCGCGGACCGGAAGACGAGATGTAGGTAGGCATCCAACAAGATGGAGTGACGACCTCGTCAGGATCGCGGGACCGCGGTGGATGCGAAAAGCACAAGACCGGTCTGAGTGGAAAGCCTTGGGGGAGGCCTATGTCCAGCAGTGGACGTCTTTCGGCTGACATGATGATGATGATGATGATGATGATAACCTTCTATAGTGTAAATCGTACGTAACCTGTGACGATGTTACGGAATCAATTTGTCAATATATATATCTAAACTGTAATTCTATGGAACTTGCTAACTATGTAAACAAACAATATATTGAAATTGACATCTAATGTCAATTTTAGTATGGCGGCTTGTTTACATAGTTAGCAAGTTCCATAGAATTACAGTTTAGCTAGTCACATTGCGTGTTTAACAGTCTTTCACGGTGTAATGAAGGCACTTCCATCAACCTAGAATCCCTAAATGGCTACTATCGTCTACTGTTTTAGAATAACTAAAAGTCCAAAATGACTTATAAAGTTACGTTAAACATGTGAGTAATGTTAAGGCATTCCGATGTAAGAATGCATTACTAGACCAACGTAGACCTAACATAATAAAGACTTCGGAAATAAATTTTCCTATGTGCAGTCCTAAGACTTGTCAGCCGACTATTTCTAGTCTTAAGATGGCTTCCAAGTGGGGAATATACGTAAGGTGGCCGATATATGAATATTTAGATAAAGGGACCAACGCTAAGGGTAATCCATATATCGTAACAACTACCAACTGGTATCGGATCCACTTCCACAGGTACTGAAGAGCAAATATTATAGATTACCGCCAGCGTTGTCTGACGTACCGAGTTAAAAGGCGTCAGAACCTTGTGTCGCGGAAAAACCGCCTGATGATCATCAGAGTTGGAAGCGACACTTAGAATACATATGCACTAAACTTAGTAGCTTTACTTTTACATTGAGGGGTTTGTTGAAAATATCTTCCCAATTTTGGCAGCCCGACATATTTTTGCTTTCTTTCAATCACATATTATAAGTATATGGCTTAGTCATTTGGGCCAACTGCGTGGACATAGATAGACTGTTTAGGCTCCAAAAACGGTGTGTTCGCATACTAAATGGTAAAGCTTCTCCTAGAGAATCATGTAGATCATCTTTTGAAGAGCTGGGAATTCACACTTTAACAGCTCTCTATATTATTGAGGTATGTAAACTAGTGAGGAGGTACCCAAACAAATTTCCACCAAAAACTGACTTTCGAAGTAATAGGCTAAATGTAAAGCACGCTCTTCATGTACTCGTAAGTGTTCCCACCAGTAAGTCAGCTATATACAGTCGATCTCCCAGGTTTGTTGCTGCCAAAGTTTATAATCATTTACCTAATAATATGAAAAACCTGAAGTACGCAAAATTTCATGTAACATTTAAAAAAACTATTAGATATGTGTCCTTATAATAATGTGACTGAATTTGAAATTGCATGTAGTTATACTTAAGATTAATGTAATAATGTTGTAATTAAATTTTAGAATGTAAGCATATTTATTAACTTCAATTTTATATAATTTTGTTGTGTTAGTTAGTTTAAAATTACATGTAAGGTGATGATATTGACATTTATATTTTACTAATGTTTTGTTGTCCTCATGGGTAAAATTGTATAATTTGTGTATTGTTGTTCTAATTACAAACTATTTTCCATTTTTGTACAACCAATTCATTGCAAATAAAGAAACTGAACTGAACTCGATTAGAAGAAACGATCTGATTCCTAATTGTGGAATTCTTTAGGTCTCGTCCCTTAGCCAAAATGTAAGCTAAGCATAGTCTTTTCGATTTCGAGCGGCGCTCCCTGTAGACTGGGATGGCGCGAGTGGTCGGCGCAGTCAAACATGCCGCGCGCAAGCCGCTCCACAAAGGCGTCCAGTCCCTCGTGCTTGAGGTCGCGCCAAATCGTGCTGTTGCGCATGTAGCGCGGGGCTGCGACGATGGTGCGCAAGGTCTGGTTCTCCTGCGCACGCAGCTTCCTCCTATGCGTCTCGGATGTTAGAGCGTACGTCTTACAAATCCCCAGCTTGGTACGCGCGGGGAGCCTGATCGCGAAGGCTCATGATTAGTCTCCTGTCGATGGTGAGTGCCAGATATTTCACCGGAAGTACTGCGGAGCCACACCGCAGTAGTTCCTGGCCATGTAGTCGAAGAGGGTTCGGTAGCTTACTTCGTCCGGTTATCATCGCCTGAGTTTTGGCGTCGTTCACCGACATCCTCAACTTTCTGAGCCAGTCGGAAAGGACTTCAAGGCTGCACTTCATTTTCTTGGCAGCGAATGCGGGGTTCATGGACGTGACAAATAGTGCCGCGACGTCCGCAAAGAGCCCCAGCTTGACGTCTCCGATCACTGGGAGGTCGTCGGTGTAACGCTGGAGAGAGGCAGCTACCTGGTTGTCTTCGGTCTTTACCCGGTTTGGGTAGCATAATCACCCGGCGTAGCTTCCAGGTGGTGGGGAGGTGCCCAGAGCGATAGAGCGCTGCGGCAGATGTCGCAGGACCATGTTGGGTACTTGCTTTTCGTAAGTGCTCGCTACACTTGGCCAGGTGTGAAGAAGGTAGGGTCCTCTTCCGTCCCGATCGGTGTAGCATAGTAGCTCTCCAAGTGTCTCTCTACCATTGAAACATTTTCGGCTTGAACTGGCTTTCTAGGCACTCGGCGAAGATGTTCGGCCTCAGTCTTGTAACTTGGTTCTTTGTTATTTTTTTATTTTTATTATTCTTGTTGTGCTAATTGGGTTTTCTTTGTTAGGTTTTATAATTATAATGTTGCCTCACTATAAAAATAATTTGTACAATCCTTCCTTCTTTAATTTATTTTACAATCAAAAATGAATTAGTCTGATTATTACATGAATATTAATAAAAGTCATCGGCTTTATTTATATGTTGCACATCGCCATCTAGGCAACACGGAGAGAACCCGTTTTCCCCGCTAGATGTCTAACGATCCGCCACATTGATTTTAAGTGCCTCGCTGTATAGATAGTTGTCACCCTTCTCCAGAAAGGTCGCTGTTCACAACTTATATAATGAAAACAATTTCGATCCCCAGCCACTTGTTTTGAGATTAATACGAGTTTTAATACTGGAATTGTGGTTATTTTATTCCCGTATTCCAGTACCGTTACCAAGCATATGATCTTAAAGTCGGACTCGCACTTGGCCGGCGTTTTAAGTACCTTGTCACTATAATCGCTATGCCAATTCAATTAAAAATATTAATCTTGAGTCACTCTATCTATTGCTGAGAACTGCTTTAAAGTCCGTTGCGTAGTTTTAAAGAGCTCAGCAACAAACATTTCCGATCTTCAAGATATGAAAAAAAGAATACCCACGAATTTTGTGTCTCCGTTATTAACTCGAGAGATAACATTTACGAAAATAAATATAAATACAGCATGACAGCGCAAAGGCGAACTTATAAAAAAGTACTTAGCAAAAGATTGTGTATGGTGTAGGTAGAGATATGAAGTAGGTAGTTATACAAGTGAGCCCTTCATAGTTATTTATGTAACTGGTACATAATGAAACTTACTCGTGCCTGTACGTCAGGGGCCCTAACATGGCTGCGTTTATCGCGTGACAATGTCTGGACAAGGCATCCGTCACCTTCTGACACGTAAATAAGTACAAGAGTGACAGATGCTTTATCCATATTTAACACGCGATATAGAAGCAGCCATGCTAGGCCCACAGGACTCGTACCTTAAGAGCTAATTATGTACCGTTGCATACATAACTTTTTCTACAAGCTTCAAATGATAATGACAAAAATAAACAATCGCTAACTTTTCTCGTATACTTTTCTAGATTTTTCTGCTAACATAATATTACTTGTCACCTAAGTCATTTTCATAATTCCGATTGGCGTTAATAGTTTGTGAATTTTATTGTAAGTTTTAACAAAGTTGATGCCTTTAATAGTTACTAAAACAGTTCTGACAATTTATCATGATTCATAAAAGTTGGAATGCCAAACGAAACGCCATTTTGTTGATATCCATACTGAACGTAACAATGGTAACCAATTAACAAATCGATGGATATTGATTATCTATTTTTAGTAATTTAATAAGTCTAAACACATAATTAGTCTCAAAATTAATTTTGTTTTTAATATACGTAATGTTAATTGGTTTTAAAATATTTTTAACGGTTTATTATAAAAATTAGGATTCCAAGTGCTCACTAAACGCCAACAATGATATCCGGAACGACCGTAACCATTATAGAATAAACCATGATAAAACCACAACCAGAACTGTTATTATATTACCATCGCAACGCTCATTATAGAATTGTTTTCCCGCTTCGGTTACGCTATAGGTGGTCTTCTGATACCGTTATCGATGTCAATATTAGCGGTTTATAGGACTCGAGTTGAAAAAAATCTTATTAGTATCGACGCCTACGCGTAGAGTAGATAAAAGATATTAGAAAAAATATGATGGCGCCGCACCTCTGTACATATGTTGTATTGAGTAAATGTCGAGAACTTGCCTTAAAAAATGTCCAGTTAGACGCCGGAGGCAACGAACCTCCGAACGAAGACATGGCACAAAAACATTCTGGAGTAAGGAAAAAGTCGACGACGACGGTTTGGGTCGGTAGGCGCAATTAGACCGATTGGTTTGACTCATCAGTTCATCACATCAGTCATCTCATCACTGACTCTTTTTATAACCCAGAATCAAAGGTTAGTTCGGTTAAATCGGAGGATAAAAACACGTGGAGAATACGGTTTCTGTAAAATATAGAGCAGCGTTTAAAGTATAATAAAGTGAGATTTGCCATCAACGACGATTAACAATTACCTACGACTTTAGCAATGCTATTCGACCACTAGCTATTGACACAAAAGCAAGTCAGAAACCATTATTTTTTCTTATTTGTTTCTCAAAGAATACACATTCAAATTAGAAGTAAAAATGTTATAATAACATATTTTGTTACTGTATTTTTAATATTATTATAATTAAAATGGTCGACGATGGATAGGATACCTTGCGTTTGTTCCGGATATTCTGAATTTTGGTTAACTAGTTTTTAGGGTAGTTGCGCCACCAGACAAAAAATATAGTGTATTTTAAAACATGCTAATTTGAGTACCTACATTTCAAAAACAATATAGTTTTATCGTGTAGAATAGACACCCTGTTGATATAAGATACATCTTTACATACATCGTGGGCTCGTGTAACCAGAAGGATTTTAACAGCGCATTCCTGAGGTGATATGGAGTTAAAAATGTTATATTAGTATAATAGGTCCAATTCGCCTTTTTTATCATTTTTTTTTCGTACATTTTATACGGAATATTTTTGTTCTTCAGGAAACAAAGCCTAAGGACGAGCTGGCAACGCTTTTCTTATAATTATCACTTGTAAACGTTTTATTTTTAACGCGATACAAGTTCAAAAACACGCTGTTGTAATCTTTCGGGTTATTCGGGCCCACGGTGTACGGACCCAATCGTTTTCAAAATACGAAGCTTTTTATGTTATGACTTATCAAAAAGCTGAGTTCGAAACCTGAGGGTTAATTTACGGTAACGTAATATAATCGTGCAAAATGTGGTTACAGAATTGTCAACAAGATTTTAGTTGTTGGTGATTCTGTAGCTCTGCCTACCGCACTCTGGGAATGCAGGCGTGGGCTTATATTGTATGTATGAATACAATTAGGCATGTTTGAAACACGCACGGCATGAGACCTTTTATTCAATATCCATATAAGTCGTGTCTACATTAATCTTGAGATGTTTCAAACATTGCGACGGATTTTAATGCGATTTTCATAAATAGAGAGCGTAGTTATGAGAGAGGAAGGTTGTTGTGTAATACATTCTGGATTACGTGCGGGTATCTGTCTGTCTATCTGGTGTAAATAGCGGGCCTCAGCGCGCCCGAGGGCAGGTGCTGCTCCTCCCGTCACGCTTGCCTTCACGGGCCGGCTGCAGTGGAGTTGCAAGAGCTACTATATGCTCGAAGGGCAGATGTGTTGCATGTGGCTAATAGGCACCTTATGGTCGTTTAAAGTCCAGAAGCACTTCTCCACCATTGCCGTCTTGAACTATGCTGGGGCTCTAGGGCACAAGAGTTTGGGGCCCCTTTTGGAAAGTAATAAGAAAGCGAATTATTACTAACATATTTCTTCTATGATATTCTATTTATTATGTGTAATTGACGACGCGCTGGCCTAGTTGGTAGTGACCCGGCCTCCGAAGCTAGCGGTCCTGGGTTCAAATCCCGGTAAGGGCAGATATTTGTTTGATGAGCGCGAATATTTGTTCCTGAGTTATGGATGTTTTCTATGTATTTAAGTATGTATTTCTCAAATAAGTATGTTTGTTCATCGTGGTGAATAGGTAGTGCCCCATATTACTCATACAAGCCTAGAGCTTCGTTTGGAGCGAGGTTCATTTGTGTGACGTTAACTCCCAATTTTTATTTTACCAATCACAGGACTATACAAGACGTACATGGAGCCAAAGCCAAAAATGCCCGGCTTTTCACGCTACTTGTCAAAACTGCGAAAAGAAAGGCCATTTCGCCAAAGTTTGCAGAAGCAATAGCACAGCCATCAAGCAAACAACTAACGCTGTCGTAGCGGGACCGAAGGAGCAACTGCTAGGAGCAATTTCGGCAGCGTCTCCAGCTAGTTAACGCAAAACTACAGTTTTGATAACTATCAACAACTACAAAGCCGATGCTTCGATTTATAGTAGAAGTTCAACGAGTTTCATCGACAAAAAATTTGCTCATATCCTGAATCTAAAATGCCACCCTTGGAAAGAAACTGTAACATTGGTGTCTAAGAAACGTACTTGATTCGTAGATGGATTCTGCTATGCAACAATTCAACTAAACGAGCATACTTACAATCGAAAGCCTCTCTACACTGCTGTGCTGACGTTATTATACGACTTAAACTACCACGCTCTGGAAGTTAAATTTGGAGGTCCCAAAACACCCTTAAAATTTGCAATATAATGGAGGCATCAGTGCCCGCAGTCTCACTATTCACCAATCTATTAAACAACGTCAGACCAATTGGTGTTTGGCAATTGCCATAAAATCAAGAAGGCATTCGGAAGCTGATAATAAATTTACCCAAGAAGAAATTGACAAGGTCTTAAAAGGCAAGGCCCAGTAACTCACCTTGGCGAGCTCAAATTTTAATCACAGGCTCTTTAACGATCAACAAATTTACTGAGCTGGATTCGTACCCTTTGCCCAATATATAATCAACCGTATTAAAGGAAGCGGAACACAAAATTTTCAGTAAAATTGATCTAAGTGGTGCATACCATCAAGTTACTATATTTGAAAGCGAGAAAATAAAATTCACCCACATACCTTTTGGAGTGACTAACGGAGTTTCTACTTTTCAAAGAACATTAAGTCATGCATGTCATATGTAAAGAAAAACTGACAAGCAGTTATGCATATCTTGATGACGTTATCATATGTGGCAAGACAAACGAAGAACACGATCGAAATTTGAAACAGTTCAAAGAGGCTGAAGCGAAGTACCTAACCTGACTCTGAATGAGGAGAAGTGTATAATTACAGGCAAGAATATATCAAATTATTAGGCTACACTATTGAGAGCAATGCTATCCGACCTGATGAAGACCGCCTCAGCCCACTAATCAACCTGCCTATCCGAAACGACACACAGTCAACGCTAGTTAATGTCATTTTGACGCTGTTATTAATAGAATAAAACCAAATATTCATTGGTTTTCCTCGTTTTCTTATATCACCGTCGTTATCAACCATGACCAATGTAAAGGTGACAAGAGGTGTCCTAATGTAAAATAAACGCGTGTGCAACTTGGTATTATTAGGTACTATTATAATAAGGGGTGCGCTTCAATCAGTTTAAAAACATTTTTTAAAAGCAAACGATCAGATTACTTATTATGCATTTTAAGTCAATTTCTACTAACTAGGTGAGGTTAGGTTAGAACTGTGACCACATTATTGGTAATGAAAGCCGATAGAAATATTTGATTTTTGATTTATAAATATTATAGTTTAAGAAATTATGTATTTCAATTTACGCATCATGATTATTATATCGTGTGTAAAATATACTGATCAAAATAATGCAGTTTGTGTTATGTTAAAGAAAATGAGACCATTTGTTTTTATACTAAACATTACACAACCGTTAATTAGGTAAGGCATAAATAGTAGTTAATACAACGAGGGCATACAGCACTGTTTTATGTCATCCGCGCGATCCTGAGCAATCGACGACTTGCTCTAACTTAGGTTTGCATGATATATGTATAATTGGGCGATTCCGAGCAGGTGGTGTGCAAATGTGCATTATATTATCGATGAGCAAAAGTCTCCACCACGCCACTTTTGTGCGCTATTTACAACGATTATTTGTTTTTCATCGGAATTTTATACTATACATGCTGTTGCCCGCGACTCCGTTCGCGTAGAAGTCTTTTATCGCTATTTCCTCGGGAACTGCACTATTTTGCAGGATTATTCAGGGAATTAATATACCTTTCCCCAGAATTGCAGCTATGACCAATACAAATTTTATCGATTTTTTTCCAGTCGGGAAAGAGTTGAAATAAACAGACAGACAGACATTTTTAGTGTGGATCGATTAATGGATTACATACCCAGGCCACTAAAACAGAGAATGCCTCAGATCGGAGGTATTTGAATTGATCGTAGGCGACTGCGGTCAATAAAAGATAAAAGAAATTTATTCAGTAAGTAGGCCGCTCGGGCACTTTTACACGTCAAGAATCTACCAGCGCTTCCCAAGAGGAGACCACTGCTGAGAAGAAACGCCGCCGCAAGAAACTCCGCAGTCAGCCATTTTTTAAACATATGTCATATTACAATGGTACTACTTAGTTTAGCATTATATAAAGCTACAAATATTAAATTAAATATAATATCAAATAACATGTGTAGGTAGTTCAGCAGGAAAACATGCCAAAAAATATGCGATATGAACAATGATATTACAGAGTATAGATATGTTACGTTCCTGGTAAATAGCGTTTGAAAAAAAAAAAAAATACATACAGTGGAACGTATAACCTCCTCCTTTTTTTGAAGTCGGTTAAAAAGTCGCAGTTGCAAATAGATACCTATACAAACTATAATATGTTCACTTGTTTCACACATAAATGATGGATCGATACGGAAAACACGGGAGTAAGAGAGATAACTATACGTAAGCAATTGCGCTTCGAAAAATGAAACAGCTTTTATAATACTAAAGGTATTTATTAATGTCCACTTTTAAATAGATACGTAGAAGTGCCATATTATATAATATCAGTGTCAACAATCTTATGGCGTCTAACTGCGACCCACTTCTCTTTTCTGACGTCTTAAAAGGAAATAGTACCTAGCGTTTACATCTTGGCTACGGCCCCTGAGTGTGCCCTCGTAACATTCATGTTGAAGAACTGTCAGACTAAAGCAAAAATAATCGGCTTAAAAGCTAGGATCATTAAAATAAACATGAACATGCGGGTGATAGGACCTTGTGCGGGTTCCATCCGGATCGCTACCACCATCTTATCCATTAACCTACCGCCAAACAGCATTGTTCGCATTGTTGTGTTCCGGTTTGGGGATAAGACAGCCGGTGTAATGACTAGCATAGATGCATTCCATCTAGGTCCTCAGGGTTGCCAACGCATTTGCAGTCTTAGGCTTGCAGTCTTGTGAATGCGAATGTCTATGGGTCACAGTTTCCACTTTCCATCAGGTGGCCTTTGTGCTCAATTGCCTTCTCTATGCCATAAAAAAAGTGAATGTAACGCACTATAGTCACTAAGTAAATTATACAGGGTGGAATTAACGAACGCCATATGGACTGCAGCTACCTTAAATATTGGAAATAGCAAATTCTACGAAAACAAGATTTACTTTTTTTTAAAATAAATCCTGCTTTTATGGTCTTTTGTTTTTTTTCTGCCTGAACCGGGAATCGAACTGCGGTCGAATATGACAAAACAATGGATTCGTGTTTTGTGATACAAATCGAAAGGATCGTTGATAGTGATCATGATCATATTAATATCTATTACACATAAACCTTTAACGACTTTATTGTTTTATCATATTCGACCAGTTCGACTCTCGGTTAAGGCAGCGATTGTTCAAAAATCGATAAATACATGATTTATTTTGTAAGGTAGTTGTCGTTCTTATGGCGTACATTTTTTCCAGCCTGTGTGTATCTTATGCTAGGTGCAATCTAACAGATCCTGTCTCTGTGCCATCGACACTTTCGCTGCTGTACGTAGCCTCGTCTGTTGCGCCACAGCGTGTCCAAGAATTACCACTTTTACCGCGTTTGGCCACGACCCAGCTGTGCTGATGTTAATGCGGCGGCGACAATGGAATGGCTGTTATTTATATTTGTAATCAAAGCTGCCGGCAGAACAAGATGAGAAATAATTCAATTACCTATAGGTAATACCGAGCGTCTCTATTTGACGTACCCAAGGGCTTGATAAATAAGATAAAGATACTTAACGGGTGATTAGCGCTAGTCCTGCTGATTTCAAGATTAAGTTTAGAAACAGTAAAAAACCCTTTTAAATAACACGCTTCTTTATCACTCCTACTCCCTACGGAACGCAGAAGGTACATAAAAGGATGGCGCAGAGGCCATGAGCGGGTGCCTGACTAATAGATAGGTGTCCGAGTGTGCTGCGGTTACTGTATCTCACTAGAGATACTGAAATCTTTAGTAATGCAACAACATTGTTTGAAGTGGGTAGGTAGGTAAGTAACTTATCTGCCGAAGCTAATGTACCTACTTGTGTATGTAGGGCGTTATAATTATGACTATTGTTATCAGATATCATCAAAGACCGTATTGCAATTGAACCACATAGACAGCTACCTACTATTATTTACAGATAGTTACAACCAGGGCCTCCTATTCCACATTGTATAAGATAATCATGCTTCGATATCGTAATCATACTGTTGACGTGATGACAGCCCTAATTTACTCGACAGTGAGAGAAGTCATAACGATATTGAAGTAAGATGGACTAATAAGATTTGGAAAGTGTTTCAGTCAAAAGATATTTCACGCATTTTGGTCCTCGAAAATTCTAATAAACACATTTTAAAAATCAACAATTATCTCTATGGCTATGTGAATTATTGTACACATTAAGGGCCTCTGTATTAAACAGCTACTGGGCCTTGTAGTTTATTACTTCTACCAACTAGAAGTCTTTTTTTAATCAATGCCAAATACAGACTTCTTAGTCACGCAGCAAATATTAACGTGTTTTTTTTACATTTAACAATATAAATAATTCTCATAATTAACGACCCGAACTAACTCGCCACACAAGTATAAAACCTTGTTACTTAATTCATCATGATCATTTCAGCCCAAAAACGTCCACTGCTGGACATAGGCCTCCCCCAAAGGCTCTCCACTCAGACCGGTCTTGTGCTTTTCGCATCCACCGCGCTCCCGCGATCCTTACGAGCTCGTTACTCCATCTTGTTGGAGACCTACCTACAGCTCGTCTTCCGGTCCGCGGACGCAACTCCAGAACCTTCTGACCCCATCGGCCATCAGTCCTGCGATCAATGTGCCCCGCCCACTACCACTTCTTTAAGTGAATTGGTACTAGTAAGATGTTAACCAGCAGCGTATTAGTAACAGGTTGCAAGCCCATGTCAGCCAAAAGACGTCCACTGCTGGACATAGGCCTCCCCCAAGGCTTTCCACTCAAACCGGTCTTTTCGCATCTACCGCGGTCCCGCGATCCTGACGAGGTCGTCACTCCATCTTGTTGGAGGCCTACCTACAGCGCGTCTTCCGGTCCGCGGACGCCACTCCAGAACCTTCTGACCCCATTGGCCATCAATCCTGCGAGCAATGTGCCCCGCCCACTGCCACTTCAGTTTAGCTATTCTTCGGTCTATGTCGGTAACCTTAGTTCTACTGCGGATATCATCATTTCTGATTCTATCACGCAGAGAAACCCCGAGCATAGCCCTCTGAGTGACTTTGAGCTTCCTTATGAGGCTCATTGTTAGCGCCCGTGTCTCAGATCCGTAAGTCATCACTGGCAACATACACTGGTCAAAGAGTTTTTACTTCAAACACTATGGTAATTTGGACGAAAAGGTACTGCGAAGCTTCCCGATCGCTGCCCAGCCGAGTCGGATTCGACAAGTGACCTCTTTCTCAAAGTTGGACCTACCGAACTGGACCGTTTGTCCCAGGTAAATATAGTCGTCAACAACTTCGAGCGCAGGGCCTCCGACTATCACGGGAGTTGGCACGACATGGACATTGGACATGCCTTTCGCCTTGTACATGTTCATTCTCAAGCCAAATCAGTCGGAAGTTTTACTGAGGTCAGCGAGCATTGCACTGAGGTCCTCCATGCTCTCAGCCATGACTACGATATCGTCAGCGAATCGAAGGTGAGTGATGTACTTACCATTTATGTTGATGCCTCGTCCATTCCAGTCCAGAACCTTAAAAGCATCCTCCAATGCAGCGGTGAACAGCTTCGGAGAGATCACATCTCCTTGTCTGACTCCCTGCTGAAGAGGAATAGGCTTCGTGCTCTGGTCCTGTAGTCGGACAGACATAGTGGAGTTTTCGTACAGACACTTTAACACTTCGATAAATCGGTAGTCAACTTGGCACCGCTGGAGAGACTGCAGCACAGCCTATGTCTCGATCCAATCGAAGGGTTTCTCGTAGTCCACAAATGCAAGGCAAAGGGGGAGGTTTTACTCTTCAGTCTTCTGTATAACCTGCCGCAACGCATATGTGGTCAACGGTACTATAGCCTTTTCGGAAACCAGCTTGTTCGGGAGGCTGGAAATCGTCAAACCTGCGCGCGAGATGATTTGTGATGACCCTCGAAAACAGCTTGTAAAGATGGCTCAGAAATGAGATGGGTCTATAATTCTTCAGCAAAGTTTTATCACCTTTCTTGAAGAAGAGAAATACCACACCTCTGTTCCATGCTTTCGGCGTTCTCCCTTCGTGGAGGACGGAGCTGAACAGCGTCTGAAGGCCCCTAAGGATGAGTTCACCACCCGCCTTCAGGAGTTCGGCTGTAATTCCATCCTCACCAGGGGCTTTGCCATTCTTAAGCTGTTTGAGGGCCATACTAATCTCGTACAGGCTGACGTCGGGGAGATCTTCGGTATAGTGTCGGGTTAATCTAGCCCTCGGGTCTTCAGCTTGATTTTCGACGGGTGTTCGGGTTGTCGTGTACAGCTGTCCATAAAACTTCTCAACTTCCGCCAATAGCTCAGGTTTGGATGAAATGACTCTGCCGTCGTCGGTCTTCAGCTTCATCAATTGGCTTTGGCGAACAGACAGATCCCTGGCAACACCTTAGAGCCCCCGTTACGCTCAATAGCCTCTTCAATTCTTTTAGTATTGAATCGGCGTATATCACGCTTCATAGACTTTGAGATCCGTCTATTGAGCTACCGATAGCGTCAAACGTCACCAGAGGACTGCACAATCATTTCACGCCTCACCCCTATGAGCCTAAGGTGGAGTCCGAGAGCTTGCTGGTTTTTATACGGTGGATCTTGAAGAACTTAGACCCGACCGTTTGGACAGCTTCCAAAACGGACAGCACTCGAAACGATTTTGAAGTTCGAGCTGAAAGCTCTCGGGGTTTTGGAGCTGAGTGGGTGCCGGGCGGAGCGTAGACTTCATCAGTCGAGACCTTTCAAGCTTGAACTGGATATTCAATGAGTCTCGTACCATACGGTGATCACTCCCGGTTTTAACCGCACTGATCACGGAGACATCGTTGAATATGTGCTTTTTCGTCGACATGATAAAGTCTATCGCATTCCTCGTTACACCATCAGGGCTCATCCAGGTCCACTTCCTATGCTCACGTTTTCTGAAGAAGGGGTTTATCATATAGAGTCCCTTCTTGTCCAGTAGGTGGCCCCGGTGATTCCTACGCCCCACTCCAAAATTCCCCACTCTCTGCTCTTCACCGTCTCGTTTGCCCAGCTTTGCGTTGAAGTCCCCCATAACAACCGTGAAGGGTGATTCTTCGGGGCCCTGATTTTGGACGTCCGGGGGCTAAGTTAAATTAACTAAGTTTAGAAGCTTGTTTTTTTTTCAGAGGTTACTGATATTCATGTTTAACTGGGGATGTCCCAGTCTCGTCGGTCGATTTTTGTGTAACTGATAATAAACATTTACATAAAAATTGAAAAACCCATTATTCTTACTACTCTGTCGTGTACTCGTGTCCGTTCTCCATTTTCTTGAAAACATATGATAATAACTTAAATTTAGTCAACTTTATCAATATTTTGAGTGACCACATACAAAGAAGATTAGTTGTTACATTAACAAAATTCAACAAATATTATTTACATGCAATATTATTCTAATAACTGAGGATATTACGTTTGTCCGTCGTTAAATTCTTATTACTCTGGAGCGGGCTTCAATCAGCTGTATCATAAAGAAATTTAAGAACCTAACCAAAACTCCCACGTGGGGCGGTTTTTAGTCGCGTTCTGAACGTGTCAGGTGGTTGACGTGTCGGCTGATGCTCTTCACTCCGGAGTTACGAAGATAAATATATCATTACTCTGTCCTTGGTTCACGTAACATTCTTATTACTCTGTTAGTTTTTTTAACGCGTGTGTATTATTAAAAAAAAATAAGTTGTGCTTGATTAACTGCTGCTACGTGCTATCTTACCGTAGCTTTAACGGTAGCCTTCCATTATGTTTGTATTATGAACCATCACCTTGTTTTCAATTTTTTCTTACTCCTTTGTCCCTTATTCCTTTGGAGTTATGGACAGTGGAATAAGAAAATAGTCAGTTTTCATAGTTTATTTTCACTTTCGATGTTGTTATTAATTTATATATTTCGCAAATATAGGAGGTAACTAATTAGGTACTCATGCAGTCGTTTTAGCCTGCTTCAAAAAAATATGTTATCAATCCAATACGTATTTAGGTATGTAATATTATTGAAATTGCAATTTAATCACATATGATAATCTATTAGGGCTTCCAAACAAATATACAAAAATATGTAGGTGTATGTTTGTGTGTTTATTTGTAAATTTGTATGTACCTATGTGTTTTTTCAACCATTTCCCCGAAACTATCAGTCGGACTGTGACCTGTGACCATTATTTTTTATTGGCTTAGATATATGTAAACGGGTATGCTTAAATTAAAATATTTCATCAAAATGAATACTAAGTAAAAAACTAGTGATAGTTTTAAATGATTATTTAATCAAAGTCTTATTATAAGTGCCATGATTATAATGATGTTGTGATTGAAACCAAAAAGGTTATTGTTCCTATTGTTAACATTTTAATGGCTCTTAGAACAACATTTTTCTTTATTTTTATATTTTTAAGTTTTGGAAACTTACCGACTGATTATAAATGGGTATCGTTAAATAAAATTAAAAAAAACATTAAAATTAACAATAAGTAAAAAAATATGCTAAGAAATATTTGTTTCTTTTATTTATAAGTAATACAAATTTGAACTTTTTTGTTGAAATAGTTTAATTTTTATTTGTTTTATTTGTTTTGTTTTACACAGACACGTACCATGCGGACTTGTGTACTTTCAGTTTTTATATAAATTCATATATATTTTAATAAATAAGGCTCATTATAAGAATATTGTGATTTATTGAATTGATTAAAACAACAATGAATAATTGCACATTGTTTTTTTTTTAAGTAGGTAATTTAAATACCGAGAAAATCACATAATTTTTAATACTTTAAACCTATTCTTATTCCTCTGTCGTCAACTTCTTATTCCTCTGGGCACAAAAATTAAAAAGTTAATTATTTTCTTAACGAGTTCATAAAAATGAGTGCCAAAACCATATTTATGTTTCTAAATAAATCTACTTTCATTGGAGAATAAGATTATTACTCAAATAAGCAAAAAAAAATACGACAGAGGAATAAGACAAAAATCACGACCTCGAAGAATCACCCTGAAGTGAGTTTTGGAGCTATGCATGGCTCTGGAAACCTCCTCATACATAGCCTCCACCTCATCGTCAGAGTGTTTCGCGGTCGAAGCATATACCTGTATGACCTTCAACGAATATCGTTGGGTCATTCTGAGTACAAGGTACACTACCCTGCTCGACACGCTCTCGATCTTCAGCACGTTGTTCACGAGACACTTGTGGACGATAAACCCGACACCTCCCTGGGTCTGGTGGTCGCCCTGCCGGAATAGAGCCAAGTTATCGGACTTCTGGGTTATCATATCTTCCCCTCTTTACGGACTTCTGACAACCCTATGATTCCCCATCGTAACCTGCTCAATTCCTCCTCCAGTTCCAGCAACTTTTCGCCGGTCCGCAATGTTCCGCCTGCGCGCCTATTTTGCGTGAGGGCTTGGTGGTATTACTCCTGCCAACCCAGTTCTACCAGGAAGCCTAGCAGACCCTTGATGTTGCCGACGGCGTCTGGTAGCGACCTCGGTGTTCCGAGGTGATGTGCCCGGTATGTTGCCACCCCAGGGCATTCTATGATGACGTGGGCCGCGGTTTTCTCCGCCGTCATGCACGCTCTGCACAGGGGTTGTCTGTAACACCTAAAGTAAATAAGTGTTTGTTAAACAATGCATGGCCACTTATGGCTCCAGTTAACAATCAGAGTTGGGCCCTTTTGAGTAGTCGTAACTTACGCGACAATCCAGGACTGACTGTCGGAAGGGCTTCTTTGCTTTGCCTGTAGGTGTTTAGGTTGCTCCAGTAGTGTTGGTGTTTTACCTTGGTGATGCGGCTCAGTTTGTTTCTTAGCCAGCTGGTCGGAAGGAGCAGAAATGGTTCAGGACCTATCAGTTCCATTTCTGAGCCCCTTCTCGCGAGTATGTCAGCTGCGTCGTTACCACTTGAGTTACTATGTCCCTTTATCCACTGTTGGGTGATGGGGTTGATGTTACATACCTGGGAAAGGGCATTGTGACATTCGTAAATTAGCACTGACGTTGCCGTGTAGCACTGTAGGGCTTGGAGAACTGATCGATCGGCTGTCGGAGAGTATTCGGATAGGGAGGTCCTTTACTTTCCTTTGCTCGATCGCTTTTGTAGCCATAATGATGCCCGCGCATTCCGCCTGGAAGACTGTGCTATGGGCTCCTAATGGCTCTGAGATGTGTATAAACATTTGTTAAACGTTGATCTATCTACACTGTTTAAATGTTTAAATGTTCCGAAAAAGCCTTTAGTCGCTGAGTACCTAAAACGCAGTCTGCCAATTTCGCGTTATGCCAAAATGTCATTTAAAATAATCATTTCGACTAAGTAGGTTTTTGTCTATGTCGCAATAGGTCTAACCCCCGTATCACCTATTTAGCGATATGACTATATCGCAATAGGTCTAATCCCCGTTTTGCCTGTTTAGCGATATGACTATGTCGCAGTAGGTCTAACCCCCGTATTGCCTATTTAGCGATATGACTATGTCGCAATAGGTCTAACCCCCGTATCGCCTATTTAGCGATATGACTATGTCGCAGTAGGTCTAACCCCCGTATTGCCTATTTAGCGATATGACTATGTCGCAATACGTCTAATCCCCGTTTTGCCCATTTAGCGATATGACTATGTCGCGATAGGTCTAATCCCCGTTTTGCCCATTTAGCGATATGACTATGTCGACATTTACAAATTGCTTTATCACAGTATTTTCTCTTTTGCATACTTGAAACTGAAGTGTTTAATCTTCAACTATTCTACTTATGATAAATAACAAAAACTATGTGTCATTCTTACACATTTCGAATTGTGGGCATTGTAGATTTTGATGTTACAAAATACCTATTTGGTAACAATTTTTTCGCTAACAATCGAGGTACTAATTATTTGAAGTAAGGTACCAAATAGTAACAAATGGATAGTGTATTTTGGCATTTTCTAAACATTAAATATCTCCAGTGGTCCAGGGGTTCTGACGCTTACACACTTGGGAGACCTTGTCGACCGTAGGCGTCAGTCCTTGCAATGTCAAAGCAATCTATGTGCTGGTGCTGTCAAGTATGGTGTATTTTGGTTCAAGAAAAAACGGCATGGCATGTTTTATTATTGACTGCGGGATCATTGAGTCTCATAATAATATAACTTTACTTTTAATAACTAACAATTCAAACTAAAATTTATGCATACTTGAAACTGAAGTGTTTAATCTTCAACTATTCTACTTATGATAAATAACAAAAACTATGTGTCATTCTTACACATTTCGAATTGTGGGCATTGTAGATTTTGATGTTAAGAAAATACCAAAATACCTATTTGGTAACAATTTTTTCGCTAACAATCGAGGTACTAATTATTTGAAGTAAGGTACCAAATAGTAACAAATGGATAGTGTATTTTGGCATTTTCTAAACATTAAATATCTCCAGTGGTCCAGGGGTTCTGACGCTTACACACTTGGGAGACCTTGTCGACCGTAGGCGTCAGTCCTTGCAATGTCAAAGCAATCTATGTGCTGGTGCTGTCAAGTTAGTTCATGAGCGAAGTAGGCAAATTGAGATTTAGTTCATGAGCGAAGTAGGCGAATTGAGATTTAGTTCATGAGCGAAGTAGGCGAATTGAGATTTAGTTCATGAGCGAAGTAGGCGAATTGAGCTTTAGTTCATGAGCGAAGTAGGCGAATTTCGAGCCTGTTTAGGGTACAAAAGCGTTGGGACCGCGAACTCTAGCTACCCTGTAAGATAAGGATGCGACTGTCTAGGTAATAATCGTAACATTTTAACCCTTTGAACGCTTTTTGAGAAAGGAATAAGTCACGAGTTAGGTTATTATATTTTTATATTAGGCGTGTATTACGCTAAAGGCCAATAAGGCAACGTTTAACAAAAACTTTATAGTTATTTACTTGCATAAATTTTAGTTTGAATTGTTAGTTATTAAAAGTAAAGTTATATTATTATGAGACTCAATGATCCCGCAGTCAATAATAAAACATGCCATGCCGTTTTTTCTTGAACCAAAATACACCATACTTGACAGCACCAGCACATAGATTGCTTTGACATTGCAAGGACTGACGCCTACGGTCGACAAGGTCTCCCAAGTGTGTAAGCGTCAGAACCCCTGGACCACTGGAGATATTTAATGTTTAGAAAATGCCAAAATACACTATCCATTTGTTACTATTTGGTACCTTACTTCAAATAATTAGTACCTCGATTGTTAGCGAAAAAATTGTTACCAAATAGGTATTTTGTAACATCAAAATCTACAATGCCCACAATTCGAAATGTGTAAGAATGACACATAGTTTTTGTTATTTATCATAAGTAGAATAGTTGAAGATTAAACACTTCAGTTTCAAGTATGCAAAAGAGAAAATACTGTGATAAAGCAATTTGTAAATGTCGACATAGTCATATCGCTAAATGGGCAAAACGGGGATTAGACCTATCGCGACATAGTCATATCGCTAAATGGGCAAAACGGGGATTAGACGTATTGCGACATAGTCATATCGCTAAATAGGCAATACGGGGGTTAGACCTACTGCGACATAGTCATATCGCTAAATAGGCGATACGGGGGTTAGACCTATTGCGACATAGACAAAAACCTACTTAGTCGAAATGATTATTTTAAATGACATTTTGGCATAACGCGAAATTGGCAGACTGCGTTTTAGGTACTCAGCGACTAAAGGAGAAGGACAATGGCCTAAATTGTTCCCGCGGGAATTATGGCGAGTTTGTCATCCCTAGGGAGTAATGACTTTCTTTTTAAAATTTGCAACTCTTTCGTACATCATTTCTGACTAAGGAGGTTTAATTTTCAGCCAAAAATTAAATCGGTTTCTAATTTCATCTTTAAAAATTAGCTATAGACTAACTTACATTACACAAAACCTATACGCTTCATTAAACTTCTTTATTTTTATACCTATTTCAAGTTTATATCAACATTTATCATTAATTTTAGTAATTATACATTTTTATCAAATTGGCTAAATCTGGCTCGAATCCAGGTCGAAACTAAACGCAGTTATTATCTGTGGTAGAGGTCACAAAAAAAATATCGTTTCCATTTACGTTCCCGTTCGTCAAAAGTTATTTCTTTATATTTTTCAGAGTTAAAGTGTTTTCTCTTTGTTTTTTTCCTCGCAAATGTGATGAAAACCATTGTGTGTATCACAGGCAGTAAGGGGATTACTAACTCGAGTCATTAAAAGCCCTCCGCCTTCGGCGTCGGGCTTCTAACACTCTCGTTAGTAATTCCCTTCATACTACCCTTGATGCACAATGTACTATTGTATGTGTGTTTGTTACTCGTCACGGCATTTGAGATGTGTTTACTAGTTGCTCGCACTTTGCTTATTGCACATGCTGTCGGAGACGGGTTACAGATTGGTGTATGATACTCAAGAGATAAACCGATAACACGAATCGGTGGAACTCAAATGCTTTGAACTATACGCTCGCGTCTATCCGCTGTCTTTTGGTACCACATATACAAACATACATACCGTCACGCCTTCATCCCAGAATAGGGTAAGCAGAGATACAGAATTACCAACAACTCTAACAACAAGTTGTTAATTCTATAACCACATTTTGCACCAAACAGGCCAAGATGTTTACAGTGTGTATTTCCAGTTTGGTACCAGTTTTACTTTAAGGTAACTAACTAGGGCTCACTTTCAGAAGTTTAGTACCTATCACTTATTTGGAGATTATTAAATTATTAAAGTAAATATGTGCAACACTAGGCTAACAAGTCCTACAGTGAGTCTACCGGTTGAGCCATATCGATGTAGTTTTATGCCCGGTCCCTATATTCAAGAAACGAATCGTTTTCCTTACGGCTCGTTACAATTTGACACATTTTGTACGTAGCAAATGTCATAACGCTACGGCGCGTAAGGAAACCGATTCGTTTTTTGAATATAGGGACCGGCATCTAGCAACACGGAGGGGTGTGGGCTTTCGCATCTAATGATTCTAATGAAGCTAGTGAATGAATGAAATGAATGAATGAATGAATGGATGAAACTAGTTAGCCCGGGGAATTTGGACAAAAAATTAGGCTCACCTTGCACGAATTAAAAACAGCATTTTTTTTCATTAAATGTGTAGAGTATAGACAAGAGAATGTATTAAATTGTGTCCCGCGAAAAGTTCACCCCTACGCATACGTTTTTTTTAAAAGCATTTACATTTATCAATTTAAGTTGGTAGGAAAAAATATTAACAGGCTTGTTTGTAAGGAGTTTTTGTGGAAAAGACAAAGTTTTACCAGTAGGTTAGGAAATTAAACATTTTTCGTCCGCACAACGACTTTTTTTTTTTAATCTTATGATATGACATTGTACGTTAAGTAAAAATACTAACAGGACAAAAAACTATGCTAAATACACTTAAATTAATGTATTCATCTATTGTTAAGAAAATTAAACTTGTATTACTTTGCACTTCAGAAATATCCGAAAAAATCAAATATCGATTCAGGCAAAAATGTAACAGAACTGATAGTTGTTGAATAATGGAATACATATAAACATATCATACCATATCATAATTTCTCAAAATCAAACATATAAGTTGTTGTTTATTACTTTAATATAGTAATACAAACGACTTGCATTACTTACTGTGTTTAATTTTCTTGTAAATAAGTAAGATTTAGCCTATTCATGAAAGTTCACCTTTGTTACATTTTTGCACTAACTGTTCTAAAAAAAACTTTTCATATTAGTTTGCTTTATTATAATTTGTTTAATTTTATTTGTAAGCGTATTAATTTATTAATATTAATATTTTTGCTTAAAGTACAATTTAATAAATCCAAAATATATTTTTTCTTTTTATTTCCATGGACGAATTTGTTTAATTCTGCAAAAATATATAGATTCTACCAATTCTTTACATACCGTAACTAAAGTCACCTGTGAACTATTTTGCCTTGTATATTATTCACAAACACGCGTTTTTATTTTTTTCACCTTGTCCGGTCATGGAAAATGATTATTTTTTCGATATTAATTGAAGAGCTAAGTTTCAATACATGATTCAAGAAAAAAAACGCTGTTAAGATTTTTTGCAACGTTCAAAGCTAAAAGCCCCACAGTAAGTTGTCACTCGTCAACCAGACAATGAACGAACAAACGAACGAACGAACACGAAAGAACGAACGAGCGGAGAACGAATGTTACCTACACTTAAAATGCCGAATTGTACTGTTTTTTGCTGTATTTTTTTTTAAGGCGGGATTTTGTTTTTTTAAACGTTTATTTTATTTTATACTTTTTAGTGATCTTTTTCATGCGGTTAAGTAGTCCCACTTCTCAATGAATGAGAAACAATTAGAACATTTCAAGCTCGCCGCAAGCAAAGCCATAGTCATATTACAGGGTAGTCGTGACAGCGACGGAGCTAACACCTTGTCAATTCGGTCCGTGATTTTTAATCTCAAACAATTTCAAAAAACGTCGTCACTCATTCCATTATGTACTAGTGAATTCCCAGTTGAAGTTATAACGCGAATGTGCTAAATTCAAAACATTAACACTTTCTGTATTGGAACAATTTCGATTACAAGTAACATACAGCTGCGGTAGTTGCAAAAAATCATAACGGGTGCCTATGTGTGAGTGCGGTGCAGTAGTCGGCGGGCAGACGTGCTTATATTGTTATCTGCCTCGTTTGCGCGTTCAACAATTATATTATCGCCATGGAAATTGCCACAAAAGGCAATGAATGTACAGGATGCAAGAAACCTATATCTGGCAGAGTGTTTCTATGTTGTAACACAACGACATGTAAGCGCAAATATGACCTCGATTGTGCTAACGTATCGGAATCTCGATACCGACTTATGGATAAACAGCGCCGTGACGCTTGGATTTGCCCGGAATGCCGCAGCGCCATCCCAAAAACATGCAATCAAAACTCTCCTGCGAGGCCTGACGGTATGTCGCAATTGAATCAAGCTTCCAGTGCTGCACTTACCGCTCAAAACCATTCTGAAAATGTTACAGAACGTAAAAAGCTGGTTTCGTTGCCTTCGCCTACTGATAAAAAAGGTTATGCCCCTTTTGACAATGGCGCAGATATTGACAGATATGAGGACATGAAGCGGGACATAAATAATAGTCTGCAGAAGACGTTAGAGACATATGTGACAAATATGCTCGATAGCTTAAATAAGAACTTCTTTGCGCGTTTAGATAAACTCACTACAGCCCTGGAGTCGATTTCCTCCCGTTTAAATGGCTTTGACGACCGCATCACTAAGCTGGAGAACCGAGCCGTAAGTGACAATAGCGAGACGCAAAAGAAACTCGCCGTCGAGCTCGAAAAGGTAAAATGTGAACTCAATGAGCGCGATCAAGAGTTATTACTAAACGACCTAGAAATTACGGGGGTGCCAGAGACTCCGGGCGAAAATGCAATGCATCTTTTGACATTACTTGGCAAAAAGATAAATGTGGATGTGTCGGAACAGGACGTAGTGAGCGTGGCGCGGGTTGGAGCGCGGCGAGCCCCGCCGGGCGCTGACGGCGCCTCGGGCGGCGGGCCGCGCGCCGCGCCGCGCCCGCTCGCGGTGCGCCTGGTGCGCCGCCCGCTGCGCGACGAGCTGCTGCGGCAGGCGCGCATCCGCCGCCACATCGACACCAGCGACTTTGGACTGCCAGGCGCCCCCAGCCGAGTATATGTCAATGAGCGACTCACGCGAATGAACAGGGTCATCTTCTATAAAACCAGGCTGGAGGCTCGGCGCCTAAATTGGCGCTCCCCGTGGACGAGACTTGGTAATATCTACGTCCGGAAAGATACCGATGGCCCTCCACACAGAATCCGTTCGGACGCCGATGTTTCGAGGGTTTTTGGTATTTAACTGATTTTGGCGTCTCTTTACTTTTTTCTCGATTGTGCCTGTGTGTGTTGTGCGTTATTTTGTTCACCCTAATGTGTTTCAGTGAAATAGTCTTAAACCAATATTTTAAATATTCGATGTATTCACGCCCGCGGTGCTACTATGTTATGATAACAGAACGATTATTTTACATTGTTGTTACTTTGTGTCAATTCTGTATTGTGTTGATATTTGATTTCGGAGTAAACTATTTTGGGCAGTATTGGTTGAGCTCCATTAATGTTGTGTCATCTTCATCGAGAAATTGGACTATATATAAAAACTTTTCAAATCTCGCGTTAAACCCTCTTTATGTATATATTATCTTTAAGTATACATGCCGCTATGCATTAATAAATATTTTAAAACTAGTTATGTGTATGGTTGAAATGGTTTCCTTTACGACTACTAGGTGCCCAAGATTATTATTATATTTTAAATGCTCTTATATATATTTGAAATCATGGACAACAAATACAAGCACATTGATCGTTTTATACGACTGGCGTCATGCGTCAATGCTTTCGCTTTACATACTTAATAACAAGTACGCACTCTCACGGTTTTCAAATATTATACGATTCATTATCCGAAAGAAGTTGTCAGTTGGTCTGTTGAACCCCGGGTCGCTGGGAACGCGACAAGACGAATTCTTAGTCGCTATGGAACGTCACTCCGTTGATATTATGGCCATAAATGAGACGTGGCTGCGGGACGGCGAGGAGGCGCGCGCGCCGGCGCCGCCAGGCTACAGACTGCGACACATCCCGCGACCGCGCGACCTACGCACGCGTGGAGGCGGTATCGGTTTTTATCTCAAGCGCAGCTTGTATGCGCGCTTACTGCCGCATCCAGAGAACGCATCCGTCGAGCAGATGTGGCTCAATGTTTCTGTCAATGGGAACAAATTAGCTATAGGTACCGCTTATCGCCCGCCGTGGTTACGTGTTGATATCTTTATAGATGCTCTCAGCGATACCGTTGCCACCCTGTCGACGTTTGACTACACAATACTAATTGGCGACTTTAACGTTAACCTTCTCAATCCCCGGGATATAAACTCCAAAAAAGTTTTACAGTTTTTGCAGTGTTTCGGTCTTAAACAATACGTCGATCGCGCTACTCACTTTACTGATCATAGCGAAACATTAATAGATCTTGTATGCTCAAACGCGCGAGTCTGTAACATGGATATTGATTATATTCCGGATCTCAGCAGTCACGCATTCATTTCCTTTGAGGTCCAAGCCGTAAAAAATAAAAATAAACCAAAACTTATTGTCTATCGACCTCTGAAGAATATCGAGCTGGTCAGCTTTGACGCGGACGTAAACGCCATTAACTGGGAAAGACTACTTTCTTCTAACGTGAACGACTCACTGGAGGCTTTTAATCTTTATTTAATTCACATTATCGACCGTTATGCTCCTAAAAAATCCACGATTATAAAAGAACATAACTACCCTTGGATAACCTACAACGTAAAAGAAATGATAAAAATCCGCGATGCTGCTCACTCCAGATATAGGCGCAGTGGCTCAGAGTCTCATAAAAAGTTTTATAAAGAGCTTAAAAAAATTGTTATTAAAGCCTTAGACAGTGAAAAAACAGCTTATTTTGATAAATTCGTTCTAGCTAACTCAAATAACCCCAGTTCTTTATGGAAACATATAAAGAGTAACGTAGCTAATTTCAAAAATAAAGACGTAGACCTCCCTCCTCATCTAAACAACCCGCAACTAATAAGTACTCATTTTCTTGATGTACCTGGCAAAAATGAAATTAATTTGTCGCAACTAACTTATTTTGAATTCCATAGGTATGGACCCGCAATTTTTAAACTAAAACCTGTCTCTGAATCCACGATCGCTAATATTATAGGGTCAATTAAAACTAAAGCCCAAGGACTCGACGGAATATCTCTTGATATGTTACTTTTAGTCCTCCCACGTACGTTACGAGTGATAACTTTAATAGTAAATCAATCCCTACAGACTGGTGTTTTTCCTGACGCCTGGAAGGTTGCGCTCGTTAAACCGATTCCTAAAAAACCTTCGCCGACAGACGTCAAAGACTTGAGACCAATAAGCATTCTCCCGCTTATGTCAAAGATAGTTGAACGAGTGGTTTGCACGCAGCTAACTGAATTCCTAGAAGATAACCATATCCTACCCGTCATGCAATCAGGCTTTAGAAAAAAGCGCAGCACTACCACTGCATTGCTCAATGTCTTGGACGATATCTTGGCTGCACGCGATGAGGGGGAGAGTACAATTCTTGCCTTGCTCGATTTCTCACGTGCTTTTGACACGATAAATGTTGGACTGCTGCTTTCCAAGCTCACGTATTATGGTTTTGATCCGAGTACTGTGAGATGGTTCGATAGCTACCTTAGTGGTCGTACTCAAATAGTTCAGGTCCGTAACCCTGATGGGTCATTTACTACCTCAGACGCCACTTCTGTTAATAGAGGTGTACCTCAGGGATCAATACTCGGACCCATCCTCTTTATTTTATATAGTGCAGATATAGTTAAAAAGATACAAAATTGCAAGTACCATTTGTACGCTGACGATCTGCAGCTTTATATTTCTTCTAAACCTAACGAGTCAAGTTCTGCAGTAGAAAAACTAAATCAGGATCTGGAGGGAATCGCTAATTGGTCTTACCAGAATGGTCTCGTCTTGAACCCGTCTAAATCCAAATTTCTCATATGTGGTACTAGGCACATGATAGAGAAGGTGATAAACCAGAATCCTATCGTTGTCTTGGAGGGCAAAAGACTGAATTACGTAGTAGAGGCACGAAATCTGGGAGTCCTTATGGATGGCACGCTGCACTTCGAAAGCCACATCCTTGATACAGTCCGTAACTGCTTTTTTCGTCTAAGTGTATTATATAAGGTTCGGAACTTTCTCAACGTCGACATGCGCATCAAACTTTGCGACACTCTTATTCTTCCCAAGTTAAGCTACGCCGATTCCGTTTTTGGAGGGTGCTTGCTTTCTAGGACCAAGTTATTAATTCAGCGATTACAGAACGCTTGTGCCAGGTTTTGTTTCCCAATACCACCGCGAACACATGTCACGCCCTTTCTCAATAGAGGCGGGCTGTTGAAAATGGAGGCTCGTCGGAAGCTGCACTTGGCCTTGCTTTTGTTTGACGTTATTCGGATTAAACAACCTCCCTATCTCTATGACAAGTTATTGTTTCCCCGTTCTCATCAAAGAATAGCCCCTGTTTTAATATATCCTCGATGTAGGACGGCTGCATTTCGTGGCAGCTTTCGATACGCTGCCACGAAGTGCTGGAACAATCTCCCTCCTCCGATAAGGAAGGCATCTTCTCTATACCAGTTTAAAAATAAATTAAAAAGTCATTTGATGAATTTACAACGAAACTGCTTATAGCCGTCTTATTTACATCTATATGTAACGGTAAAATATATGTATGTAACGGTAAAGTATATATATATATATATATATATATATATATATATATATATATGTGTATATATGTATATAATAACTGTTGATATAATGCTTATCTATATTTATTCACCTTATGCCATGCATTGCTTTTGCTCTTATTTAGGATATTAACATTAGTAGCAGGTGCATGGCATAGTATAATGGCATATAATGGAGCACACCTAATTACTAACCCTAACATTGCAATTAATTCTAACGCACTTGCACAATACATTACACACTGCGCTAACTTACTAACAAACGACACGAAAACAATATATTTAAACTACGCGTTCCGATTGCTGTCCCGTGTATCACAATGCTGGATCCACGGAAGATCAGCGTCGTGACACTCCTGAGTGCCGCGACACCATGCTGAGTGGGTTCAGTTTTCGCAAATTGTTACATTAAAAATAACATAATGCATGCTTATTTGCTAAGTTACCTTAAGCTTCAGTTTTAAATTTAAGAAAAATGTATCATTTTGCAGAAATAAAATTATTTTCTTTCTTTCTCTTTCTTTCTATATTTAAACAATTAAATGTGCTTCGTCATAGTTGCTCAACTACCTTGATCGAGACATCTTATCGCCACCCTTCAAATAGGAACCGTTAAGGAGTTCCGGTGGCCACCTGTGGTCCTCATCATCAGTTCCACTTCACCATATAGTACTTTTCAAAAGCAAATGGACGAGTTACAGTAAAAAATACCGAAATCGCTATGGGTGTGCTGTGCCTATAATATTTGAGGAGTTCCCTTGATTTCTCCAAGATCCCATCATCAGATTCTGACATGTTGACAATGGGACCAACTAGAAAGTACTCGTATACCCATTCAGATAAGAGAAAATAAAAACAAATAGGTCCAGTGGTCTTCGACTAGGTAATCGGGAAACATAAGTAAAGTGCCATCATTACAGTCTTGTTTTTGTATGTAGGTGTGCAGAGCTGCATTTGAGTGCAAATGTCCCCACGCGAGAAATGACAGCTAAGGCGAATACCATGCGATTCCCCTCCCTTCCGCTAGGAAGTCAGTGTTGCTCGATGAGGGACCGGTTGTTGATCGAAGAGGACCGGGCATTAGAAGATGAAGACAACCGAAGACAATACTGGCAACTTATAAACAAAGATGTTACTGACTTACACTTTCTTTACTAGATTGTTTTCTGTGGAACCAGAAGCCCTAAATTGAAAATCGAAGTTTCGAAGTTACGTTAGCTCCATCCTTGTCACTCGTCACTCGTCACTTGAGACCTAATTGAGAGAATGGAATGGAGCTAACGTAACTCCTAAATTCGATTTTTAAAGTAGGGCTTCAGAACTGTAAGTTATACAACCAGTCAGTTATATTTAGCTTTTAAATGATGCAGTGCGCCACTTAACTGAGTATTTAAATATTCCGCAATAATTACGACCTTGATTCGTATTGATTTCATTAATTCGTCCGCTCGAAGCAAATATGTGCATACACGACGGATGATCGAGGCCAATGATTTGTTTTGGCAATGATTATTGCATTGGCCTAATAAAGCATCATAACAGTTTACCTACAGTCAAGGAGTTATTTAACGATATTGACAATGGACGTCATCAGGTTTGACCCCCGTAAAACTACGTCCGAGTTAAGTGGGCTTTTTGGTAGGGGAGCGTGGGGGAATGGGAGCGGGCGGGTAATGGGAGCGGTGTCAATATGGACTTTCCCAGTGCTCGTATTCATGCAAATGGCGCTCGGGTGTGTTCGGTAACGTTCGGCAACGGTTGCCTCCCGCGGGCATCCCCGCAGTGCCCCGCGATCAGTTGCACGAGACGAATTTGTGTTTTTGGCCTGGTCGTAATAAAAAATAATAAACTTCATCTTCCAAGGTAAGTGTTAAAATATATAGATATTGTTTTGTTCATACTCGAAATATATCACCATATCTATTTTATTTACGGTGCTGCTTCTCAAATTGCAACTGAGAGTCACGTGTTTTTATTACATTTTTAGTTTTGAATTGGTTGATATGCGGGTAATGAGAGCTTTATTACCATTTAGCATTTATTACCAAATGTTTACGTTGATTAATACTTATTTAACCAAGCATGGTAAAAAAACTTATTGAGACTGATTGTAACAAAGATAGGTAAGACTAGAAATATTTTATAGATATATTATGGCTCCCATTTGACATATGGGGCGTTTTGTAGCTCTGATTACCCGAAGTGGAGGGTAATGGGAGCGAAGGACATGTTTTTGTTTTTTGTTGCTCATCATTGGGGGTGATTTTATTTTCCTATTTTGTCTGTGATTATAAGTAGCCAGATAAACAACACGTTCGTCAATAATTAAAACGTTTTTTGATTACGTAAACTATGATTTTTATTACAAAATATCCTTACTAGGCTCCAATTCCCCCACGCTCCCCTACGTCCGTAATAGTTTTGTGTGGGCCATATGTACTAGCTTCTCTGCCCGCAACTTCATCCGCATAGAATCAGTAATTTTGCCATCCCACGGGAACACTGTTTTTTTGGGATTCAAGGTAGCATGTGTGTAAATCCAGTGCATAAGCAAACTCTATTCCAAACCGTATACAACCAAATTCGCCATCCGTTTTAGCGAAGAAGTAACAAACTCACGCACGCATAACCTTTAGAATGTATAATACATTATGTATATGTAGGTAGGATGGGAATCTAAATAGGTACATCCAGCGCACACAATCGCTGTGGCCAAATCGTAGTCGATAAAAATACCCTACACTTGACTGGTTTTCAGTAATATTTGTAGTTTTTTTAGTGTTTGAAAAAGAAAAATGTTTGTAGTTTTTTTTATCTTAACTGACAGTATCCCAAACAAAGCAAGAAGGACGAAGTTCTTCTCGATCAATGAGCGCGACCGGGCATAAACAATAAATAATACCTTAAGTTTAGTGTATTAATTTTCTTACATGTTTAATTTTCGGTATAGGGTGGTCGAAAAATAACTTAACTTAACTAAGCCTATTCGGATTCTGGCCTCGCCCGGGTACTATGGCACACTAACTATAGGGATTTCGTTGATCTATAAATGGCAATGGCAGGTGACGTAGAGCTAGCTACGGAAATCCGTAGCTTGCTCTACGTCACCTGGCACAACTTTTCCCCCCAAAAAACTCCTGGCATTGGTATATTTGAAATTAATATATAATTAGCTATAATATCACACCAAACACAGAGTTCTATAGATAATTGCGCACCTTCAATTGATTTTACAACCCTTTTGTTGCTCCACCACCGTCACACCCACCACTGCCCACCACTGAATAGCTGACAGGCGCCCGAATTTATTAATAATGATAGTATGGCACACTAACTAGAGGGATTTCATTGCTCTATACATTGCAAACCTAGGTATTTCCATAGCATCTCTCCGTCTATTATGAAAATATATTTTTTTCTTTTAAATTTGTAGGAGAGGACTTGGAGAGGACTACAACATGCATTGGCGCTAAAATTGGATCATGTTACCACTTTCACGATACTTTGCCAAACTCTTTGTTGCCAACCTGTATATTTGCTTATAATTTCAATCAAAGTCAAACAATAAAATGTCCGTTTATTATTCATGTCCAAAGTCAACAGAACTAATGTCTAAGTGTAACTAACACAATCATATCACAATAAATGGAAGAAAGACCACAATTATAAATTATTCCCGTAATCTGTCGCTCTTAATACTTTACTTATGGCATCGACTGCAAGAGTCGCACTTGATTTAGCACTCGGTATGTCTGCTGCACTTGACCTCATAGAAACTGTAGCGAAACAAAGGTGGATGATTTTAGTGATTCAAAACTTTGCTTTGTCACTCATAAAAAATCAAATTGATTATAATGAAAATGTAATCGGCGGTTTTGAAATCAGTTCATCAATCCACATTTGTTTTACTTTTAGCGGGATCGGGCACTCCTAGTCATCATCAGATAATAAATAAATACCTACTTATTATGAAACCATACGGCTTTTTAAATTAATACATGAATTGACAATGTTAATGAGAGAAAAATGAGATAAATGAAAATACTTATTTCATTTGCAACGTCAAAAGATGACGGATGTGTTATTATAGTTTTGATTTTTGTGAATTTTGGTGTTCAAAGTTCTTTTCTGTTAGTGATTTGTACTTTTAAGAGGCCTTAGAATTTCAACACGCGTTTTTCGCAAAATGCGTCGTTTTCACTAACAGTTTGTGCCGTAATTATTCATAACATAAATCAGATCATTCGAGAATATAATAAATCCTTCTTTAAAGAAGAAAGTCTTGGGACTAAAATATTGATTTTTTGGTCTGAAGCCTACTAAAATCGTATTTTCCTCATAGGCCTTTTCATATTTTGCGGTTTGGAGTGACTTTACAGCTTCTGTTCTGAATAAAATCGCGGTAGCTTTCATCAAAAACTGAAATCATTCAACGGGACCTATCCTGTACAAGCACGCCTTGGAGATAGAACTTAAAGTTTTTTTTTAATTCACGAAATAATTGATACTAAACGGTAGCTATTTTTCGATGAAAAACAGTTACGTTGTCTTTTTTTTTATGATAGCCGCATATAGTTATTTAGCATCAAACCATTTTTTTTAGAACAGTGACTTAATTTTTAAGATTAGAAAAAAAACCAGTAATATCGGGTTGCTTTTAAATTGTACATGATTTTTTAAAGATTATCTATAAATCTCGCTGCAACACGCCCGCTCGTTCATTCCGCGCCGAGCGCTTACAGAGGGAGGACGTATTTCTTTTTATCTCGAGCTCAGCGCGTGTTTTGTTTCATGAATGGAGACGAAGATCGGGAAATGTGTATAGTGCAACTGCTAAAGCTACAAGATCCGTTAGTATTTTTTATTTCAATATTATATTTAAGTCTAAAATAGTAGAGACGTGTCAGATATGTTTGCTGACTACCTGTAGCTGAAATGATGCTGCAGCCAGGATCGTCTCCTAACGAGGGATCTCCACAACGGTTAATAGCACGGAAGCGAAATTTTGCAGGTACGTGTAATATTGACTGCTGAACATGAATTTTACCATGGAATAATGCTGCAGCCAAGATCATCTACTCACAAGGGATCTCCTCAACGGTTAATAGCAAGGACTAATAAACATGAAATTTACCATGAAATGATGTTTTAGTCAGAATCGCTTCCTCACGATCGATATCATCAACGATTATTAGTACGGCCGCACGGTACAGTCAAGGTCTTTAATTGTTATGCCGCTATGGAACCCTGTCATAATGACTGCGTCAAGTGACGAGATGGAAAATATATATGTCGTCACTTGACGCTATCAATATGACAGGGTTCCATAGCGCCATAACAATTAAAGACCTTGACTGTACAAAACTTTTCAGCTACGTTTACTAGTCAGTTAAACATGAATTTTAACATAAAATGATGCCGAGGGCAGTTTTGTCTTCTCGCGAAGGATCTCCTTAACGGTTTATAGCAAGGGCACAAAACTTCGCAGGTACTACAAGTACCTTCGCATTTCATTCATAAACATTTTGTTCGCTAAGTAGGAAAGGATTTTTTACCGTAACATGATGTTCTCTTTGTTGTTATTTTTTTATTTTTCAGGCATACCGTTCTACCATGGGCAGAAAGGCAAAAAACGCAGTCTTTGGGAGAATCAAACATAAACGTAAAACTTTAACACAAAATTTGAAAAAAAAAAGAGTAGTTGTGGATGAAATGTAAGTAATATTTTTTCTATTTTAAAATAATTTAATTAATAAATGAAATTTACTTTATTTGCCAAAACGAATGATCAGTACTTTAACTGTGACCTCCCCACTAGGCTGGACTGGTGGTGTATGGCTATATATTAAATTATTAGCAGTGATTTACATATTTAAGTAAAATGTAGGTAACCAAATTTTGTATACAATATATAATGACTGACTGACTGTGACTCCTCTGGTGCTGCAGGTGTCTATGGGTGACGGTAATCTCTTACCATCAGGCGATCTGTCTGCTCGTTTACCTCCTATACCATAATATAACCCATAACATAAATAACATATACAGTCACCCAATGTTGAGCATACTTAGAACCTTGTCATTGTGAATATCATTGTCATTTTCATGTGTGTCATTTGATGTTCTATTTGAAGTTTACTATGACAACGCACTTAAGTGCTTCACATTTTCGTTGGGGTACTGTACATACATACACATACATACATACCTTCTTGCCTTCATTCCCAGAGTGGGGTAGGCAGAGTTACAGAATTACCAAAAACTCTAAAATACTTGTTGTTAATTATAACCACATTTGGCATAAACAGGCTAAGATTTTTACCAGTATATTAGTGACAGGTTGCAAACCCATCGCCTAACAATACTACAAGCCTTTTTCATACATATATGATTCTTTCAGATATAGTCAAGAAACTTCAGCCCTCAATATTCCAACGCAGTCAACGTCATCAAAGTCTGATCAAGTAATACTAACAATCTATCAATTAAGTAAAAGAAAACTACCATGAAATTATAACACTTTGTTTAACCTTGATGTTTTTTGCAGTCTCTAGCATGTATTGTAAAATAAACTGGAGACAATGTCAATACTGATATGGATATCAGCATTGCAAATGATTCAGTTAGTAGCCGATAATGTATACTTGTAAAGTAATTTAAGTTATTTTAATGATTAATGCTGTATTTTTCTTACAGATTCAATCGTGCATAAATTCATCTTTAAAAGAAGATTCTGAAAACGAGTTACCGGGGACAATTCAGAAACTGAATTTAATTTGACCATTGAAAATGTAAAATACATAACATTAATTTCATTTTTCATTTTTCATTATTATAAATCGGAAACATGACTGGTTTTATCAAGTTCAGAGTCAGTTGCACATTACAAACAAGCACAAGTGTTTGTTTGCAGTGTGGACTGGCCCTGGGCATAATAATAATAATAATAGAAAAATACGACGACGATAAAATGGAAATAATAGAAAAAGACGACAATTTTTGGCAATGAATATGGAGGATAAGCTGATAAGATTTTACGAAAAATGTTTGCTTCCAGAAATTATCGATCCTCGAAAGACGCGATCTATGCCTTTAAGAGACGATCCCTTTTAGGTAATAGCTATACTGCATTAATTCAACAACCTCTTTATGTTAATTATTTACTTCGGTTAATATTAAATGGAATAAAAGTTGGGAAGGGTACTGACTCATTATTTGTAGTTTTATAATACATAATTAATTATATTAAGTACAGATGCAGTGGATAACCAATGTCGTCGTATTTTGATGGATAAGTTCGTTATTATTATTTTGTTTCCTTAATTAGCTTGTCAACGGGTACTGCAGTTTACTTATAATTATAGTCTCGTATTGCACCCTTTCGGTACGAAACCTTAATCCAAAACATACACAAAAATGTGTATTTCTATAATTTAATTAGAAATTCCAATAAGTTGGTATCGAATATACTATTTAAGCACAGAATAATATATAATCTTAAAAAAATGTAGGTACACTTACTAAGGAGTCTCTCTGTCCTATCTTTTTTATTCAGTTGCACACACCCCTCAACAAATGTCTTTTCGCAATTTAACATGTTTCTGCAATGTGACATGGCCCTAAGATGTACAGCTACTTCTGAGTTCAACTGTTTTTCAGATTATTTGTTAGCGCAATTTCGGATTATACATTATTGCCGGTGACTGTGTACCTACTTGTAGCTTCGCGCCTAATATGCGGGGTGCACCGCAGGTCTATAATAGTTTCACAAAATCACACATAACGATCAACTAAAAATAATTAATAATACGCACAAAAAGAACTTAAAGTTAAAACCTAAGAAAAAATATCAAGATTATTTAGTCCGTGTTATTACACCTTCAACGCAACTGTAGGTAAGCGCGCCAACACGGTGAGCGCTAACGCCATCTATCGAGCATGATTTTGCCGAACCAAAGAACTGTCAAGATTCTAAGGCCTCAAAGGCAGTGATAGAAGACTTGGACTTATTTCGTGTATCTGGCATCTTATTTCTCGTTTCATGTGGACTCGCAGTACAGAGGTTAAAACTATCTTGGCCTCTGTCCTACATATCACCGTACAACGTTGCCCCCAATCTTCCTAGAGAAGATTGGATTGTGTTTTATTGCTATATTGTTTTATGCTTATATATACTTGACACTGGCGAAATCACTTCATTGTGGAAAGCCATATCCCCGCGGTAGTAGCTGTTCAAGTCGCCGCGGGGCAAAGAAAAATGAAGTTATAAAGCTTGGAAAAAATCATCAAATTATAAATTTAATAAAATGTAATTACTTTTAGAATCACCATCAAAAATTATTCACTCGAACTCATAACACCATCGTTATCAGAGCTGTCTATTATCACCGGTACCAACAAATTATTTTTTAAATTAGTTTTAAATACGAGAACCTTAAATTTTCAAAAGAACCATCGTTTTATCTTTTTTGTTATTAATGTACATATGTTCATGCATTGAAGATAATTTCTCGGGGTTATTCCCATCAGTTACCACCCGCACACTTTTGCTGGCATATTACAATGAAATAAAGTTCAAAGTGTCAACAAAGAAACGTCCAGTGGTACGAAATGGAAATAACTCTATTTCTTCTACTTCTACTTCTACTTCTACTTTATAAAATGTATTTTTTGATAGGTACAGCGATTCGATAACGTGACGTTTCCCAAGAATAGAGTTGAAGTATGTAGTGACTGCTTATGGTAAAGCATACTTTGCAAAGGTATTATCTACAATAATCGGCACTTGAAGTACTTATGAAGATATCACATATTGACTTGTGATTATATTTATTTATTATAAGATTTATAAGTACTGTTATGCTAACGGTCCTTTTGGATCCCATTCTATTCGCGGTTTGATAATACTATTAATGTCGTAAATACAACACGAATAAAGTAGATCCCGTACACATTCGTCACTTTTCGACTAAGTTCCTAAAAACGCGTTTATGTATTTTTAGTGCACTTTCGTCAGCAGTGACGAATCTGTACTTAAGTTTAATTTCTGTATGTTTTTGACACTAGTGACCAAAACGAACTTACAATAAATTTGGGTACATTTTCGTGTGCAACAGACAAAGTCGCTTTATAAAGTGACGAATCTATACTTAAGTTTTCATTTCTGTTTGTTTTTGACACTAACTTACAATATATTTTCGTCTGCAAAAAAAACATTTTAGCCTTTTTGCCGTCCCTTCTAAAAATAAAGAGCGTGCCACCTACACCAAGCAACCTTTTTGGTTAGATATTTTACAATCAACAACAACCTTATTCAACCTTACTCCACTTCAGTCATGGCTGGAAATAGATTTATTATCTTGCTATCTAGGTACTTCTTGTTTATGCTTATGATTAATGATGACATAGAATTGTCATATTTTCATTGCACGTTTTTACAATATCGGTTACTGTTGCGAATGCAAAATAATAATTATAGTTGTGAGAAATGGATTGTGCGGAATTTTTTATAACGCCTGGTAAAAGAAACAAAGATTCTGTTTTTACTAATGGATACAGATATACTTTATCAAGAAAAAATCTAGACGGTACGACAAGATGGAGATGCGAAAAGCGAAATTTGTGTAATGCATCTATTACTTTAAATTCAAATCGAGATTCAATCATAAGACAGTCTGAGCATTCAAAACATTGCACCGCCAATTTTGAGAATGTTGAATTAGTAAAACAATTTGAAATCTGTAAAAAAAGAGTAATGGAAGAATTTGTAAAAACATGCTTGACACGCTTAAGTCGGGTGTGGCGTGGAGCAAAATGATTGTTATATTTTTATACTCCTTGCCTACCTATAAATTTATGACAGAGTTTGAAGTAATTTAGTTTAATGAAAAGTAATGTTTATTTTTATTAATTATATAATAAGGGTTAATTTTAAAAGTGTTTTATTGCAATAACCACATTTACTAGTATCTACCTACCTAAAATACTTTAACCCTTTCGCCGCCAATGGCTTGATATTAAGTCACAGCATTTCCTACCCACACGCTACTACTTGATATCAAGTCACAAATCAAAATAAATTGAAGGGTTAAATAAATAAATTGTAAAAATACCTAATGAATTTTATTCTAAGTTCGTTTTGGTCATAGTGTCAAAAACAAACAGAAATGAAAACTTAAGTATAGATTCGTCACTTTATAAAGCGACTTTGTCTGTTGTACACGAAAATGTACCCAAATTTATTGTAAGTTCGTTTTGGTCACTAGTGTCAAAAACATACAGAAATTAAACTTAAGTACAGCTTCGTCACTGCTGACGAAAGTGCACTAAAAATACATAAACGCGTTTTTAGGAACTTAGTCGAAAAGTGACGAATGTGTACGGGATCGATTTTCGATCGACCCTATTGCCTACAATACAATATCCGTCTGCTGTCTGACTGTCCTTATAAAGAGCTGTATCTTTTGAACCATTGTTGTCCAAACAAAGCCTCATTAGAAATTGGAATTTTTTATCTGTCCATTTCATTTTTGCAGCGAATAAAATCAAATAATTGAATAAAACATTGTGATTTACCCAATTATGTGATTATGTGATATAGATATAGGTGTCATGCTAGACTAAGTAGTACCATTGTAATATGAAATGTGTTTAAAAAATTACTGACTGCTGAGTTTCTTGCGGATTTTCTTTTCAGCCACTGCTGAAAAAAAACGCCTCCTCTTGGGAAGCGCTAGTAGATTCTTGATGTGTAACAGTGCCCGAGCGGCCTACGTTACACCTACATTATTTCTTAAAAATTAACATAACCTAAACCTACCTCATATTTATGTACTAATTTCGATATTACGATACTAATTTCGGTCATTAGTACCACGCAGTAGGACCACGGGGACTACACTATTTTAGACACTCGAAGAGGATCGTTTCACCTCAAATACCAAATTTCAAGGCGTCGATCAAAATATGACCTTCATATGCAACATACGGTATTCAAGCATCGCTTAAAATATAGCTAAACATCAATGAAATCCGCCATCAAAACATCATTTCAATGAAACCCAACTTGCAGAAAGAAATGAAACTTTATAAATAGGTCTATTAATTATATAGATTATGAGCACAGTATTTTTTTTTAATAAAATCAACCGAAGTAGTCTCACTGCCATGACACTTGGAGAGGCAACTGGCGGGTTCGCGGGAAGGACGGATATTCAATATTTGTATAGATGTCTCTAGCGGTGATTTGGATAGGTGCGAAGGGGAATCATTATGCCTTTGTCTCTTTCTTTACTTTTACCCAACTGCCGAGGAGGGTAATGTGTTTATCAGTCTAAATGAGTATGTTTATTCCTTTGTGGCTCTCTAGAAACTAAACGCCTGGACCGATTTTGATGATTCTTATGGCAATCGATGCGTGTTCGGACAAGTTCGAGGATAAAGTCAAGCGACTCTGCAGGGTGTACTTTTCGAATCCATTCAGGGCATATTTGGATATTTGGAATCTTTGAGAACGCGAATTTTGTCTTATTCCTCTGTCATTTGTTTTGTTTATTTGACTAATAAATATAATTATGCTCCCAAGAAAGAAGATTTATTTGGAAACATGAATTGGATTTAGGTACTCATTTTTATGAACTCGTTTAAAAAATAATTGACTGATTAAGTTTTGTGTCCAGAGGAATACTTGACTAGCAATTAAATTTTGAAAAATATAGGTATATCACCGAAATGACGGCTGCTTAGAAAATCAATGAGAAATTATATATTACGACCGTAATAAATTATTATTATTAGATATGTCACGAAATACAGAGTATTTGGCAGATGGATGGACATACGTGTATAGGGGATAGGGGAGGTCATCTGCTACGTGGGCCACTAAAAAAAAAGACATGGGCCTCTTTTTTATATTCCCTTTTCAACATTTAAAACCTCAATAATTTTAAAAAGATATATAAAACGGACAACATTTTTACTTTTTTTATCTGGCCTGATACTAGAATCTTACAAAGGAGAATGCCCACCGCCCATACAAGGAAATGCCTGAGATGTACAAGAACCAATGATACATTAAAATACGCTAAAAAAATTGAGGTTTCTGAAACTACTTCAAAAATGATTTGAAAACTTGGGATTTTGCTATTATTAAGATTTTTTTTACAATGAAAGAGGTTATGTTGACTTAAAAAAACGACTATAGATGTCGCTCAGATCTATGTGAATGTTAAAATATAAGAACGACATAGATGACACTATCGTGTATATAATAAAAATGTGAGATAGGGTTTCGAAAAGACTACAACTAGGCGGCGGCTAGGTTTACAGTGGACTAAACGTATCAATCAACAATCAATACTTTCAACAGCGCGAAATCTAAGGCTCCATCGTAAAAAAATCTCACGATGGCGAAACAATACACAACAGAAACGTCACTATGTCTTCTTTTTATTTTTCTTCACCAATGTCAAGTTTGGTGAGTACGTCATTATGTCAAAACAACTAAAAAGGAGGTAGACAGAAAAAGGCAATTTCATGCCTACTAGTACCTACTTCATCTTTTTGTTGCCAGTGGTGTATATGTATCATACTTTTAGACTCCCAATACGATCATTCATATATTTAACTGTGACCTGTTTTGTTCGCTAAGACAAACGAGCGACAATTGTCATGCATAAATAAAACTTTTTACGTGAGTGATAGCAGAAAATCATCACTATTTGTTTTGTTATAAAGTGGCAACTCGACGTAACGAAAGATAAAACCGTACCGGCAGCGGATGTTCCAGTAATATACTAATTAATTAGTGTTTGTTTCTCCGGAGTTCTACAGACTTCTATTTAATCTGTTTAGTTATAATCAATTACGACATTTTTTTTGAAATATGGGACATCTTTGTACATTCCAGGCATTATATGGGCATTCTCCTTTATTGTTTAGTGTACGTGACAGCAAAAGAAAAAAAGTATCGGCCCTCAAACCACAAAAGGAGATAAAAATAAATCTATAAAGCCAACTTCGCACTGCATTTAAAAAAAGACGATCGATCAGTTCTAATTATTCAAAAACATCTTCAGTTTATAGTTTATTGAAACGCTTTCGATCGGTGCACAATAATCGCAATTTCTTTAAAACAGTTAAAGTTATTCGTCAAGTACCTAACAAGGCGGGCATTTTTTTACGAAACTCTAGTTTTGAGGAAAGTGATAGGAACCCCTTGCCCTTGATTATTAATGCATGCTCGGCATCGTTTTCTACAGTTGTTACTTTTAGCAGCATCTCTGCTTGCATTACATCAAATGCAGCATTTGTCCGCGTGGAACTCGTTTATCGCAGTTAAATAAGTTAATAGTTTTAAGTAATTCTATAGTTTCACGTCCTCCCTGTCCAGAATGATCTTTTGAACACTTGTGATATTGTACTCGAAATTTACCGGGACACCAACTTTAAGCATGAACCTACGGGAGGGCACTCCCGATACCTCCAAAGATTTCAGGACCTCTAAGGGTAGGCCGTGCCTGGCTCGGTGTCTATGCCGTTGTCTACTAAGAGATACTCCAAAATATTGCTCTCTACGTGGGACATATTTTTTCCATTTATCCACCCGACAATTTCATTCGTCGGTGCTAATACTGCCCTCTCACATAAACAGTCTCTATTCTTTATTGCTTTGTGGATCGAGGTACACATTATTTTTTAGATCATCTGCGTTTTGTACAATATTACAGAATTCGCGGTTACACATAATAATACCGTTACGATCTCATGCCATACGATCTTCGGCAATTGTTAGTGGAGTTGCCGCATATTGCCCGACTGTGTAGCATTGTATACTTTCGGGCATATTTATAGTCAGATATATGTCTTTTACATGTACCCATATCGTAGATGCCGAAATGCATTTATTTTATCCGCTCGTGTGCCCCCAGTTATCACCGGATTTTTTTATTTCCTCTCTCCACTGAACGACGTAAGCAGAACTAATATTCGACTCAATAGCATCGCAAAGATGGCGGTAGGTTAGGGGACTGGTCAGACAACCGCAGGTATAAACGTTATGAGTTAGTTCTAATCGTGGCTAAAGAAAAATGGTCAACATACATTTAAATAAAAAATATACCTAGGCAATGACTAATGTTTATTGAAACGCGTTATTTGAAACACATTTTTTTGAAAAGCCCCATTTTTTCCGCTGTTCGTCTGTCTGGCTGTATCTCATAAACCGTAATAGATAGACAGTAAAAGAATGACATGTATTGCTATTGCCGCTACGCTACTCTATATAATAAGAGATTTATAAAAAATAGATGTTTAAGGCGTTATTTGCTTGATTCACCGCTAAATAATAAAAACTAAAAATTACTTGCTGTAATAAAAAATATCACTTCTTCGAGCTAAATAAATTCATTAAGCGCTTCTCGCTAACATCTGACAAAATTCGTATGCCAAAGAAATATATTGTGACTTTAGTAGAACTTTTGTCTTTTAATATAGAACCCAATAAATACAATAGTGGCACAAATGCCATTCCTAATCATTTAAACTAAATTGTAGGACAGCGGAAACACCTTTGAGTATAAATATAACTCACCAAAATATTCAAGGGTTTTCCAGCGAAGAATTAGAATTAGGATTATTATTATATTCTAAAAATGTACAAATTATGTGTGTTACTGAACATTGGCTTAGGCCAGACCAATTAAATTTTGATTTTATATTTTTTAAATTAGTTACTTTTTTTTGCCAGAATATCCGCCATTCATGGTGGTTCTTTAATAATAGTTAAATATAACATTAAATCCAAAGAAAGGAAAGATATTGTCAGGCTATCTATAGAGAGGCATGTAGAAATCTCTCGCATATCTAGAACTAGAAAATTACATAATTATTTGCGTTTACAGAAGTTTTTTTTGCCAGAATATCCGCCATTCATGGTGGTTCTTTAATAATAGTTAAATATAACATTAAATCCAAAGAATGGAAAGATATTGTCAGGCTATCTATAGAGACGCATGTAGAAGTCTCTCGCATAGAACTAGAAAATTACCACAGTCAATAACATACAGGCCCATAAATAGCAGTCGTTTGGAATTAGTCAAAAATGAAGTTCAGAGTAATCTTTGAGGGTTATCCTTATCACAGAATGATTCTAATAGTATTTATACAGATTTGTTTGGTTTAATTCATCATCAATTTAATAATAATTTTAAGATGTAAACTATTTCTGGGTCAAAAACTAAGTTTATTGAATGGGCTACTGTAGGCATTCATAGAAGTAGAAATGGGCTTTATTAACTATACAACGTGTTACAAAATACCCCGTAAAAATATAATAAATTATCAAAGCCAAAAATGTTGTCAGCCCTAGTAAGCTGTCATGTCAGGGAACCGGAGTTAGCATAGATTATTTAACAGAGAGGCCTACCTACCAATTTTAATAATTGTCAACTTTAATGGGTTTTCTGTTTTTCATGCACCAAGGTAAGTACTACGATGTCATTATGCTTAAAGTACTGGCTTTAAAAAACGTCAAGACGGAATAAAAATTATGTTGTCAATTTCAAAACTTCTTATCGATATTCTACAAATTGTTCCGTGTTTTTCCATACTTTTTTCCAAAATGACGATGTTTTCTAACTCAGAATATAACGATATGATGTTATGCGTAGGCCATGAAGATAGCAATTTAAAACGTGCTCGCGAACAGTATTGGCAACGATTTATCGATGGAAGACCACCCGCTGAACAGCGACGGCTACCTTCGTACCAGTGTTTTCTCAACATGTCAAGACGCCTACATTCCATAGGCTCCTTTCATCGGCCTTCTGGAAGTAGACGTCCAAGCACAGTCGATGCCAGGCAGGCTGAGTTAGTGTTAGAGCATTTTGAAGAAGAGCCAACCACGAGTACGTGACGAGCCGGAGCAAGATTCGGTATGAACCATGTTGCAGTTTGGCGAATTCTTCGTGACGACAACCGTCACCCTTATCATTATCGCCGGGCACAGGAGCTGATACCCTCTGATCTTGCTCCCAGGAGAAACTTCTGCGAGTGGTATCTGAGGCAGTTAGAGGAGAACCCTAATTTCGTAAACTATGTTATGTGGACGGATGAGGCAACTTTCACGAGGTCAGGACTCATACCAGTCCACACGCTTCACGGTAGGGCAGATTCCAACATCGGTGGCGGCTGAATGTGTGGGCTGGCATTTATGACGGGCATGTCGTTGGTCCCGTCATTTTGCCATCACGTCTCAACGGGGGCAACTACCTAACGTTTTTACAATTGGAATTCGAAGAGGCGATTGACGACTTACCTGTGGCCGACAGGGATTACTTTGACAACCAAAGGAACATGGTGTTTCAACACGATGGAGCTCCGGCTCATTTTGCTCGTGACGTGCGAGAGTATCTCAACGTTCGCTTTCCACGAAGATGGATCGGACGTGGAGGACCGGTGCTATGTATGGCCCGCTCGTACTCCGGACATCACACCCTTGGACTTCTTCTTATAGGGTTATGTGAAGGACAGAGTCTATTTCTCCGATAGCCCAACGGTTTTCGAGATGGAGCAGCGTGTAAGATCGGTGTTCGCGTCAATAACACTAACACCAACGATGGTGCGAAATGCCACACAAGCCATATCCCGACGTGCGAGGTTGTGCATTGAGCAAGGCGGAGCTCACTTTGAGCCGTTCCTGTAAATTTGACGTTCATTTAGAAAAAGTGTTAGTTTAGGTTCCTTGGTTTAAAATCTTCCAATAATCGACTTGTAATATGTATCTAATCGAATTTGTTCATTTTGTTTCACTTTACCGTTTCGCGAATTGTACCTAACATTCTGCGTAGTTTACTCTTTAATTTTACTGAAATAGGGTTAGCAAATGAATGAAAAAATAATGGTTTTTTTTTGGCGGTAAGTCATACAGTGATAGTACGACTCTCAAATATTGTAAATGGACTTGTTATAAGGCACCATTTAACCCCCTTTCGGCTTTACGGGTATTTTTGTAACACCCTGTATAAAGAGAGGGAGGAGAACAAGAACGCTCACTTCTTAGTGTACGTTAAGAATTATTTGAGGACCTTCAAGCAAGTTTGCTTGACTGCTAAGTCAAACTTTTCAGGTCTTAAGCTCAAAGCTTCTGACAATAAGGTAAAAACTGTCTGGAAAATAATAAATAGAGTAACGGGTAAATATAAAACTCGTGATAATCAAATCACCATAAACAAGGGTTACGAACAAATCACATCAAACAAAGACGTGGCCTCAACGTTCGAAGATTATTTCTCCACCGTAGCCATTAATACCACGAAATGCCTTCAATCCTCTGCGATTGGAGCTCAAAAATTACTTTGTGCTAATGTTACTTAATGTAAGTTTCTGTTGTAAGGTATTTAAAACGCTCAGTTTAAAAAAACTGAGGATTTATGCGGAACTTCAGTTAGTCATCCATCATATCATAGATATAATTGCACCTCACTTAGCTTTAATCTACAATAATTGCATTTCAGAGGGGGTCTTTCCAAATCTTATTAAATATAGTAAAGTCATACCATGTTTTAAATCGGGCGAGATGAGTGATTTAACGAACTTCGGTCCCATTTCTATTCTACCTGTTTTAAGTAAAGCTTATGAGAGGTTAATGTTACCCACCCACGGTAGATAACCTTTGTGATATTGTGCTATTTGCTGACGATACATTATTAATTTTCAATTATTAATCATTTGTACGTCGATGCATTGATTTCTATAATAAATTACCTGACGCAGTATTAATGTTACCATTTCCAGTACTTAAAACTTACTTGAAAAAGTCGTTGATGTCTAAAGTTTACTATAGGGTCGCGGACTATCTAACAGATAAAAATGCTTGGCCTAAACTAAACTAAACACCTAAATTACTTAATAATAAATTAGTCATAAAAAATATATGTTAATATTGTATATTGCCTAGGGGACACGGTTTCTGTAGGAGAAACTTTGTATGTTGTTGTGTTGCACTGTCATAGGTAAGTATAATTTTTCCCAATGAAAATTTTGAGTTTTGATTGATTTTCCTGCTCAAGCTACGCTTGAATATTGTTGTTTTTTTTATTTTATGTGTAGATTCATTGTTTTTCACAATGCTAGGTTAAGCTTTATAATTGTATAATATCATAAGTAGTATTAAAAAAAAACGATTGACTGTTGAGTTTCTTGCGGCGTTACTTCTCAGCAGTGGTCTCTTGCGAACAACTGGTAGATTTTTGACGTGTAAAAGTGTCCTTGCGACTTACTTACTCAATGAACATCTGTTATGATATATTTTTGACTGTATATTATTTGGTTTTAGCCATCGAAGTTCTTCTTTAAACGACGCTGGGGAGTGGCGGGGCGGGCGGGTTACGCGTCCTCGTTGTTATCGGCATTTTACTTCAAATCAAATCAAAATCAAATCAATTTTTTTTTGTTTTATTCTTATTTTTAGTATTGATTGTTATAGCGACAATAGATGTACATATTCTGTGAAAATTTCAACTGACAGACAGACAACGAAGTCTCAGTAATAGGGTCCCGTTTTCACCCTTTGGATACGGAACCCTAAAAAGAGTAGCATGGAAGAGTGGTTCGGTTGGTGGGTGGCTGGTGCAACCGGGACATGGGAAATGTATTTAGGAAACATATTATTTATAAAATTTCCTTATAAACGTTTCTGGTCTTTCTGGAGGGTGGTGCGAGAATGACCAGACTGGATGGCGAACTTACGCGGGAGCACGCCACATATAACTGACCATGGGAGAAGCAGGGCTGTCTTAAATCAACTCCTGCTAGCGCGAGTGTTTGACCCTGCGACTTACTAATGGTCATGGCGAAACATACCTTCAATGGAAACTGTAGTCTCCGAAATTCGAAAGGAAGATCATTTGGGATTAACGGTATTCGCGGTATAAATACCGTTTCTCCCTTTGCAGACCCAGTTAAAATAATACCTTCGACAATATTACGATGCAAGACCCTCGTGCCGTTGCATAATATAGGTTGTTTCAAATTCCTGAGCGACATTACTGGTGCACCGACTCGTAATCTAAGACTGTGGTATGGAAGACCAGATGGATTAATAGTGTTCAAAAACTCAACCGGATAGTGAACAGCGTCTTCTGTATGTATAACTGTATCTACTGATTTATAAGTCATTTCTTCACCTGCAAATGAATTTAGCAAATCGTCATTTATTCCGCGCCTCGCCACCGCTGTCGCCCTCCCACAACCGCCGCCGCGGCCGCGACGTTTCTTAGTTGCCACTACCGCGAGCTATAAATTTCAAGCCTCTAACTCGCTTCCCGTTCCCAGGGGAATTTTTAACTTTGCATTCACTAAGGTATATGCATGTCAAATTTCAAGCATCTAACTTACCTATACAGTTTAGATTTTTTCATATAACATTTTTTTCCCGCTAACTTAATTTTTTAAAATACAGCCATAACTAAACTTTATATTTACTAAGGTATGCATGCATGCTAGATTGAAAACATCTATCTTACGTGATTTAGATTTTTACATACAAAAGTTTTTTCCCAATAACTCCCGTTCCCGTGGGAATTTTGCAATATCGCGTTGCACGTAAGTTTTACGTTCATTAGGTGCCAAATTTCAATCATCTATCTTACGCGGTTTAGATTTTTCATACAAAAGGATTTTCCCTCTAATTCCCGTTCCCGTGGGAATTTCGGGAATTCCTTTCTTAGTGCACCTCTACAGTACCTAAGCTACGTCCCTTCCAAATGTCAAGTGCCTACGTTTAGCCGTTTAGGCTGTGCGTTGATATGTCAGTCAGTCAGTCAGTTTCTCCTTTTATATATTTAGACTAGCTTTTGCCCGCGACTTCGTCCGCGTGGCGTGTTATAAAAGAGAGATCTTTGTGTGTGTGGGAGAAAGGTTAAAAAATGCTTAATTTTATTATTTTTAAATGAGGTTATTTTATAAGGAGCCTCTAACTCGCTTCCCGTTCCCAGGGGAATTTTTAACTTTGCATTCACTAAAGTATAAGCATGTCAAATTTCAAGCATCTAACTTACGCGGTTTAGATTTTTACATACAAAAGTTTTTTCCCAATAACTCCCGTTCCCGTGGGAATTTTGCAATATCGCGTTGCAAGTAAGCTTTACGTTTATTAGGGTACCTGCATGCCAAATTTCAATCATCTATCTTGCGCGGTTTAGATTTTAACATACAAAAGTTTTTTCCCAATAACTTCCGTTCCCGTGGGAATTTTGCAATATCGCGTTGCAAGTAAGCTTTACGTTCATTAGGGTAACTGCATGCCAAATTTCAATCATCTATCTTACGCGGTTTAGATTTTTACATACAAAAGTTTTTTCCCAATAACTCCCGTTCCCGTGGGAATTTTGCAATATCGCGTTGCAAGTAAGCTTTACGTTCATTAGGATACCTGCATGCCAAATTTCAATCATCTATCTTACGAGGTTTAGATTTTTACATACATAAGTTTTTTTCCCAATAACTCCCGTTCCCGTGGGAATTTTGCAATATCGCGTTGCAAGTAAGCTTTACGTTCATTAGGGTACCTGCATGCCAAATTTCAATCATCTATCTTACGCGGTTTAGATTTTTACACACAAAAGTTTTTTCCCAATAACTCCCGTTCCCGTAAGAATTTTGCAATATCGCATTGCAAGTAAGCTTTACGTTCATTAGGGTACCTGCATGCCAAATTTCAATCATCTATCTTACGCGGTTTATATTTTTACATACAAAAGTTTTTTCCCAATAACTCCCGTTCCCGTAAGAATATTGCAATATCGCGTTGCAAGTAAGCTTTACGTTCATTAGGGTACCTGCATGCCAAATTTCAATCATCTATCTTACGCGGTTTAGATTTTTACATACTAAAGTTTTTTCCCAATAACTCCCGTTCCCGTGAGAATTTTGCAATATCGCGTTGCAAATAAGTTTTACGTTCATTAGGGTACCTGCATGCCAAATTTCAATTATCTATCTTACGCGGTTTAGATTTTTACATACAAAAGTTTTTTCCCAATAACTCCCGTTCCCGTGAGAATTTTGCAATATCGCGTTGCAAATAAGTTTTACGTTCATTAGGGTACCTGCATGCCAAATTTCAATTATCTATCTTACGCGGTTTAGATTTTTCATACAAAAGGATTTTCCCGCGAATTCCCGTTCCCGTGGGAATTTCGGGATTTCCTTTCTTAGTACACCTCTACGGTACCTAAGCTACGTCCCTTCCAAATTTCAAGTGCCTACGTTTAGCCGTTTAGGCTGTGCGTTGATATGTCAGTCAGTCAGTCAGTCAGTTTCTCCTTTTATATATTTAGATAAATAATAGAAGATATAAAAGAGAGATCTTTGTGTGTGGGAGAAAGGTTAAAAAATGCTTAATTTTATTATTTTTAAATGAGGTTATAGTATAAGGAGCCTCTAACTCGCTTCCCGTTCCCAGGGGAATTTTTAACTTTGCATTCACTAAGGTATATGCATGTCAAATTTCAAGCATCTAACTTACCTATACAGTTTAGATTTTTTCATACAACATTTTTTTCCCGCTAACTTAATTTTTTAAAATACAGCCATAACTAAACTTTATATTTACTAAGGTATGCATGCATGCTAGATTGAAAACATCTATCTTACGTGATTTAGATTTTTACATACAAAAGTTTTTTCCCAATAACTCCCGTTCCCGTGGGAATTTTGCAATATCGCGTTGCACGTAAGTTTTACGTTCATTAGGTGCCAAATTTCAATCATCTATCCTACGCGGTTTAGATTTTTCATACAAAAGGATTTTCCCTCTAATTCCCGTTCCCGTGGGAATTTCGGGAATTCCTTTCTTAGTGCACCTCTACAGTACCTAAGCTACGTCCCTTCCAAATGTCAAGTGCCTACGTTTAGCCGTTTAGGCTGTGCGTTGATATGTCAGTCAGTCAGTCAGTTTCTCCTTTTATATATTTAGACTAGCTTTTGCCCGCGACTTCGTCCGCGTGGCGTGTTATAAAAGAGAGATCTTTGTGTGTGTGGGAGAAAGGTTAAAAAATGCTTAATTTTATTATTTTTAAATGAGGTTATTTTATAAGGAGCCTCTAACTCGCTTCCCGTTGCCAGGGGAATTTTTAACTTTGCATTCACTAAAGTATAAGCATGTCAAATTTCAAGCATCTAACTTACGCGGTTTAGATTCTTACATACAAAAGTTTTTTCCCAATAACTCCCGTTCCCGTGAGAATTTTGCAATATCGCGTTGCAAGTAAGCTTTACGTTTATTAGGGTACCTGCATGCCAAATTTCAATCATCTATCTTGCGCGGTTTAGATTTTAACATACAAAAGTTTTTTCCCAATAACTTCCGTTCCCGTGGGAATTTTGCAATATCGCGTTGCAAGTAAGCTTTACGTTCATTAGGGTACCTGCATGCCAAATTTCAATCATCTATCTTACGCGGTTTAGATTTTTACATACAAAAGTTTTTTCCCAATAACTCCCGTTCCCGTGGGAATTTTGCAATATCGCGTTGCAAGTAAGCTTTACGTTCATTAGGGTACCTGCATGCCAAATTTCAATCATCTATCTTACGCGGTTTAGATTTTTACATACAAAAGTTTTTTCCCAATAACTCCCGTTCCCGTAGGAATTTTGCAATATCGCGTTGCAAGTAAGCTTTACGTTTATTAGGGTACCTGCATGCCAAATTTCAATCATCTATCTTACGCGGTTTAGATTTTTACATACTAAAGTTTTTTCCCAATAACTCCCGTTCCCGTGGGAATTTTGCAATATCGCGTTGCAAGTAAGCTTTACGTTCATTAGGGTACCTGCATGCCAAATTTCAATTATCTATCTTACGCGGTTTAGATTTTTACATACAAAAGTTTTTTCCCAATAACTCCCGTTCCCGTGAGAATTTTGCAATATCGCGTTGCAAATAAGTTTTACGTTCATTAGGGTACCTGCATGCCAAATTTCAATTATCTATCTTACGCGGTTTAGATTTTTCATACAAAAGGATTTTCCCGCTTATTCCCGTTCCCGTGGGAATTTCGGGAATTCCTTTCTTAGTACACCTCTACGGTACCTAAGCTACGTCCCTTCCAAATTTCAAGTGCCTACGTTTAGCCGTTTAGGCTGTGCGTTGATATATCAGTCAGTCAGTCAGTCAGTTTCTCCTTTTATATATTTAGATAAATAATAGAAGATATAAAAGAGAGATCTTTGTGTGTGGGAGAAAGGTTAAAAAATGCTTAATTTTATTATTTTTAAATGAGGTTATAGTATAAGGAGCCTCTAACTCGCTTCCCGTTCCCAGGGGAATTTTTAACTTTGCATTCACTAAGGTATATGCATGTCAAATTTCAAGCACCTAACTTATGCAGTTTAGATTTTTTTATACAACATTTTTTTCCCGCTAACTTCATTTTTCAAAATACAGCCATAACTAAACTTTATATTTACTAAGGTATGCATGCATGCTAGATTGAAAACATCTATCTTACGTGATTTAGATTTTTAAATACAAAAGTTTTTTCCCAATAACTCCCGTTCCCGTGGGAATTTTGCAATATCGCGTTGCAAGTAAGCTTTACGTTCATTAGGGTAACTGCATGCCAAATTTCAATCATCTATCTTACGCGGTTTAGATTTTTACATACAAAAGTTTTTTCCCAATTACTCCCGTTCCCGTGGGAATTTTGCAATATCGCGTTGCAAGTAAGCTTTACGTTTATTAGGGTACCTGCATGCCAAATTTCAATCATCTATCTTACGCGGTTTAGATTTTTACATACAAAAGTTTTTTCCCAATAACTCCCGTTCCCGTGAGAATTTTGCAATATCGCGTTGCAAATAAGTTTTACGTTCATTAGGGTACCTGCATGCCAAATTTCAATTATCTATCTTACGCGGTTTAGATTTTTCATACAAAAGGATTTTCCCGCTAATTCCCGTTCCCGTGGGAATTTCGGGAATTCCTTTCTTAGTGCACCTCTACGGTACCTAAGCTACGTCCCTTCCAAATTTCAAGTGCCTACGTTTAGCCGTTTAGGCTGTGCGTTGATATGTCAGTCAGTCAGTCAGTCAGTTTCTCCTTTTATATATTTAGATTACTACTACTTATTACTCCCTATGAAAATTCTTAGTTTTGACACATTTTCATACGCTTGAATGTTCTTTATTTTATTTTTATTTTATGTTAAATTCATTGTTTTATATAATGCTAGGTTAAGCTTTATAATTGTATAATATCATAAGTAGTATTTAAAAAAAACGACTGACTGTTGAGTTTCTTGCGGCGTTTCTTGTCAGCAGTGACCTCTTGCGAAGCGCTTGTAGATTTTGACGTGTAAAAGTGCCCGTGCGGCCTACTTACTGAATAAACATCTTTCATCTTTTTTTATCTTTTTCTTTTTTTATCTTTTATTCTTATAGGCATAACGATGCGTGACATTATATAAGCGGTTTTTTATCGTGATAATGGCTCAATTACAATGATCATCATAGTTAATTAAGTTTTTGCGAGAATAAGATTATACCTAAGCATGCATAGGCATATTGATAATGAATCATAAGTTAAGCAGGCTCAGGTACCTAATAGATGTGTGATAGATAAACCATTCGACGCTGTGACGTCTGACACTCGATTTTATTAAAATATTATTAATTTTATTGTAAACTTTCACAACGTACTGTACAATTAAAGACTGCTGTGACTTTAAAAAAAGTCTTCCAGTTTTTGAGATGACATAATCCAATTTATCAAAATGGATGCTGCAAATCCTCTTATGTGTACTGGGCATCCAATTTTCGTTCTTGATTTTTTGGATCACTTAAAAAGATCATATTTCTTATTTGTTTTGTTATGTAAACTAACGATAGTATAAGACATACCATTTAATTTCCTATTCATTCGAAGTAGTTGCTTGTAATTCACATTTCTCAAATATACTTAATGCATAACATCGGCTATGACGACTATGACATTTTAGTATGGGAACATTAAAATTTCAAGAACTTATTTATTAAAATAAATATAGCTTTGTTTTGCATTTATGTATATCCTGCACCAATTCACAGTGCAACTCGGCATTTTGCAGCATTATTTAAATCCGGTAATCATTAAAATCGAATTATTTTTGTTGTAATTATAAACAAGTGTTTGACACTGAGTCAAAAAGTCGACTGATAGACGGTTTGGCACTAAGTCAGTTCTCCTCCATACTTATTATATTTCGATGTATAAAGTTCGAAGATAAGTCAATACATAGCATTTTTAACTTTTAGAATGACGTGTTTTTCGAATTTAAGTTCCGAGTCCATAAGCAAACCCAAATTTCTAGCACAATTTACAAACTTTATATCGGTACCATTTAGCTGTAATCGGAGATCACGCGAGAGCACTTCCAGGACGGCCTTTATGGGGCCGAACATAATAGCGGTAGTTTTACCCGGGTCAGACAAAGGGCGTTGTCGCGAGCCCACACCCGCTGCAGGTCCTCATGGAGTGACGCGCGGCGCGGCGTCGGCTGGTGCGAACGAAAGCAGGAACTGTGTGTCGTCCGCGAACATCTCGCAGCGCGACTGCTTGTTTATAGCCTAAATGCCTACTTCAATATAACCAGAGATCGGACAAATGGATCAGGTAACCTTTTTAAAACTAGACTTTACCTATTTAAGTAAATGGTTCATGCATAGAGAATAAAACTTAATCTAAACTGTACAAATATTTAATTGTTTTTTAGGGAACGAGTCAAGAGATATCGCCTGTAAATGTCCAATGAAGAGTTCCAATCTGCGTAAAATGTTCATAAAAATACCTCTGCATGTTTTTGAGAAGTTTTGGGTTCAAAAATATATCTGCAACAACAAATAAAGTAACTATTAATAGTAGTAGCTATTTGTTTTATGGAAATACCCTGCATACATAGTATCGAGCCAAGTGCTCTTGAGATAAACCTTTTTGTATCCAGATAACATTGCCACTTATTTCATTTCTGTTGACAATGAAAACATTTAACGTCAATTGCAATTCATTGCTTAAGAAGTTTACCTAGTTTCACACTATTAGTTCCTATTGTTTAAAATTTCGTTTCTTATTGGGTTTAAATTGCATATATTGCAATATGTCACGACATCAAGGTAGGTCTGAAACAATCAGGAATTGGATTGAGGGACATGACGAATTCTCATTTGATGGTGTTAGTTTAACTTGTAATGTGTGTAACATTGATATTGACGTATCTAGAAAGTCTATTTTCACCAGACATTCAAAAAGTAAATCTCACTTACAAAAAAAAACGGGCAGCATTACTGAAGATACATTTTGCTACAATTTAGCTATGATAATGATTTCTGCTAATATACCGTGGAAACTGAAGAATATTTATTTTAGAATTTTTTAACTAAATATTGCATCGGCTTTGATATTCCTTCGGAGTCATAATTATGTAAGAAAAGTGTTTTTTGGTAAGGTCTATAAAGAAGCTTTATTAAGTATTCGTGAACAACTAAGTGATGGATCCTTTTGGATTTCAATCGATGAGACTAAAGATTTTTTGGACCGAAAAATTGCTAATACTCTCGTAAGAAATTTGAAAGAAAACCAGCCTTCCAAGTGCTATTTGATTGCATCCAAAGTTTTGAACAAAGTAAACGGATGTACTATATTTAATTTCTTCGAATCAAGCTTAAAATGGTTCTGGGAAGACCGTGCTGAAAACAATTTCAAAAACATGTTTTTATTTACGAGTGATTCAGTGAGCTATATGCTAAATGCTGGACAGAAAATTAAAGCCAAATATCCACAAATTTTACATATCACTTGTTTAGTACATGGGATTCACAGGCTTTGCGAAGAAGTAAGAAAAAACTTTGACGACGTTAATACCTTAATCAACCACGTTAAAAAAGTATTGTCAAAAGCCCCTTCCAGGATTGCAACGTTTAAAGAAATGAACCCACACGTTCCCGTGCCACCACAACCCATAATTACACGATGGGGCACTTGGATGTCCTGAAATTGTATGAAAACGACTATTATTGCTTTCAGCAAGACATTTCCATATAACAAGGCTTAACTCAAGACTCGTGTCGAACAAATTTGACGGATTTTAGACCTTGGCCATATTGGCCGGCATCTTCATGAGACTACACATTACACTTTTCGATACTGGGATAATATGCTTAGCCAGATTGGAAGCACCTGGGTATGAATTTAAATTCATGCAATACCCGATAAGGCAGTTCGTGCCGCGTGCATCTCATTTTATAGTAGAATGCTTAAAGTTATACTAGCTATAGGAGAGCAATTTAAGCTAATTAATTAATTTTTCACGCCACTGCTCGGAAATATGGCCAAAGAAGGATCGAAATCAGAATAGAAAGTTGCTCTTAGTAGTACAACACAAAAACAGTCCAACAATGTTGAGTTGCAAAGTAAAATGGAGTGTTTTTAGACCAGTTTACTTTCTACTCTGCTATTGGTCGGTTATTTATGACATTAGTAACTCGTTCGGAAATAAATAAAAAAATTTTTGACAAATATGACATTAGAACGTTTAATTAAAAAATTAAAACGTCAAATCCGCTCAGTGAAAGTGTATTTTTGCGATTGTAAACGTGTTTTTATGTAAGTTTTTAAGGCGTACGTGAAAAACGCCTTTGCATCTTTAAATAAGGTAAAAATTAAAAAAGTTAAAAAGGCGGGAATGAAAATTACTTCTGTTCTTTTAATTGGAAACAAACGCTAAACTTTTGAACTTTTGATTGGAAATTTGTACGATATTCAACAAAAATGAGTGATACAAGTACAGATATGGATCTTACACCGCCTGAAATTCAGGATACGGCAAAGTCGGTAATTCGGAATTTACTGCCAATAAAATCCCGTCGCAAATATCAGAAAGTGTATGAAAATTTCAAAGCATGGCAAATAAATAAAAAACATTTCCTTGTCATTCAGCAACTGTCCTAATGCTAATATCAATATTACTTTTAATTAAACTGTGTATTATGTCCTAACCTGTTTTATTTCCTTACATTAGGCGTGAAAAGCACATAGTATTGCCTCGGTAGAAAGTGCAATAGATGGACTCGTATCTTCGCGGTCCTCACCTGCGGCTCGGCCCGCGAACTAACTCGTCCATCTATTGCTTACTTTCTGTACCTGGGCTACAATGTACTATTGTTAATATAGAGTATGCTTATAATAAAAACATGTTCAATATTTAAATTTGAAGTTTTCTTTTAATTTTATGGCTATTTTTATGCTATGCCTGCCTGCTGTATGGACGATGTAGGTACAAGTACTAAAAAGCATTTTTTATTTTTTAGTTACTCTCAGAGCTATAAAACCGGTAGCAGCTTTATCATGGAGGTATGCGAAGGTGGAAATGGTACCACCCATGACCCAGGCTTTCTTTAGTGGACCGGGTGGTACGGCATTAGAGAAAGCGGTATCCTCCGCGACTGAGGGGGTGATTTCCACTTTACAAGGAGCTATCAACAATATAGATGCTGCCGCAAAAGCAAAAATTAAAGCCAAAGAAGAAGCAATAAGGATTGCGCAAGAACTTGCTAAGCAAAAAGAAAAAGAGATGCGCGCGAAACAAGCGGCTGAAAAGGTTAAAAAAGAAGCTGCGAAAGCAGCAGCAAAGCCAGCAACAAAGACAGCCGGAAAGGAAGAAACAAAACCAGCCGAAAAGAAAGCTGAAAAACCAAAAGCCGAAGCTGCTAAGGCGAAAAAACCAAAAGCCGAAGCTCCTAAGACGAAAAAACCGGACAAGAAAAAATAACCGCTTGAAACTTTGAGTAAGCCCAATAACAACGGAGATAAGTTATAATGCTACCCATAGGTACCTATTGTTAAAATAAATGAAATATAGGTGCATACCTACTTCTCACTAATATACAAGCAAGTTACAGAACTTATCATATTGAATTTATTCTTAAAGATAAAACTAAATTTTAGGCGGAATGTTTTTTAAAGAAAATGTGAAGCGATTCTGAGCACAGCTTTTTGTAAGTTAAGTATTATATTCCTGCTTTACTAATTGAATTAAGAATGTGCATTGATTGATGCATGCAAACAACGTTTTTTACGCCAACTATGATGCTAAAATGCCGTTTAGCCTTAAATGAAAGTAAAATAGCGAAAAATAGGTAGATGACTAGCCTTCAGGGCACGGCACGGATGTCAAATCAGGCCCAGCGGACCTAATTGAGTCTGTATTCATGTCATACGCCGTCACACGCGGGCGTGTCAAGATGTGTTTCCTACTTTTCACTGACGCAATCGTGAATACTTAAATAAAGGGTTGGTTCGCATCGTTGTGAGCTAGAAACATTTGATTTTAGGCAAGATAAAGGTACGACAATGTCTTCGTGTGCTTTTAATGTTTGTTTGTACAAATCATTCAAGAAGAAAAAGCAAAAAACACAGCAATACTTTTTACTCGTAAATACGTTTCTTATTAAATATGTCTTGATTTATTTCTACTCGTTCGCTCAAGCGTCCGCCATTTTGCAAAACGGGACAGAAATGAACGATTCGTAATTGTGCGAAAAGTTAGGCGCACTCCGCAGTGCGTGACATCAACAAAATAATGTTCATTAGTTCATTACGCAATTTGAAAAAAAACTTGTTTTAATGTTTATTGGAGTCTGTTTTTTATATATTATGCATAAGAAGACTTTATCCGCCTAGTGGTTACATTTCAAAAAACGATAATTTATTTATTGACGATAATTAGCTATACCTAACTTAAAATATTACATCTATAGTTTCAGTGGTTTCGATTTGCCATACAATATACACGGTGTAACATGAGAAAACCGAATAATTTTAACAGTGTGTTCCTAAGGCCGTAAGAAACAAAAAAGATTATATGAACCCAGGTCGAAATATGATTTTAATTTTTGTTATGTTTTCATACATAATAAATTAATTATTTTTCCTACACCAGTAAATCAACACCTTAGGATAAGCTGGCAACGTTTCTTATTGTTATCTCTTTTCATTAGAAGAGGCAGACATACTCATACAGCAATTTCCTTGTCAAACAAATCGTTTCAAAGCAGGATTTACGTACAAATGCAAACGAAACTTCTTACTACGTTTGCAATTGTTATCTCTTTCCATTAGAAGAGTTAAGTAACACTTGGAGTCAGGCATTATTGTTTTATAGCAGGATTTACGTAAAAGTGCAATCGGAACTATTTACTAATGATTTACCTATTTAGACATGCTTCAGACTATCGCAGAGACATTTACACTTTCGCAAAGTTAAAAATATTGTAACAGCCTCATTCGATTAAATTGGTGGTTATTTTTGCCCCAAACACTACGAGGACCAGGCAATTCTAGCTGTTTATTTAATCAAATAGTTCTAGGGCCTTATGAATAGGCCAAGAACTAGGGTTCATTTACTATTCGCTCTTGGATTCTCCAATGGTTGCGACAAGGCGTTGAGTACAAAATTAATTATGAAATGAACAAGTGGCCATGGCCTACCAGCAGTAAGCCAGTAAAAGTAAGCAAAATATTACTGAGACTAAATAAATTAAATGGATTTTTCTAAAGCAAAGTCTACAAAAAGTAGCCCAGAAACAGTTATTTTGAACTGTCATGGGTACTCCTTACATCAAACTGAAAACTACTGGCCACTTCATTCCGCAATCATAATGACATTAATGACTTACACTGCGTCATTGACATTGTTGTTATTGATATAAGATTTGTACGACGTGTATTTTGATTTTCACAACGTAACTTTTATTATCTTGTACTGGTATTTATTATCTTGTCAGCCTATCTAGTTGTTAAACTAGGCATAAGACGTTACAAAGTGTCTTCAGAAATAATGAATGTTAAATTGAAGGATTGACTTATGGAACGGAGACGTGGTCCCTCACAGTGAGCCTTTTAAATAAGCTCAGAGTTACTCAGCGTGCTATGGAGAGAGCTGCTCGGAGTTTCTCTACGGGATAGAATCAGAAATGAAGAAATCCGTAGAAGAACCAAAGTCACCGACATAGTTCTCAGAGTCTGCAAGCTGAAGTGGCAATGGGCTGGACACATTGCTCGTAGAACTGATGGCCGGTGGGGTGTTAAGGTTCTCAAGTGCAGACCACGGACCGGGAGACGCGGTGTCGGTCGGCCCCCTACTAGATGGACCGACGACCTGGTGAAAGTCGCCGGACACCGGTAGATGCAGAAGGCGTGTGACCGTTCGTGGTGGAAGTCTTTGGGGGAGACCTACGTCCAGCAGAGGACGTCCCCGGGTTGAAATGATGCAAATAAAAGTATTTATGGTATGCTTTTACTTAATAAATAAAATAAAAGAATTTTGTGTATTATTTCGTATAATTTGTGGATAACATGAATTGCATAAGTAAGATTAATTAGTAATTACAATAATAAAACGAAATGTTTACAAAATTAACTCGCAACAAGACTATCTACTCCTGTCGACAGTATTCATTCATAAACAAATAAAAATAAACTGCATAACATAAAAATATTACATCCATTAAGATTCCGTTAAGTACTTACCATCTGAGGCCCGTGGCAAATTCATTGGATGGGGCCCTCTCAGTAAAATCGTCATGTTACTCCTGAGCTCGCAGCCTCTCTGGCCGGAAGGCTGTCTCGGGCCGAGGGGCCTCTCGGGCTGGGGGCCCGTGGCATTTTGCCGACTTGCCACCCTGTAGTTACGCCACTGGTATGTACCCAGTGCGTTGCTGTCGGTGTCTTTCTTACACTTTGCTACTTGATACTCCAACGAACTGGTAATAGCACGAATACTTTTAATCCGTCGGCTTCATCATTATCACCATTTCTTCAGCCTGTTACCGCCACTGGTGAGCACTCGAGTACGCCATTCATCCCGAATCCCGATCATATGCTGTTCTAATCTAATCCAAAGTTGATCCGGCTTGCCTTCAGTAATTACAATGTTCCAAGATTTGTGAAAGTTTCTTCATATTTGTTTTTTTTTGTCATAGCATTCAATTGAATATTGGATTATTAATATTAATTTATCGATATTTTTACGTTTTTGGAGAGAAAATATTAAGCTGACGTTGACATGTAAACATACTAATGACGGTTCTGAATGAAAGTCAATTTACAGTCAACTTAGACGTGGCGGTCTCGCAACGTCGCAATTGTAAGGGTGTTTTGTACTGGAGATTTCATTACGACTTTTTTAAACATAAACGCAAATATCTCAAAAACCAAGCTGAATCTAGCAAACATTATACGACAATTTTAACTCCAAATAATGTCTGGAATACGCTGTTAAAATTATTCGGTTTCCTCGTGTAACACCGTGTATACAAATAAATAAACCACTTTTTTTGTTGACCCTACTAAGCGGCGATAAGTCATTTGGGTAAATGACCTCGCCGAATGTTGCCGAACGTTACCGAGCAACTGTCTACACGAGAAGAGTTCGTCCTGCTCGCGCGCCACCTATTTGCGTCTTTCTACCTTTTTCTCTGTTGACACCTAATGTTATAACTTGGTTTGTGTGAGTACGAGTATATGTATTTAAGGTAGTATCTCATCCACTCTTCGAGTACGGAATGTATGGACGTCACCTATCTTCTGCTATTTTACTTTCATCGAACGCACTTTAACGAACCCCGGGGTTTTCGGTGCGGGAATGTTTGACATTTGCCAAAGAGTAGGTATTGACATAAAAAACAGAATGTACTCTATTGAATTCTACCTAAGTAATAATTAATTAAATAAGGTATTACATGCAAAACGTAAAACTAATATTATATGAAAGATCAGGTATTATAAACCTGGATATCCATACCTAGACGCCGCACCTTTACGGTTTCAAATATGTAAATGACAAAAAAAAAGTTAGAGAACGTGTGGGCGGTAGTGGCAACAGCATGCTTAGGATGTCGTCAGAGCGTTTAACAGCCGCCCGCTCACAAAATACTGGGTCGATGTTGTGTTGGAGGGCCAAGTAGGGCAAATCACAATGCGTTGCTTACCCCTTCTATTACAAAAGTCGTTCTTTTTTTTTGTTTTCTTTTTTATTACTAATTATAGTATTTAAGGTTTTGAGTGTAACTAATTTAAATATAGATTGTTAGGTCCGAAACAAATCATTTTTATTTATTTATTCTGAAAATCGCGTCAACTACTAAATTTACGGCAGATAATTAATTAATGTTATTTTCAATTTTATCTCATAAGGCTTGATAGTAAATATCTAAAGTACCTACCGCCTACACGAATTAAAATGAAATTTTATCATAGTGTGGTTACAATTCGCAGAGAGGTTAAGTTATTCATTAGGCATAAGTAATATGATTTTTCTCAGACTATCTGGTGATCTCTACTCTTTTTCAAATTATTCCCGCACTGAAAACCCTTATCTGTCATTGTGAATTTTGAGTTTGGCAGATAAGGATAAAGCATGGTTAAGCTTTCTCCACGATTATTCAACGTTTATAAGTAAGGGCGTAAGTGTTTAGCTTAAGCAATGGCAATGTGATTCACCGACTCTGTTGATTGGGACTTTAAAATATCGTTTTTTTTATTTGAGTAAAAACATAACTTCCAAGGGGTTCTGCAGTCAGCAGCAAAGCCCCATTGATAGGCTACAAATTATTGTATGGCACAGTTACTGGTCGACAAAAAAGTCACATGGGTGAAACGGTTTTCACTATTTCCACAGCATTTTTTTCATACTGATATACAAATTATTTAACACTTGCGGCCCGCCCCGGCTTTGCTCGGGTTAGGTTTAGTATAATGATTCGAGGGTTACAGTTAATCCTAGTTATCATCATAACAAAATAATACCACCCCAGACCTATCGTTTATTTACCTAGATTGTTCAGGTAAGCAAAGATAGAAAGAGAACAACACGTTAATGACTCAACATTCACTGATTGTTAATAATCGTAGCACTGCTTTTCATATTATTTGAACTTATTGGCTCTAACACCATTTATGGCTATTATATATATGAAATAATGAATGACCTCTTACGAGTATAACTTGATTTAATATTTCATCATAAACAACATTTTCGTACTACTCCTTCATCGGTTCAAAATGTATTGGTTTTCTGCGTTTCATTCAACATTCGTGCCAACCGTGGTCAACGTCAACATGTTTGTATGTTTGACCCTGAGACTTATTAATGCTTACGGCAAATGTTTTTTTTACAGGAAATTGGAGAAACGCTCGGGAGATATCCACATCGCAGGAATTAGCACTGATATAGTGGTCGACGTTCGGGTCCTGAGTTACCCGTTCCAATTTTGAACAAAATAATCTATGGTTTCTTCCCGGACTCCTCTAGCCATCACCTGAGTATACTAAAATAATATTGTAGGAGAGTCCTCGAAACAGGCAGGCACCATCTCCTACGACAGGAACAACCTTGTGCGGATCATGCTCCCGCGTACGTTAAGTATCTCTCGAATCATGTCTAATGTAGTCACTGAAGGGATTAAAGTTAACCAATTTTACTTTGGATGTTATTTAAAACAGATTTAGAAAAGATTTAGTCGTTTAACAATCGACCAACATTCCTTACCGACAACGATCAATCGTCTAAAATAAATGGTCACTATGTAAAGTTTTGAGATGCTTTTAATTCGAAAATGGAATGCATCTGGCAAAAATTAATCAATTTGAAAAATCGAATAAAAAGGGAACATCGTCATTAGTACTTATACAAAAAGCAATAGAACTTTCGGAAGAGTCTGTATGAGTCTGACGTTACTTCTCGCATTTTTACAATGTTTTATTCTACTTGTTGTGGTTGTTGTTGTCTGAACATAACACTCGCTTCTCTTTAGCTGCAGTCGGGTAAAAATGGATAAATAAATTGAACCAATTTAAATCTCATTTTTGAAAACATATTATGGTGTCAGCAGCTTTGAAACAACGGGAATCCCGTAAAAAATGTCAGGCCCCTTATTCACTTAAGGGTTGAATTAATTTAAACGGTAAAATTACATTTCTTTAATTCGTACCAGGAGCCTTTTAATTTTTAATTTTATATAAGTAATTTACTTCTAAGATGACGTATCTCCCATACAAACTTTAATCCACTATTTCGACCCTATAGTGATGAAATTGAAAAAATGAATGTGCTACATTTACAGCGTCATATTTCTCTCACCATACAATTGTTTATCACCTAATTTCACACCTTTAATTGAACGGTTGAAGGTTGAATTTCGTAAAATCCCTTCTTATTACATGCTTACGTTCAAAAAACATAGGTACGTTAGTACTGTTAAAGTTGGATGTTTCTAGCTTCAGTAGTCTCGGCTGGGCGCTGAGGAGCGACGACGCGCGCTCCGGTGCTCTCTTCATTAATAGTACTTAATGATGTTAATTATATCTTCAATAACCTTCTTTTTTAGTTTAGGATTGGTCTTTTTTAACCGTTCAAGCCAACTTTATTGTTATTTTAGTACTATCGATCCTATATCTCATTGTTTATTTTTGTATGTTGTGATTATTGTTTTTTTAATGAAGTATTAAAAACAAAGCTGCATGGTTTCTGAGTTTTAATGGAGTTTTATTCTGCGCTCACGGCACGAATAATACGAAGTTTATGAAGTGATCCATTAGCAAAGAGATGTGTCAGAAAGGGAAAGTATAAAAAGTTCTTACAGTTGTCAGATAGGTTCGTAACACTTTGACGTCACAAGAACGAATTAGTGATGTAATACATTTTATTTGAATACAACACAAAATATCTCATAAATTCTATAAGTACATTATATTTAATTACATTGTAAAAATAACTAATATTAAATAAGACTAAATCTATATATGTAGATTCGCTGTTGTCCGCGTGAAATCGATTCAATGGCACCGTCGCCGCCCGCGCCGCGCGTCTTGTGTCAGTCAGTAGGTGCCTACGCGGTCAGTTTTTGTTAACTCGAAATCTAATTCATGACCGAAATGAATTGCCAATAAAATAAAATAATAATATTTCCACTTTTTAAAATAGCGCACTATGAATATTTATATTTTATTTTTTGGTAGTTGTGAACCTTCGATTTAAATAAACAAGTTAATCCAAATTCATCATCATGTCAGCCGAAAGACGTCCACTGCTGGACATAGGCCTCCCCCAAGGCTTTCCACTCAGACCGGTCTTGTGCTTTTCGCATCCACCGCGGTCCCGCGATCCTGACGAGGTCGTCACTCCATCTTGTTGGAGGCCTACCTACAGCTCGTCTTCCGGTCCGCGGACGCCACTCCAGAACCTTCTGACCCCATCGGCCATCAGTCCTGCGAGCAATGTGCCCCGCCCACTGCCACTTCAGTTTAGCTATTCTTAGGGCTATGTCGGTAACCTTAGTTCTACTGCGGATATCATCATTTCTAATTCTATCACGCAGAGAAACCCCAAGCATAGCCCTCTCCATAGCCCTCTGAGTGACTTTGAGCTTCCTTATGAGGCCCATTGTTAGCGCCAAAGACCTTCATAATAGACGAACAGTGTGTGGAAGCGAGAGTGCAGCCTCTTTATGCACGAATACGAGTGCGACAGTGACAGCGAAACACGTTGACGTTGTCACCATTTTGAAAGCTAATGGTAGCCCACGGTAGCCCACTGGCGACAGCGTCTTTTAGTTTTATTAAAATATTCAGGATAATTGTATAAACGTGGTGTCAAAACCGTTAAAAACAACAATGGTGGGCTGTGCAGTACCTGATTGCGAAGTCAATCATAGGAATAATCCAAACAATGAGTAATTTCACAGGTAATTATGATCCACACATAGTCATTTTTGAACTCATATTTTCAAGGATTCCTAGGTCCAAGGAATACGGTTAGTGGTCTAATAAGTACGATATAACATGTAGTTTTGTGTTTTATGCATATTTTTAATTTTTATATGTAAAATGAAAAGATGTTGTGTCCGTGAAAATTTCCATTTTTTAGGTAGTGATTGAATGTTTGAATCACACTCATCTATCGATAAGTTATCAATATGTCGATATTTCTTCATTCCTTCTCATAATTATTTAAACATTATTCCGAGCGATTATAAAACGCAGCTAGGTAAATTGATCACAGTTTATTATTTATCATTAAATGCAGTGGTCCAGCCTACGACAGGACTTCAATTTTTTTTTAATGTTTTTTGTGTATGTTTTAATTAAATCGTGTAGAAAATGCTAAAATAAGCATCTTCTCTTATTTAAACTTTTTCTCTCAGGTTGATAATTACCTAGATATGGGGGGTCCGAAAGTTAGTAAATTCGGTACCTACAAGGAGTTTGAGAAATTTCGATGGGGTGAAAATTGTGTCTGTATAACATTCGGTTAGTATGTACATGAAAATTGTCATTTACGTGACGTTCGTCTTAAAGTTGATAAGGATACACAGATCTCAGCAAGCCAAAGAATCCTCTACTGAGCGTGACGTTCGGCTTATAGGCTACAGGGATAGACACATCTGAGAGAGCCAGAGAATCTTCTACTGAACATGAAAGTAGGTCCGAACGTAAGTCCACAAGAACTTCTAAGTTGTGGCCAAATAAAGTGAATACTTCCACCGATTGAAAAGTATATTATTCCAGATGAACTTGGGTTATTTTTTATTTATATTAACCGAAGCGAAGCGAGGGCGGATCGCTAGTCTCTCTATATAAGTAACTTTATTGTTGCCTAGTGCCCATATTAAAAGCCTAGAATTTGTGTAAGACTGAAATTTATTAATTATTTACATTAAAAATTGATTGTATGATATGTGTGTGGTAATTACCATGAAAAGAGTATTATTATAGATAATGAAATAATCTTGTGTTTTATATTAGTGAAGAATGCTAGTTTTAAGTTCCACGCAAGATACAAACAAGTCTTATATAAGCGAGTCCTTTTCATCGATATTTTTTCGATATAACGTACGGACATCACTAAAATTACTCACACACTTGTAAAATCACGCACACGTTGACATTTCCGTTTTGGTAACGCGGGAAAAAGGGAGTCTGTTCGTCTATTACGTTAGTTATATAAAGGTCTTTGGTTAGCGCCCACGTCTCAAATCCATAAGTCATCACCGGCAACACACACTGGTCCAAATTACTTACACAAATATAAGATGCTCTGTTAAATATTTAAGAATAGAAGATTTTTGGTAGAAATTGTTATTCAGGAGTTTGTAACTTATAACATGATGAACAACTTTAGATGCAATTTAAGTTAACTTAATTTAAATTAAGTGCAAGGAATCTGAATATGACTTATCATTTTGTTTCAGGTGTTTTTTTGTTGGAATCTAATTTCTTCATCCTGTCGCTTCCATCCATTTCTCTTTAAGTTTGGATTACTTTGAAACCTGTAACTTATAAAGTATAATTGTTATTCAGACAGAAATATTATACCAACAAAAATATTTTTCCTAAGAACGGTTACAATCACGAAGCATCGAAAAGGTGTACATCACTATTTGCTTTTAGACAGAAAAATGATATAGCACAGGCATAAGAATAAATAAGAACGACACGTAGAAGCGAATGTTCTTTAGCCAGGCCCAAAATGCCGTGCTTTAAATACCTACTTCCTACCCCTTTGTCTTCTGCGCTCAAAGTTAGGGCTGTCACTTGCGAAATATTTTAATCGATTTATGGATGTGTTATACAAATTTAGCCACGAAATGTTATTTATGTTTTTCTTCAATGTGTAACATTGTTGCAAAATGAGTTTTTTTATATTTACGTTAAATAAGGTAATAATACTTTTTAATAATAATAAAATTATCTTCAGAAAATTACATTTATCCACTAATCATCTATAAAACGCGGAAACGAATCTATAATGAGGCGCAATTAGTTTTATAGTCTGGGATGCGATGTTACCTTTTACGTTCCATTCCGGGCAATTAATTTGAATTTTTATTGGGTTGAAATAGTTTTATTACAAATTACTATTCTTATTTATTAATTAGTTTTTTGACACATTTACTTTCACAGCCAAATAGACTGCAGTTATGTTTTCCGATGGCTAATTTACTACGTACGTTTAAAGAAATAAATCGCGACACGCGCGGTGAAACAAAAATAACGGCTGCGCCGCGCCGCGCTGCACGGACTAAAGTCCATCACAAACGGAGCTATAATATATATTAATATACCGGAATTTGTTATTATAGCGAAGAGCCACACAATACTAAGATATGAAAATATATATCCATCCCATTAATTATAGTGGCGAGGGACAGAGATAAATATATCTTACAGTCAGGTCTAATAAGTTATCTTAAGATACCTTGCTATAAAATATTATTAATACAATATATTAATTATAGCAGCGTGTGTGGACTCTGTAAACTAGTACGGAACATATATCGTAAAATGCATTGCTATTATATATATTTTGGCATATTAATATATATTCCGTGTGTGACGCCCCTGACTGACTAGACACCTCAGGTGCCGCCAGGCGGTAGGTATCTTATCGCGCAGATCGCGCGTCGGCAGCCGAGCGTTTCGCTTCTACGTGTAGTTTTTATATATTCCTATGGTACAGGGTAGGTACTATCTCCCTCTTTTTATAGGGACTAAGGAAGCCGAGCGACACAAGCTATTTATGGAAGGAAACATGTCCATTATTTGGGTCAGCTTTTTGTACAGTTTTTACAACTTAATACGGAACAACCAGTCAGTTTTCTACGAGTAGATATCGGTTGTCGTCCGGAGGCGATGACGGTCGAACGCAGACTAAACGAAGCCGCGTAGATAGCCGACTGCTTTTTGACACAGGAAGTTCGTACACTAGTTAGATAAAGGTCTGTGTTTCTGTTCTGAATTGGAACGTCCAAGTTAGGGGAAGTTTTAAGTATGCCGCCACCAAAGTTTGGAATAACATTCCGCCACCGTTGCGTGAATGTAAATCGGTTCATAGTTTTAGGATAAAAATAAAAAATCATGTCTTTTCGCTTCAGGGTGGCGGCACCCCTGCTCTGTATTAAAACCCGCTCTGCTACACATAATATTTGTTAATGTCACCGTCTGCCTTTGCCTTTTGTTTGTATTTCCATATTGCGTGTAATTTTGATATCGAATTTCACGTCATCGAATGTTATATAATATGTATGTTAGACACGGGACTGCTCTCCGAGTAAACTCATTGGTCCAGCTGAAAATCAGCGCTGTGACTATAAGTCACAGCATCTTGCTGAGCTGGTCGCCTTTTAAGTGCTTGCATGTGCCTTTTGTTGATGCTATCTTTAAGTATATTATAATAAGTTTTTATTGTCTTGCACTTAATAAACGCTTTTCTTTCTTTCTTTTTTCTTTCAATTTTACATTTCGGTAAGCGCTTAATAGTGTTACATATTATGACATGACACGGATAAGGGGGTAAATCTAACATAGTTTATTGTTAGTAATAAAGATCGGGTTTTACTACGAAATAATTTAAAGTTTTACTTTTAAATGAATAATTGAACAAATTTTAGATTTTTGTAAACTTTTACAAAATTGTAGTGATTTTTACGCAAGTTCACTCAATAAGGATATATTTAGGGAAAATTACAGATTGTTCAAAGTCTTGCCCCACTAACGGGCTATGACTAACAGTACCTTTTATTATCGTAACAAGCATGCATTTTTATGTTCTGAATGCGAAGCGGAATATGGTTCAATCTCGTACGTATGTGTGTTTTATTCAAATTTTTTTATATTTTTTTTTATCGCATAGGGAAGGCTGACGAGCACACAGGCCACCTGATGGTAAGTGGAAACTGTGACCCATAGACATTCGCATTCACAAGACTGCAAGCCTAAGACTGCAAATGCGCTGCCAACCGTGAGGACTAAGATGGAATGCCTCTATGCTAGTCATTTGGGGGAAGCCTAACGTATAATTGAAATCAGGGGTATAGAGCCACGGCAGTCTTGTAAAACAACAGGGGCAAAAACTGTTCTTTTTTAATAATCGGAACATAAGTTGACTTATTAATGATTATAACCAATTACTTGAGCAATACTTTGATCAGACTTTTACTTAAGGTGAAAGGTACTTGATAACAGTATTAACATCTTATATCTTAGTTACCTAATAAACTAATATGCGGTTAAAAGGACAACCTTTCGCAAAGCAGAACCACCAAAGAGGAATAAGTAGGTACTGTAGATAATAAAATTGTATAATACAGTGCGTACAAAAAAAACATGACATCATCATCATCAATCATCATCATGGCAAGACTACCATGTGTTTTCAGCCCCAGATGAATGGATAGTCTTTACCCCACCCCGTAATTTTGAGGTCATGTATTTATTTCGATCAGTAGCTTATATATAAATGACTTTGTTTTACGATGGACCTATACAATTAAATTAAATCCATTAGTCCACTTTCACAACTAAGATTTCATAACTGGTTATGAATAAGGATTTTTATTCACTGTTTCTTAACTAGTTATTAAACAAGACTTTTTTCCATTTTCATAACCAGAAACTAGGTAGGTTTAGGTTATGTTAGTTTTGCAGCAGGCCCGGAGGGCCAAACCACCCAGAAATAGGAGCTCCGCGTTAGCGGAGCTCCGTCGACACTGTCCAATTGATATGAAATAAGAGTCGTATAAGAGTGGTACCTAGTTTCTGGTTATGAAAATGGAAAAAAAGTCTTGTTTCATAACTGGTTATGAAACAGTGAAAAAAAATCCTTATTCATAACCAGTTATGAAACCTTGGTTATGAACGTGGAAAAAGGGAATTAAATTATATATAATATAACATTTCAAATTTACCACCTTTTCCACCAAAATTCTATAAAATACAAACCGGGCAAGAGCTTGTCGGACCATGCTCAGTACGAACAACACGTAATAACTAATTTTCTATTTTTTGGTGCCTTTTTAAATGTTTTTAGTAGTATGTCTACTTAGTTGTGGTAGTTTTTTAAATTCGTGTATGCGCTTATTGAAGATATTGTTCAGATTATTATTTTTGATATTTGTAGTTTTAATAGCTGTAGGGCGACACTTGACTCTAACAAAAATTAGCGCTTTAAAGTTTTATATTTAATAAAAAATTAATTGCGAAAAAAATGTTTTCACAAACCAGCTATATTTTTGAAAGACCTATCCAATGCCACCCGACACTCTGGGGTAAAAGAGGAAAAAAAAACATCCCCATTTTACGTGTAGGGGAGGTACACAAAAACATTTTATTTTACCACTTTGTTGGCGTGATTAATATGTAAATGAATGCCAAGTTACAGCTAGTTTGACTACAGAACCCTAAACACTACAACTAACCGGCGACTTCGTGTTTGTTTCCTCAAGTCTAATTTTTGAATGTCGTCATGTTCACCGTGTCTACGTAAAGTAGGGGCGAACTATACATATACGACACGTTATTGGACCGCTTATAGAAACGTTACTCAGGCGGCGCACTCGCTTCAAGATCACAGTGGCGAGCGGCCCAATACAGTAACACGGCGCGCGCGCGCCTTCTTCTTCCTCGTCGTGCCACCAACTTGTTCCACCAGGCAGCCAAATTGTCATTCCTCGTTGTAGTCGTCGTACCACTGAATGGTTGTTGCTCTACTAATAATCATATTGTGTTAAAGACAACAATTATTTATAGAGTTATATCTAACGGGAAATAGGGGACTGCCGACTGCCCAACGGCACTACTAAACCGCACTACTGACCAAAACTAGTGTCATAAATATGTGGTAGGTTTAGGTTATATTGGTTGCTCAGCGGCCCAGAAAAAGAGCGAGCCGAATCAGCGAAGTTTTTAAAACTATGTGCCCGTTTTTGTTCAGTTTTTTTTAAAAGTAGGTAATCACATAAAGTTTGTTTCTTCATACTAGGTGTCCCAGTGATTGGCTTTTCACTTCGCTGATTCTTTTATTTTTGATTTTTTTATCAGTGCACAAATTAAACGTATGATTTTAAAAAATAAAAAAATATCCTGTACATTATAGCAATGTATATCACAATATATTTTCCGTACTAGTTGCCAGAGTCCATACTCGCAGCTATAATATACAGGGTAATTTTTACCAGTGCACAAATTTTAATATAAGATTTTGTATCGTTAATATAATATATTACGACAGTAAAACAGTTCATTTTTTTTTGTTGCAATTTATCTCTCTTTTACCTTCTCGTGTGGACACGAAGTCACACTAGAAAATCGCTTTATACAAACCTCAACAATAAGAACCTTTTTACAATAAACCTATTTTTATTCGAATAGCGAAACTTCAGTTGACAGCGTCATGCCACTACATTTTTTGCAGTAAAGGCAATTTTCAACTGGGAGATAAAGTCTCTATTTATGTCTTACGAATATTCTAATGTTGAGTATCACGAAATGGTCCGTATGTAAATTCTGAGGGGTGAAAGTTTAAGAGAGGCTCAGAGGATGTACCGAGACGAAAGTTTACTGTTTTATTATTTTTAGCACTGTTCACCCGTGTTGGGATTTACAATCTACATAACGAACACTGGTGGTCTTACAGTAATCCACATAAATTTAAAGAAAATCGGGCATTATTGGGAATAAAATATTAGGACCCTATTTTATCGAAGGCCGTTTGACCGGAGGAACCTACCTGGATATGTTACAAGGCGTAAGTAGTGAGCGAGTTAATGGAAGATGTTTCGATAGCCTATCTACGAGATTTTTACTATTTACCAGCATGACGATGCTCCACCCCACTACGCAATAACAGTGCGAAACTACCTAAATAATAAATACGGAGACAACTGGATAGGGCGTAGAGCACCTCGGGTGCCATGGCCAGCCAGAAGCACGGACCTCACGATGTGTAAGTTTTTCTTGTGGGGTTAAGTCAAACGTCGCGTGTACGTCGAAGAAGCCCAGAGTCTTGACGAACTTAAAACGAAAATAATATCAGCAATCGATGGTATTAGACAGACTAAAGAGCAACTTGCTAAAACGTGCACGGCTTTGTATAGAAAATAACGGAGGTCATTTTGAGCATTTGTTGTACGTGTAGTTGTATTTTTGAAATAAATTTTAATAACTTTGCTGAGTGTGGTTCTTATTTCAAACAAATTATAAACACAACATAACTTATGTCCAAATCGCCCACACTATTAACTGACTAGTGACTAGTGAACCTTATTATCAAGAGTATAAGGTTACAAGTGTGCAATGAACTGTGTTTGCATTTACTTGTAGTGAACAACTGAATATTCAGTTGAACACGTGTGTACGAAGTCTTCTTAAGTGATCGTTTAATTAATGATGACATGGGTTGTCAAGCTGTAGGTATACGATACACTGTATTGCTATTCGAAATTTGAAATTTCATGTACAGCTTATCAGACAACAAGACTCTCTCGGGGATATCCCAGAAGTTCCATATTTTCTAGTTCCATATGGATCTACCGGGATATTCATTTTGAAGGAAATGTCCCAGAAGTACCATATGGAACTACTGGTACATATTTATATTAAATGTCTACCTCTGCTAAGTACGACCTTTGTATATATATTTTTATTTTACATAATTGGCCACTTCTTCACATTGATTACCTACATACTTCAGTTAACATTGTCAAGTATATGAGACTTCAGGCTTTACGTTGTTTCTTATACAAGAAGCCAATAAATAAATAATTGAATTGAATTATACAAGTGATCGTGTCCCTCGGTAAAAATGTGTTTTACAATAGTAAAACGCGGCCGAGTTAAGCATGGCGTGTTACAACATCTTGGACACGAATATTATTATCACTCAAATTTTAGTAAAACAAAATCCCATTGGAGATGTACACAGTTAAAAACTATCAAATGTCGCGGATCTGTGAGTGTTAATATATTTTAAAACAATCCATTAAGCTACTGTTAGCGTTTCAACACGGGGTGAAAAACTTCGCATACATATCAAAGTGGGGCAAACATAACATAAGTTTCTATAGAGACAATAGACTAGGCCCAAATCATGTAACATTTGTTGCATGCTACTTCTTCAATAAAGGATTAAATTTTAAAATTTAAAATACCCCCGACTCATAAAAATGATACCTAAGCACATGTTAAAAATATAGTGCAGTGCCAACCGTAGCGTTTTCATTGATTTTGCAACACTGATAACGGGGTATGCTCCGAAGGTACTCAAGAAACTGATTTAAAACTAAAATAAAAACAAAACCAGGTGTAAAACCAAGTATGTAGTTCCATATGGAACTATTGGGATCACTTTTTTGACATTTACATATGTACCGATTGTTCCATATGGAACTAAAATTATGGAACTTCCGGGATATCCCCACCCTCTCCTACTGATATTCTAAATTTGAAATTTCATTTATTAACTTATCTGACAACACTCCCCTCTCCTCGCACCTCTACATTAGAGGGTCCATGTATGCCTTTAGTTACTGGAATCATTGAATCGGCAACTTCTCCATTTTTTTTAAGCTAGAGTAAATATAACACAACATGTGCTAACGATTAACGACTGCGAAACAAAGATTAAAATTTGTGCACCTATTAAAAAATTACCCTGTATATCCGAAACTAGTAAAAATCGCTGAACAGCAGTGTTCGCTTTGTTGTGTTCCGGTTTGGGGATAAGACAGCCGGTGTAATGACTAGCGTAGAGGCATTCCATCTTAGTCCTCAGGGTTGGCAGCGCATTTGCAGTCTTAGGCTTGCAGTCTTGTGAATGCGAATGTCTATGGGTCACAGTTTCCACTTACCATCAGGTGGCCTGTGTGCTCGTCAGCCTTCCCAATGCCATAAAAAAAAAAAACTTGTAGGGGTTAAAACGATAGCTTTTTAGCTGCTCTATCAGCCCTAGGCGGATTGACGTGTTTCTGGGACAACTGTATATCGACGGGAGGATTGCGAAAGATTTGAACAGAGTACTCCTGGTCATATTTAAAGATAAAAAGGTCCTATAATGTAGGCTGGATTCGTCCTAGTTGTTATTAATATTTCCATTATTGTATAAAAAAGTTGTTATGAAATCTCCAGTTTAAAACACCTTTATGATTGCGACCTTGCGAGATCTAACTTGACTGTAAGTCAAATCCAGTTCTGTCACTCTCATTGTTTACGTGTCAACAGCCAGCATGTTTTTTCCAAGGGCCAGTAATTTATCGGAGCTAATCTAAGGAGTGCCTATGCTAACTTTGACGTGTACAAGTGCCCGTGCTTGACGTGTAAAAGTACCCGTAGGGCCTACTTAATAAACATATTTTATATTTTTTATCTTTCGCGAAATCAAAGCTAACACCTAAATTTGTACAAAACCTTTTTTCTTATTTTTTATTTTATTTAATCTTCACGAACAAACAGTACATTCAAAATTTACAATCATAAAGCGCATAGTGCAATATGTCACAATCACTCACAGGTAAACACCACGTTCTGTTTCTGGAAAAGCATTTTCACCGATCACGTGTAACTTCCAACATTGTCCCACCTATAAATTTTGACTCGGTGGCCGAGTGTTGATCGATGGTGATTCAGATTAAGCAAAACGTTGCAAGTGGTCCGTTCTTTGTTTCGAGGTAGTGGCCATTTAGTACTCACAGCGTTCTGTTGTGATCAGACGCCATCGAACGATCTTGGTATAAAACATCACAATTGCAGTCGTGATGTTTTGGCTAGTTTTATACAGAATTACCGCGTTTTGACAATTTTCTACCGCCTTGACTAGAACATATTTTTTAAAGTTCTTTTGTAGGTATGATAGAAGCACCCATCACGAATCGTTTGATGCAAGTTAAAACAAAACGCTGTACCTAACTTGAGTTGCAGCGTTCTCCCGTTGGACGGCAGAATTACGCTCGAAGTATTTTTGTGTAACCTACCTTTTTCTTTAATTAAATGTGGTATGACTACCTAACTTGTTTCGATTTATTTTGTAAGAGCAATCTAAACCATGATTTGAATAATCTATGCCCAAAAGAATAATGACATTGTCTCTTGTAAAAATAAAAAGAGATAGCAACCTACCAAACGTTGTCAGCTCGTCGTAAGGCGCGTTTTACCGTAGAAGCAAATATTATGTACTAGCTTCTGCCCGTGACTTCGTCCGCGTAGATTTCGAACATGTGTTAATCCAGGGTATAAGCTATCTCCATTTCAAATTTCATCCAAATCCGTCCAGCCGTTGCGGCGTGAAAGAGTGACAAACCTTCATCCATACATACAATCCTTACTCATCATCAGCCTGTATCAGTCCACTGCTGGACATAAGCCTCTCCCATGGCACGCCACTGAGCTCGATCCTCAGCTCTCCTCCTCCAATCACTGCCCACTGCCTTACGGATATCGTCGCTCCACCTTGTCATAGGGCGCCCTACTCTACGTTTACCGATTCGCGGTCTCCACTCTAACACGCGTTTGCCCCAGCGATCATCGGCTCTACGACAAATATGACCAGCCCACTGCCACTTCAGCTTGCTGATTCGTTGAGCTATGTCGGTAACTTTGGTTCTCTGGCGAATTATTTCGTTCCGGATTTGGTCCCTAAGAGACACACCAAGCATAGCTCTTTCCATAGCTCGCTGAGCGACCTTAAATTGGTGAATCAGTCGAACGGTGAGTGGCCACGTTTCGGCTCCGTATGTCATGACAGGTAGGACGCACTGATTAAAAACTTTCGTTTTTAGGCTTTGTGGTATGGGCGACCTGAAGACTCGACGCAATTTTCCGAATGCAGCCCAGCCTAGCTGTATTCGCCTCTTAGCCTCCTTGTCGAAGTTGCCTCTGCCTAGTTGGAGCATTTGCCCTAGGTACACGTATTCGGACACAACTTCGAGGGAGACTCCATTCACGGCGACCGGTCCCGGGTCAACATGTTCATTAAACATGACTTTGGTTTTGTCCAAATTCATTCGAAGACCGATACGCTGAGACGAATCAGCCAGGCTGTCCAGCATCTGTTGCAGGTCCAGCAACGTCTCGGCCATAATGACGATGTCGTCAGCAAATCGTAGGTGAGAGATGTGTTCACCATTTATATTGATGCCTCGACCTTTCCAGTCCAGCGTCTTGAACATATCCTCCAATGCGGTCGTGAACAGTTTCGGTGATATAACGTCACCTTGCCGCACTCCTCGACATAGGCGAATATGTTCAGTCTGCTGATTCTGTACTTGCACAGTCATAGTGGCGGCCTCATATAAACATCTCATCACCTCGATGTATCGCCAGTCGGCTTGGCAACGTTGCAGTGACTCCAGAACAGACCAGGTTTCGACTGAGTCAAAGGCCTTTTCATAGTCTACAAAGGCTAGACACAGGGGCCGGTTATACTCTTCGGTCTTCTGTATAACCTGCCGCACTGTGTGAATGTGGTCTATGGTACCGTACCCACTTCGAAACCCGGCCTGCTCCGGGGGTTGGAACTCGTCGAGTCTTCGTGCGAGACGGTTCGTGATGACCCTTGAAAACAGCTTATAAACGTGGCTCAGAAGCGATATAGGTCGATAGTTTTTCAGCAGGGTGGTATCACCCTTCTTGAAAAACAAAACGACAACGCTTCTGTTCCACGCTTGCGGAGTTCTCCCATTGAAGAGGACAGCATTGAATAACTCCTGAAGCTCCGTCAGTACGGGGATACCCCCCGCCTTCAGGAGCTCAGTCGTAATACCGTCCTCACCTGGGGCTTTTCCATTTTTAAGCTGTTTAAGGGCCAACACGATCTCGTCTAGGCTGATTTCAGGCAGGTCCTCTGTAAAGTGGCGCGTGAGTGTGGCTCTGGGATCTTCCTCCTGCGGGTCAGGCCGAACTGCGTGCGAGGTGTAGAGCTGGCTGTAGAAGTCCTTAACCAGCGAGAGAATCTCCGGCCTTGAGGTGACTACTGTCCCCGTGTGCGTGGTCAACTTCGTCAGATGGCTTCTTCCGAGTGACTGGACGAATACTTTCGACCCCCGGTTCTGCTCAATTGCTTTTTCAATCAAGAGCGTATTGGAAGCTCGGAGGTCGCGTCGTACCAGTTTCGTTATTCGATTGTTAAGAGCCCGTTGTTCTGACGAAGATTGCGGGGGGTTTTTGCGTCGCTCGCTCATGAGCTCTAGAGTCTCCCTCGCAAGTTTAGACTTCTTGCCTGTGCACTTCGATTCGCAGAATTTTTCGCCTTCCTTCCTAAGGATACCCACCACTTGGCCGAGTCTCTGGCCAACGTTGGTTGTAGTTTCCATGGCAGCGAATCTGTTTTTCAAATTTGTGTGAAAAACTTCAGATCCCACAGCGGTTTGGAGCAAATTTGGTCGGAGCTTGGACCTCATCAATCGGGCTCTCTCGCATCTATAATCAATGTTCAGAGTGGCTCGAACAAGTCGGTGATCGCTTCCGGTTTTCACCCTGGCGATCACTGAGACATCTCTAAAAATTCGTCTCTTATCCGTCATGATGAAGTCGATCTCATTTCTTGTACCACCATCGGGACTCTGCCACGTCCACTTCCTTTGGGGCTGTTTTTTGAAGAACGAGTTCATCACAAACAACCCCTCTTTTTCGAGGAAGTTAATGAGCATTTGCCCCCTATGGTTTCTGCTGCCATACCCATGTGGTCCTACTGAGCACTCGCCGCTGGTCTGTACTCCTACTTTGGCGTTGAAATCACCCATCACAACGTTGTAGTGGGCTCTAGAGGTGCTATGTAGGGCCTTTGAGATATCCTCGTAGAATGTCTCCACGTCGTCGTCTGAGTGTGCCAAGGTCGGCGCGTACGCTTGCACAACCTTGAGGGTATATCTCTCGGTCAGCTTGATGATAAGGTATGCCACCCTTGTCGACACACTAGACACTTCTACAACGCTGTCAGCGAAGGTTTTATGCACCAGAAACCCGACGCCACCCTGGGAAAGTTGGTCTCCCTCTCTGAAATACAGAAGATGGCCCGATTCCAGAGTTATGGTGTCCTCCCCTTTCCTTCGGATTTCACATAAGCCCATAACGTGCCATCTTATGTGTTTCAGTTCTTCTTCCAGCTGCACAAGATGTTCGTCGAGTCGTAGCGTGCGTCCGTTAAACGTAGCCAGGGCAACGCAGCTTACTAATATTATTTATAACTAAATTTTGCCGGTGACTTCGTCCGCGTAGATTTCAAATATCCTTATTCCCTCGGGACTTTTAAATTTTCCGGAATGAAATGTAGCCTATGTGTTAATCCTGGGCATAAGCTATCTCCAGTACGAATTTCATCTAAATCCGTACTTACATCCAAAAGAGTACCAAACATCCATCCGTACAAACGTTCGCGTTTATAATATTAGTAAGGACTAGCTTCTGCCCGCATCGCTATTCTCTCGGGAACTTTTAAATTTTCCGGGATTAAATGCAGCCTATTCCTAAGGGGGTGAAATGGGGTAGAAGTAGTCAATCGAAGTTAAATCAACTCATAGCTATGAGCTATGGTAATAGCTGTAATGTACTGCGAGTAAGTACAGTTGGTTAGGTTAGGTTTTATTTTGACCGAGCTAATATTACTCGGGGGCACTCCGAATACGGTTGGTTGGTTGGTAGCGTTCAGTTTGGTATGACTTTACACTGTACAGTCAAGGAATTTAATTGCTAAACCACTTTGGACTATGTCAAAGTGACACAGTAAATAAAATCACAAGAAACATAGAGGGAGTATAAAAACGGCTAATAGAATAGTACTCTTCGCACCTGTCACAAATGCCCTTCGTTAAGACCGCTTTCTATTTAATTTCAAAAGTGTACCACCACTTTTTAGGTGTGTTAGTGTGTGTGCATTAGTGTGCGTAACTTTGCAATCAGTGATGTGTGGTTCATCGATAAATTAGGTTAACTTATTAAAAAGCAATCGGTATTTTCATTAATAATTGTGATTGATTACAATTGATTATTGACCTTATTTCGGAAAGTAAACTGAGAAATTAACTTTTTTGTCTTGTAATAAAAATAAAGCCAGTGTTTATCATTAATAATAATGAATAAGCCTTCCAAAAAAATATTGGAAGACAATTTGTGACCCTTTTTTGATGCCGAATTGCATTGCAACTTCTCACGACGAACCATTACTGTTAGAGCATCTCCAGTATCCAATTCCAGTCACGCAGACCGCTCCAAACAAATTTTACACATTCCTCTCTGTCTGGCTTTAGAAATCTGAAACAATAAAATTAATTGATATCGAACATAGTAGGTTCTTTAACCGATCGAGAAATATGTACGCACTTATTAATAAAATAAAAAATAGGTACATATTAAATTAAAACAGTGATGTTTAAATATTGAACATTCAAATAACGAATGATTCAAATATCTATATGCCATGTCTATGTCTAAAACGCACGCAATGAAAAAACTGAATATTTAAAATAACAAACAAAGTGTTTCAACTTTCGACATTCAAATACATACCCAACAAACATCATTGATCAAAACATCGGCCTTTTAACTACTCGGCATCGCTATTTAACTCAAAATGTATTCATTTGTTGATATTTCAACATATACATATTTACTAATGTACTCAATGAAAATATCGAAAGTTTACCTACTTATCGATATTAATTTTGGAAGCACTATTATTATTATTTTTTTTTTTTTTATGGCATTGAGAAGGCAACCGAGCACACAGGCCACCTGATGGTAAGTGGAAACTGTGACCCATAGACATTAGCATAAGACTGCAAATGCGTTGTCAACCCTGAGGACTAAGATGGAATGCCTCTATGCTAGTCATTACACCGGCTGTCTTATCCCCAAACCGGAACACAACAATGCGAACACTGCTGTTTGGCGGTAGGTTATTTGTATGTCTTTACTAATCCCGGGACTATGGGAGTCCTGGACCTTTGGAAGGCGTACATGGAGCCGAAGCCAACACGCAGAGGCCCTTTAGACAAGTTTAATTTAGTAAAGTTATGGGACACCAACCGGCGATTGTCCCTGAGTTCAAATTAAAGAAGTAGGTATGCTCCCACGGACAACCACCGGTTAGTGTAAGACTATTTTAAGAAGGATGGGAATATTAATAATAGGTTCTATGAATGAACTGATATGGAGTGGTGAACTAGGCTATCGATGAATCTACGGCGCCTGCCTGACCACGCTAATTACTTTGATTTAAATGACAGGTGGTGACTCGCCAACTCAATGGAATGGACCTCCCGAAATAGCCACATATATATAGCAGCAGGGAGGCAACAGTTCCAGAGGGGCTAAGGGTGGAGAGATGCTTCTGGACTTTAAACGACCATAAGGTGTCCACTCACCACTTATGCAACACATCCGCCCTTTGAGCATATAGCTCTTGCGACTGCACTCTGACAGGCCAATAAAAGCAAGCCAGAGGTCCTCGTCATTGCACACCGCTGCCAGCCGGTGAAGGCAAGCGTGACGTGAGGAACAGGACCTACCCTCGGGAGCACTCAGGTCCGTGGTGTCGCCACTCACCAACAGCTCGCCACTAGCTGCCCTGCGGCCTTATTTGTATTATTATTAGTATGCGTAAAAAATGCGCATTTGCTGCACATAGGGCCTTTGTATTCATTACAAGATGTTAATGTTTCAAGTTAGACTTGCAAGACGGCCGCATTATGGCCAAAAATCAACAGTTGTATTGCAAAACATCACTCACCTGTGAAAGCTGATATATTTTGAGTATCATTTTCTTTGTTTCCCATTCTGGATTTGCACCCACGAAACGCACAGGCCATTACACTTAAACTATATTTTAATATTTCACTGTCGACTAGTCGAATTAATATAGGTATTTTTCTGCGTATTATTTTGAAATGCTGACCGATGGGCGAACAGATAGCGAACAACAACAATATTCCGACTAAATTAAGTGACACTTTTTCTTAATTCTCTATCCGACTAGCTACTTATTCAATCCATTCGTCTTTAATTTAGTAGGGTTCACATTTCCGGCATGAGAGCATTCGCTACAAAGCTGTGTTGTACACAGATTAAAAGAAAAAGGTAGAACGCTTGAAAGTTGGCTACACGGAATGTATGTTTTCCTAAATCAATATTTTTTAAATTTTTTTACTAGATCAATGATAACAAGGTTCTTTGATTACGTCACTTTGACATAGTCCAAAGTGGTAAAAGAAATAAATTCCTTGACTGTACTACATATATTATCAATGCGAAGCGTGCGTGAGTTTGTTAATTTTCGCTAAAACAAAATGACGAAGCTGGTTAGATAAAATATAAAAAGATAAAAGAAATTTATTCAGTAAGTAGGCCGCACGGGCACATTTACACGTCTAGAATCTACCAGCGGTTCCCAAGAGGAGACCACTGCTGAGAAGAAACGCCGCAAGAAACTCAGCATATTTCATATTACAATGGTACTACTGAGTTTAGCATTATGTAAGGCTACAAATATTAAATTAAATATAATATCAAATAACATGCGTAGTTCAGCAGGAAAACATGCCAAAAATCTTACGGGAGAGATAGAGAGAGAAAAAGAAAAAAGAAAAAATACAACCAACTACTTATGTGATATAAGATGGTGCAAGACGACCACATAAAAGTTTCGATATGTTTTCCTGCATCAACGGAGTCCCCTAGACAAGACAAAGCAGGCACTTTAGGCATTAAAGACCTTTACAGGTTATTTTTTAGTTTTATTTAGGAATAGAGTAGGCTTATACACTGAATTAACACATATGGCTACCTTGAATCCCGAAATAAATCAGTTCCCGTGGGAAGGCAAAACTACTAATTAGTTATGCCGTTAGTCTTTTAGACCGAGAATTTTATAGGTGCTCAAGCTTTTAGTAAAAGGACCGTGGTCGAGCTATACCTATTTTAAAGTAAATCATAAAAACTAAAACGTTTGCATGACTTTGGCAATTACGAGTATAACGTCCATTTTTAGGGCTCCATACCTCAAAAAGAAAAAACGGAACCCTTATAGGATCGTTTTGTAGTCCGTCCGTCCGTCCGTCTTTCAAGAAGACCCTGTAGGTATCTCGGGAACGCGTCGAGGTAACCAGCTGAAATGAACACCATATACTCTGGTCTACAGTCCCTGTGAAAAATTCAAGTAAACGTAAAAAATGGATACAGCCGTATATGCCGCAAGGGAATCAAAATTTATAGAATATTTTCCGTTATTTAGGTAATTTGGCAAGTAATAGGTACCGTCTTATACTACAAGTATTGCTAAAAATCTGAAAACTATACACCGTGTTTTTTTTGATTTACGATAACTTCGGCATATTACTAGGTATACCTATAGAAACTAATTGGTAGATTAGATTTTTAAATATTGCAAAAAAAAAATTTTTTTCAGTTTAGAACAAAATAATGAAATCTTTTATCTTTGGTCATTCTAAAAGGGCCTTTGGAGTTACCTAGCTAATAATCAGTGTCAAATACGTCTATGTTGGCGTGATATACACACACAAGTAAAGATAACACTTGACAGGTACAAGTCACTTTAGATTGACGCGTATACAAACCTAACAATTGGAAACTCTTTACTCATACGTATTAAAAGAAAATTGTTGTTATCAATTAAGAGCCTTTTACACTAGTTTAACGTGATTAACTGATTAAATTTAAAAATTAAATATCTTTAAAACCGTTAGACTTATAATTTGTCTGTCTTCGGGAAATTAACTTTTCATCACACTTGCTCGTAAATGGTGTTATTCCATGCTTGTATACAGAAGGACAATGGCCTAAATTGTTCCCGCGGGAATTATGGCGAGTTTGTCATCCCTAGGGAGTAATGACTTTCTTTTTAAAATTTGCAACTCTTTCGTACATCATTTCTGACTAAGGAGGTTTAATTTTCAGCCAAAAATTAAATCGGTTTCTAATTTCATCTTTAAAAATTTGCTATAGACTAACTTACATTACACAAAACCTATACGCTTCATTAAACTTCATTATTTTTATACCTATTTCAAGTTTATATCAACATTTATCATTAATTTTAGTAATTATACATTTTTATCAAATTGGCTAAATCTGGCTCGAATCCAGGTCGAAACTAAACGCAGTTATTATCTGTGGTAGAACCCACAAAAAAAATATCGTTTCCATTTACGTTCCCGTTCGTCAAAAGTTATTTCTTTATATTTTGCAGAGTTAAAGTGTTTTCTCTTTGTTTTTTTCCTCGCAAATGTGATGAAAACCATTGTGTGTATCACAGGCAGTAAGGGGATTACTAACTCGAGTCATTAAAAGCCCTCCGCCTTCGGCGTCGGGCTTCTAACACTCTCGTTAGTAATTCCCTTCATACTACCCTTGATGCACAATGTACTATTGTTTGACCTAAAGAACGTTCCCTTAAAGTTATCGTAAATCAAAAAAAACACGGTGTATATTTTTAATTAAATTACCGAAAAAACAGGGTCTTTATGCAGGGAACGGCGGTCGAAATTTTGAAATTCCTAAAACTATTTATTTGATCAACGTTGAGTAACGGTGGTGTAGCTAAACCATGCTTTATCCTTATCTGTCATATTCAAATGTCATAATGACAAATAAGGACAAAGCATGGTTTAACTACAATGAATGAATGAATTGAACTACACAACCGAGTAAAAGGGAGGCCATTTGCAACGTCAAAAGATGGCGGATGTGTAATATGTTTAAATTTTTATTTTTGTGTATTTAGGTGTTCAAAGTTCTTTTTTGTTAGTGATTTGTACTTTTAATGCCTTTGTGTTGCACAGTGACAGAAGACTTCGACTTATTTCGTGTATCTTGGCATCTTACTTCTCGTTTCAAGTGGACTCGCAGTGGTACAGAGGTAAAACTATCTTGGCCTCTGTCCTACATATCACCGTACAACGTTGCCACCAATCTTCCTAGAGAAGATTGGAGTGTGTTTTATTGCTATATTGATTTATACTTATATATACTTGACACTGGCGAAATCACTTCATTGTGGAAACGCCATATTCCCGCGGTAGTAGCTGTTCAAGCCGATCCGGGGCAAAAAAAAAACTACACCACCGTTACTCAACGTTTAATAGTATAATATGCACCTACAAATTTGATTGGGCGAGTCCGACTCTCACTTGTGGGTGATTCTTCGAGGTCGTGATTTTTGTCTTATTCCTCTGTCGTATTTTTCTTTGCTTATTTGAGTAATAATCTTATTCTCCCATGAAAGTAGATTTATTTAGAAACATAAATATGGTTTTGGCACTCATTTTTATGAACTCGTTAAGAAAATAATTAACTTTTTAATTTTTGTGCCCAGAGGAATAAGAAGTTGACGACAGAGACGACGTGCAATTATTCATTGTTGTTTTAATAAATTCAATAAATCACAATATTCTTATAATCAGCCTTATTTATTAAAATATATATGATTTTTTATAAAAAATGAAAGTACACAAGTCCGCATGGTACGTGTCTGTGTATGTATTCTTAAAACAAATAAATTTAAACTATTTCAACAAAAAACTTCAAATTTGTATTACTTATAAAAAAAAGAAACAAATATTTCTTAGCATATTTTTTTACTTATTGTTAATTTTAATGTTTTATTTTATTTTATTTAATGATACCCATTTATAATCGGCCTTAATAAGAATACAAACTGCACAAGGTTTCATAATCCGAGTCAGTCGGTAAGTTTCCAAAACTTAAAAAACATAAAAATAAAGAAAAATGTTGTTCTAGGAGCCATTAAAATGTTAACAATAAGAACAATAACCTTTTTGGTTTCAATCACATCATTATAATCATGGCACTTATAATAAGGCTTTGATTAAATAATCATTTAAAATTGTCACTAGTTTTTTACTTAGTGTTCATTTGAATGAAATATTTTAATTTAAGCATACCCGTTTACATATATCTAAGCCAATAAAAAATAATGGTCACAGTCCGACTGATAGTTTCGGGGAAATGCTTGAAAAAACACACACATAGGTACATACAAATTTACAAATAAACACACAAACATACACCTATATATTTTTGTATATTTGTTTGGAAGCCCTAATAGATTATCATATGTGAATAAATTGCAATTTCAATAATATTACATACCTAAATACGTATTGGATTGATAACATATTTTTTTGAAGCAGGCTAAAACGACTGCATGAGTCCCTAATTAGTTACCTCCTATCTTTGATGAAATATATAAATTAAAAACAACATCGAAAAGGAAAATAAACTATGAAAACTGACTATTTTCTTATTCCACTGTCTATAACTCCAAAGGAGTAAGAAAAAATTGAAAACAAGGTGATGGTTCATAATACAAACATAATGGAAGGCTACCGTTAATGCTACGGTAAGATAGCACGTAAAGCAGTTAATCAAGCACAACTTATTTTTTTTAAATATTACACACGCGGTAAAAAAACTAACAGAGTAATAAGAATGTTACGTGAACCAAGGACAGAGTAATGATATATTTACCTTCGTAACTCCGGAGTGATGAGCATCAGCCGACACGTCCACCACCTGACACGTTCAGAACGCGACTAAAAACCGCCCCACGTGGGAGTTTTTGCTAGGTTCTTAAATGTCTTTATGATACAGCTGATTGAAGCCCGCTCCAGAGTAATAAGAATTTAACGGCGGACAAACGTTATATCCTCAGTTATAAGAATAATATTGCATGTAAAAAATATTTGTTGAATTTTGTTAATGTGACAACTAATCTTCTTTGTATGTGGTCACTCAAAATATTGATAAAGTTGACTAAATTTAAGTTATTATCATATCGCTGCTTCAATACAAAAGCGACACAAATCGAAATTTCATCTTTTTACAGGAGAGCGGTTCAAAGTTTTTAAAATGTTTTTCGTAAATTTTATGTTATTTTATTCTATCAATAAATGAGTGTCCTATATCAAAATATTCGTATTAAAAACCTCTTTTGATATTATTTATTACTTTTATAAAATTTTACTTACAGAGCCTTAAATTTGTAGATAAGTCTCTTTTGCATTAAAAAAATGATTTGTAAATTCAGTATTGTTTATAAATAAAACGCCACAAGTATGGAAAAGAATCGTATATTGTATTAAAAATAACATGCATAACGATGCATTATAATGACAATGAATGTAAAAATCAACCAGATAAATTCTGTTAGCAGAAATACCTCTTTTACTTTAACAAAATTAAATGTATGAGACATAATTACTCTGTATAAAAATAAAAAATCTTCTAAATCTTTCAAAAAAGTCACCTAACACTATTTTTTAAACGTTTCTTACAAAATACGTACCTAACATTGAGATCGACATGCTCGCTGCTTAATTAAGCTTCTAAACTTGACAAATTAATCACAACAAAGTGGAAAATAATTGTTCGTTGTATAAAAAAACATGCAAAACGACGCAATATAATGACAATCATTGTAAAAATCAACCAGATAAATTCTTTTTTAGCAGAAATAACTATTGTACTATAACAAAATTAAATGTATGAGACATAATTACTCTGTATAAAAATAAAAAATCTTCTAAATCTTTCAAAAATATCACCTAACACTATTTTTTTAAACGTTACTTCAAAATACGTACCTAACACTGAGATCAACATGCTCACTACTTAGTTAAGCTTCTAAACTTGACAAGTTAATCACAACAAAGTGGAAAGTCCTTAAGGTTTTACCTAAACCTATAGTTAAATCACATCCATAAGGCACTTAGAAATACAAGTAAGACATAATGAACACCAACTTCTTAACTTTTTACCTAAATATACTTATAACTAAATCACAATTTAATAAGGTACGTAAAACAAGTCTATTGTTCATACACAAAAACGTAATAATAGCAATTTACTTCTAAAATTATGTCAGACTTTACTCATAAGAACTTAATTATTGTCCAAAAGATTATTGTAAAATGCTTCATAATACTTTGGTATTACATTTTTTTCTATAAGTTTCAAAATACCGCGAATTTTTACTTCAGGAACTTTAAGTTTTTGATAGTATAGTTTTTTTACCTGAACGCCAGACGCAACATTCCTAGGTTGCCTTTTTTTCAAGGTCGACACTATCTTAAACTCTTCATCCGAGTAGGATGTTTTGAAAAAAAACGTGTTATTTTCACGATTAGTTTTAATTATCTTTATGTCACTCCATTTAATCTTTTGTCCATCCACAGTAGTCGTATATTGTCCATCAGCTAAAGATTAAGGTTCCAGAAATCTTCGTGTGTTAGCTCTAAAACGTTATAAGGAGTGCCAGTCTTCTTTGCAGTTTTTATCAACGTTATGTATTGGTCCGGTACGAATATTGGGGAAGATTTTAATGCCTTTGCGATGTTTCGTTGTATGGTAGAGTGAACTGCGTCCCCTTCATTTTGTGTGTGGCCCTTGATTAGAAATTTATGTGTTATACTTTTGAGTTTTGGATACTTATTTATAGCATACTAGTACATAGCCAACATAAATTTGTTTTTTTGCTGGCCGCAGCAGTTGTCGCTATAAAAGATCACGTCCAAATCTTCGGTAGCATTATCATTTAAGTTTTTTAGGTACATAAGCACGCAAGAACCTATTTCGTTTATCCCTCTCGCTCCTTCTCCTTCATGCCAAACATAGCAATTAGTTTTTTTTGTAACAAGCTCGGTAATAGTAAAATTCAACAAATTTAACTTTGAAATGTAGTAAAAGCTAGATACTTCTCCTCGTGGGCAAGGCATAACGGCTTGTAAATCGTAAACCGAGACAATAAATGTATCACTAACTTTTTTTTTATCTTGTTCTTTTTCTGTCCTTGCAAGCAATTTTTCTTTAATATGCAAATCGTACTTCTCTTGCAAAGATGACTTGTCCTCGGCATTACTATATGCTGTGCAATCCTCGCACTGATCCTTCTTTGGCTTATGAAACGAAATATTGAAATCGTTGACAAATATACTGTAATAAATGTGATAAGCAACGTATTGCACTCCATTGGATTTACATTGCTCAACGTAATTACGATGTATAGAAGCGATCGATAACCCTCCTTCAATATATTCTCTCTGCGTCTGAGCTCGACAATAATGACTGTCAATCCGCGGTATCGAATTGATATGGGCTTTGATACCATCTACTAATGAAGCATCCAACTTTTGGTGGTTATCATGTTTGCCTCGACCGTCCTCAAGCTGCATCCCAGTAAGCCTTGAGGTTTTTTGCACTACTGTTCTAATAGTTTTATCAGATATTGATAGTGTGTTCATGAAGAACAGTTTACAGACCCGGACACGTTTCTCGTTGAGAGTTAAATAATAGGCATTATTTAAATTAATACGATTACTGCCCTCACGAGTATATCTATATTTTGCCTCAATTTTACCCATATTGTTACGGATAAACAGTCTCTGAGATTCAAGGTTAGCCATATCCCAGTACATTTTAAAAATAGCTAAACGTTCTTCATTCGAAAACTCTACGTTACATTTATATTTACATTGGTCACGACACGCAGGTCTCATTTTTCTCTCTTCAAAAACCCTCTTAGATTTTGACATAGACGTATATGCCTTACCACTGTTCTTCAAAAGTTTAGTTACGTTTCTTTTCCACTCATCTTTATTTGCCATCCTTTTCCGAGATTTACCTAGAGATTGGCCATCAATACTTGGAGAATCAGTGCAAACGCTAGGTGGTTGAGTATCAACGCTAGGTGGGGCAGAGTAAACGCTGGAAAATTGATGATCAACGCTGTTGGGGCCAGCATTAATGCTTAGTGGCTGAATATCAGTTGGTGCATCAGATTGAAGATTAGGAGATTGATCGCTTAAGCAAGGTAGCTCAGAATAAATACTGGATGGTTGATTGTCTATGGGGGGTGGCTCAAATTGAGGCAACTGAACACAGGGCGACGGGCTCTGAACATTAGGTCGCTGTATATCAACGTCAGTGGCCTTGTTAATTAAAGAAATACCAGAACATCCAGGTTTGTGTGACATATTTTCATCAGAATCAGAACCGGTTAATGACATGCATTTGTAATCAGGATCTTTGGCGCTGTCATCTGAAGAATAATCCTTTAGACTTTCGGAGCTTGTACATTCACTACTATCGCTATCGGATGAGTCACTCTCTTCAACAACAACATTTGGCTTTGTAAAAGATGGCTGAAACTTAGTTACGTGATTTTCATCACTCTCGTTTAGAAATGACATATCCAAGCCATTTTGGCTATCTGGAATAGAATTCGTATCAGAAGAATTAACTTGTTCGTCCAAATCATTGTCTGCAATAGGCGGTGTTTTCAATATGTTGCTGTTTGTCACCATTTGTAATATTTTCTTTGCTCTGCTGTCCATTCTGTTAGTACAAAGCAATAAAGCCGTTAGTAATAGCCAGTTAATTATGCAAAATAAAAATAAAAGTGAGTTTTATATTACAGAAATACAACATTAGGTACTAAACTAAATAAACTGAGCAATGATGGGAATATTAAATACAGTATTATTTGTTAACAAAGTCAAACATAATTATAAAACAAATATTTCAGTATTGTTTTAAAGAAGTATTCGGCGTGGAATTCCATAATTTCAAGCAAAGCAGACACATCACAAATACAATCTTTTATTTTTATAAACCATTTAATTTACCCAAACTTAATTTAAATCAGAGGTGACTCATTCAAAAATACGGTTGTTTTTGTTTTAAAGTAACGTAATAACTCAAATATATTTTTTAAATAAAAACAGCCCTATTCCAAAATTTGGCACCTATGCTTTTAGAAAATATTAAATTAAAGTATATATTTAGGTCTAAACGGCAGCATTCCAAAATGTGGCCCCTTTGCTTTTGGAAAATATTAAATTAAAATGTATTTTTACATCAATACCGCAGCATTCCAAAATGTGGCACCTTTGCTTTTAGAAAATACTAAATTAAAATGTAATTTTAGAACAAAACTGCAGCATTCAAAAATGTGGCACCTTTGCTTTTAGAAAATACTAAATTAAAATGTATTTTCAGATCAAAACTGCAGCATTCCAAAATGTGGCACCTTTGTATATAAAATAATGCAATACTTACTTGTATTTTCTGTTCAATACTGCAACATTCCAATATATGGCACTTTTGACTATAATTTTTTAGAAAGAATTGTAAATATTTTTGTTTTATGGCACCTTTTAACTAAAATGACGTGCGGTCGGGTTGACTGTCTAGTTGCAACTGACAAGATGGCCGCTTTGACGTGAAGTTAGTCGTGAAAACAGGGTAGTGCAAAATGGACACCTGTGTTATTTGGTTGTTACTAAAGCTAAATCTATGGCTGTTTTTGTATTAAGGTTTAAAATGGGTGTTTTAAATGCCATTTTTGCAATAAAAACGATTTTGATATTTTTTGATTTGTGTCGCTTTTGTATTAAAGCAGCGATATATTTTCAAGAAAATGGAGAACGGACACGACAGAGTAGTAAGAATAATGGGTTTTTTTATTTTTTTTGTATATGTTTAGTATCAGTTACACAAAAATCGACCGATGTCCCAGTTAAACATGAATATCAGTAACCTCTGAAAAAAAAAACAAGCTTCTAAACTTAGAGTTAATTGAACTAAGCCCCCGGACGTCCAAAATCAGGGCCCCGAAGAATCACCCTTGTCCGGTTTTTGGTGTTTGTGTTGTGTACGCAGGTTGAGTAAGCAAAAACTAGATTGTTACGTTGCTGCTTGCTCTATGGTCCCACATAACTCAAATGAAAACTCACATGCACAGAGTATAAGGGTGTCATTAATCAAGTCACGCAGCCATGGACGGAACTCAAATATAGAAACATACGAAATAATTCGTAGCCAAATTATATCTGGGCGCTCAAGATGGCTACGTCTAATATATTTAAATTTATTACTGGATCGTTTAGTAAGTTAATAATAAAATTATAATATAAAACTAAGTTTTCATGAGATGGTTATTCGTTTGCCATTTTTCAATCTTTGTTTGATTTTCTGGCATTTGAATATAGGCAGGTATACGCATCCACATCAATCGGTTGAGTAGGTTTCATTCGTTTAATATCATAACTGCTTCATTTCGCTCTTTCCCTGAATATCATAATTGCAAAATACGAGATTGCTGATTTACCAGATTTCTAAAATATCAAATTCCCAATATACCACACTTTCTTGTTACTGTTTCTTTATATATCGGATTGCCAAAGCAACTTGTTCTCAATACACTATGTTCCATTTCAAACCGAATTCCCACAATACCACATAATTAAAACACTAGACTCGCAAAATACAATGTACTTGAATCACCTACTTCCTTTATACTCAATACACAAGATAGCCAGTTTATTTAATTCCCAACACACAAGATAAATTTCTAAAAGACCAGATTTTTAGTTTAGTAGATTTCGTAAGTACTGATTTATTTTATTTATTTATTTATTTATTTATTAAGGACATCAACAGCACAATACAGAAAATATAAAACCGATAACACCAAATAGCAAACAAAGCCAATTATAAAATAAAACAATAAAACAATAAAACCAATTCATCATCATCATCAGCCCGGGGGCGTCCACTGCTGGACAAAGGCCTCCCCCAAAGAGCGCGAGAAGTCACGGTCTTGAGCCGCTTGCATCCAGCGGCTCCCGCGATCCTAACCAGGTCGTCAGACCACCGGGTGGGAGGCCGTCCAACACTCCGTCCACCGGTGCGGGGCCTCCACTCGAGAACTTTTCTTCCCCAACGGTTATCAGTTCTCCGAGCTATGTGGCCTGCCCATTGCCACTTCAGCATGCTAACTCTCTGAGCTATGTCGGTGACCTTGGTTCTCTGGCGTATTACCGTATTACGGACCCTGAGCTTATTTATGAGGCCCACATTCAGCGGCCAAATCTCTGATTCATAAGTCATCACTGGCAACACACACTGGTCGAAGACTTTCGACTTAAGGCTCTGCGGTATTTTGGACGAGAAGATCCGCTTTAGCTTTCTGAACGCTGCCCATCCGAGTTGGATTCGGCGATCGACCTCTTTCTTGAAGTTGGATTTACCTAGTTGGACAGTTGGTCCCAGGTATACGTACTGATCAACAACTTCAAGTTGTGAATTCCCCACGTGAACCGGTATTGGCAAAACGCGAACATTGGACATGACTTTCGTCTTGTCTAAGTTCATTTTCAGGCCCACCCGTTGGGAAACTCTATCGAGGTCTCCGAGCATCTTACTCAAGTCTTCTAGCGATTCTGCCATGACTACGAAGTCGTCCGCGAATCGAAGGTGAGTGATGTACTCGCCGTTGATGTTGATGCCAAGTCCTTCCCAGTCCAGAAGCTTGAAGACATCTTCCAGTGCAGCGGTGAACAGTTTCGGAGATATGACATCTCCCTGTCTCACACCTTTCTGCAACTGAATCGGTTTCGAGCTCTGGTTCTGGAGCCGGACTGACATAGTGGCATTTTTGTACAAACACTTCAGCACTTCGATATATCGATAGTCGATGTGGCACCGCGTAGTGACTCGAGCACCGCCCATGTCTCGACCGATTCGAAGGCCTTCTCATAGTCCACGAACGCTAGACATAAGGGCCGATTATACTCTTCAGTCTTCTGTATAATCTGGCGCAGCGTGTGAATGTGGTCTATGGTACTAAAGCCTTTCCGGAAACCGGCTTGTTCAGGAGGCTGGAAGTCGTCGAACCTGCGTGAGAGTCGATTTGTAATGACCCTTGAAAACAACTTATAAGCGTGGCTCAGAAGTGAGATGGGTCTGTAGTTCTTCAATAAGGTTTTATCGCCTTTCTTAAAGAACAAGACCACCACACTTCTGGTCCACGCCTTGGAACACCGCCTTCGAGAATAACAGAGTTAAAGAGCTTCTGGAGGACTTTAAGTATGGGCATTCCACCCGCTCTCAGAAGCTCAGCCGTAACTCCGTCGTCCCCTGGCGCCTTATTGTTCTTCAGTGGCTTCAAGGCCATTCTGATCTCGTACAGGCTGACGTCCGGGATGTCTTCGGTGTAATATCGGGTGAGTTTGTCTCTGGGATCTGTAGCCAAACTTTCAACGGGTCGAGTTGATTTGTACAGCTGTCCGTAGAACTTCTCAACCTCACTCAAAATCTCGGCCTTGGACGAAATTACGTGCCATTTTCGGTCTTCAGTTTCATCAACTGGGTCTGCCCAACAGACAAATCCCTAGCGAACACCTTAGAGCCCTTGTTTCGCTCGATAGCATCTTTAATACGCGAAGTATTAAAGGTGCGCAGGTCTGTCCGTAATGACTTAGAGACTTGTCTGTTAAGCCCCCTGTACTTGTGCATGTCCACTGAAGACTGCAGCCGCATTTCATTTCGTTCTTCCATGATCTTAAGAGTGTGGTCTGAGAGTTTTTGGGTTCTTTTCTGGCTGCGGGTCTTAAAGAACTTCGACCCAGCAGCTTGGACAGCCTGTACAAACCCGTTGTTCAGATCGTCCGTAGACTCGCATTCTGCTAGGCATTCGAAGCGATTTTGGAGTTCGAGCTGGAAGGTTTCGGGGTTTTGGCATTGGACTGGGGTTGGACGGAGCGTAGACTTCATCAGTCGTGACCTTTCAAGCCTTGTGTTAATATTCAATGTGCCTCTTACGATTCGGTGATCACTGCCAGTCTTTAGCCTATTGATCACAGAGACATCATTGAATATGTGGCGTTTGGTAGACAAGATGAAGTCTATCTCATTTTTTGTCGACCCGTCCGGGCTAATCCAGGTCCATTTGCGATGTGGCTTCTTTCTGAAGAAGGAATTCATCATAAAGAGTCCTTCCCTCTCCAAGAATTCAGCCAACCGCTGGCCCCTGGGATTTCGCCTGCCAACACCAAAGTGTCCCACTCTCAGCTCATTACCTTCTCTCATGCCCAACTTCGCTTTGAAGTCGCCCATCACCACCGTGTAGTGCGTTTTAGAGGTATGGATGGCTTTCGAGATGTCCTCGTACATTGCCTCCACCTCATCGTCAGAATGCGTCGAAGTCGGGGCGTAAACCTGGATGACCTTCAGCGAATACCGTTTGGTAATTCTGAGTATCAGGTACGCCACCCTTGTCGACACACTCCCGATCGACTCCACGTTGTTGACTAGCGACTTACGGTCGATAAACCCGACACCACCCTGTGACAGGGCGTCACCTTCCCGGTAGTAGAACAAGTTACCGGACTTCAGGATCATCGAGTCCTCTCCCTGTCTTCGGACTTCAGATAACCCTAAGATATCCCATCGTAACTTGTCCAAACATTCTTCCAGTTCTAGGATCTTCTCGTCAGTCCTGAGCGTGCGGCAGTTGTGTGTCACCAGGGCCAGATTCGTTTGGTGGTGGTAGCCAGATCTCTGCCGGAGATTCTTAGCACCCCCTGCTCCGCCGTTACCGAACCCGCTACCTTGGGCCGGGCTAGCGGAGCCGCCGGGGACTAGGGGCCGTGGTTTTTTGGTGTACACCATAAGGGGGGGTTAGTGCCATAATCCCCACGCTTGGCGAGCGTGTTGGGGATCGCAGTGGGGCGGAAGTATATCACAGGACGCTGCAGCCCGTCCTGTGTCTGGCATTTGGCTTCCGCCCATCTCGGAACGGTTTGACCGCCGTTCGTCGGTTGACTGACTGCGCCGTGAGTAGTTACCACACAACGGGCGGTGGGGTCGTCACTTCCCGACGCCAAAAACAATATAAAACCAATTATAACATCAAAATGTAATTGTAAGTTTGCAAATACTACTAGTCTGTCAAATCAATTATGCCGTCAACTGGGTGGTAAAATACGTATGGCAAGAAATCTTAGTGTCCAGCACACAAACATACATACATACATACATACATACCGTCGCGCCTTCATCCCAGAGTGGGGTGGGTATCAAGCATTGTCGAGTTTAATAATTTTGGGCTAACGTGGTGTTGCTTACTGATGTTTTTTTTTTCCAAAGTGAAATTGGGGTGCCAATGAATTATTTACCTTCTGTAACAAAACACTCCAAACATAAGTGGCCGGCCATGATAAAGATGGTCGATTATATCATGGATAGGGATGTTTGGCAGTGAGTCGTCCGTCCTGCATGAGTAATCTACGCTTAAAAAAGGTGCACCTACTGTACAAAAATACCGTGATATTGTAAACTATTTATAATTATAATGTAATGATGTAAACCTTTTTCTTGAAAAAAATATACCTTGCCGAGTTTCTTACGCCGGTTCTTCTCGGGGCAAAGGTTTTATTTTTCGAACCGGTGGTAATGCTTTTTGACATTCATAGGTGCATTATATTATGCCTAAATTGAAGAATAAAGAACTTTGACTTTGACTTTGACTTTAAAGCGAGCAAGCCATGTAAATCGGTGCAATGCAAAACAAAAAGCACCTCTGTCTGGTGTACTGCCAACCACGGGCTAAGAAGAGATAAAAATGAAATAGATCAAGGCGTTTTTTTTTCACATTTAGCTAATTTGGGTTTGCGTGCATGCACCTGACCGTACTTGGTGTTCTGAAATTATTTCGAAAATCTGGTTTAACAGAAATCTGCTGTTTGAAAAATCAAGTATTAGGTACATGATAACGCTTAGGTGAGATCATCGGTATTTTGCGAATCTTGTTTGTCAAGTGTTTCACTGTTTAGAGATTCCTATGATTTAGAAATTTGATATTTTGGGTATGTGGTTTTATAGGGAACATGGTGTCTTGAAAACATCGTATTATATACAACGTGTTACAAAATACCCCGTAAAAAATATAATACATTTTAAAAACCAAAAATATTGTCAACCCTAGTAAGCTGTCATGGCAGGGAACCGGAGTTAGCGTAGATTATTTAACAGAGGGGCCAATCTACCAATTTTAATCATTGACAACTTTTGGGTGTTTTCATCCACAAAGGTTTGCTATTGCAATACTAGGATGTCATTACGCCGAAACACTGACTTCAAAATGACGATGTTTTTTAACGGAATATGACGATATGATTTTATGCGTAGGCCATGAAGATAGCAATTTAAATCGTGCTTGCGAACTGTATCGATGGAAGAACCCCCGCTGAACAGCGACGGCTGCCTTCGTACCAGTGTTTTCTCAATATGTCATAGGCTCCTTTCATTGGTCTACTGGAAGTACACGTCCAAGCACAGTCGATGCCAGGCATGTTAAATTAGTGGAAGAGCATTTTGAAGAAGAGCTAACTACGAGTACGAGAGGAGCCGGAGCAAGATTCGGTATTAACCATTTTGCAGTTTGGCGAATTCCGCGTGATGACAATCGTCACCCTTATCTTTATCGCCGTACACAGGACCTGATACCCTCTGATCTTGCACCCAGGAGGAATTTCTGCGAGTGCTACCTCAGGCAGTTAGGGGAGAACCGTAATAACGTAAACTATGTTCTTTAGACAGACGAGGCAGCATTCACGAGGTCAGGACTTTCAAATGTGCACAACGATCACGTTTGGGCTAGCGAGAATTCACACGCTTCACGGCAGGGCAGATTCCAACACTAGTGGCGGCTGAATGTGTGGGCTTGCATTTATGACGGGCATGTCATCGATCCCGTCATTTTTCCTTTCACGTCTGAACGGCAACTACCTAGCATTTTTACAAACATTTTGACAACCAAAGGCACATGGTGTTTCAGCACGTTGGAGCTCCGGCACATTTTGCTCGCGATATGCGAGAGTATCTTAACGTTCGCTTTCCTGTAAATTTAACGTTCATTACGGAAAACTAAGTCTTAGTTTAGGTTGCTTCGTTAGATTAGGTCTTTTAATTTTTTCCAAAACTCGACTTGTAATATCTATTTAATCGAATTCTGTAGATTTTGTTATTATGTCTCTTTATCGTTCCACGAATTAGGTAAAAATGTACATGATCATTCTGCGTAATTGGCTCTTTAATTTTACGGAAATAGGGTTAGCACATAAATGAAAAACTAATGGTTTTATTTTTTTAGACGGTAAGTCATACAGTGACATTACGGTTCTCAAATATTGTAAATAGGCTTTAGGGGTATTTTTAAACACCCTTTATAAAACTGATACAAAAATTAACACAATATAAAGAAAGAAAGTATGGTACCTACACTGGGAATCTGATATTTTAAGAGCAGGTATGTCAGCAAGTTGTTATTTTGGAATTATGGTTTTTAGGGAATGAGCGCTTCATTTTTATAATAATTGGATTCAATGTCAAATTTACTTAGTCCCATAATGGGTAAAATTCGAATTGCGTCATAGACTAGACCATAATTCGATAAAGTGAAGTTCTAATCATGCCTATATCTTTTTTGGACAACGGGCAGATGAAGAATCGAACAGAAATTCGTGCATAAGCTTTAAAATGTAAGCAGCGTTTGGCACCCGGAATTGTTTGATTCAGCGGTGCTGAATTAGTAAGAATGTGAAGCAGAGTTAGGAGGTAGAGGTATCTATCGCTTCCGAGCTACGGAGCTACTTCGCTCACTAAACTGGCGACCGAATTATAAAAAACTTGCATTGACATCTTAATAATGTTCTGACATAACAACTTCGCCTCACCGGCTAATAATTCGTTATCAAATGAATTGCGAAGTGCGTGTTTAACAGAACCACCAGTCTGTGCCGCAGCTCGCGATTATTTTAAACGCACCTGGGTCTTGCGCTACGGAACGCGATCAGCGCAAACGTTTTTTCAGAATCAGAGATGTGTCATCATTAGGTGTGGGTTGATTTCGACATTTCGGCGGTTTTGTTGAAGCCATTCGGGCCATTTTTGACCCCCTGTCGTTGTCGTTGGGGAAAAAACTAGACGCCTACCAATATTTTCAGTGCCCATTATATTAAGAATGATTGCAAATTGAAGTTCCATTATTTTGTCAATGACTTACTCACCGATCAATCCGATCATCAACGGTGTATAGTCAGGCAGGGGCGCCACACACGGAATCTATATTAGTATGCCAAAATATATATTATTGCAATGCATCTTACGATATATTTTCCGTACTAGTTGACAGACTCCACACACGCAGCTATAATAGGCCGTTTTCTATTGGGTATGTTTGTATGGAGAGGTATACAATTTGAGTACAGTAATGCCATTTGGTACGGGTATTGTACACGTCCACCTGAGCCCGTAACGCCCGGTAGCCAGTTTGAGCTCGCGACAGGTGGGGCGACAGTTTAGTTCAGTTTTTTATTCTGGCGGATTAGTTTGGACCTTTAAGTCAAGTTTGGTGTCGTTATCAGGTAACTAAATGCTGCCCAATTGATTCCCCATACCAGTTTTTAGGGTTCCGTAGCAAAATATGCCGCAAAACATAAAATAATAACCTTTTAGTACCTTTTGTAGTAACACAAAGCAAACAAATCCGTACAGTTTTTTATTTTAATATTAACCTTGGTTATTAATAAATACTGTCCAAATGCCCATCTAATGGAGATTTTAAAAACATTGACATTAAATATACATTTAACTATTTTCACGCCGCAATCTGACTGCAATCTGTTTAGTAAACTGTATATACATATATTTGCAACCTGTGAGCATAGAGTAGAGAGACCTTGACACGTTTTTTTCTCATGAAAATCAAAGAAGTCCTCCTGCTCTATCATCCATGGGTTTAATGAGATCTGGAGTCAAATCCGACAAACTAAAATGTTTGACCGGGTCCGGAAGTGACACAACCACATCTATTAACGGAAAGGGCAAAAATACCGCATTCGAGGCATGGAAGGCATATCCGAATGTCACACGAGGATTTGAAGAACTTTACAAAGGGGAATATGATAGAGTAGACCATGTAATTCAAAAAATTGTGATTGCAATGTATGACAGGTAAGAAAACGATATTAAAAAGATACTGTTATCCAAAACTTGATTTTTTTTCATTAGTACATTTGTTTATCCGATCATGTGATAATAAATGAGTGTCGAATAGTGTAGAGAATCGAAAATTTGGCTTTAGAAGCTGCCCTCAAACAACATTTAATGTTTTTAGAATCTGCATTAAATGGGCTTTCTGGTAGTATTATTTATAAACCAAGTTTAATAAACAAACATGAAAATATGAGGGTTTGTTTGCATTTCAATACTACTAAAAGTTTATTATTTTAAGTATTTCGTCATATTTTGCTATGGAACCCTAAAAAGCTGGTATGAAGAATGAATTGGGCATCATCTAGTTATCTGATAACGACACCAAACTTGACTACGGCTACCGGACGTTTTGGGCTAAGGTGGACGTGTATAACATTCGTACCTTAAGGCATTAATTAATACAATATATTAAAGGCACAATAATATATATTAATATAATATATTACGAGGGCTGCCTTTTAAGTTTTGTCGTTTGCAAAAATCCCGTGATTATTAAAAAAAAACTAGTATCATCTTAAAATATTTGAATTCAGAATTCAAAAACAAAAGAATGTCTCGAGATCGGCCGATTCGTTTTAGTACAGCGTCGGTTCAAAGTTGACAAGTCGGTTGTGAAAATGGAAATTTCGAAGGAAAATTTACGTGCGATAATATTTTACAACTTTAAAAGGGGTTTAACGCGTCTTCAGGGATTTGAAGAGCTAAAGAACTACCGTTTTTAAAAATAAAACACCATGCATCCGGTCTGTGGAACGTTGGTATTTGGAATTTCAACGTGGTTGCTCTAGTCTTAGTGATAGGCATCGTGAAGGCCGACCAAAAACAGCTGTAACCCAGGAAAACATTGATGCTGTACGGCAACTGATCTTCAAAGATCGCCATGCGACATACCGCGAGATAGAACATTCATTAAGCATTTCAGGGACCAGTGTTCAAAATATATTGCATGATCACTTAGGTGTAAAAAATTGATCTCACGCTGGATACCACATTTACTTAGTGAAGACCAAAAAACGGCTCGCGTTAGATGGTGCCGCAAAACTCTGCGGCAATTCAACCGAGGAGACTCTAAACACGTTTATGACATTATCAGTGGTGACGAATCTTGGATATATGCCTACGATCCGGATTCTAAACAGCAGTCGACTGTTTGGGTGTTTCAAGATGAGCCAAAACCGACCAAAGTAATTAGCTAATGGAGCACTTCGAAAAAAATGGTCACCACGTTTGTAGCGAAAAGTGGCCACGTTGCGACCATCGTGCTCGAAGATCGTAAAACAGTTAATGCTGACTGGTATACCACTGTTTGTTTACCAGAAGTTATCGGCGAGTTCCGAAAAAATAACCCTAGACGTCGTATAGTACTGCACCACGATAATGCTAGCTCGCACACCGCCCGGCAGACAATTGCGGTTTTAAAAGAACAAAACGTCGAAAATTTGGATCACCCGCCGTACAGTCCAGACTTAAGCCCTAATGACTTCTTCACTTTTCCAAAAATCAAGCAACGACTTCGTGGTCAACGGTACCGGACGCCTGAAGAAGCGGTTGAGGCATACAAAACGGCCATTTTGGAGACCCCGACTTCGGAATGGAATAAGTGTTTCGAAAACTGGTTCGATCGAATGAAAAAGTGTATTACATATCACGGTGATTACTTTGAAAAACAATAAATACCATTTAACACTTAAATTGTCTTTAGTTTTTTCAAACGACAGAACTTAAAAGGCAACCCTCGTATAGCAAGGTATCTTAAGATACCTTAATAGACCTAGCTGAAGATTTATTTATCTCTGTAACATTCACTATAATGAATGGGATGGATACATATATTTTCATATTATTTTAGTATTGTGTGGTTCTTTGTTATAATTTTTTTTTTTTTATTATTTATTATTTATTAACCAAAAATTACATAATGCTCTTAAACAAATAGTCTGCAAAACTGTCAAACAGTTTGACTGCAGCTGAGTCCTTTTAAACTTAATAGTAACAATTGGAATATGTAATGTCATATATTCCGGTATATTAATATGGGGGCGTTCAATAAAAAGTGAGAATGAGATGCAAACTCTTTCAATATTAGGAAATTAAATACTGGCCGGTAAAGCTGCAATGCTATTGAGTACGTTAGCGAAACGTGAGAAAATTAAACTGCGCGCCGTTATCAAATAAGTATTGACAAGTAGTGACAAGTGTGTATGAAACATTCAAGGTGGGCCCATCTGGCGGCAAGGTTATGGGCTCTGTTTTTTGGGATGGTAATGGGGTAGTAATGATTGAGTATCTCGAGCATGGAGCCACTATTACGGGCACTTTATATGCCAAACAAATAGCAACATCGCGCAATAAGATACGCGAAAAACGGCGAGGTAAACTCCCGAAAGTTGTGCTGTTCCACCAGGACAATGCCCCGGCACACGAGTCCGCCGTTGCAATGGCTGCAATTCGTGATGCTGGGTTCGATATCCTTAAGCATCCTCCGTATTCACCAGATCTCGCCCCCAGTGATTTCTACCTATTTCCGAGATTGTATAAATACCTGAGAGGCCAGAAATTTGAAGACGACGACGCGGTAGTCGCTGCAGTACAAGATTTTTGAAGTACTCAAGATGAGACCTTTTTAAAATGGAATTTTAAGTTTAGAAAAAGGAGTTGAAGGAGTCCCAGACTAAGCTCTAGGCTTGTAATATGGGTACAGTCGAGGGATTTAATTCCTATACAACTTTGGACTATGTCAAAGTGACACTATAAATAAAATCATTAGTCTCTTAAGATTTGATTGATTACGTCACTTTGACATAATCCAAAGTGGTATAGGAATTGAATTCCTTGACTGTACTAGACATCGATAACCTTACTTTTATAGAGAAATAAATACTTAAATACAAATAAAACATCCAAGACACAGAAACAAATACTCGTGCTCATCATTTGCGTTTACAGACCACCATCAGCTGATTTCAGCATGTTTGAATCTACAATGGAAAATGTGTTAAAATTAGCATGTAAAACTCAAAAACATGTTATTGTCTGTGGAGACTTTAATGTTAACTTACTGGAACCGTCAAATAATACTATTAAGATCTTAAGTGTATTTAAATCTTTTAATTTAGATAATTTATTCCTTGAACCTACACGGATAGGTGTTTCAAGTGCTACTTGTTTAGACAATATTTTTTGTAATTGCGAATGGTTGGATAAGGAAATATTTAACTGCTTTAATTCTGACCACAGTGGTCAAAAGGCTTCTTTTTTAAATGATTTTCATCAAGAACCACAGACAATAACATACAGGCCCATAACTAGCAATCGTTTGGATTTATTCAAAAATGAAGTTCAGAGTAACCTTTGTGGGTTATCCTTTTCACATAATGATTCTAATAGTATTTATAATGATTTGTTTGGTGTAATTCTTCATCAATTTAATAATAATTTTAAGATGAAAACTATTTCTGGGTCAAAAACTAAGTTTAGTGAATGGGCTACTGTAGGCATTCATAGAAGTAGAAATAGACTATATGAACTATATAAAGAGAGGGAGGAGAACAAGAACGCTGACTTCTTAGTTTATGTTAAGAATTACTCTAGGACCTTCAAGCAAGTTTGCTTGCTTGACTGCTAAGTCAAATTTTTTAGGTCTTAAGCTCAAAGCTTCTGACAATAAGGTAAAAACTGTGGGAAAATAATAAATAGAGAAACGGGTAAATCTAAAACTCGCGATAATCAAATCACCATAAACAAGGGTGACAAACAAATCATATCAAACAAAGACGTGGCCTTAGCGTTCGAAGATTATTTCTCCACCATAGCCATTAATACCACGAAATGTCTTCAATCATCTGCGATTGGAGCTCAAAAATTACTTTGTGGTAATGTTACTAAATGTAATTTAAGTTTTGATTTTAGCCATGTAGACTCATTTTCAGTCGTAAAGGTATTTAAATCACTCAGTTTAAAAAATACCGAGGATCTATGGGGAACGTCAGTTAAAGTCATCCATCATATCATAGATATGATTGCACCTCACTTAGCTTTAATCTACAATAATTGCATTTCAGAGGGGGTCTTTCCAAATCTTATGAAATATAGTAAAGTCATACCACTTTTTAAATCGGGCGAGATGAGTGATTTAACGAATTTCCGTCCCATTTCTATTCTACCTGTTTTAAGTAAAGTTTTTGAAAAATTAATGTTAAAAGATATGTTAGGTCACTTCAATAGAAATAAACTGCTTAACAGTAATCAGTTCGGCTTCACCAGAGGACGATCCACAACTGACGCAGCATCTGTACTCATTAAATATATATATAATATTTGGGAGAAATCTTGTGATGCGATAGGATTTTTTTGTGACCTTTCCAAAGCTTTCGATTGCGTAGATCATGAGACTCTTATATTAAAATTAGAACATTACGGTCTGTCAAATAATTCTCTAAATCTTATGTCTTCATATCTTAGTGATAGAACACAAATGGTTGTGGTAAACAAAACACAGTCCATGGGAGCAGCTATTAAACTAGGTGTGCCTCAGGGCTCTATATTAGGTCCTTTCTTATTTTTGGTTTATATTAATGACTTACCACGCACGGTAGATAACCTTTGTGATATTGTGCTATTTGCTGATGATACATCATTAATTTTCAAGGTAGAACGAAAATCCGTCGATTACAGTAGGATAAATGCCACGCTAGGTAAAGTACTTAATTGGTTTACTAGTAACAATTTGCTACTCAATGCTAAAAAAACTAAATGTGTTAGGTTTGCTTTGCCTAATGTTAGACCAGTAGAATCCAGTTTATTTCTAAATGATGAGTGTTTGGAAATGGTAGATAAGGCGCTTTTCTTAGGGATAACTATAGATAAAAACTTACAATGGAGTCCCCATATAGCAGTACTAGCAGGTAAATTAAGTTCGGCAGCTTATGCTGTTAGAAAAATCAGGCAACTTACCAATGTTGAGACAGCTCGCTTAGTTTATTATAGTTATTTTCAAAGTGTTATGTCGTACGGTATTCTGGTTTGGGGAAAAGCTGCTGACATACAGACTATATTCGTGTTACAAAAAAGAGCCATTCGTTCTATATATAACCTTAACTCCCGTGATTCCTTAAGATTAGTATTTAAAGAAATTAGTATCTTAACAGTAGCGTCACAATTTATTTATGAGAATATAATTTATGTCATTAAAAATCAAGACTCTTTTGTTAAGAATTGTGATATACATAATTTGAATACAAGAAATAAAAAAAAAAAATGGTATTAAAAAATTTCGTGTCCGTAAGGTTTATAAATCATTTGTAGGTCAATGCATTCTTTTCTATAATAAATTACCTGACTTAGTTTTAAAGTTACCATTTCCAGTACTTAAAAGTTACTTGAAAAAGTCGTTGATGTCTAAGGCTTACTATAGGGTCGAGGACTATCTAACAGATAAAAATGCTTGGCCTAAACTTAACTAAACACCTAAATAACTGACTAATAAAATAGGCATAAAAATATGTAAATATTGTATATTGTCTAGGGGACACGGTTTCTGTAGGAGAATGTATCGAAACTTTGTATGTGGTGGTTGTCTTGCACTGTCATAGGAAAGTATATATATATTTTTTAAATATGTATACATATTTTATATAAATATTTTTTTATTACTACTACTTATTACTCCCTATGAAAATTCTTAGTTTTGACACATTTTCTTGCACAAGCTACGCTTGAATGTTTTTTATTTTTATTTTATGTTTAATTCATTGTTTTATATCATGCTAGGTTAAGCTTTATAATTGTATAATATCATAAGTAGTACCTATTTTAAAAACGACTGACTGTTGAGTTTCTTGCGGCGTTTCTTCTCAGCAGTGGTCTCTTGCGAAGCGCTGGTAGATTTTGACGTGTAAAAGTGCCCGTGCGGCCTACTTACTGAATAAACATCTTTTATCTCTTTTTATCTCTTTATCATCACATAAATATTTGGCCATACCGGGAATCGAACCCGCTAGCTTCGTAGGCAAGGTCACTACTAACTAGGCCAACGCATCGTTAAACGTAAAAAGTAACTCCGGATCCTAGACTAAAACTTATTGAGCTGAATTATTATTTTAAAGGTATGTTTATTGACTCGTTTCCGCGTGATACTTAGATGATTAATAGCCACATAAGACATGTAATTTTCTGGATATAATCTTAATATCGTCAAAAAGTATTATCACCTAATGTAACGTAATTATGTAAAAAACTCATTTTGCAACAATGTTTACACGTTGTAGAAAAGCATAAATAACATTTCGTGACTAAACTTGTCTAACACATCCGTACACCGATTAAAATATTTCGTAAGTGACAGCCCTAACTTTGGGTGCGGAAGACGTAGCGGGTGAAGGGGGAAGTAGTATAAAGCGCGGCACGTTGGGCCCGGGTAAAGGTCGAGATTCGCTTCTACGTGTAGTTATTATTTATTATTATGCCCACAGGTTCCAAATTTTGAGGACAGTTATGGTTTAGCTTAGCCTATAAAACTAGGAAAAATCCTGATATTCCATTTTTTTGTCCCGTTTTCGAGATATAGATTAACTTTATTCTATATGACCTAACCTATTTATATGTGAGCCAAGTTTTTATCCTGATCCGTTTAGTTGTTGCAGCGAGATTCTTTTGCCGTGTTATGGCCAAGTCACTATATTTATTAGAGAAATAATAAAAAAGAAATATTGTTATAAAGTACAGTCCTTGATCTCTTAGAAGAGGATATGATCTCTAAAAAAGAGACTTCGAGTATCGGCAGTAAGTCACGAAGGTGATACTGCTGTTCTGCTTTCTCATAAAGTCATAAAACTTTTAGAACTTACCTTAAAAAGTTAAGGAAACAATAAACATCAATATAAAATGAACCGTAATTTAATGATACTATTCTATATTTTCGGTACCTAGTTAAATATATTGCGATTTGACACTTTGTCATAATCGAAATAAAATGGAACTAGAATTTGAAATTCGTCCGGAGGTAATTTGAATACGGAATGTCAAAACTTCATTTATCGTTTTTAGGAGATATTATATAGAGTTGAGAAATACTTGTCACATATTCAATTCATAAAAATAAAATTATAAGATTGGAAAGTTGCGTTTATAAATTTTTGATATTATAATGTGATCCTACGAGGGTCAAACTGAAAGTTCTTAGAAATTCAAAAACTGATTAAACTAGCAAGTTATAGCTGGCAAGTTATTGTAGCTTTATTACATCTTTTCAAAATAGTGTCCACTGACGTCAATACATCGCTGCATCCGATGGAACCACTGACAAAAGCACTTTGCCCACTCGGCCTTAGGGGTCTCTTCGAGGGCCTTTTGAAAAGCAGCCACAGCTTCCTCGGCGTCCATAAAACGTTTACCTCAAATCAAAACAAAAAAAATATTTGCTGAACACAGTTTCTTAAGTGGTAGTAAACATTATTATTTAAACGTCCAGTGTATTCAGCATGCATGCAGGCGTGCAAATATTAATAAAATGTCAAGTTAAATTCAAAGATATAAATATAAAATAGTAAAATAATAAAAATAAAATGTCAACAAAATTAAAATAAAATAACAAATTAACATTAATATTACGCTCGAGAAAATCCTTAACACTGTAATAGCACTTATCAAAAAGCCAGTCTGTTAACTTATTCCTAAACATATTTCCCTGGAGCAACCGTATGTCCTCAGGTAGGGCATTATACCTAGATGTTAATGCACATGTTAAACACATTTTTAGAGTAGATGGCTTTAAAGCAACGAGGTTTATACAACCGGTTCATAACGTCCACTCTCGTACGACGTTGCATGACTTCACCCCGAGTTTTAAAGAGCATTGGTTTAGACTTAACAAAGATACATATTTCCCGTATATATAAGGACGGTAATGGCAGAATGTTAAGTTGTTTAAATAATGGGACACAGCTTTCGTCAAACCAAGCCCCGCAAATGACCCTTACACACTCCTTCTGAATTGTGTAAGGGTCATTTGTAAGGGTCACTTCTTCTGAATAGCCATGATAGGCCGTCAGCGCGGCCTGAACCGAGACAGTGTCCCTTAATCTTTTTAGTGCATAAACAAATCTATTAAGATTTTTGCAGATATGATCGATGTGATCCTTCCAGTTAAGGTGTTTATCAAGCGTTATCCCAAGAAATTTAAATGTATTTACCTCTTCTACACTTTCATTTTTAGGGTTCCGTAGCCAAATGGCATAAACGGAACCCTTATAGATTCGTCATGTCTGTCCGTCCGTCTGTCCGTCCGTATGTCACAGCCACTTTATTCCGTAACTATAAGAGCTATACTATGGAAACTTTGTAAGTAGATGTATTCGGTGAACCGCATTAAGATTTTCATACAAAAATAGAAAAAAAACAATAAATTTTTGGGGTTCCCCATACTTAGAACTGAAACTCAATTTTTTTTTTTCGTCAAACCCATACGTGTGGGGTGTCTATGGATAGGTCTTCAAAAATGATATTGAGGTTTTTAATAAAAAAAAAATCTTAACTGAATAGTTTGCGCGAGAGACGCTTCCAAAGTGGAAAAATGTGTGTCTTCTAAAATAAGGGAATGATAAATGTAAAAATAATATATGATGTACATTGCCATGCAAACTTCCACCGAAAATTGGTTTGAACGAGATCTAATAATTAGTTTTTTTTTAATACGTTATAAATCGTAAACCGCATTTTACCTTTCATTCAATCAACTCCAATATAATAAAGAATAAAGAAAAACATTTATTTAGATGTATAGTGGTACGGAACCCTACGTGCGCGAGTCCGACTCGCACTTGGCCGGTTTTTAATTTTAATAATAAAGGTATATCATCGTCCTCGAATTTTTTCTTTTATTTTCGGGAATAAAAAAAAATCGCAAGGTGCGAGGTCCAGGCTATACGGCGGGTGACCCAGTAATTCCACGTCTGACGTCGCCAAATAGTCGATCGTTCGCCTGGCAATGTGTGACGAGGCGTTGTCGTTTTGAAGGAGGATCCTACTGCGTAGTTGTTTCTCCCGAACTTTTTCCAAGACAAGTGGCAAACAATTGTTAGTGTACCACTCTGCAGTAACTGTTTTTCGATCCTCTAAAACAAATGTCGCGTAATGACCTGTCCTTCCGAAGAACGAGACTACCACTCTTCACTTTAGTTGGCAACTCCTCGGAAGGAAACACCCACTGAGCAGACTGTCTTTTGGTTTCGGGATAATAACAGTAAATCCATCTTTCGTAATCCGTAAGTATGTCGAACACAGCATTTGAGTCACCTCCGTTAAATCTTAAAACCTTTTTCACGGCACCAATCAACACGACGGAGTTTTTGGGCCTCGGTCACATTATGAGGTATCCACCGGGCACAAAACTTCCTGACCGCCAAATGTTCATGGAGGATTTTGTGCACTCGACTCATACCGATGCCCAAGCTTGTACAAATCTGCTGATAGGTCACTCTTTTATCAGTCTCTATCAAAGACCTTTATATAACTAACGTAATAGACGAACAGACTCCCTTTTTCCCGCGTTACCAAAACGGAAATGTCAACGTGTGCGTGATTTTACAAGTGTGTGAGTAATTTTAGTGATGTCCGTACGTTATATCGAAAAAATATCGATGAAAAAGACTCGCTTATACACCGTGTTTTTTTTTATTTACGATAACTTCGGCATATTACTAGGTATATCCATAGAAACTAATTGGTAGATTAGATTTTTAAATAATGCAAAAAAAAAAATGTTTCAGTTTAGAACAAAATAATGAAATCTTTTATCTTTGGTCATTCTAAAAGGGCCTTTAGAGTTAACTAATAATCAATGTCAAATACGCCTATGTTGGCGTGACATACACACACAAGTAAAGATAACACTTGACAGGTACAAGATTGTCACTTTAGATTGACGCGTATACAAACCTAACAATTGGAAACTCTTTACTCATAAGTATTAAAAGAAAATTGTTGTTATCAATTAAGAGCCTTTTACACTAGTTTAACGTGATTAACTGATTAAATTTAAAAAATAAATATCTTTAAAACCGTTAGACTTATCATTTGTCTGTCTTCGGGAAATTAACTTTGTTTGACCTAAAGAACGTTCCCTTAAAGTTATCGTAAATCAAAAAAAACACGGTGTATAAGACTTGTTTGTATCTTGCGTGGAACTTAAAACTAGCATTCTTCACTAATAAAACACAAGATTCTTTCATTATCTATAATAATACTCTTTTCATGGTAATTACCACACACATATCATACAATCAATTTTTAATGTAAATAATTAATAAATTTCAGTCTTACACAAATTCTAGGCTTTTAATATGGGCACTAGGCAACAATAAAGTTACTTATATAGAGAAACTAGCGACCCGCCCTCGCTTCGCTTCGGTTAATATAAATAAAAAATAACCCAAGTTCATCTGGAATAATATACTTTTCAAACGGTGGAAGTATTCACTTTATTTGGCCACAACTTAGAAGTTCTTGTGGACTTACGTTCGGACCTACTTTCATGTTCAGTAGAAGATTCTCTGGCTCTCTCAGATGTGTCTATCCCTGTTGCCTATAAGCCGAACGTCACGCTCAGTAGAGGATTCTTTGGCTTGCTGAGATCTGTGTATCCTTATCAACTTTAAGACGAACGTCACGTAAATGACAATTTTCATGTACATACTAACCGAATGTTATACAGACACAATTTTCACCCCATCGAAATTTCTCAAACTCCTTGTAGGTACCGAATTTACTAACTTTCGGACCCCCCATATCTCGGTAATTATCAACCTGAGAGAAAAAGTTTAAATAAGAGAAGATGCTTATTTTAGCATTTTCTACACGATTTAATTAAAACATACACAAAAAACATTAAAAAAAAATTTAAGTCCTGTCGTAGGCTGGACCACTGCATTTAATGATAAATAATAAACTGTGATCAATTTACCTAGCTGCGTTTTATAATCGCTCGGAATAATGTTTAAATAATTATGAGAAGGAATGAAGAAATATCGACATATTGATAACTTATCGATAGATGAGTGTGATTCAAACATTCAATCACTACCTAAAAATGGAAATTTTCACGGACACAACATCTTTTCATTTTACATAAGTATAAAAATTAAAAATATGCATAAAACACAAAACTACATGTTATATCGTACTTATTAGACCACTAACCGTATTCCTTGGACCTAGGAATCCTTGAAAATATGAGTTCAAAAATGACTATGTGTGGATCATAATTACCTGTGAAATGACTCATTGTTTGGATTATTCCTATGATTGACTTCGCAATCAGGTACTGCACAGCCCACCATTGTTGTTTTTAACGGTTTTGACACCACGTTTATACAATTATCCTGAATATTTTAATAAAAACTAAAAGACGCTGTCGCCAGTGGGCTACCGTGGGCTACCATTAGCTTTCAAAATGGTTGCAACGTCAACGTGTTTCGCTGTCACTGTCGCACTCGTATTCGTGCATAAAGAGGCTGCACTCTCGCTTCAACACACTGTTCGTCTATTATGAAGGTCTTTGGTCTCTATCATACGCCGCACAACACTGATGTTATCTTCAGTCGTTTCCGTAGAAGGCCGGCCCTTACGCAGATCATCGGTGAGATTATTGCGACCACGTTTAAACTCATTAAACTAATTTTAAACAGTGGCACGAGATGGGGCTTCATCGTGAAAGGCCAATCGTAGTCTATCATTACTTTCTTGTTGACTTAAATGACATCGAAAGTCATAAAAAAACATTTCACGAAAATTTTCTCGCGATAAATTCATGCTGACGTGACACAGACAACTTTCAATTTGCCGCCAAATCGTAAAACAAATGACAAATGAATAAAATACATACTCATACTTACAATCAAAGACCTTCATAATAGACGAACAGTGTGTGGAAGCGAGAGTGCAGCCTCTTTATGCACGAATACGAGTGCGACAGTGACAGCGAAACACGTTGACGTTGTAACCATTTTGAAAGCTAATGGTAGCCCACGGTAGCCCACTGGCGACAGCGTCTTTTAGTTTTTATTAAAATATTCAGGATAATTGTATAAACGTGGTGTCAAAACCGTTAAAAACAACAATGGTGGGCTGTGCAGTACCTGATTGCGAAGTCAATCATAGGAATAATCCAAACAATGAGTCATTTCACAGGTAATTATGATCCACACATAGTCATTTTTGAACTCATATTTTCAAGGATTCCTAGGTCCAAGGAATACGGTTAGTGGTCTAATAAGTACGATATATCATGTAGTTTTGTATTTTATGCATATTTTTAATTATTATATGTAAAATGAAAAGATGTTGTGTCCGTGAAAATTTCCATTTTTTAGGTAGTGATTGAATGTTTGAATCACACTCATCTATCGATAAGTTATCAATATGTCGATATTTCTTCATTCCTTCTCATAATTATTTAAACATTATTCCGAGCGATTATAAAACGCAGCTAGGTAAATTGAACACAGTTTATTATTTATCATTAAATGCAGTGGTCCAGCCTACGACAGGACTTCAAATTTTTTTTTTATGTTTTTTGTGTATGTTTTAATTAAATCGTGTAGAAAATGCTAAAATAAGCATCTTCTCTTATTTAAACTTTTTCTCTCAGGTTGATAATTACCGAGATATGGGGGGTCCGAAAGTTAGTAAATTCGGTACCTACAAGGCGTTTGAGAAATTTCGATGGGGTGAAAATTATGTCTGTATAACATTCGGTTAGTTACCTATACGTTAGTTACCTTGGGCTTGGGAATGTACATGAAAATTGTCATTTACGTGACGTCCGTCTTAAAGTTGATAAGGATACACAGATCTCAACAAGCCAAAGAATCCTCTACTGAGCGTGACGTTCGGCTTATAGGCGACAGGGATAGACACATCTGAGAGAGCCAGAGAATCTTCTACTGAACATGAAAGTAGGTCCGAACGTAAGTCCACAAGAACTTCTAAGTTGTGGCCAAATAAAGTGAATACTTCCACCGTTTGAAAAGTATATTATTCCAGATGAACTTGGGTTATTTTTATTTATATTAACCGAAGCGAAGCGAGGGCGGGCCGCTAGTTTCTCTATATAAGTAACTTTATTGTTGCCTAGTGCCCATATTAAAAGCCTAGAATTTGTGTAAGACTGAAATTTATTAATTATTTACATTAAAAATTTATTGTATGATATGTGTGTGGTAATTACCATGAAAAGAGTATTATTATAGATAATGAAAGAATCTTGTGTTTTATTAGTGAAGAATGCTAGTTTTAAGTTCCACGCAAGATACAAACAAGTCTTATATAAGCGAGTCTTTTTCATCGATATTTTTTCGATATAACGTACGGACATCACTAAAATTACTCACACACTTGTAAAATCACGCACACGTTGACATTTCCGTTTTGGTAACGCGGGAAAAAGGGAGTCTGTTGGTCTATTACGTTAGTTATATAAAGGTCTTTGCTTACAATATTGGCAAAGAGTTCCATTTTCAAAATTTAAACTTATTTTTTTATTATATTGTTTACAAGTAGCAAGATCTAAAAACTTTCAGTGTCGCCCTCGTATTCAGCATCAGAGTCATTTGTATTAATTATAAATTGGTCACTGTTATCGTCTATTCTATTTTCGTATATTCGAAAGTCTTCACATTTAATTGCGTGCTGACAAACTTTTTTGACTTTTTTCCAATCTTCTTGGCCAATCATATTGACTTTTTCTTTCAAAAGATTCTTTATGCTTGTCATATTCATGTCAACATTTCGCTGGGCTACGTATTGTTTTATTTCAGCCCATATATTCTCGATGAGATTGAAGTCTGGGTGGTACGGAGGTAAACGCAGAACGGAGTGACCATATGCAGCCATTATTTTATCTATAGAATATTTTATATGTTCTTGTTTCTTTTGCAAGATAATGTCGTAAATGGCTGGTTTGTTTTGGTTGTGGTCTACTGAGATGCTGTGATTTTTAACCAATCTATCATGTCTTGTTTCTTGGTATTAGAATTGGGCAGTTGTTCAATATATTTGTTGTGATATGGGGCATTATCAACAAACAACACTGAGTTGGTTGGCAAATTTGGAATAAGCTGATTTCTAAGCCGTTTTTCATAGTTCTCGCTAGTCATCTCTTTATGGTAATCGCCTGTTGTGTCTGTTGATGTGTACGTAAGCAACGCACCAGGTATACAGCCATTTTCACTACCGGCATGAGCTATAATAAGACGTTGCCCTTTGGAATTTGGCTTTTTAATCCCTGCGTTGCTAGAGTCTGACCAACCTTTCCCATTAACGTGCGACGTGTGTATGTACGTTTCGTCGATATAAACTATTTCTCTACCTTCATTTTTTTATTTTTTTAGGTTATCTAAATATTTTGTCTTTCTCAGTCGCACGTCATGCTTTTCCATTAAAGATTTTCGATTATCTTTGGTTTTACAAATCCTAAATCCCAATTTTCGTAGAATTTTTCGTAGCGTGAACGTAGAGCCCTTGAAATTTTGCTTTTCAAATTAGGGAGTTCTTTGAATTTAGAATGAAAGTCATAAACCATCCGCCTGATAACATCGTAATCAAAACTATCCGAATATAATTCAAAATTCTTTTTTGGTCTTTCTCTGTGGCGTTTCAAAGGGCATAAGATGGAGGTTTTTGGGGCTCAGGCTCGTTCGGTCCGTTTCCTAACATGTCTGCTTCCTAAAGTGGCAATCTTTCCACATTGACCGTTTCCTATGATGTCTACTTTTGAAAATGTCTGTTTCCTAAAATGTCTGCTTCTCAAAATCCCACATTGTCGCGGCTTAGGCTCGTTCGGTCCGTTTCCTAAAATTGTCTTCTTCACACTGTGTCAGTTTCCTATGTTGTCTACTTCTCAAAATGTCTGATTCCCAATTCTTTTTCCGGAAGGTACCGGAGCCAAAATGGCAAAAACGGAATACTTAGTTTAGTTTATTATAGTTTCGTATTGATTTATAGAGTAAACTTTAAGTAGGGACCTGTGTAAAGCATAAGGGTAATTTGAGCTTAGGTGCTAATGTACCGGAAGAGATATATTTTTTTGTCGTTCATATTTTGCTACATCACTTTCGTATAGATGCCCCGAAGTATCCCAGGCATGCTTATTTCAAGCACTTCCGGAAACTACTTCTTGAATTCAGGGACAAAAAAGAAAAACATTGTAGGAAACGGGTTTTAGAACACAAATAGTGGGCATTATAGGAATACATCGTAGGAATAGGACATCACAAGGAACGGATATTATAGGAAGCAGGTCAATTTCCGAAACGGACATAATAGGAAACGATCAGTCATTTCTTGGAAGAAGACCAGTAGTAGCAGACATGTTAGGAAACGGACCGAACGAGCCTGAGCCGTTATTGGTCGGCTTCTTTTAATATTATTCCTAATGTACATTTCGAAATCCCTGTTGCTTCTATCACCCGTTCTTGAAGTTTATTAAAATATTTACAATTGTCACTTTTCTTAAAAGTTTCCGCTCCGTATAATTTTCCGCGATTGACTATTTACAGGAATACCCTTTTTGAGACGTGTCCCCATTATAATCAAATATCGAAAATATCCACAGAAATAATACCTAAAAAATATGGTAGTATTAACGACTCTATATAGTTACAGACAAAAAAGACGACTGCACTCTTTGGGTGTTGGACTGCCAATAAATCCGTCAACCAAAGTAATTGACTCTGTCAATTTCTAATACACGATTTCGTCCGATTTCACCCTAAACACGAATCCTCTTCTAAGAGATCACGGACTGTACCTAATGACTATAAAATGTTGTTAGCTAATTAACAAGGTATCAATTAATGACAAAGTGTTTGGATAGCTGCTCCCATAGGGAACTGAATTAACCGACTTTGTTTACATTCGGTTTCACAACCCTTAACCCTTATAGTTTCGCCATGTCCCTCCGCAGCCTAGCTCTCAGAGACTCATAGTAGTAGAAAGTTGTAATTTGGCATGAATTATACATATTAGTCACTCCGACAAAGTACTATTTTTTTTTGTATATATTTTATTTATCTCGTCTACCCCATAGTGTGCGGTGTCATTCGATAGGTCTTTCAAAATATTGCGGGTTTGTGAAAACGATTTTTCAAATCAAAATTAAGGGATCCGTTTATGAAATATTAAGCTCTAAAGAGCTTTTTTTACAGTCATGTGCTCCACCCCCCCCCCCCACCCCCCCATACTAATCTAAAGAATGTCTTCTATGAAAGCGCATATATAACGAATTTAAAAGAAAATCTATCACGACGTAGGCTGGGTTTATAAAGATCCGTTATAAAGATTTCCGTCAGAAATGTCAAAGCTTGTATGAAGTTACTAAAGTTTGATCAGATATACTCATATTTACCAACGGGCCTTTATAAAACCAGCCATTAGTAGACTTGATTGGTAAGTTTTTATACCTAGTGGCTTTTGAGATAGTTTCTGTGTAGTAACGGCTTCGCAACCCTACACTGAGGTTTTTGAACATGTTATGTTTATCATGGGATTCTTTATCGTTTTTATTACAGGGCACCGAATGATGATTTTTCAAGAATTTTCTGAGGTCTACAGGGGTCAAGCTATAAGAAGACGTGAAAAATTGCTAGAGTGGATAAAAGGTAGAGTACCTATCTAGGTTGCAAATCAATAACTAGACATGCGAAAATAATTTATGCGTTAAGTCATTTTCTGCCAAATAAATATTCGGAATTCAGAAAATATGCCGTAAACTTAAGTTTTGCCTAACTGGCGGCTACATTTGGATATGCGTGATATAATTCGGCGACATCAAATTATGCGAGAACAGTTTCTGCACAAATACAATTCGGTTTAAACAAATTATGCAATATTAAAATATGACAAAAAAATATATGCGTAAACAGAGGGACCGCTTTTTTATCTGTGAAAACATTTGTCTTATGGAGTTTAGTAAGCATTAGTCAAAAAACAGACCCTATGCATCGCCGGATTGGACTCAAATCTCAGTAGGTAATCATACAATATTTGCGAATTACAGGCAATCAAAGTGGCTGGCAAAGTTGAAGTCCTAAGACGTAACTTTGCCTAGACGGTTATCTCAATAAATAATGTGTTGCTATTTGTAATAATATTTACTCGTACATGAGACATTGTGCTTGTCCCTGGCAGTCAAATTATTGCCATAGGCTTAATACTTTTTTTCACAGTCAACAGGCAAAGTTGTAGCAGGTTCAACCAAAACAAACCATACATACAAAAATATCGGCTACTCGGTTGGGCCAAAAAAAGACGCGTTATTTAAAAAACATAGTTTAACTAGAATCCACAAACACTATTTTGAAAAACAATAAAATAGGTAAACAATTTATGTACGAACTTACAGTGGTGGACATATAATTAGAAACAGTACATAAAACTTAGGTAAACACAGAATGAACTATCGTTATGAGTAAAATATATATTAATTAAATCACTATTAACTATGCCAGAATATAGCCAATGAGTTAAAAAACTCGTAAAATATTATTAAAAAATAAATCTGTTCTATCTTTAATTATTAAAAGAGTTTAAATATCATGATAGTTGAATTTCTATTACTGGCCGCTTGGATAACTAATTAGAAACAGGACCCACTCGCTCGCTCAAGTTTCCAAAACACTGCCCAATATTACTGGTGACCAACAGACAGACGCACAGTGGAGTGTTAGTAATAGATTTTACTGTTTGGGTACGCCACCCCAAAAAAATGGAAAAATGGATTTCTAATCCATAATAGGCCTTTTTTTTTAAGTTTCTTTACTATCTGCGTGTTGATTTTTATTAAAATGACGTACCTACACCTATAAAACTGCAAGTTGCTTTTGAAACTTATATTTTGATCGATTCTTTGAAATTTGGTGTTTTAAGTAAAATGATCCCCTTTCATGTGTATAAAATGAACCCTGGCATCGAATAACCATGTATTGCAGAAAAATCGGAGGTGGCGGCCAAGTCGGAGTTAGCTGCGAAGATGCGGGTCGCCAAAGGGTTTTACAGACTGGAAATGGCACCCCCGACCACGGTCGAAGAAATGCAGGTAAGGGGAGCTGAGGGAGGCACGACAAGTCTCGTCAATTCGACGGGATCTTTTTAGGGTTCCGTAGTCAAAATGGCAAAAACGGAACCCTTATAGTTTCGTCATGTCCATCCATCCGTCCGTATAACACTTCCGGAATGTTGAAATCTCAAAATGTTGAAGTTCTAAAATGTTGAATTCCCAGAATGCTGAGTCCCAAAATGTTGAATTTCCAGAATGTTAAGTAATAAAATGTTGAATTACCAAAATGTTGAAGTCCTAAAATGTTGAGTCCCAGAATGTTGAGTCCCAAAACCTTGGATTCCCAGAATCTTGAGTCCTAAAATGTTGAGTTCCAGAATGATAAAGACAAACAGACAGAGAGACAGCGAGACAGACGGACAGACGGACAGACGGACAGACAGACAGACTGCTACACAGACATACAGACGGGACAGACAGACAGACAGGCGGGATAGACAGATAGACAGACGGGGCAGACAGAGAGACAGACAGACGGGACTAGGCCCGCGTAAATACGAGTCAGGCAATTCCCGTTTACACCGAGCCATATAACATTAATGCTTTTCTGAAACAATGCCAGGAAATAATACAAATATATTTGTAAAAAGATTTGATAAAGAGTGAAGTGAGTGAAGAGTGAATTTTTAAGTCAGTGAAAAACAATTAAGATAATTTCACGCACAAAGGCGAACCGCCGCCTCTCCCGACCGCGCGGACAAGCATGGGCTCTCATACGTTTATTGTACTCGTAGGAGAAAATGAGGCTCTTTGCGTCTTCCTTTTTCAAAACAAAGAACTTAATAATTTCCGAGCATGTTTTAGAAAACTATTATTATTCAGTATACCTAGTCGGGTTATAAGTTTCTATTACTGAGATTTATTTCAATTTAAAAAATAAATTAAAGGAGGGTTTCATTAATCACCTGTATATTAATCAAAACTTTGATTTATATACATTTAAAATAAAAATAATGTAGCTTGAAGTATTCCCTATTGGGACTAGAAAATGATAGTTCAAATCGCGAAGTATGACGATAGAGAGTTCAAATTTGGTAACATATGAGCTTTAAGTTCTGATACACCTGTATTTCAAGGAACCAAAGATCTGTTTGTACAGTCAAGGAATTAAATTTGTCCCCCACCTTAGTTCCAAAGTCAATCTGACATTCTATAGCAATAAGGTTGAGTTTCTCTATATGACTTAGCATCTCTAATAATGACAACCGAACGGCATCTTCAATCAGATTTTCTTTGAAATGGGTAGCAAATTAACTTCCGTGACCGTACACCGGTCAATCTTGATGTCTCATTAAATCGACTTTACGATTTCACATGTTTTTGCAGAAATACGAAAACACACCAAATATCTTGCTTCATAAGCTGGAATTGAGTCTTTTTGAGAAATATAATTTTAAGAAGAGATAAAAAGTTACACTTTGCTACTAACACGATTTTCACTTTAGTCTTTTTTTAATATGTCGGCTTCGGTTTCAAAATATTTATAAACATTGTAGATAATTTCGCGTTAGTAGGGTGTTATTGGGGATTCTGGATCACCTCGCTGCGCTCGGACGATCCGGAATCCCCAATTGACCCAACTGACTATCTGCAGACCGCTCAATTAACCCATAATTAAACCTTATGTGGGTTTTTTTTTTTTTGAAATGTCTCAAGCTATCCGTCGGTTGTTGGCTTATTTGCTTCGCGACATAACTGAGCTAAATATATAGACAGACAGATGATTAATCAGCCCGATTTTTTGATTTAAAATACCACTGTCATCGCCGTCGGTTCTTGGCCCACGCCTTTGCTTGACTGGCGTAAAATCCACATTATTATTGTAAAATTTTCTTCCCACAGAATTGCCATCAAGTTGTCTAAATTATACTTGTTTTCTTCCTATGGAATTTCCGTCAAACAGTTATATCTGAACGGTTCAAGTAGTTAATCAATTATTGTATTACAAAGTCTATGCAAATACTTACATTTGTAGTGAGTTAGTAAAAAACACTTTTTCGTTTTTAAGAACAAAGTAAACTGTTTTTCGAGCGATAATACACGCATCTGAAATCGATCTGCATCGATTTTCCATGTCCCCCTTCGACTATCTTCACGATCAGGCACCAAAAAATATGTAACTTTACCACTAAAAGCGACTTTCTTTATCATTGTAGCATGATTAAATTTTAATAATATTGTCATTAGTGGTAGGTAGTCAACGTTGTTTAATAACGCTGGCTCACTATTTTTTGATTTAAAAAAAATGGGCTATTGTTATTTATACTATGAATAAAAGACATTAACTTAAAACATACTTTTATTTAAACACCACTTTCTTAAGCTAGTTACATTTCTAAGCGCACATACAGTTGGATGATATACAGTATGTAAACTTACTAAAACCATCTCTTTCAACCAGTTGATAGCCTAGTTGAGTTAAGTGTTTTACCACATTTTGTGCTAGTGTGTGTCGGATATTCTTAATTTTAGCATTGCATAAAAAATATAAAATCTTACCTTTTTAAAAGTCGGTTAACCCTAAAAGTATCATCCTGTGTGTAATGTTTACATCGTCGTCCAGTGCCCATGACACGATCCGTATGTAATGTTTACATCGTAACCGATTTTTGAACTTGCGTTCAGTGCATTATTTGTTGATTAAAATAACTTCTTTTTTCATACCTGTTTTACGCTTTTGTTAAAGTCAGTCAAATAAATAAAAAAGCAGCCAAATTATTTTCAATTTATCATAAACATTATCAATCCATGCCATTTAATTTACTTCAATTTCACTGATGTCACTTTATTGTCAATAGTTTTTTTCTTTATCATTAAAACAAAAAAGTTTGGCTAGCAATCAAATGACAAGACGACAATCAATGTGACGTTTCTTTATTACAAACAAAACATTGTAGTTCATGATGCCGCTGATTTTTAGTGCTGCGGAGATAGTAGATATGATTATTATTTACGGGGAGTGCAGAAATAATGGTGCGGCATCTCTTCGATTGTACGCCGAAAGATTTCCGCAGCGAAGACAGCCTACGGACTCGCGTGTAATTATAAGGGCGGTTACCAGACTGCGTAACAACGAGAGAGCGGTTCCGGTTAGTACTGGTGGCCCTCGTCCTCGTATTGACGTCAAAACGGAAGAAATGATCTTAAACCATTTTGCAGAAAATCCTGGCTCCAGCACTAGAAAAGCAGGGAGGTTGTATGATATTAGTCATACAGCCGTCCACAAAATTTTAAAACGGGACCAACAGCATCCATTTTCGGTGATCAAGGTACATGCGTTGAAACAAGATGATTTTTTACGGCGGGTGGACTATGCAAATTGGGCTTTAAGTAAGATTACAGATGATGCTCATTTTATCAGAAAAATAATATGGACAGATGAAAGTTTGTTCACAAGAAACGCGATGTGGAATCGTAGGGTTATCCACCACTGGGCACCAAAAAATCAAAACCCTCATGTCGGCCGCGAACTGGCCCATCAGACTCGTTGGTCATTAAATGTTTGGGCGGGAATAAGAGGTAACGACATCATTGGACCCGTGTTTATTAACGGGTCGAATAACGGGCAAAGATACCTGGAAGTACTGAACCAGTCAGTAAGCTGCTATGTGGACAATTTACCACTGGCCCAATTGAGAGAAACAAGGTACCAGCATGATGGAGCACCGCCCCATGTTGCTATTCAAGTGAGGCAAAGGCTGAACCAAATCTTCGGACGTCAGTGGATTGGCCGCTTCTCTTCGGATACTCCATGGCCGGCTCGCTCGCCGGAGCTCACGCCTCTGGACTATTTTTTTTGGGGTTGGGTCAAGCAGTTCTGGTATTTAAAAAAGAATCTAGGACGGAGGAAGAAATGAGGATGCGAATTGTACAAGCTTTCAACATAATCAAGCGACGTGCCCGGCAAAATCCAGATTTGATGCGTAGTGTTCACGAAAACAACCGCCGTCGCTTGGTTCAAATAACGGCTAATGGCGGACGCCACATTGAACTACGTCGTATTTAATCGTAAGTGTGCACATAGCTTTACTTACTTGAAATGACATTGCATGTGTTTGACACATTTGACCTTGACTTGATAACCGGGTAACAAATGTCACCATTGTAAACAAATAAAGGATGTTATAGGAACATGACTTAATTAAATTTTAATTTTCGTATTTTAATTGTAAATCTGAAAAAGCGTTAAGATTTCAATAATTTATATACCCTTACCTTATCTATCGCCTAGACATGCCCGGGTTCAAATAAATGGTTTTAGTAAGTTTACATACTGTATACAGTTAACCACATCTGTCGATAATCTATAATCTTCATATAAAGTGAACAATTTAGGACAGTTCATACTTTCTAAGTTGATAACATCATTATGATCTAAAATATTTTTAATCCAAGTTACTTTTTCCACACCCTTACAATAAATCGTCTTATCGATCAAAAAGTCTTGGATATGCATTAAAAAACTTTCATAGGGGATGAATCCATCACTCCAGTTTATTTTTCTATTTTTCTGAATCCACCATACTTGTTTGCGCTCTGTTCTAGAGAGATTGTACAATGGGCAAGGTGGTAGAACAAGAAGGTGTTGTATTTGATCATTGGTGGCAATTGCAATTTCTTTTACAATAAATTCATTATTGTCTCTTTTAAATCCTTGAACATCAACTATTGCTATTGATTTCATGTTAACTTTCGAACAATATTACTCAAAGGTTTGTACTCCACCAGGCGATCGTTAATTATTAAACAGTAAGCACTTGTATTGTCTGGAATATCCTTTGAAGTTTCGATTTCTAAACGGACATCAACTGGCCCAGTTTTCAAATGCTCATTTTGTCTTGAACAATCAATCACGAATAATGGCGCCTTTTCTTTAAATTGTATAAGATCAAGCAGCGGATCTATTGGAAGGTTATAAAACGACTGACGAAATTTCGCATACATATCGTATAATATACTGTATTGGTTTTCATCAAACTTCAAATTAAGAGCATCATAATTATGGATAATAATGAGAATTTAAAAATAAAGTCACATTTTTAAGATTACAGTGATCAAATACGGCATTATCTTTTAGTTTGTTATTTTTTCTATTAGTTTGTAACCCAAAAATTACATATCGGGGCTTTTCTAGCTGAGAAGTGGTTTTTATAGACCAAGAATGGTTGGTAGTCTTTGGTAATAATGGATATTCATAAAGATCCCAATTCCTAAATGCAATTTGCATAGGTTTGTCTTTTTCCAAATGTTTTAACTAACCAAGCCTTTGCTGGTCTGACACTTTGATATGCGGCATGCGCCATTGCACTTTCTGTATGCTAATCTCTACCGAATCATCTAATTCGCTTACAACACTGTTCAAATTTGTACTACTTCTGTTTAGTATTAACTCATGTTTACAATTAATGATAAATTTTTTAAAGTCCTCCGCAAATCCCAATAGTTTATTAAGTGGCAAGAGAATGCAAAATCTGCCATCATGATCATTAAACCCATCAACGTGCCACCCCCACATCGCAGCAGCTTTACTTTCCCCATTATTCATAGAGACTAAAGACTTCATCGTTGTCGTGATTCCAACATTTCTAATTCGATCTATTTCAACACCATTCATCTCATATCTTATGTCTTGAAAAAGAAAGGATATCGCATTATTTGTTAACTTAACTTTCTTTTCCTTACTTTTACCACTAACAGCATCTTTAGCTGATACAGAAAAAAACCCTTCTATATATAATGCGCTAGCAGAAGGTAAAACGTAAATATCTTGTTGATGGATAGGTATTCGTATTTCATCATTTTCATTGAAGCTGTTATTGTACGGGTTATAAGTATGGGTTTCATAACTTTCAATTGAGTTATCGAATTGCGGACCATCGGCTATTTGAAGGATGTTCATATTTTTAATCCAAGAGCGCGAAGAAACTCTTTATTACTCTTTGTTATTGCTGTAACCTGTTTACGTCTAGCTCTTTTGACGCTATGCTTGATAGTGGGGTTACAATGAGTTTGTCTTTGTATTTTGTTACCAAGATCATCATTAAAAATTATCATTTTAATTTCCGTAAGTGAAAACTTATATTAATGTTTTCGTTATTAAAATTAATTAGATTTCCTTGTAAATCTAATATTTTTACTGTAATGGATGAAATGTGTTTCTTCTTAAGATGAAAATAGATTATATTTTTAGGTACTTCAATTATTTGATATCCAGGTGGGCTGTTTAGCACGAATTCATGAATTATATGCGCCGGCAAACCGTTCGTATAGGAACCCTGAACGAGGTCACATTCGATCCGTATCACAGACGCGGGTATAATGCATACAGGGTTGACTGACTCATGCCATTTATTCGGATCTAACACACTCTCTGAAAACCCCAGTAATGCCCCCACACTATTCTTTACCTTAAAATTAATTGGCTCGCTACAGAAAATAGAACATTTAGAAGTATTGTTGTTAGGCAAGATTTTTAACTCACATTTTTTCAGGTTACTTTTTAAATATTCATATAAATCAAATAAGTCATATACCCCGCAAGGAATTTGAATATGCTGTTTGCCGCAAGCAAATACATTGTTACTGATAGTAATATTAGGAATTGAATTAAATGTTGAAAAATACAGTAGGCCGCACTCGTAATTGTAATTGTCTTCTAATATTAAAGGAGTATTTAATTCTGTTCGAAGAATGGATTCATTTCCGGTGATTGTGAATGTAATAGACATTGTTATGAACTAAATTGATTTTTGAAAGCGTAAGCTATTTATGTAGATCCCAAAACGAGTTTAAAAAGTCTATACACAAGTGCCCGCAAATGTAGGGATGAGACTTTTGTTTATTAACGTAATTATAAAAAATATTTAAGCCAACATATCTTAAAAATTCTTCTGGTGGTTTTAAATTACCGTAACTGTCGAAATATTCGATGTAATTGTTTAATTTCGCATAGGCTACCCAATGAGTGCCAGGATTCTGGTTACTATCAAGATTGATAATGCCGCATTCATTTTTTAATGGATGTTTTGGTAGCTGATCTCGCATAAACACCCCTCTAAAATGTGGAATTTCCTTGCAATGTTTGAGTATGTCGATGTTTGTTAACGCCCGTTTAGGTAGCCTATGTATTAGTTTTTTTTATTTTTTAAATAAATTCCTAAACCACTCTTGTGCTCTTTAAGAAACAGCCCTCTTCCTAAACTTAACTCCTCCATTTTTCGATTGTGCCTCTTAAGTTCTTGAAAACGTTGTTTGGCTGACTTAATAGCTTCTACCGCTCTAGCAATACCAGCTGCACCTCCTGCTAAACCACCTGCCGCAGATAATCCGGCGAAAATTGGGATTAGGGGCAAAACTCCTCCAACTTTTGGCACAGGTATCACCCGCGGAATGTTTACTGAAGTATCTGAATCCGAAGCTAATTCTCGTGCAACGGCAACTGCTAACTCTATGGCTGCTTTTTTGCATGTAGGTTTTAACTTTTTAATATGTTTCTTTGTGAGAGAAACAATGTTTTTAAATGTGTTTTTAAAACCAGCGCCAGACTTGGTTTTGCGTGAAGGAGTGAAAGATATTTTTCTTTTGTTCTTTCCATTTGGTTTAGGTTTTGATCCTACCATTATTTTGTTAAATTTTTAATTAAAATAATTAGCAAATAAATGTTCTTTTTTTCTATTTTGTTCCAACAAAATACTCTGTCTTGTTTCAAGTGCAGAGTTAAAATGCGATTAAGCCACGATGACCACTGCTTATAAGATTTCCGATTTATCAATCCAACAATTTTCTTGCGAAGATAAACCTAACCATTTTACATATAATTTACGACCGCTTTTCCTTAAGATTTTTTCTACAAGATAAATGTTTTTATATTTAGGTTTTTGCAATTCTTGAGCATAAAATGATCCTAAAATTGGTCGATGTCTAGCATCTTCTATGACAAATGTTACTGGGTTTGTATTTTGTACTTTCGTAATAGTAAATATTTCAGTAGACCAATTTGGAGTATATCCTTTTTCAAATGTTCCTTTATATTTGCTAATACGAACGGCATCTCCGACTGCAAATTTATTTTTCGCCTTTTTTGAACTCTTTTTTAGCAAAATATTTTTATATTTTTTAAGTACTGCACATTTATTATTTTCACAGACTTCACTTGGTTTAAGACCTATTGTTCTATGTATGGTATTATTATATACATTAATTACGTTCGAAAGCGTGTCCCCTATCCATTTATAGTTTCCTTGTAAACTAAATTGCTTGTACAATTTATTCTTGAAAGTCCTTATGAATCTTTCTACTATAGAAGCTTTTTTGTAGAGTATGTTGAGTAATGGTTTATTTTATGCAAATAAATGTTCTTTTTTTCTATTTTGTTCCAACAAAATACTCTGTCTTGTTTCAAGTGCAGAGTTAAAATGCGATTAAGCCACGATGACCACTGCTTATAAGATTTCCGATTTATCAATCCAACAATTTTCTTGCGAAGATAAACCTAACCATTTTACATATAATTTACGACCGCTTTTCCTTAAGATTTTTTCTACAAGATAAATGTTTTTATATTTAGGTTTTTGCAATTCTTGAGCATAAAATGATCCTAAAATTGGTCGATGTCTAGCATCTTCTATGACAAATGTTACTGGGTTTGTATTTTGTACTTTCGTAATAGTAAATATTTCAGTAGACCAATTTGGAGTATATCCTTTTTCAAATGTTCCTTTATATTTGCTAATACGAACGGCATCTCCGACTGCAAATTTATTTTTCGCCTTTTTTGAACTCTTTTTTAGCAAAATATTTTTATATTTTTTAAGTACTGCACATTTATTATTTTCACAGACTTCACTTGGTTTAAGACCTATTGTTCTATGTATGGTATTATTATATACATTAATTACGTTCGAAAGCGTGTCCCCTATCCATTTATAGTTTCCTTGTAAACTAAATTGCTTGTACAATTTATTCTTGAAAGTCCTTATGAATCTTTCTACTATAGAAGCTTTTTTGTAGAGTATGTTGAGTAATGGTTTATTTTATGTAATTTAAGTAATGACTTTAATTTTTTATTATAGAATTCAGTTCCTAAATCAGTTTGTAAATTTTCGGGGATCCGATTTGTTTGTAACAAATCACAAAAAGCTTCAGTGATGTATTCCTTATTCTTTTTCTTTAATGGGTATACCCACGCATACTTAGAAAAAGTATCAATAATGGCTAAAATATACTTATAGTTTAAATTTTCGTTTGAAACACATTGCATATCAATAAGGTCGGCTTGCCACAAATCATCTATATCTTTCATCACTACATGCCTTCGAGGAAAGTTTTTCCGCGCTTGCGTATGTATTTCGTTTACCACAACCTCTTTACTCATTTCATGTATTTGTTTTTAAATGAAACTGATTCAATACTTTGCTGCAGGCTATTTACTTCTGTTTCTAGCTGGATTAACGCTTGATGAATTGATTTAATTTAATTTAGCATAGTATCTGTAGTATTGTCAACATACTTTTTTGTGACATAGTCCTCTGGATCAACAGGGTTTCCAATATGTTTAATTATCTTATTTTTTGCATCGAAATAATCGCCAACATTTATAAAAGCCAGAGGAGGTTCATTATAATTATTCATTTTTTGTTTTTTTAACACATGGTGTCCAAACTTATCTACATTCATGTTCAACCAACGCAACGAGACTGAGTCAACAGCTGGTTCTGAGGTCTTTTTATTCCTTAATGATACCCGCTTCTTTTAGTTCTTCTATGATCGAAATTATTTCATTATCATGGTTAGTGTTGCCAGCATCTTTAGAAGCAATTAAAATTTTTAATCGTTCAATCAACTCATTAGGATCATCCCAATATACAAAATCCGTATTTGAATAATATTTTTTTAGAGAAGGCAGATTACCCCCCCGTTTTTCTAAGTTCGGCTCTTGAAATCTTCTTGGTTTAATAATTTCACAGTATTTCATTCCTGAATTACCTTGTATCTGACCTTGAGGGCTAAATCCTCTCTTATGGACATTCGTGTGCACCAAAATATCCTTGTATGTTATTTTATCTTTCTCATTTATTATGTTACAATTTGGTTTACTTTCAAATAAAAGCTCTTTTAAACCAGGCGTTAATTCATAGTTTTTATCATTTACGTTAATCGTAGATATTTTATTAGGTGAATTCTCCCCATAAGATTTAAGTGTCACAGGTGAATTTCCTATCAAAAGCGTTTCACCATCATGTCTCACTCCAAAGGCAACATTAAAAGGTTTATCTGGAACTTGCAAATAAGAATTTTCGCTTCGAGGGCTTCTTGCTCTTGCTACATTATTTACCATTTTAGTGGGAGTTTTTGATTCGGGTATATTTGAAATATTTATTTTATCCTTTTTTATACCATCCAAGTTTGTATCATCTGATAATATATTTTCATTATACGAAGTTTTCTTAGGGGAACTATGAAGGAACATCATGGTTTCTAACGGATCGGTTAATGGTTTCAAACATTTTTTATTTCTTAATTCTAAGTCATGCTCCTCTTGCCGCATTTTTTTTAACTTGTTTTTAATATTCCTTACAGATTCAATTAATTGTGTTTTTATATCTGCCTCCATGGTTAATCAATAATGCAGTCTTAAAACACCTCCGATGTATATTATTGCTCTAAGTAAAGTGAATTCATTTTTGTCGACATTTATATTTATTCAAAATTTACAAAAACATCGAATGACTTTCTATATCGACCATTGTTTAATTTACAATCTTTGTTAATTATGAGACATGCATGCGAATCTTTCCATATATTTGCTGCAAGCAGTTTAAATTTTTCCCAACTCATGTCAGAAGTTACATGCTCGCGATATATATGTTTTAAATTGATATCATCTTGTTTAAAAATTATCAAAAAATTTACATTGTCTCGTATCAATTGCTTTAGAACTTTAGAGTATGTCTGTGTTAAATAAAAACAGTCTATTCCTTTATGCCTTCCCATACAAAAGTAACTACGAATATTACTCTGATTTTCGCAAGCTACGTCATCAAAAATAAAAATTGATTTATCCATCGCCTCATGAGGAGGGATTACCTCTTTTTCATCGTGGGTCATAAACAGTTTAATTTCGGGAATTCTTTTGAGGACTTCCTCTAAAAACCTATATTTAGGTTGAAAAGTAGTCTTAGAGTAAATATAAACGTTTCGAAATTTTAATCCATTCTCGTGAAGTAATAAACTTAACATGATATTTGTTTTTCCACAATTCGACGGTCCGCATATTATACATCGAATAGAGTTGGGTAAAAGTATGCTATGATTAATATTAGTAGATTGAGGCTCAGCACTTATTTTTCTGATTTCTATTGACATGGGCTGTTTTATGAATTTCATTTTGCTTTCTGACGACTAGTATTTTAAAGAAATTGTGAAATCTAGCAATGCATTCCCGGGGAGGATTGTTTTGAAGTGCAGACTGGGGTATCTGACTATAGGTGCACATACTTTAATATTTTACTTTTTAATGTTTAGATACGCGTTGCATGGTTAACTTCATTATATATACTATGCATTTATTAGTCTTTTTCTCAGTTATATAGTTTTCAAAATATATATCTATACATAGATACGTTTTATGACCTAGAAAGCGGGGTTTATTATAATGAAATGTATTTTTTTCGTAAGTTGGCCTGTCTGTATAGGTACTTAAGTAAGACAGCAAGTTTAGACATGCTAAAAAAATATGGGCATGTGTATGCATGTATGTATGAGTAGAATGTTTATAAACACAGCTAAGCGAAGTAATGAGCAAGTAGTTTCTCCGTACCATGTAAGGAGATCATGTTTGCTTTGCATTATATTTAAAGTATTTTAAATATCAAAGAGTGTTTAGGACTAAAATGTGTGATCAATTTGGGATAAAGGTAATTTAAAATTAAGGTATAAACGTTAAAATTGTTTTAACACCCTAAAGGCGCTTATATCATTTCAATCTTAATATTTATGAATGTCAGCGAAAGTATAAAGTTTGATGTTTTATTTTCAATAAATTCATTTCTGTCGAAGATCTTCAAGTAAGCGCCAGTCACAATATAACTTCAACCACGTCGCGAATTCCACTCGTAGAAAAAAAATGGTGAGTATCTTTCAAACTGAGCGTTTTCTTATTTAACTAAATATTGAACTTTTTTAAATAATGCTTAATTATTTTTTGTTGCAGATGTCAAGTTCTCAATCTATTCACCTCGAAAGAGAAACCAGCATTTCACCTCCACTATTTTACTCGCAATCTAAGGATCCTTTTTTTGGTTACTCACAAGATGTGGATGGTTATCTAAAGTATCAGGATGTGCTTTTAAATCCCAGCAAAGATATTCCCGCGCAAGATGCATCGAAAGTTTTGGAAAAAAAAGCAAAACAAAAGACAGTGAAGAGAAAAACCAAAGTTGTCGGAATTCGTTTAACTTCACATGTTATAAAGAAAGTTAAGTCAGGGAAGCGATTAATTAAGATAAGTATATCAAATTTGGAAACCTCCGACGAATCCGATGAGGTTTCGGCCCAATATGTCGTGACAGATACGAGTGATGAACTACTTAATGCGAGTGAAGGACTAGTTGACAAGATAGTGAAAAGGTTAAGTGATGTGATTAGATCCTAAGTTGTTTACCCTGTTAACAAATGTAAGCCGTAAATAAAGGAATTTAATCGAATTGGTTTTTCTTTCACACTCCATATTAATGAAAAATAAAATAAAACACAGAATTTGTTAAATAAGTTTTATATTTCATGATATATAAGAAATTAGACAAAATATAATTATAAATGGTCTTAAGCAAAACTTACTGGCTAACAGATTATTTTAATCATATTACTGATATTATAGACTAAAACAGAGAACTTTTATAACCCCAAGGCAAAGTAGAATAGCAATCTGCCAGAAGTTGGCGTTTGTCATCATTAGCATTTAATACTAGTTTATTCATTTTCTGAGTATACAGTTTATGACTTTTAGAGCGAATAACATACATGTCATCTCTTAAACATTCATTAAAATTTAAAAAAAAATTATATTTTTCAATATCAAGTGGTTTCGTTACCGGTTTCCTAACTCCTTTAGCTTTTTTTACTGCGGACTTATTAGACTTTATACAATACAATTTAGCCCTGAGGCCTACAAATTCAGATATAACATCCCCACTCATCTCATCTTTGAAATATCCAGGTATTTGCATATTCATTCTCGGTAAACCATAAATATTGTGTGAATCAAAATTACTGGTGTCAAAGTATTGAATATGATTTTTCATATCTTGGTAAAAGTCATTTGTATGCACAAAATACAAAAGGCTATCTGTATCTGTATAACATAGCTGTATATTGGACCCATAAATACGTTTCATAACAGAATAATGAAATCTATATAGATGACTTTTAGCAAGTTTTTAGTATAGTGAAACCAAGGTATATCGGTCTATCTAAAATAACTTTAGTAGGCTCTAATTGTACAACAACTAAGTTTTCTGATAAAACAGAAAAATTCTTGAAATTTGGGGCACTTATGTATTTTTCAGCACCACACAATTTATTCGTCTTATTATTATTATCTTTCCAGACGTTAACAAGTTTCACGTCGACTTGTTTTCTCTTATTTTCTATAGTCTTACCAAAAATTGAATTGTTTTGTTTTTTAAATAAGTCTTTCTCAAAAGTTGACTTTGCTCGCTGTCTTAGTGAAGTGTTTAGTTCAATATAGGGCTTTAAAAATGATCCTTGTTCAAAACTAAGTATTCTATGAATTTTCAGTAGCACTAGACCATGTTTTAAACATTCTTGCAAATGCACGTAATGAATCACATATTTATATTTATCATAAAGATTCGCAATTAATTTTGTAGCTTTCCCTAATGGAATGGGAACTTTTAACTTTTCTGCTGCAAAAGGCAAATCGGAGTGTGCATTATGTATTTGAGGAGGATAGTGCAAGTCCACTTCAAGAATGAAACCGATATCATTGCGGCGGGATACATTATTGACATCAAAATTAGAAATTTCAGTATCATTCAAAAATTTAAAGTTTCCCATAGGTAGCATTTGCATCATAGCATGTCCGTATAAATTTACACAATCTAAGTATGCTAAAAATGTATCAGACGCTTCAGGGTCGTAATTGGCTAAAAATTTATTATTCGCTTTAGCATAGCGCAAAGAACACTGGGCGAGACCTCCTCTTATGCCTTTCTCTAACATTTGGTATATTTCGATGTCTGATATTAAATCTAATTTAACTCCCGTGTATAACAACATGGCATCCCAACTTAAAGATGGTGACGAGACATAATAACAAGGATCGAGATTATAAAAATTTAAACTCATACTCCTAAACTTTTCAAAAACGTCGCATAACAATAAAACATCGCATTTCAAGTAAAAATCGGTGTACTCGCCTAAATTTTTCATTTCAAATGTATCCCAAACAGCCATAGCTTGATTATAATCTTCGTAGAAATATATTCAGATGTAAGATTATTAAAGAAATGCCTTCTAGCAGGTAAATTAGTTTCATCATATCGGTCCCAACAATCAATGTAATCGTAGCAGTAAACACCTTTTCTTCGAGCCAAATCGAATAATTTGTCATCATTAAAAAAAGTTCTTAAATTGACAAAGTCTATTGGATCAAGTGTTTCTACTAGATCACCTAAACTCGAGCTAAGAAAGTTAAAAGAATCGATAAATTTTAACTGTGCCACATTTTGTGCATCTAGGGGTACAAATTTTGTAAAAGAAATATATTTCTCTTTATTTTTTGGTATGAGATTAATTCGCCCGCAAATATTAGATAATTCATTTATAAATAAATGACAATCATAGCCAGAAAGATTGTGAAATATTATTGGAATAAACGGGCATTTATAACAATTCAGGTTGCAGGAATTATGAGCTGCCCCTCTGTATTTTCCAGTAAAATGATCATGGTCCATAACAATTTTATCTTTTGGATTAAAACTGTTCTTGCAAATATGACAGCATGTGACACTATCAAACGATTTTTTTTCTTCTTCAGATAATGGGGTCATCCCCCTTTCCATAGCTAATATTTCATATAATCTGTGCACGTCCTTAGATATTGATTCTACGAACTTTTGAGAGCAATTTGGACCCCGATATGATACATAGTCGTTCAACTCTGGATTGGATTTACAGCAAATAAAATAAGCAAAACATGTAGCTTCGTGAATCTGAATATTTTCTGTTAGTGAACAATTACTTTTGTCGGAATACTCTCGAAGCAAACATTCAAAGTCTCCATATATTACTATAGGTATTCTTTGAGATCTTTCAAAATTCGAAAAGCAAAGTTTTGTATTATTATCAGGAAGAATGGTTTGAGTCCTTGCACAATTATGGTTGGATAATTTTTCACATGTATCAAAATACATAAAACATTCATCACAGAGGTGAATTTTAGCTTTATGTTTCGACAGCTGCGGTCGTAAAAGCTTTGCAAAGTTCTTAATTAAACAAAAATGTTTTTTCCCATCTTTACTCAACATCAGCAGGTTAGCATGATTTTTTTTGCGATCTAGTGTTTTGTATAAAGGACCTGTGACAGTGTTGTTTCTTTCCAAACCATAAATATTGACGCTTACGTGAGGATTTTGTTTTTCAAACCATTTAATATCTTTAAAAGTAGGTGGGAATGACATATCCGAAATATTAAACAGCTTAAAATAGTGAGAATATGATGTCACCCTGTTTGGATTATGTTTGGCAGGATAAACTTTAGCAATTATACTCCAAAGAAAGCAATACTCGTCATTGTTTTGTATATTAAGACAAGCTTTTATGTTCTGAACTCTTTTTGGAAGAGGGATGTAAGAGCCTGCTCGCAAAGGATTGTATTTGGCGATATTAAGTTCCAAATGACTAATCGACTCGATTGTCCATCCTGATTCGGAGAGTTCAAATTCGGAGCACTTAGTAATGAGAATATTCGCTAGTTCTTGGAACAGTTTTAGTATATCAGAACTTTGAAATACTGCGATATACTTTGTATTAAAAGATTTCAAAGATGTCTGATTATTTTTAGGTAGTGTATAATTTATAAAAAGTTCTAAATTAATTTTTAATGCTGTGTGTTTATTTAACATTTTTTGTATAAGATTGCGAACAGTTAACGATATTTCAATGAGAAATAATTCAGGCGTGATATAGCTTGACTGGGCATTCATCCTATAACTAACTATCCGACTCTTAAATGCATTTGCTATTAACTGCACATTATCAAATTCTGTTCCAAGTAAGCAGTTAGACTTATGTGTACTAGTTTTCATATGTGATGATAATCGGGAGACCTGTACTCGACAATCGGTGCAGAAAACAATATTTAATACTTTTTCACTTCAACCTAATTTAAAATACTGGACTGGACTTGGTTTACTTAGTTTTCACTGCTTATTGATTTATTATATTGCTGATATAGTATTTAACTTTCGGATTTTTTGACTTTTATAATAACACTGAAATTAAAAACATTCAAATATGATTACACACATTGTTTATTGAATACAGCCAATGAATAACTTAAAGAAACAAAAACAATATTTGCGGCTATAGTTCTGATTAGATAACTCGAGTTTTAAGCATTTGGGTTTTTGGCATTTATAATGCTGCAAAAACACATACAAATTAACAAATCAAATTGAATATAAAACTAAGAAAATTATGCGCGTCTATAGTTCTGATTTAGTATTTCAGTATTCAGTATTTGACTTTCGGATTTTTGACATTTAAAACACTGGAAAGGACACATGCAAATTGTCAAATCAAATATACACTACTAAGTAAGGAATTCGCGAGATAAGTGTTGATAAATGCAGTTAAGAATATGCATCTCTGATTTCTTATTTCAGTATTCAGTATTTGGAATTTGGATTTTTTTGACATTGATATAATTCTGAAATAAACACGAGCCAAAAAAATTTTTAATTTAATATGAAACAAATGGGCATAATTATCGGATTATTCTATCCGTCCTCAGGATAATTCTGACAACAAATAAGAAAACATTAATCTATTTAAGCATAATATAACTAATTATAATTACCAATATATGATTATAAGCGGTACTATGCTTCCTACCTTTTTCGCTGGGGCAGTAAAGTTATAGAGAGGGTATTATATAAAAGTTATTGAAACTTATTGGAAGCATGTCAATAGATGTTGTTTGGGTACAAAATTGGCTGAATTGTTTTGAATTCGTCTTTCGCCGAATCAATTAATTTGTGTAGGTTCTGCCACACGGGCGTATTTTCATCAACCGCGCATTTGTATGTGACGAGCGAATGCTTCCAGCGGTCGGTGAGCAGCGACTCGACTTCGCGGCTGTTGTAAACGCGCAGCTCTACGTAGTAGGCACCGCGCCGGGTGGGGTCGCTCTGCAGCGTGTAGCTGGAGCCGGCGCGTCGCGACAGGAAGCTTTTCAATATTGAAGCCCTCACAGGCGCCAGTGACGGCCCGCGCTCTTGTTCATCCTATAAAAAAGTATTTAAAATGACTAATATCCATAGATAACTATTCGAGCTGAAAGGGGGTTTATAAAATTATTACTTAATACCGCGAGGTATAATTCCGTAAGTGATGCATATTTATGTATAAGTAGGTAATCAATAATCATATCTTCGATCAACTACTATGTATTTAAATATAATTTCAAAAACATGGATTTCTTCAAGCTTTTAAGCTTCACAATTAACGGGGAGAATCGAAATAATAAAAATAAAATTACCTCAGAATCGGGGAAGATATTGTATTTACGCTTTCTCTTAGCCGACGTGGAAGTTGAGGCCACCGGCTGCAAACTCGCGGGCGCCTCGCTCTCTGACTCTGACTCGGAGCCGAAGAGGTCGCGGGCGGTCGGTGGCGACGTCACGCTTGGTAGACTTGCCGCGATGGTTTTTCTGCCCTTGCTAGTAGTCGATTTCACGGATGTTCTAGGCTTGCTCTGGACTCGTTTTTTAGTTACAGCCGGCTCGAGTGGAGTTGACTGAATGTAACTCTCCACGTCCGCAAAGAAGGGATTGTTGGATGCCCTGAAATAATTAATAAAACGTTACATATTAATTTAAGTGTCTAGTAGAGAAGCCACAAGAGTTCTATAGGTCCTAAGGAGGTCTATTTCGACATGAAAAGGCTTAGACATCGTGAAAGGTTCACGAGCAACCCATGAGACAATTTAAAATAAAAAAAGAATTAACTGAAAAATAATTATGCTTTTTTGCTGGTTTAAAATTAGGATGGTATAAGGGTTTGGTGATGAAGCAGTCATCGTAAAGTTCAAATAAATAAAATAAATTAAGTTTGCACTTACATACTTGATTTCTTGATTTTCCTGAAGGCACGACACGACACTTTAACCACACTTATCAACACTTATCTCACGAAATTCCTTATTTAGTAGTGTACTTGAGGGCGCAGGTGATGATTATAATGTGATTGGGGCAGATCATGTCAATATATAGGGTCGATTTCTAAAGCTGCATCCATCAAACATATTCCTCAAAGAATAGAACTTGAAAAAAAACATATTAAAAATATTTAGTGAAATATCGTCTTTACGGTATCAGCGCATAAAGTAGACATTTGATAATAATATTTTAAGCCATAAATCTCCAGTATGCATGCACTCCCTACTGCCCCATTTTTGGTGCGGTCTCAGATTCGCGAGCTCGGCGCCTGCAATTTGAGACAACAATCGTAAAAGGAAGGCGTATGTACTTGCGCTTCTGGAGGTACTGTTAGGGATTTCAGCTAAGATTGGTGATCAATAGAAATGTATATAGTCAACCAATTTAACAGGACCTACATTTTTCGGGGTATCACTTTATACTGGTATACATTTAAGTAATAGATAAACCAAATTAAATTGATTCTTGGTGTTTTTAAAATGTATAAATTACTAACTAACTTTAATACATATCATATATTTTTTAAGAGTAATAATGTACAAGATTAACGTACTAATGCTAACTTCTATCAGCGTTGAAATAAAATATCTACGGCTTAGGTATCAAACAGACATAATTAACAATGTTATAACTTAATAGTTCCAGTCGATTTATTTATTAAAGTTTCAGTTCACCATAGGATTTTTTACTTTATTAAAGACTGCAATTTCATTGAAGTATTCTATACAAATAACATCACCAACGCCATCTTACGCTAAACAATAACATTAGCGAAGTACTTAGTTACACTGCACTGGCGCAGCGCGTGAGTCACTTTGTTATCCGATTAGCAAATGTTAAGTACCTATCTTTCTTAATAGATGTCATAACAATCTCTCATGACTTGAATAATATACAAATGTTGGAATAATTAGTGTAATTCACTTTAATCGACACTTATAATAATGAGGTTTTTAATAAGAACTATAGAGAGCTTGAAATCAAACAAAGTTTGTAGTTATTATTTTGATTTGACAGTAATCATTGAAGAAGATCTAAATCGCGCTATCAACGTTTTTACGATCGGAAGTATATATACATTAGCGTTCTAACAGTATCTTGGTTGAGTAAATATCAGTACAGAGGAGGCGCCCCTTTGGAACATATCGAAAGACCACCTTGTCCTTAAACAATTAGTATGGAATTGGCCACTCCAGAAAACTGTTAGCGGGACTATCCTACATTAGTACGGTTATCGGAAAGTGTTAATGGGAACAAGTGAAATGTGAAAGACAATAAGAATTGAAAATGTGAAAGAAGGAAAATAAATTTATGAAAAATAAACCGGAGTGCCGTAAACCGATTGAAACAGAAATAAGTTAAATTGAAAATTATATACGGCACTCCGGTTTTGCTTCTTTTGTTGGAGAAAATTTTGTCAATGAAACTGGTCAAACCTACATTGCGACAGTATCAGCCGAGATGGAATTCTGTATCACTCGATCGATGGGTCAATTGGGGATTCCGGATCGTCCGAGCGCAGCGAGGTGATCCAGAATCCCCAATAACACCCTACTCGCGTTATTGGCCTCGTAAAGGTTTCCCTTTTTTCCTAAAGATGCCATAGTAAAACAAATGGTTTTAAAATTCGGGGTTTTAACAACTCTGTATACAATATGTTACAAAATACCCAGCAAAAAATATAATAAATTATCAAAGCCAAAAATATTGTCAACCCTAGTAAGTTGTCATGGCAGGGAACCGGAGTTAGCGTAGACTATTTAACAGAGGGGCCAATCTACGTATTTTAATAATTGACAACTTTTGTGTGTTTTATGTATCCACAAAGGTTTGCTATCTCATTCATTTCATATTCATTCATAGGATGTCATTATGCCGAAACACTGGCTTCAACATGACGGTGTTTTCTGACGGAGTATTACGATATGATTTTATGCGTAGGCCATGAAGATAGCAATTCAAATCGTGCTTGCGAACTGTATCGATGGAAGAACCCCCGCTGAACAGCGACGGCTGCCTTCGTACCAGTGTTTTCTCAATATGTCAAGAGGCCTACAAACGATTGGCTCCTTTCATTGGTCTACTGGAAGTGCACGTCAAAACACAGTCGATGCCAGGCATGTTAAATTAGTGGAAGAGCATTTTGAAGAAGAGCTAACCACGAGTACGAGGGGAGCCGGAGCAAGATTCGGTATTAGCCATGTTGCAGTTTGGCGAATTCAGCGAGACGACAATCGTCACCCTTCTTATCACTATCGCCGTACACAGGAGCTGATACCCTCTGATAACTGTGCTCTGCGACGTACACAATTAACTTACCTGAAAGTTTTCTTCAAATATATATTGGGAATTGTCAGTAGTTATTGCAGAGGCAGCTAATGATTTGGCTGGTTGAGTTTTAAAGAACAGATTAGACAGTTCTGAAGCCTTCGTTATTCTCAACTGCCGCTGTTTCCAGCCCACAGCACTGACAATAATTGAAATTATCTGTTAGAATATAATACTCAATTAATAATCCTGTACCGATTAAAATACACTGTGTGTGTAGCGTACCTAACCTCATCTAACCTAACCTAACCTAACGAAGTTTGAGGAGCAAATTGACGGAACGTTTTATCCTACATATAAAATAATTTATATAAAAGTTTTACAGCATCCCGGAATCCCGGAATTTGTATAATATTTTTAAGAAGCCGACGCCATATTCGCTTAACCTTTTTCGGGATGTTGCAAACATTAGGTAAATATTGTACCGAATATTATTATCGGGTCTCAGAGAAAATGTATCTAACCGCTTACCGAGTATAATGTTGTCTCATTCCACACATCGACTTGCAAATACATTTAATTCGTAAAAAATGCATACCACTGGAAGTATATAAGTAACTACTTATTATTTGAATAAATACAGAAAGTCTTACAACGCACATTAAAAGAAGAAGAAACTTCATTCAAAATTCACTTAATAAAATACTAAAATACTCACTATCTTTACGAAGAGCCCTCGCTGTATCCATTTTCCACACCGATGACAATATTTGCCAAAAAAAAAGGGTATTCGGCTGTTCACAAAATAATTTATTTATCATCACACAAAACAACGACGAATGACATGCATTTTATGAAATATACTAAATACAAGCGATTTTCGGCATTGCAGCGTCTTGCTGAAAATGGAGACGGAAACTCAAGCACGGGCAACGGAATGTAGCACCGAACATTTACTTCGTCTTGCAGAACTAAATGCCAGACCTTCACTGCTGTTCTTCGTTGGCCTGAAAGACCAAAACAAAAGCGGTTATTTCTTGTCAGATTGTGATTTGAAAATTGTACTTTTTTTTTTTTGCCAGTCTAAAGACATCTTATGGAAAAATCTGATGTATACCAGTCCTATATTTCTCCTAAAGGCACCGGCACACCAAACGCGTGTCAGGAGCTACGCGATTCGAACGCGGGCCGCGCCAGTTGTAAAACAACAAAACAAATCAAACCCTTCTAAAGTAACTATACGATTTGGATAATGTCGTCCAAGTAATGATACTTATCATGTAGGTATTTATTTTTTATTTCGCCTATTTCACATTTAATCAAGTTTAACATAGCCTATGACACTCTAGTGGTTAAGACGAATATAACCACGTAGGTATAATTTATTAAAATCGGTTTAGCCATTTAGTACTTACGAGCGGACATTGAACGGGGATTGTCGGATACAAGTCAAACACATAACCCTCCTTTCGGGCTTTGCCGCAGTCGAGTTATACGGTATCATAAATCGTGTAACATCACACTACAATTTTAACCATCATATGTTAAAGTCTAGATGGGTGTTTTAAGGTTATTTTTATGTTTTATTCACTTTCATGTTGAGACAGAGCCTTGAGAGGAAAATTTAAAATACGCGCAGGTGATTCGAGTGAAAATACATGTACCGCGGAACAACACCAAGTTCGGCAAGAAAGAATTGTGGACTTGGAGGAAGCACATGGAGCACAAGCGCGTGGTCCTAAACCACGCGCCTCTGCCGATTCCGATCCGATCTTAAAAATGGAATAGATTCAGTCGAAGATCCGGTCATTGTCAAACTCTTTTAACGGTCCGTTTCGCATATAGGATGTAGAAGTAGTTTAATTATTATGTTTTTAATTCCAAGAAATATTTTTAAACAATATTCTCGATCTGACACAGGCACAGTAGTAAATGAAAAATATTATAGTTTATGCATAGATAGGGCGGAAAACTTCGAGTAAGATCCGAAGGCCGCGTTTTTTGGTTTGACAAAAATATTTTTTAAGTTTTAGTTTAAATAAGTGATTAGGAGAAGTTGTATGTTTATATTTTAATTTTAAATTAGTGTGTATAAACTCTTGGTCAGTCCTTTTGTTTGTCACGGATGAGAAAGAGCTTCCGGACATCGGAGGCTCGGTGCCCCCGGTAGCTTACCATGTGACTATTTCTAACGAATCTGTAATGGATACAGACGGATCTGCATCGGCTAATACATTAAAATCATAGAAAGATCGCAATTATCCAAATTAAAAAATACTACTTAAAAAAGAGAAAAAAGGAATTGACTAAATTGCCGCCCCTAACGCCGGCATCACCTATCACTTTGCCCGTGGTGTCATCTATTAAGGAAACTTTTTCAACTCCTCAAGACTCCTCAAATCCTCCCCGTCCTCCTCCAATTGTTAGGACAGAATACAATGTGTCTGATATTGGTCCATACATAGTTCATGTACAAAGAGAACAACAATTGCCTAATGACGGCACTACTTTTCACCCCATCACTTTTGGTAGGTTCCTCAAAACCATCGATCAACAATACAACTGGACAACGGGTCGGAGAACAAAACACGGCCCAGCGATTATCTACTCACATTAATATGGGAGCTTACTTGAAGTTAGTTCGTTGTCAACTACGCCAACCGTGACACGTGTCACAATGCCGCAGTGCGATTTCGGAAACTGCAAAAATATTCACCGTAACAAAAATCTTCCATACGGAATATCATACTTTCGGCAAATAAATGTCGGTTCGTAAAATTACTGAATAAATAACTAAGTATTTTTAGAAATACTTAGTTCAATCAATTATTTTATTAGTAAAATAATTGATTTTAGTTCCGACCAACAATTGTCAATATTTGGTTGTTGCAGAACAGTGCTCCTATAGCGTAGTTTAATACTAAATAATTTTGCAGTCGTAAATTTAATATTCAATTGTAGATTTCCTGGTGATCCATTTCAATGTGCGATTTGGAATTAGGTATATCGTCGCGAGTGAACGGCAGGAGGAGTTTTTTAGATCCGGAAAAGTGAGGTCCTTTTGGCATATAAGTAAATGTTTTGGGCGACCAGTAAACGACCACTTAATAAGTGTAAATTTGACACATAAGTAACTTATTTATCGTAAACAAAAATAAGTTATGTGAAGGAATGATTTGACATATTATTTTTTTGACCACCCTTCTATCCAGTTAGAATCTAATGATGGGATCTATGACGAATCAAAGAAACCCCTCGAAAGTTATACGCACACACAGCGATTTGGTTATTTCCTGTAAGACATTATGGATTTGCATTCATAAAAACACCTCTCGGTAAATAGAAACTGTTGATGAAGACCAAAAATGATCACCGAAAATCTTTAATCGTAATTGTTTAACGGGCAGTGATGACATTTCTCTGGTAAGAATATGAAGCTACTTTTATTTATCACTATGCATGTAGGTGGTGAACTACCGGGAGAACTTTTTAATGGTAACGGCCGGCCCTCCATCTTGGACAGCGAAATTTTGTTAAGGCTGTTGGATAATTAAAAAAAACCGGCTTCAAAAACCCACTAAACATACATAGCTTTACATTTGTCTTCCAATGGGATAGGCTGAGAGTATGGAACGCCAGGTGCACTAGTCTAAGTATACGAGTACAACTTTCTCTTTCTCTACATTAATCATTTTAACCCAATAAACCTCCTCCTAGAAATTGCCTATCTGGCGCCTAACAGGTACTTGAAATATATCCAAGCCAGTGGCAAGTGCGTATACTTACACAATAGCAATGCCACATGATCCTTGCCACAGACATAAGTTAGTCGATATAAGTTTTTCAAGTAGCTATTAGCGTTTTTGAACACGGTTTTATTTTTTGTTACATGATAAATATATAAAGTTTTTCGAGCCCACTACATTATACAGGGTGTTACAAAAATACCCGTAAAGCCGAAAGGGGGATAAATGGTGCCTTATAACAAGCCCGTTTACAATATTTGAGAGTCGTACTATCACTGTATGACTTACCGCCAAAAAAAAACATGATTTTTATCATTCATGTGCTAACCCTATTTCAGTAAAATTAAAGAGTAAACTACGCAGAATGTTAAGTACAATTCGCGAAACGGTAAAGAGAAACAAAATTAACAGAATTCGATTAGATACATATTACAAGTCGAGTTTTGGAAGATTTTAAACGAAGAAACCTAAACTAACACTTTTTCTTAATGAACGTCAAATTTACAGGAACGGCTCAAAGTGAGCTCCGCCTTGCTCAATGCACAACCTCGCTCGTCGGGATATGGCTTGTGTGGCATTTCGCACCATCGTTGGTGTTATTGACGCGAACACCGATCTTACACGCTGCTCCATCTCGAAAACCGTTGGGCAATCGGAGAAATAGACTCTGTCCTTCACATAACTCCATAAGAAGAAGTCCAAGGGTGTGAGGTCCGGAGTACGAGCGGGCCATAGCACCGGTCCTCCACGTCCGATCCATCTTCGTGGAAAGCGAACGTTGAGATACTCTCGCACGTCGCGAGCAAAATGAGCCGGAGCTCCATCGTGTTGAAACACCATGTTCCTTTGGTTGTCAAAGTAATCTCTGTCGGCCACAGGAAAGTCGTCAATCGCCTCTTCGAATTCCAATTGTAAAAACGTTAGGTAGTTGCCCCCGTTCAGACGTGATTGCAAAATGACGGGACCAATGACATGCCCGTCATAAATGCCAGCCCACACATTCCGCCGCCACTGATGTTGGAATTTGCCCTGCCGTGAAGCGTGTGGAATCTCGCGAGCCCAAACGTGATCGTTATGCACATTTGAAAGTCCTGACCTCGTGAAAGTTGCCTCATCCGTCCACATAACATACTTTACGAAATTAGGGTTCTCCTCTAACTGCCTCAGATACCACTCGCAGAAGTTCCTCCTGGGAGCACGATCAGAGGGTATCAGCTCCTGTGTACGGCGATAATGATAAGGGTGACGGTTGTCGTCACGAAGAATTCGCCCAACTGCAACATGGTTTATGAACCATGTTGCAGTTGGCCGAATCTTGCTCCGGCTCGTCTCGTACTCATGGTTGGCTCTTCTTCAAAATGCTCTAACACTAACTCAGCCTGCCTGGCATCGACTGTGCTTGGACGTCCACTTCCAGAAGGCCGATGAAAGGAGCCTATGGAATGTAGGCATCTTGACATGTTGAGAAAACACTAGTACGAAGGTAGCCGTCGCTGTTCAGCGGGTGGTCTTCCATCGATAAATCGTTGCCGATACTGTTCGCGAGCACGTTTTAAATTGCTATCTTCATGGCCTACGCATAACATCATATCGAAAACATCGTCATTTTGGAAAAAAATATGGAAAAACACGGAACAATTGTAGAATATCGATAAGAAGTTTTGAAATTGACAACATAAGTTTTATTCCGTCTTGACGTTTTTTAAAGCCAGTACTTTAAGCATAATGACATCGTAGTATTGAACCGTTGTGGATGAAAAACAGAAAAACTATTAAAGTTGACAATTATTAAAATTGGTAGGTAGGCCTCTCGGTTAAATAATCTATGCTAACTCCGGTTCCCTGACATGACAGCTTACTAGGGTTGACAATATTTTTGGCTTTGATAATTTATTATATTTTTACGGGGTATTTTGTAACACGTTGTATACTCGTATTTAATCTTAAATAATTAAAAAATGGCTTTTAATTGTTGTTTATATTAAACCCATACCCACATGACACGTCAAAACAGAAAAGTGTAAAGCTACTCCATTTGTACTCTGTTCGCGTGGCATTGGCGGAGTGCCGCTAGTAGACACTGCATAAGGTAAAAAAAATAGCCTCTAGTCGAAGCCGCATAAGATGATAAACTGTTTCAAGTAAAATTAAGCATTGCGTTAATGACATACCGTTTAAATTAGAATGTTTTATTTTGCCAACTATTTTATACAAGTATAAAGTTTGTATAGGTCGCCCTAGGACAGTTTTCGAAGAGAATTTTGTATGGAACCCGGCGTTTATTGATTGGTATGTCGATGCTTAAAAGGTATAATAACTTCAATGTTGTAAATGATAGCATCAAAAGAATAGGTCGCAACAGGTTCTCGATAGCTTTCTCAGAATACACTGATGCCGGCCAATGCCACTGAACCACCGCCGGGCTGCAAGGTGGGGCTCAACAAGACGCGAGCCAGAGAAACCAAAGAAAAAAATTGGCTATCAAACTGCTCCCGCTCTGCAAATGCCTCGTCGGACAGCTCCGAAAGCATCTCGATCTCCGTCTGAAAAGCGTCAAACTCCATGTGTAACGGTTCTATTTTTCCAAGCCGACACTCCAATTCCGAAATTTGTAACTCACTCAATTTTTCACACGATTTAGCCACATTAATATACGAACTCAAATGAGTTAATTTAGTTTTTAAACACCCACGCCTTTTAACTAACTCCCTCATCTTAGCGTCGGCCATCTTGTTGTTATTGCACTACGCTACGACCGGGCGCGGCGAGACAGCAACTGAATGCGAACGGGTTACTGTGCCGATAATACAAAGGAGCAGCTGAGCGAGATTTGCTGATTAGGCTTAATAATCGGTAAACAACTTTAATGATAGATTGGAATGGAGGCGGCTTAATTAGCGGTACAGTAAGTATGGAGAAGTGTTAATTTTTAAGTACTTAACTGATTAGGTAGATGATTTTATGATTACGTTGACTATAAAATGATGAAATGATGACGGATTATAAAGAATTACAGTCTATGAGTATAATGACAATGCCCAATTCGTATAGAAGTATGCTTAATTCCGGGAAACAAGAGGAAATTAAGAATAAAGATGGAAATTGGAACGGACTCACTCTGTCTATGCACTTATGAGTGTTCTCCAACGATGATGACGAAGAAGTTTTGCTTGAGCGGACGTCCCACGAGCGTTCCCCCGATGTCGGCGACCGCTGGGACTCATTGCTTGATGTCTTCGCGGCGTTCTTCGTGCGCTTGATGCTTCGAGAACAAGAGGGCGACGTCGATGGCGAAGTAAGATGACCTCCCAATGAAGCTCCTTTGTCTGCTTATCGTTAAAGTTTTGTAAGTAGGCCCTGTAGGCACTTTTACAAGTCTGAGTCTACCAGCGCTTCCAAAGAGACCACTGTTGAGAAGAAGCGCCGCAAGAAAATCAACAGTAAGCCTTTTTTCTAAATAAATCACTTATTACAATACTAAACTTAAGCTACACAATTTAAATGTCACAGGGATGTACAGGTCCCAGTAGTAATAATAATTAAATATATCCAAATGTCGGATTAAAATAAATAATACAATTTCGGAGATGTAAACAGTCTCCAAATGTCAAATTAAAATTAAGAATTAAATATAATTAAAAAAAAAACACAAAACAAGGGAGATGTAGAAAGTCTCCACGGTCAATTTTGGAGCTGTAAAGAGTCTCCAGATGTCAAATTAAAATTAAATACAATTATTAAAAAAAAAAACACGAAAAAATAAATAAGGGAGATGTAGAAAGTCTCCACGGTCAATTTTGGAGATGTAAAGTCTCCAGATGTCATATTAAAATAATAGGTAATCATACAGGGAGATGTATATAGTCTCCACGGTCATTAATAATAAAATTGTATAGCAAAAAAAAAAACATAATAATCAGTCCCAAGCATTGTCATCATTCATATAATCTTTAATACTATAATAAGCTTTAGAAATTAGTTTACGTTTAACGTAACTCTTAAATTTATTTACTGATAAATGAGTAACACTACTTGGGAGCTTATTATAGAAACTTATACAATTACCCATGAAGGAGTTTTTTATTTTGTGAAGCCGTGTAAAGGGCACTGCGAGCTTATGTTTATTTCTGGTATTAACATTATGTATGTCACAGTTCTTTCTAAAATTACTGATGTTCTTATGAACATGCATAATGTTTTCATAAATATATTGACTGTATACGGTTAATATATTCGTTACTTTGAACTTATCTCTAAGCGAGTCTCTATGACCCATCTTGTAAACAGCACGAATAGCCCTCTTCTGCAGAACAAAGATGCTGTTTACGTCAGCACCACTACCCCATAGTAAAATACCATATGACATTATACTATGGAAGTAACTAAAATAAACTAATCGAGCGGTTTTCAAGTCTATTAGATTCCGAATTTTATTAACTGCAAAAGCTGCAGAACTTAGTCTATTCGCTAATTTAGCCAGATGAGGACCCCATTGGAGTTTTGAGTCTAACGTTATACCAAGAAATACTGTATCATTAACTAAGTCTAATTTGTCATTTTTAATAGTTACAGTAGTTTGTCTATTTTTCACATTGGTAGTCATAAATTTAATACATTTAGTCTTTTTCTCATTTAGTAATAAATTATTAACACTAAACCAATCTACTACTTTTGATATAGCATTGTTTACATCCACATTAAACTCCTGTTGTCGTTTGACTTTAAATACGAGTGAGCTATCATCAGCAAACAATACTATATCATGGTTGTCCTTTATAAGGTATGGTAAATCATTTATGTAAATGAGGAATAGAAATGGACCCAAAATTGAGCCCTGTGGCACGCCCATTGAGACCAAAGACCCAGGTGATCGTTTTCCATTCACGTCTACCCTTTGTATTCTCCCGAATAAGTACGTTTTAATTAAGTTTAGCGCAGTACTTCTAACTCCATAATGGTGTAGCTTCCTGACCAATGTGTCATGGTTAACGCAATCGAAGGCCTTGGACAAATCACAGAAAATACCTAAAGCATCATGTGACCCCTCCCAGGCATCAAAAATATGTTTAATTAGCTCAACACCAGCTTCGGTTGTCGAGCGACCCCTAGTAAAACCAAATTGTTTATTATGTAATAAATTATTATCTTGAAAATGTTGCATTAACTGTGATAAAAATATTTTCTCAAAGATTTTACTGAAAGTGGGTAGTATCGATATCGGTCTAAAGTTAGTGGGGTCAGAAGTACTACCCGTTTTAAATAATGGAATTATCTTGCTATGTTTCATAAGATCAGGAAACTCACCACAATCAACACAGTGATTAAATATGATCATTAAGTCAGATGCTATGACTTCCATTAAGGATTTAAGGACGTGTCCGAAACTCCCCAAAGATCATTGGTTTTCTTAATGTTAATTGATTTGAATGCTTTGATTACATCCAAGGCAGTAACGTGCTTGAATTCAAAGTGTATACTGCATTCAGACACGTTATCTTCTAATAATAAAATGGCAGACGCCGGCGAAGAGTTCAGACACTTAGTCGTGGACACTGGTATGTTGGTAAAATAATTTTCAAATTCAATTGCGACATCTAAATTAGACTCTAGGATTTTACCATCTACTTTTAAACGAAAGTCATTAAATCCCTTTTTCCGGCGACCTGTTTCTTCATTAATTATTTTCCAAGTCGTTTTAATGACATCAGAGCTATTCAAGATTTTATCACTTAAAAAGTTTCGCTTAGCTATACGGCAGTCTGACTTGAAATTCTTAGAATACTCTTTGACATGTTCCTTAAACTCTTCACTAGGGTTAAACCGTCGTTCCTCATATAGTTGATACAGTATTGCTCTTCGTTTATGTAAGCCCGCAGTAGCCCAGTCACTGAAAACCTTTGCGCCACCGACCATGACCGATTTAGATGTAAATATCATGTCAAATTGTTTCATGAATGTGTGAAAGAATGAGTTGTACATGTCATTAGGGCCCTTATCAGTTGTTAAAAAGGGCAGATTATGCACTAGGTTATGTCGCATTCTCTCCACACGACCTGCAGTAAGCGACACAAAAGTTATTCCCTTATTCACAACATTATGCGATACAAACTCCAATTTAATTAATTGATCTAGATGATCCGATTCCAGGTTACTGATCAAACTCTTACTAATAGGAATTATATCAGTAAAAATGTTATCAATACACGTGGCGCTAGTCAGCGCGTAGTCAGTAGGCGTGGTGTCAGTCACTCTAGTCGGCTCCATAAAAGTATGAGCCAGTCCGAAAGATTTGAAAAGATTTATTAATCTGGAGCTTAGTGAACTATTTTCCAAAATATTAACATTAAAATCTCCACATATAATAACTTTTTTACCCAAATGAGATAAATTGATTAAGATAGTTTCCATGTTCTTTTCAAAAATTTCGAAATTTCCTAAGGGTGGCCTATATACACAAACTACTATGAATTGCTGTAATTCTATTGCAGCAAGTTCTAATGTACGTTCAACAGATAAGGACACAATGTCCTTACGTTCTTTAAATTTAAATTTATTGTTTAATATTATTAACGACCCACCATGTATCGAGATACTTCTTGTGAACAGACTGCCGACCTGGTGGTTGATAAAATTAAACATAGCCTCGTTACTAGTTAACCAGTGTTCCGTTATACATAAAATATCAATATTATTACTATTAAGAAATAACTCAATTTGGAGGTCTTTACTTCTTATACAATGAATATTCTGGTGAACCAGTGTGATACTATTAGATACTTTGCTGCCAGATTTGGCCTTACATTTATTGCGATTTAGATTGCTAGAGTTGACGCCCTCTGTTTTCGTTTCATTTAATTTAAATGATTGATGGTATTTGGAACGGTTTCCAGGTGCATTTTTGGTTGCTCAAAAGAAGCAGGAGCCAAATTATTGGCTGAAATATCAAATAAATAAGATAGCGACATAGCTATCTGTCTTTTAAGATAATTAGGAAGGTAAAATTTCCCTTTATTCAAAATGTAATTATTACTAATATAATTATTAGAATCAATAATGTCAATCTTATCATTATATGTACACATGTTATAAAATGTCATATTTAGATTGTCTTATATCATTTTCTTTCTGTGACAACTGTTTACAATAAGGGAATGTAAACAATATTTTTTTTACTACCATTCTATTCAATGTTTGAAAAAATGAAATTAATTTATTTTTGTTTACATTCCCTCTATTTTAAGAAGCAAGGACAATGCAAGAGGATAGGCAAATTTACAAAATAACAGAAAAAAAGGTACATACATCCGAAAAACCGACCTTAAAAAGTAATGATATCTGATTTAATAAAATTACATACATAAATAATAAAATGTACTATTATATACTACCACATACGTAAACAGCAATTAAAACCTACAACAGAGCAAAAACGAACGACAGTCACGACTCATCTTGTTCATTTAACGACAGCTTCTTTGATGAACCTCCTTAAATGAACCGACAGGTCCAGATTGCCTCAAGCACGGTGGAAGCCGATTCCATAATTGGATAGAGTGTACCATATAAGATTTATCATAGGTACAAGTTGGATGGAATTAATAATATTGGATGGAACGGTAAGGGATAGGTTAGTACTAGACGGTAGACGGTGTCCACACCATCGGCCAAAAACCTAAACCTTTCGGAGAGATAAATAGGAAAAAGAGTGAAAAGTACATTGAAAAGGAGAGACAGAACATGCACATCTCTACGACGACAGATGGGCAACCACTTGAGTTGCACGCGGTATTGGGATAAGGACTATATCGTTCATTATGGGTACAGGAAAATAGGAGCGCAAAATATTTATCTTCATACTCGTACATACATTTTATCTTTATATTTACATATATATTTTACTGTTATTTATCAATCGTATCGCCAAAAACAAGAAAAGAAAAAAAAACCCAAGTCTTTTGCCAAGTTTTCGCACATTACTTTTAATGTGTCGCATAAGGTTTCTGACAACACTTTCACCAAAGGTTTTGGCTATTTGATTCAAATCTCTTTGGATTATTGTTAAAGAATTGGCTGAATTATCCTTATTACGTAAATCCGTCTTCATTAGGGCACAACATCTCTCGATGGGACGTATTTCTGGACAGTTTGGTGGATTGTGTTGTTTGCTTACAAACTGCACGTTTCTGTGGCATACCACTGTAGCACAGATGAATCATAGTAAGAACTGGCCAAGTCAGGCCGAAATGATGTTGGACCTTCGTGGTTCCTTAAAAGTGTCAGTAATCTTTTTCCGACACATTCCTTTCGATAGATTTCGGCATTCAAAGTTCTTTCAGTTAAAAACGCTGTCGATATCATTCCATTGACAAATAGCTTGCCAAACCAGGTTTTTTTTCAAATTTTTGCAACAAATTGTTGTTTCTGCATTGTTAACGACCGCTGCTTCTTTTACTGTATAGTATTGTGGGCCAGGTATAGTTTTATAATCAAATTTCATGTAAGTCTCATCATCCACGATTATGCATTGCTTTTTCTTGCACAAAACTTCTTCATACAGCTTCCGTTTCGTCGTTTTAACTGCAGACGATTGTTGATCTGTTAGTTTTAACGGTTTTTGCTTTTTATAGCTCTTCAAACAATTTCGTTTCTCAGCTTTTTGTATCATACCAATACTAGAAACTACTTTTTTAGCACAATCTCGGACCGAATGTCCATTTTTTGATGCGAACTGCTTGCATATCTTCTGGTCCAATTTAGGTCTTGGAGGACCTGGTTTTATGCCGCGGCCAGTGCGGTCTTTCAAAGTCTAGTGTTCACCGAACCTCAGAACTGCATGAACTCTTACACCTTCCTCTTTAGCTAACTTTCTGTGAGTTATAACAGTTTCGGTGCACCATTTGGTAATAAAAAAAATCCTCTTTTCAGGCGTGAGGCCTTTCGTTTTTATAAATACTCAAATATTGTATTAATTGATTATGTAACTTGACTTACTGACAGATGACATACTATTATTTTTAAATACTTAGTATGACTTCTGTTTTAAAACACTTTTGTTGTACCCATAATTAACGATACGGTCCTTACATGGTCATATTTCCGCAAACAATTAATGTACCTTATACAAACATTTTGGAGTCTCTCAAGCTTGTGTTAAAAGGTAGAAAAATTGGCAGCCGCCTCAAGGAATGTAAGGAAGTAAAGAGTTTACGGCTGACATTGTTAACGTGGGTTGTCCAGGACAACGTCTGGGCCATTGTGACACCCAAGTTTCTAACAGTAGAGGAGAAGGGAATCGGAGTTCCATAATAGTAAACATTAGGTGTCACAATTCCAGATAGTTAAATGACGTAATGAGGGCTACCAATGTCAATGGCCTTTGACTTCTTATGGTGGGATCGACCGAAGTAACCGACCCCAAAAAAGTTGTACAGGTAATGGTCAACACACAATTTCCGGATTACAAGGTAGATGACAGACCTTTAGTAGAAAACACTGCAGACATGAGAAATGAAACAGAGACGACACCGATCTCTAGAATAAGTGACATAGTAGGGAATGGGCCATAAAATCCTTTGCCCCGTACAAAGTGGCTGGCCCGAATGGAGAGATACCAATACTGCTACAGAAGGGATGGAAACACATCTGGAATAGCCTTAAAATATATGAAACAGCCTAGAGCTAGGTCATATACCAGCAATCTGGAATGAGGTAAAGGTGATATTTCTACCAAAACCAGGTAAGAAAAGCTACAAGGAAGCGAAGTCCTTTATAAGTATTAGCCTCTCATCGTTTGTATTGAAAGCCCTAGAGAAAATCATAGATTCACAAATAAGGAAAAGCGTGCAAAGGGGTCACCCCCCTGCATGGACAGCAGCATGCTTATGTGGAAGGGAAATCAACAGAGACAGCCTTACATAACCTGAATATTAGAATAAAAAGAGCTATAGAGGACAAAGAGATTTTTCGATGTGGAGGGCGCATTCAATATAGCCATCTTTGATACAATAAATAAATGTCTACGAAGGGGCAACATAGACCCCGCAATAAGTAAATGGATAATGGCCATGCTCACAGGAAGGGCAATCACAGCAAGGGCGAAGACTCAATAAGAATAAAGACGTGCAGAGGCTTCCCACAAGGGGAGTGTCTGTCACCGCACCTATTGTCTCCTGCTAGATTCACTCATCAGAGAAACCAACAGGGGAGGTGTACACATGCAAGCCTACTCAGATGACTGGATACTGCAAGTTAGAGGCAATACCCTAAGTGTAATGAGAGAAGTCATGATTAGAGGGATTAAACAAGTACTGGTGCCAACGCAGAGGGCTAGACCTGGATATTACTGTTCACGAACAAGAGAAAGCTACCCACGCTGATACCCATTAGAGGAAATAAAATACCTTGGCGTTGCCTAGTTAGTCATAGCAAGGCGAATAGAGACGAAGACCAATGAGGCGTGGATAACAGCACAAGGTTTTTGACAGTTCAAAAGATCAGTAGAGTAAACAAACATAGAACAAAGTATCTTCTAAATCTTAGTAAGTACCACCTCAGTATACTAACAGGAGTGTTAACAGGGCACTGCCCACTCAACAGGCACCTTACGGTAATAGGTATCAGACAGGATCCCCTATGCCCACACTGTGTCAAGGAGGAAACAAGCCAGCATGTCCTAGCCGAGTGTGTTATGTATTCGTCACTGAGATACCCCCCCACCCCCATTCGGAGAGGACGTGTTTACTAACGAAGCACTCAAAAGCATAAACCTACGGGACGCACATATGTTCTATAGGAAAATAAGAAGATGGGATCCATGCTGGAGGGAGCGTCGCCGGCCCAATAACCTACTGCTCAACCAAGGGGAACAGGGCGGAATGACCAGAGGACCGATCGACCACCCGCCTGATCCGACCGGGCGTCCCCACTCATCATCATCATCATCATCATCATCTTAGCATTAACCATTAAACCAAACCTCTCCGCCCAGCAACGTATAGACACAGGCGTAAATTTACAACTCATCCGCGTATAGATGATACGAGGAGCGAAGTGAGTTAGAAATACTACTTATAAAAATGGAGAAAAGCAAGGGAGAACACTCCACCCTGGGGGACACCAGCTGTCCGATGGCACCATGCAGTATCTTTTAAAATGTAACACCATGGGTTACTTAATCTCATTGGCTTGGGTTCCTAGCCATACTGGTATCAAAGAAAACGAAATGGCTGACAAACTGGCGAACTGACCTAATGAATATGCCAAGACTTGTTCTACGAGAGGCATGGAATGATATCTGGAATGTAAGCACACAAGCAAAAGTAAAGTATTGCCATAGTATTCAACCTGATATTCCAATCAAACCATGGTTTTCGAGAATAAGTCTTGAGAAAACTATTACTTGTGTGCTTTTGAGGATAAGATTGGGACATGTTTGTACTCGTTCTTATCTTCATAGGCTAGGATTTTTTAGAGACGCAGCGTGTGATTGTGGGGATGATGTGGAGGAATTAAACCACATTTTCTTTTCTTGCCCTCTGTACGATCATTCCTTTTTAAAAAGCTCCTTGTCCAATTTAAAAGTTGCTCTAGTTACATGTATCCAGACCTTGCAGTATAATAGTGATGTATACATATAGTATTTGATCCCATTTTATTACATCCCATTCTATAAAATTGTAAATTTCTTATCCTTTTCCCTTGAAACTCTCCTGAACCTTTTCATTCCTATCCTTCGTTTCCTCGGTGTTAATATTATAATATCGCGATATGGAACCGACCTTGTAATAAATAAAAACTTGACACGATAACCATTTTGTCAACGCACTCAAAACATACGAAGACAAATGAAAATTGAAGACGAACAATCAATCGACTAACCAAGAATCTAATACTTGACATTGGCAATACCCGGACAACACGGGGAAGAAAAAATAAACTTATACGTATACATGTTATATACTCGTAGATATACAAAGCCTCCCTTAAAGCTCAGTCTGAAATGCATAACGTACAAGAATATATAAAAATAAGTAAATATCAGGGGAAATCTTAACTGTGTAGAATGTAAATTTTTACGGGTGCCTCGGTTTAGCACCGGTTCTTTTCTCCTGTTTATTTGTGCTAAACGTGATAAATACGAGTAGTATAGATGTTAGAAACTTAGTGCATAGTTGTATAAGATCGTATATGTCTTGGTTTCTCAATTTGCATATTGATGGGTGACTGGAGCTTACTGAGAAAGCAAGGTACATACGATTGTTCCGACCAAATACTACACATATGTCGTATGTTTCTTCTCCACAAGCGTTACTGTTTTATATTGTTGACAGCGGCTCAAAGGCGACTTGGCGTTGGCGATGAAGTTCATGTCTTCAGGAGCCTTCAAGTACATGACCGTCAGGCAGGCTTGGCTGCTGTTCCTGGTGGTTAACGAAGTGTGGCTCTGGTTCTATCTGGGTGAAACCATCGGCAAGGGTCGGCTCGTCGGATATGTTGTAAAACATTAGTTAATCACTTGAATGCCTCAATTACAAACATGATTTGAGTTTATGTTAAATTAATTAGTTTACGTTTATTTAGACACTTAACTACTTGTGATTACATTATTATTTTTTATTCTAAAAATCAAAACATCATAATTATTTATAATATATATCTAACCAAAAGAGGCGAACCTCTGTCGATGTCTGAAACAGTTAGTAAAAACCGCGTAAGAGCATGCCGGACCATGCTCAGTGTACGGTTGCGAAGCCGCTATGTACTACAAACATAAAAACAACAAGTAATAACAAAAATTCTATTTAAAGTCATTTAGTGCCGTTATAGATGATTTTAGTAGATATAAAGACTTTAATCCCCTGTATCTCAAAAACAAATGATGATTTTCTTTTAAACTCGTTATATGCGCTCTCATTGAAGATATCTTGCACACTGGACTCTATCAAAAATTAGCGCTTTCAATATTGCATAATTTGTTTAAGCCGAATGGTATTTGTGCAGCAACTGTTCTCGCATAATTTGATGTTGCCGAATTGGTTTTGCGCATATTTTCTGAATTCCGAATATTAATTTGGTAGAAAATGACTTGCGCATAAATTTGTTTCGCAGAAAGTTATTTAATTTAACGAATCATGCTTAATTCGCCGAAATAAAGCATGATTCGTTAATGTTTTTGGTTGATTTCTTTACCAATCACAGGACTATGGGAGTCCCGGACTTTTGGAAGGCATACATGGAGCCGAAGCCAACACGCAGAGGCCCTTTAGACAAGTTTAATTTAGTTAAGTTATGGGACACCAACCGGCGATTGTCCCTGAGTTCAAACTATAGAAGTATGCTCCCACGGACAACCACCGGTTAGTGTAAGACTATTTAGGGTAAGAGCACCAAAAGATGAACGATTAAGCGACTACACCAACTTTAGACAGTTTATATTCAGTGAAAGTAACAAATTTCACCCTATTTAATTTTTTTATATGGTACAGTATATGGTCTAGATTGAAAATGACTATTATAAAGCCTGTTATTATATCTCCGTATTTTTCTAAAAATCATTGAAACCAAAAATGTACCGATTTGCCCAAAAGATGAACAGCGTGCCCTAATTCTGAACGGTTGGGACCCAAAAGTTGAACTAACATAATAAAATACCTATATCATTTTAATTCTATTCACTTTTAGCAATAAAATGCGAGTTAACGAAATATTCTTTATTTTTTAATTGTTTACATTTATTTAATATTACTTACGTACATAAGGTTCCTATTTTTTATGGTTATTTGTGTCATAAAAACAACGAATTAGTATTTTATTTTTTATCAATAATCATTAGCAAAACTACTTAGGTAGGTACTTATCTTTTTAAACAGATAAACCGACAAAAAGTGTTACTTTAACATTTATAATATTAGTAAACATTTCCATAAATACTACTAGTGTTCATATTATAAAACTATGCCTAAAAGTTGAACGACTGAATTTACTTAGTTCAATTTTAGGACACAGAATTTATGAAATGAACAAACAAAATCAATTAGGTGTTCACATATTGGAATAGAATCCAAAACATGAACTAGTAAATTTAATTCGTTCAAGTATTAGGCACACATTTTTTATTGAACAGTGATAGTTTTCATAGTATTTAAAACTCCAAAATCATTGGATTAGACATCAAAAGCTATGTTCATCTTTTGGTTTAAAGATACAAGAGCATTTAACGATCATTTTACGTTCTAAATTTTCCATCTCACATTTCAGTACGATTTATTAAGAAGCTTTAAAAAAAGTACGCCTTGCCTAGTAGCTGAACACCGTTCAAGTATTGGCTTAGGTATACATTTTTGAAACCATTACTTGAACGGCATATTTCTCGTTAACTAACAAGAAAAAAGAAATATCGTACCTATAACTCCAATAAAAGAGTGATTAATCAAGAATACATACCAAGCAAATCCTTCTAAGACTGACAATTATTGAATTTTATACGTAATTAAAAGCTTAAATTTGGAGAGCACTGTCCTTATTTATTTTCCCATACTATCGACTTTTTCAGCGGGAAGCTCCAGAACGACGACCGATCACGGCCAAAAAGAATATAATACTATGTTAAGATTTAATGGAGGTGTAAGCAAAGAGTTGCTGTTTAAGAAAAATAAATTCCGAAGTATGTAATATTTGTCACGATTTAGTTATGTGATTATTTCGATCGAGTGTTCAGCTTTTGGGTGTCGTTCATCTTTTGGTGCCCCTACCCTAAGAAGGATGGGAATATTAATAATAGGTTCTATGAATGAAGTGATATGGATTGGTGAACTAGGCTATTGATGAAACTACGGCGCCTGCCTGGCCAATGCTAATTACTTTGGTTGAAATGGCAGGCGGTGACTCGCCAACTCAATGGAATGGACCTCCCGAAATAGCCACATATATATAGCAGCAGCGAGGCAACAGTTCCAGAGGGGCTAAGGGTGGAGAGGTGCTTCTGGACTTTAAACGACCATAAGGTGCCCACTCACCACTTATGCAACACATCCGCCGTTCGAGCATATAGCTCTTGCGACTCCACTCTGACCGGCCAGTAAAGGCAAGCCAGAGGTGAGGGGCTGTTCCTCGTCATTGTACACCGCAGCCGGCCGGTGAAAGCAAGCGTAAGGTGAGGAACAGGACCTATCCTCGGGAGCACTCAGGTCCATGGTGTCGCCACTCACCAACAGCTCGCCACTAGCTGCCCTGCGGCCAATAATAACAACCTAATAATGACCTAGGCGAGGAGAGTCGCCTTATGTCACGCTTCCTGGGGCGGACCCCCTATTCCGCGTAGGCGCTTCTTGCTATTGTTGTTTCGGACATAGATTCGGACGGGACTTTGGACTATCAAAATTCTGCTAAATTACAGATATGCTAAATACCATTATGCATAATACAATTCTGCCATGGCAATATTATGCTAAAATACTATTGTTGTGTACTAAAATAAAGGACAAATTTTAGTGTCTTTCTATCGGTCAGTCTTATCCACGTTAGAGCACACGTCCGAAGATATTTATTTACACGTCGGTAATATGGAGTGAATATACTAGCGCTTCGGACAAGACAAGACCATCATTGCGGAGAAGAAGTGCCGCAAGAAACTCCAGCAGAATATCATTTTTACCAATCATAAAATACAATAATACTTGTGCTAAATGTAAATAAAGACGTTACTTAAATGTCACTTAAATGATGTCTAACTTACAATTTCGTGACAAAAATGTATGTGTTTGACGTTAATCGACAGTTTCGTTACGGTGACAAAACGCTTTAAGTGGACATTTATTTTGGTTTATACCCTTAAAAGTAACATTACAAGGTAATAAAGTAATAAATAATTATTTTAAAAATAACACTAACAAAATCATTACAAATGGAAGCTCAATAACATTAACTAAATTAAAAACAGTGACTAAGGAGAAAAACATGACGAGGTATCTACGTCAGGAACGATAATTAAAATAACTAACTGGAAAACAGGGTCCTGCAAGCGTGAACAGACAGGTCCCTACAGACAACACCGGTACACGAGTATAACGCTAACATGGCTTAAAATAATAATTTTGAGGGCCAACAAAACAAGGGAATCTTTAGCACTCTAATACGTTATCATACAACAAAAGAAAAAAACAACGTAAGAAAAAAAACATGTTTTTAATGTGGTTGTGAATGAGTGACACCTCTAGATTTTTTTCTCAGAATAGCCGACTAGCCGACTACTTGCCAAGATATCATTACTTTCCAGGCGGTACTTCCTATCAAAAATCAGCAATATGTGTAAAAAAAACAGATAAATTATGCAAAAACCATCTTACATCACGATGATATTAAGTTGTCATTAGCATTTTACTTATATATACGACAAACTGATAAGAAAACCCAAACATAATCCAGGAGTTTGTATACGACATTGAAAAACACCGATTGAATACAGAACTTGGCCACACATATTACTGATTTTTAATAGGAAGTACCGCCTGGATAATTTTGATATTTTGGCACGTAGTAGGCCATTGTATTAGTTAGGGAGGTGGCGAGCAAAAAACACATGGCAGACGTTATTAATAGCGATAATTATACCCTAAGAAACATCAAGAACCTCGTTTGCCACCATGGTGACGCTGCGTTGCCAATCGACATCGTTTCAAAAACGTAAAATAAATGGTGTGCTATATTATGCGCACATGGGGCTGATGATCAGTCATCCTGTAATCACAAAAAATCGAAGAGGCAGACCTCCAGGGCTCTGAATGTTGTAGTATTCAATGTTTAAAGTTATTTTTATGATTTATAAAACTGTATCTGACACCAGGCAGACTTGAATTGTTCGATTAAAAACAATGAGAAGGAAAATTAGAATGCCAGCATGTTGCCTCTGCGTTGGGTCTTGACCGCGCTTCAAAAGTGTAAAAAAAAACAGTTGTGCTATATTATGCGCACATGTCTGCCTATTAGACTGTTTGGATTTCTTATGAAAACCAAGAAAATCGATGAGGCTGATGTTCAGGCCTATGATATTCCAAAAGCAGACCATTTGATAATAATAAAGAAACATAATATTATTTTAAATCCGACTCTCCGCGCCAACCTACAAGTACAAAATACTACTGAATATTATTGAAAATAATGAATATAATATTTAGGAAAGATTTTAAAAATGCGTCAAAAATATTTGGGTTCTGTCAGTTAACTGTTAAATCAGTGAGTTAAGTGTCTGCCAAATGTTTTTCGCATTCAGGGAGTTATAATGAATCGATGGGCGCAATGATAACCGTGTGCAAATGACATAGTAGCTTTTTTTTAAAAAAATACAACTGCGTCCCATTATAATGAAGAGCCCTGAATGTCTGCCTCTTCGATTTTCTTCCTTTCCAAGATGACTGGACCATGAACCCCAGAGGCATACATGTGCAATTGATTTAATACCCCCATTTTTTAAGCAACTTCAATCCGCTGTATCGCGATAACGCAGCGACATAGGACCTTAATTGACTGGATCAAATCAATTCGTACTGATCTAAACTGCAATCCACTTTGATATGAAACATGTGCAAATCACAATCATTCTCTTAAGATTCAGATCCATCACGAGGAAGTTTTTTTTTTTTGCTTGTGGTAGGACTCTGTGCAGAGTCCGTCCGGATCGCTACCACCATCTTATCCATTAACCTACCGCCAAACAGCAGTGTTCGCACTGTTGTGTTCCGGTTTGGGGATAAGACAGCCGGTGCAATGACTAGCATAGAGGCATTCCATCTTAGTCCTCAGGGTTGGCAACGCATTTGCAGTTTTAGTCTTGTAGTCTTGTGAATGCGAATGTCTATGGGTCACAGTTTCTGCTTACCATCAGGTGGCCTGTGTGCTCGTTTGCCTTCTCTATGTCAAAAAAAAAAAAACATCATTATTTCAACCAGTTGCTTTTAAGTTAAACCTTTAATTATTTTTTTAGTTTTATCTAGGCTGTATATCGGTATTTATGTATGCGTTTTATTTTTATTATTATTTTCTCGTTTATTTTTCCGCTATAAGTATTATGCAAGTAGTTTACACGTATAGTATAGTATGTTTGTACAGTGCTCCGTGAGTCACCACCGGTACTGGCTGAAAATCAGCGCTGTAGGTGTCTGACACCTCGGCATTTTGCTGAGCCAGTGTCCGTTTCACTGCCGCGAGGACACACAATTGCGTGCTATGCCTGTTACCTTTGTTTTCTTGAATCATTTGTATATTAGTGAATAAATGTATTTCTTCTTCTCTTCTTCTTCTAATAAAGTATGTAACATATTTTTGAGACTGGTATACAGACATATTGGTGTTGCTGACTGTACTTGAGAATATATAAAATATTTAAAATCTATTTAGCCAGATAAATTCTCCGTGAATATTATAACTTACGTTCACATCACCATTTCTGGAAATTATCACCTCTTAACCACTTCAATTGCTTGAATTGACCACTTACAAACTAATATTTTTATAATTTACCACTTTTGAAAATGGTTAGTCTGGTCAGATTTCATTCAATTTTAGAACAGCATTTCCAGTTATGGTTAATTTAAGAAACAGTTATTTTAGAAAGTAACTATTATCATGATTAATGCTACAAGTGGCCAATTCGGTCTATTCCCACTAGTTCCATTGACAGAGCCATTGATGGAACTAGTGGGAATTTTTGTTCCCACTAGTTCCATTATTTAAAGGACTTCAGATAATGGAACTAGTGGGAATGTTTTTTTCCCAGTAGTTCAATAATAATTTATAAAATATTCGTATTAATAAAAGAACATATTCGTCAATTTATTTTACTTTTTTCTTAAAATTAAGCCTTACGTATCAAATAAGTAAGTATAATTATAATTATAATTTACATTACTAAGTTTTTTTAAACCTTTTGAACGCCGTACGACAAATACAAAATATTTCATACATTATTATATTAAGCAAAAGAGAAGTAAAATAACCTTGCATTAGTATTTTATTTATACGAATATATTTAAAAAAAACATCTGTTTTTGCTATGAATACCATTCTACTAGTTCCATTGACAGATCCATTGATGGAACTAGTGGGATTTATTTTCCCACTAGTTCCATTATTTAAAGGACTTCAGATAATGGAACTAGTGGGAATGATTTTTTCCCAGTAGTTCCATTTTATTAAAAAATAATTTAGTCTCACTAAAACTGTTCATGAACAATGTGAGAAGTATTCATAGCAAAAACAGATGTTTTTTTTAAATATATTCGTATACATAAAATACTAATGCAAGGTTATTTTACTTCTCTTTTGCTTAATATAATAATGTATGAAATATTTTGTATTTGACGTACGGCGTTCAACCGCTGGATGACAGCAGCAGAGGACCGATCGTTGTGGAAAACCTTGGGGAAGGCCTTTGTCCAGCAGTGGACGTCTTGCGGCAGATAATGATGATGATGATGATGATGTTCAAAAGGTTTAAAAAAAACTTACTAATGTAAATTATAATTATAATTATACTTACTTATTTGATACGTAAGGCATTTTAAGAAAAAAGTAAAATAAAATGACGAATATGTTCTTTTATTAATACGAATATTTTATAAATTATTATTGAACTACTGGGAAAAAAACATTCCCACTAGTTCCATTATCTGAAGTCCTTTAAATAATGGAACTAGTGGGAACAAAAATTCCCACTAGTTCCATCAATGGCTCTGTCAATGGAACTAGTGGGAATAGACCTTCATCATTCTATCTAAAGAGAGTTAACGACGTAGTCTATGAGACGAGTAGATCTACCGGGAATATGTTCTCAGTGGATCCACTATCGGCAGCATCAATGGATCTAGTGAGAATAAAGTCCCACCAGATCCAGTATGGATCTGATAAAATGGATCTAGCGGCAATATGTTCTCAGTAGATCCACTATCAGTAGCATCAATGGATCTAGTGAGAATAAAGCCTCACCAGATCCAGTATGGATCTGATAAAATGGATCTACCGGGAATAATGGTGTCATTAGATACATGGACAAATGAATAAATGGACCCATTGAGACAGTTTTCTCCCTAGATCTATTCCAGAGATGGGCAATGTATCTACTGAGAAAAATATTCTCCGTAGATCCATTTCTTGCAACTGGGTAGAAAGATGTATCAGGTGACAAATCATATCTCATTAGATCCATACTTCCGCGTGATGGATCTAGTTAGAAAAAAATATTTCTTTAGATACATCATAGATCTGATCAATGGATCTTAAGAGAATGATTGTCTGAAACAATGGGCTGCTAATACCCTAAGACCCATATCATAAGGGTCTAGGAACTGTAATCTAAATCAGATTCTAAATACTCTACTTCTAATGATTCATCTGAACTATAGCTGCCAGACTCACCATTACAGACAATTATAATAAATGATTTAATAGTTTCAATATTAAGCACATGATTAGTTATTTTCTTCCAATGTTCTGGTGTTATGCTGGGATATACAAAGGCGAACTTATCCCTTCAAGGGATCTCTTCCATTTAACCTGTGAGCTAGTGAGAAATAATTAATTACAACGAATACGAATAGCCAAAACAGTACAACACCAAAATAAATTTCTATAAACATCAATAGATGAAATACACTATATATATATATATATATATATATATATATATATATATATATATATATATATATATATAAATTGAAAGAAAACCCAGATCGAAGTACAAATAAAAGTTTATTTTATTATCTAAACGACACTGATTACAACACCCGAAGCATTATGACTGCTTGGCATCGTCGTGGGATAGATTCGATAAAATTTGCAATAACAGAATTTGGGATTCTTTCCTACTCTTCCTTTAATTGCTCGAATTATTGATCCAGATTAGAAGCTCTCCGCAAACTCACACGACGACCCAGCTCCTCCCATAAATGCTGTATCGGGTTCAGGTCCGGACTTTGGCTGGGCCAGTCCAAAACTCTCAAACTTCGTTTATCAAACCACTGTTTCACAAGTTTAGATGAATGTTTAGGGTCGTTCTCTTGTTGAAATATAAATGATCTGCCGAAATTCTGGCGCGCCCAAGGAAGGAAAACGTCTTGTAATATTTTTTCATAAACTTCCTTCGTGATGATGGCGTTAATTCTATGTAATGGACCAACTCCACTTGCACTAAAACAGCCCCATACCATGAGAGAGCCTCCGCCGGGCTTGATTGTAGGGAGTTGGTACTTTGGATCGTAGCAAGCATTGTCTGGACGTCGAACGTGGTTAATTCCATCGGTTCCAAAAAGCATAAACTTGGATTCGTCACTCCATACGACTTTATTCCACATATCCGCAGTCCAACTAAAATGTTCTCTTACATATTTCAATCTAGCTGTCCGATTCTTCTAGGAAATCAAAGGTTTCTTGACAGGACGACGAGCACGGAATCCATTTTCTATCAGACGATTTCTAACAGTCTTATGTCCTTTGCCGTGTGACGTGGGTTGTCTCTCGCCAATCGTAAAATGTTCCGGTGAGTCAAACGCGAGGTGCAACGTGGTCGACCAGGTACTGTGGGCTTTTTGACACATCCATGAAGGTTTTCTCGTTTTAAAACTTTCGAAATAGTAGATTGATTTAGTCCAAATTGGGTTGTTACAATTGATTGCGTCGTGCCATTTTCATAGCCACGTATAATTGCTTCTTGTATTGCTACAGTTAAGTTTTTGTTTTCAAAAGGTCTCCCCATGTTACTGGGAACTTTTTGATTATACCAAATTAAGAGCATACAACTAATAACTATAGCAATTTTCTAATATTTCAAAATAACCGGGAAGCACAAAGAAAACAAAAAGAAAGAAAAAAATTAGTTTTTTCGAATGACAGGCATGTAAATAGGTCAGAAACGCTTAAAATAACCTTCTTATCTGATATTTTTTGACGCGAAATCTAAATTTCACATTTAACTAAATTTATTGTGAGAAAATAGCAATATGATAGACTTTTTGCCGCTACTGTACATACATACATACGATTCATTGTTGACGACACCACTAAACGGCACCCCTAGGAGTGTCGTTAACAAACATATTATGTTAACAACACTACCGGTGATTAGTGTTGTACAATATATCGAGAAAAATAAAACTAATTTTATTATGATTGATAGTCAAAGTGTAATGTGTAATAATAATAATGAATAATATTTACATTACAGTGGTTAAGCCTACTTTCCATTGTTACCCGTCCCTTGAAGGGACCACGGGGAATAAAAATCCTCGTGGTCCCTTCGAGCAATATTATGCTGCCGAATCACAGAAGAAAAAATGCATATTAAGTAGATTTATTTTTAATTATTTAAATGGATGTAGTACATAAAGATGAAACTGTGTAATGTATAAAAAGAATTGCTTGCCGCATAACGCGAACAATATCTTCTGTTTGAGCTTGGCTGAAGTCTTCGCAAACATTTGGTGCCTCAAGTGTTCAAAAGTTTAAGTTGAAGTAATCGATGGAAAAGTCTAAATTCTACTACTACTTACTCTCAAGGTAACAGTTCCCAGACACTTCGACTTCCTATAGGAAGTACATCTCCACACGGTAGATCCATTAGCATATTGTTTATGCATGTGATATTTATATTTATCAAGCAGCAAAGCGACTCCGCCATTAGTTTTTATAAATTGCATTACTTTAAAAATAAAGTGTAATAGGTAGGTATTGAAAAATGCAAGCACAGAAATGGTGTTTGTAAATAATAAACAATGTGTGACATTGACATTGTCTATCGACATTTAATCTCAAGTACCAGCTCCTTGCACTAAAGAGCTCGTACTACCTAGGAAAACATATTTCACAGCCCTGCGGTGGTGTCGTTATCAAATTATGTTTGTTAACGACACCCCTAAGGGTGCCGTTTAGTGGTGTCGTCAACAATGAATCATACATACTACAGTCCTTAAGTAACGATGTCACCAAGCTGCCATGTCAAATCGCTCAATAAGAACTATGCGTTGATTAATCTATGGTTTAAACTGATATCCATTTGCAATTAGTATTCGGCATAAAGTTTCTAGGCATCCGTAAAACTGATCCTTTCTCTCAACTCTGCTAATAGGCATCTGAGTGTAGGCACTTGCTTCTTTACAATATAAAAGTCGTACACTTTATTTTGTATGGCTTGGATGTCAAACTATCTAAATTGGATACTGTGTCCTTGTGAGGTCGCTTCTTTCCTGGAGTACTAAAGACACTATGGTTTACTTTGCCTTCATTATTTATTCTTTTCAATGTCGAAACACTGATGTCTGTAAGAAGAAAGAAAGAATTAAATAAACAGAACACCTTTTACAAATACATTGTGACATGCAGTACAGCCCCATTGTAAAGTCCGACAGCTCTAAGAACAGAATAGAATGAAATAAAATGACATCGGTGAGGTCCAAATCGCAACGGTTTAAGAACAAGAAAGACAGGTATAACCCGAACATCTTTTCCAAGAGCTCATGGAGTACGTAGGTACATTTGCTTCAACAAAAAAATGCCGTTTGCTCTGCGTACAGTATCTGTCAACTAAATGTATATCATTGGCGAAGCGTGGCCAAAACCAACAGGCAACCCGGTCCGGTCAAGTGCGAGGCGGACCTAACCTTTTTTTTTACCAACCAACTTTTGTCCGCGACTCCGATCACGTCAAAGTAGAGTACCGCTATTTGCTCGGGATCTGTTCCATTTTCCGAAATAACGAAACCCTATAGCCGTTTTCGGGTTATAAACTAGTTAGGTCTCTATTTCTGTCAAATTTCACGTCAACATGATGTAACTTTGAATTTCGAAGGTATAACAAACGAACAAATTCACTTTCCTCTTTAAATTAATAGTAACGATAAGCTTAAACTCGATTAAAATAAAAGAAAACACAATCAGAATTCTACCAACTACATTAGACCCCCGCACTTTACAATCTATTAAATGAAATCTAAGATCAACATATGCTGATTAATGGTTTCTCATATTAATGTTTCCTCGTTCCGAATAGGTATGTTTTATTAGTAGTTTTAGCCACCTGAAATAGATAGATGAGAAACATAATAGGTACCCTCAGACCTCATATGTACCTGCTACCAAATAAAAAAGTCAAAATCTAACTATTATTATTTAAAGAATAAGTACCTACCTACAGTTATATCAATACCTAGTCGGTTACTAAGTTCTGTTACTGAGAATAATTACAATTTAAAAAAAAATTAAAGCAGTTTTGCATAAACCTGTATATTCATCAAAACTTTGATTTATATAGAATAATAATAAAAATAATGTATTCTAAACTATTGCAATTATTTGATGGACGAGCTTGAAGTATTCCCATTTCGGACGATAAAATCATAGTTAAAATCACGCACGCATGATACTGATAACGGCCCCAACTTTTGTAAGAGTTCCTGTAGAGAGTTCAAATTTGCGTGACATATTGAACAGACTTCTAGCTTTAAATTCTGATACGAATGTATTCAAAGCAACTAAAGATCCGCTTGGACACCGGTCAATCTTGATGACTCATTAAATCGACTTTAAGATTTCACATGATTTTGCAGAAATACGAAAACACCAAATCTCTTGCTTCATAAGTTGGAATTAAGTTATGTTGAGAAATATAATTTTGGTCTCTAAACATATACAGAGATAGGATTTTTTATAATATTATACAAAAAAGTTCTTTGGTAAACAAAGACAAACTATTAAGCGATTTCAAAAAATTAAATTTACAGAAAAGTCATGCGTAATTTCATCGATGCCGGTTGTGAATGTTAAAAGATCGTATCGGGAATTGCGGAAACTAAGAAAAATGATTAATTGTTTTTCAAAATGTATATTAATTAATTAATTAATTTAATTTATAACAATAGCACAGCAGCCATTAAACTTGAATCGGTAGGTCAACCATTTCAGATACAGTGCGGCGTTAAGCAGGGCGACCCGCTATCGCCAAAACTATTCACATCATCACTGGAAGAAGTCTTCAAGAACCTGGCCGCATCATGGGAGGCCAAGGGTATAGTCGTTGGCGATAGAAGATTAACCAATCTTCGATTCGCTGACGACATTGTTCTTTTGGCCTACTCAGCAGCAGAGCTCCAACTAATGCTGGAGGAACTCAGTTCGGCGAGCCTTCAGGTAGGATTAAAAATGAACCAAACAAAGACTCAACTGATGACTAATGGTATGGAACGTAGGGTCGAGGTAGACGGGCGGATCATACAGTATGTTAACGAGTATATATACTTGGGCCAGCTAGTCTCTTTCAGCAACAGGCAAGACAAAGAAGTAGAACGCCGAGTGGACAACGCCTGGAAGAGCTACTGGTCCATGAAGGAGCTGATGAAGGGAGACCTTCCTATGTCGCTAAAGCGGAAACTCGTTAACGTGTGTATCCTGCCTGTCCTAACCTACGGTGCCCAAACCTGGTCACTCACCGAAAATCAGAAGCTCAAACTGAAGGTTTGCCAACGGGCTATGGAGCGAAGCATTTTAGGTTTTAAAAGAACGGATCGCGTTCGGAATACTACGCTTCGATCCAGAACCGGGATTACTGATGTTGGTAAAACAACTGCCAGAATTAAATGGGACTGGGCTGGCCACATCAGCCGCATGCACCCGGATAGGTGGGCTACCGTTGTCACCAAATGGATGCCGCAAGACGGGTGGCGAAGACGAGGCAGGCCCAGGCGGAGATGGCGGGACGACCTGGACGCATTTCTTGACAACTGGCCGGACGTTGCCACTGATAGGGATTTGTGGAAATTAAGGGGGGAGGCCTTTGCCCAGCAGTGGGACAATCAACAGGCTGACTAAAAAAAAAAAAAATATTAATTAAGCTTTTATTTTTTATACATATTGAACAGTGGGACAATCAACAGGCTGACTAAAAAAAAAAAAAAAATATTAATTAAGCTTTTAATTTTTATACATATTGAAATTAAAAAATAAACATAAGTTAGTTTTATTTGCATCAACCTTAGTAACAGAACTTAGTAACCAACTAGGTAGAGTCCACACGCTAATTCGATTTCTAACTTGTGTGCGTGAGGTGAGTAGGTATGTTTACAGGGTGACTGTATTAATCTAATAAACTTTAATCATTTGCCTATACTTATCAGATGACTTGGGAAAACTTTGTTAGTTCATTAATTATGCAGATAAGATAAATACGAGGGGTGTTCAATAAAAATTGAGAATGAGATGCATACTCTTTCAATATTAGGAAATTAAATACTGGCCGGTAAAGCTAATCTATCTAGCTACTTGCTATGAAAAAAAAAACTGTGTTTTGTTTAAAAAAAACCGGTAATTTCTTTGCAATGCTATGTATGTAAAGTATGTTAGCGAAAATGGAGAAAATTGAACTGCGCTCCGTAATGAAATACTTGTTTGAAAAAAGTTTCTACAGACCAAGTCAATTTAGATTTGCGGGACACTTTAGGGTCTAATGCTCCTCCGTAATTTATAGTCGCACGTTGCTGCGCTGGATTTAGACGTGGAAAAACATCGACCATGGATAACCCCCCGCTCTGGACCCCCCCTACTACAGCAGAAACTGAAGAAATTGTGGAAAAAGTCGAAAACTTACTTTTGGCGGATCGTCATGTCACAGTTCGTTTTATTGCTGAAAATGTAAATAATTGAACGGGGAGCGTGCATAATATTTTACATGAACGCTTGGGTATGAAAAAGGAATCTACGTGTTGAGTACCAAGAAAGGTGTAAGGTGCAAAAGGTGATAACGACGATGACTGCATGCAAATAAAGTTTAAAATTGGATGCAATAAACCGCAATGGCCGTGGCGGACCTGCGAAACTATTGTACATAGTTTTACTGAGTTCTAGGAAAATGTATGTATGTGTTTGTGCAGGTACTGCAAGGAGCAAGTGGCTTGTATGGGGTTTTTCAATGTAAGTGTAACTTCAAGCTGAGTAAAATGTATCCATGTGATGATTATATTAATACTGTATTATGTTAATACTGTATTATGTTAATGGGTGGGTAAAGCTATTGTACACCAGGTTACTTACTGATGCGTTTTGGTTATGCATAGGAAATTAGCGCTCAACTGTTAGGAAAGCCGCTGGGAATCATGTTGTATGAGTGCTTCTTCCCTTATGTACATAAACACCTCCTTAGTGTTTTACTGAAACTATGAATGTCAGTTATATTATCATCTGTCTATTTAAATTATTTAATAAAATTGTGAATGTTCTAACAAAAAAGCAACGTGAAAAACTAGGTGTTTGTCAAAACAACATAGAGCGTAAAGTGCTAAATATAAAACTCAAAGATAAAGTTAGATTATCAATAATTAAAGAGAAATCGAAATGTAAAAGAGTAAATGCAATAATAAAACAACAAAAATGGCGTTGGACTGGTCACATGGTCAGACAACATATGGAAAAGTGGACTAAGGACATTGTGGAGTGGTACCCAAGAGCTTACAAAAGAAAAAGGGGAAGACCTACTCTTAGATGGTCCGATGACCTAAAAAAGATAGGTGGAATAGACTGGCTCAGAAAAGCAAGGGACCGCACACAATGGAAAACTTTGGAAGAGGCCTATGTCGGAAGACAAACTGAAGTTGTCGATGGAGAATAGATACATAAAATATATTAAATATAGATATTAGGAATAGATATAGATATTAAGAATGGTATATGTGGGACTTCGGTAATAAAGGCTATTTTTTTTTTTTTTTTATTTATTTAAATTATTTAATAAAATTGTGAATGTTAACCCCTCGTCTGTGTCACCTCACATAATTTTATACCCCTCGTCTGTGTGACTATGACGTCATCGCTGTCACGTTACCGAGTTTAAACGCTCCTAGCTCTCAATTGGTTCCATGTTTCGAACTACTGAATGTTATCTATGGAAGATTGAATTTTTAAGATTTTTCTACAAGCAAATTAGAACCCTATCTTCAGAAGATACGGCATAGAATCGCGAAAATAGGCAGAAGTAGCAATGATAAACAGACACAGCCGACGGTCTAGTCAGGATCCTAAACAAACACAGACGAAGTTATGTTGAGACAATACACCTATATAAAGGGAAAGACAATGATTTAATTAATTTGAGTATTTACCAGTCATTGAAGATATTTCTTTTAAGAGATTTTTCAAAACTGTTTGTTTTTCACCCTCCACATCCAACTTATCTGAAAGGAATACGCCGTTTAAATGAAATACCAATTTCAAAAACTAGGTTGGACGGAAAAAAGGTGTTTATTCTCTGAAACTTTCGATTGAAAATATAGAAATCACGAGTGTCAAAATTAACATGCCGTACTAACCTATGAAATCGGTCACCGTATAGCTCTCCCAGATAATAATATGCGAAATGGCTGGCCCGCTCTTGTTTTTCTTTATATTTGTTTATAATGGTAAAAAGGATCTGTCGCACACCACTTTTGATAGTTTTACGCATGATTAGTCCGTAAATTTCCGAAAGAAATCTTTAGTTTCACAGACTCGCAAGAACGACAACGACTTGTTTGTACAGTTTATTAAGGTATCTTGTTTGTCAATTATTATTCTTATCATACCTTAATAATCTGTGTTCTTCATGTGTAAATGTAAGACAATAGACATTTTTTTTTTTGGTTTAATTTACCCCACATGGGGAAGGCGAAGGGAACACAGCCCATGCAGCCAAGTCTTATGTATTATTTTTTTCCTGGAAAGTTTTTGTATTTTAAGGCCGAAGCCAAGTCATTTTTTAATATAATTGTCTTAAATTTGTATTTTACTCAAGGCCGAAACCAATTCTTATGTAAATAATATATCCAATCCAAGTTATGTTTACAAAGGCCGAAGCCAAGTCTTTAGTAAATTATATTATATAGTCTTTTATCTTTGTACTAATGTCATAATCCGTAAATGTCAAATCCAGATTAAATAGAATAATTTAATAATACTTAATATTCTTTGAAAATAAATAATATTCATTATATTTCTCCAACAGTTGATATTAAAAATTCAAATATTGGTCTAAAACAGTCTCGATTCCTCAATAATTGCTGAAGGGAGCGCGGGATATTCTCAGCATTACCAAAAATACACAACAGGTTATCAATTAACAGCATTCTAGCTATCAAGAAGCTACTACAATCAAAAATTATGTGATCCAAGGTTTGGTCTTCACTATTGCAAAAATTACAGATGGGAGAGGGTACAATATTAAATCTATATAAATGGGCGTTAAAACGGCAATGACCTAACCTAATACGACAAATGGTAGTGTAAAATTTTCTATCAATATATACATTTCCCTTGACAAACCAAGGACAGGAAATTTTGTTTTCTATTTCAGCATACCACTTGCCTTTAGTTTGAACTATATTTTGCCATGCTACTTTAAATTGCTCACGGAGATTCTGTTTAATGAGCACCAAAACGTCAGAGTCTGGGATGAAAATATTTTTAATGGTATGATCATGAGGATTATTAGTAATGCATCTGGCTAAATAATCAACTTTTTCATTGCCTAATACCCCAATATGAGAAGGTGTCCAGAAAAAAAATATATTCTTATTTTTTGAAAGTAGATTAAGATATTTTTCTCTAATATCATATAAGATGTAACTTGTAGTAGCCTGAAATTTTGGATTATCTAATGCCCTTAGAGCACTCATATTATCAGATATCACCAACCAATTATTAGCTTCCTGTCCTTCAATATACTCTAGGGCCATCAGAATAGCCAAACACTCAGCTGTGTAAATGCTAGTATCACTAGGTAATCTATAACCAAACCCGCCACGAACTTGCGAATCATATATAGCTGCAGCTACAGCATTGTTATTTTTCGCACCGTCTGTAAATAACTGAGAACCTTCAAAATTTTCCAACATTAGATAAACATCCTCTTTGCATTTTAATGACTCATTGATGACAATTGTGATGGGACAAAATTTAGATTGATAAGACTTTAGATAACAAGGCCAAAGATGACTTTCATATAAATTATAATCCGATTTGAATTTTAAAATTTCAGGAAGATCAACTACTAAATATGGAGGACGACTGTCAATGCTATTGGAGAATGATTCTTCCAATTTTAGAATAAGAGGATGTCTTGTAATTGAAGACAGTTTCAAAACAAACTTGAACTTGAGGAATTTGAATCTGAGCATCAACCCTGGCACATTGAAGACAATAGACAAGTTTTATTTTATCCCCGTAAATATTTGTCACAGAGGGCAAGGCAAAGCACATTGAACCATACAGCCTACATGTTTGTCAATGTCAAAACGACATTTTATACTGTTGCCAGTCAAATAAAAGCTCAGTTCATCATTTATTAGACAGACTCTAAAATTTTAAACATCAAGGTGTTTTTGGCGTGTCCCCCATTCAAGTTCTTCGATGTTAGAAAAAGCGATTCTGAAAACATTTTGTACTAAATTAGCTTGAGTTTTTGGTGGTTTTAAAATACTTTCGGCACGGCATCGGCACCAGTAGTTCATAATTTAAGTCCTATACTCATTTAAATACAGTTTCATTTCCAAAAAATATCGTAAATATGGTACCGACCGGTCGGGTTTATCACAGCTAAAATGACTAGATGATAAGGTACAAGACCTGTTTTAAAATTCAAATTCAAATTCAAATGTTTTATTGCGTTTTACGTTGTAGGTACATGAGGTCTTAAAGTACTTAAGTCTAGAGTCAACGTAAAACCCGCAGAGGCACAGCAATGGTAGTAGAACATGCGCAATTTTATAATTTAGGTAGGTAAGGTTGTAACTATTAAACTATATAACATTTACATAGAAATAACGTAACGTAATCTATCACATACAACAATATATTCTTATATAGAGAATAAAAATAACGAACATACAAGTATCACATTCAGTCATATTTGAGTTTTAGGGAAAATAATAATATTGGCGTAATAATAAAGTATTCCAATAATAAAAATACAAGAAAAGAGTTAATTTTCATTAAATGCATTTACGTTGGATTGTTTTTGTATTTCTTTGGGTATCTTGTTAATTTTTTTAATTGACATGGCTAAGGGGCCTGTGTCGAATATTTTTAATCTAGAAGCGGGTGGGGCCGGGAGTATAGGGGGAAAAGTGACACATTATTTTTAACAAAAATGGTTACATGCATGTTTTAGCTTTTGAAATGACAACATCATCCTTTAATTCGATCGATCGCCATTTAAAATAAGCTAGTAGATCAAAAATCGTCAAGTAAAGCTTACGTGTTTTGAGTCGTGCCCCGCCGTTCAGATTTCGTCCGTCGGGTTTGAGCCATATGCTGATCAGGTCAGATTTTCATCATTTAACTATTTGAAATAACGTCTCCAAGTTACATTTTAACATAAAAAAGGACCAGTTTTTTGTTCAAATATATAGTATTTTTCTTCCGCTAACCGTGCGATTTATGTCGATAACGATAATACACGGTAACCCGAGTGCTTGCTGACATTTAAATTTAGTAGTGGATAGATGCCCCAGCAAACGGGGTATTATATAATATGATATTATTGGGTATTTTGTAACAAAACAAGTTTTGTTGATAAGACATAGTATTTTTTTTTCGAATTAACCCCGAAATATACCTTTTTACATTCGCAAAATTTTTGAACTTTTTTTATTATTTTTTAGATACCCATCTGATACTGAAGCAAGGAAGTTTTGGATTAAAGCTACAGGTCGCATAAATTGGCAACAAACAAAGTTTTCCTGTATCTGCTCAAAACACTTCGAAGCACATTGTTAATATATGACTGTACCTTCTGTAACAAATATTAATATAAATAAAAACTTACACAAACTCGAAGTGGCATTCTAATTGTAAGCATTTCAGACCTTAAAAAAATATAATGACTAGGTGTTTTTGACCGTTCGATATTGTAACTTTCTATATATATATATATATATATATATATATATATATATATATATATATAATACCGCAAGATACGCAAGTATAGTAAATTTCAGCTCAATCGGAAACCGGGAAAATGGTCAGAAACTTGCAATATTTATCCCAAACTAACTAACAGGCCAAGTTGTAAAAAGCTTGTAAATACTATGTAATTAAGTAGTAGAAATAGAAACTCAACCTAACGACACAACTTACGAAAATATTAAATTAAGTATTTCCAGTGTGTTTCTTTTCTAAATCAAAATATCATCTGAAACATCAGCAAAGTTATTCTATTTATTTCAATAGGTACCGATACTTGACTCTTACAACGCAACATAACTTGTTGGTAGGAAATAAAATATTTGTGTTTAGAAGACAAACACACCTTGATTTCTTTTATTTTCTGCCTTTTGTAACTATTGGAATATCCTGTTGGCATGTGGATTCATGTCGCACAATCCAACTTTAACAATAAACGCACTTGCACTTGTTAAAATTAATTAATTTAGTGCTTTATTTTCATATCCGCGGTCTAGACACAAACTGGTTTATGTCAATAGTCGGTCTAAACTCACATAAGAAAATGAAATCAAAGCAAAAAATTATAAGTGTACCTACTTGAAATCATAATTGTTTATTATTATAAACCAACTATTTTTTAAATCATCAACACTGCGTCAAACGAAATATCAAGTACAGAAGTAGGTATTAAATACTTAGTACGAGATCCGGTATTAGAAATATATACTCCCATCAGTTAATTAATAATGATAAAAAATATTATGCTAGATAAAATAGATATTGATACATCGCAAATAGGTTGAGGAGCAAAATTAGCTTAGGTTAAGGTTATTTTTTTTAAATTTATTTGTGTACACAGCATTAGAGAATTTGGTCCGATGGTTTGGCGACTGTCTCCCGTTTTGTGAAAGTGAAATTATTAGTTTTTAACTCATTTTAATATGAAGCGATACATAAATAACTTGATGCATTATTTAAAATGGTTTAAAGGTTAAAAGTACGATGATTAACTTCCCGAATTAACTACATATATCTAACTATTTCTTATAAGTATCGGATACTTTGGCCTCAGTTGTGACGAAACCGAACTTGAAATTAGCATAATTCCTAATTTATTGATTTAGTGACTATATTGTCCTATTTTACAAATAAAATTAATGATAATCTTCGTAACACAATTAAATTATTTACGTATGTCTTCATATTTTAGTAGCTAAGTTACATTTTAAGACGGTCGCAAACTGTCATTTCTTTCCACAGTGGCAGTTTAATTTAATGATTTCTCGTAAAATACATAATCTGCAAGCAATTGAATAACATTTCATAAACTATAAGTGTCTCTTAATAATATCTAAATATAAACATCATCGATAATGTTATATTTGAAATATAAATTCAGATTCAAATGTGATGTATAAATTCAGACGCGTTGTAACCCTTTTTTTAAAACGGCTACCTAAATCTGTACTTTATATTTTGTTTAACGCAGTATTGATGATTTGAAAAATAATTGGTTCATTACAATAAACAATTATAATATTAAGTAAAGTTATAAATTAATTTTTTAATTTTATTTTCTCTTAAAGGGTGTCCGCTGCGCCAAAAAACTAACAATATGTAACAAAACATGTTTAGGTACAACTGCACGTCCTTTGCGACTTTGGAGTGAAAAATGTATTGTTTGTCATAACATTTCACTTTTGTTTTGACACCTGTCATCCCAGTACAATTTGTCATATTATGAGGCGCTCCTTTACCAATTGAATAAAATACAGCGTCTTTTCTTTATCCCACTCCATTGCAAATAATTATAAATTAAATAATTAATGCCCTATTTGACAGTTATTCCCTCATACTCAAAACTTTCAAAAGTCATAACATGACCCCCTCCCCGCAGACGAACGCGGGGAATTGTTTTCCATCCGTGATGCGGCTTTATGTGTACACCCAGCATTAGAAAATTTGGTCTGTCGATTTTGCGACTGTCCCCCGTTTTGTGACAATAAAATGATTAGTTTTAACAATTACCAATATGAAAGGACGTACAAATAATTTGATGCATTTAAAATGGTTTTAATGTTAAGGATACAATAATTAATTTCCCGATTAAACTACATATACCTAACTATTTCTGAAAAGTAACTGACACTTTTTCATCAGCTGTGACAAAACCGAGCTTAAAACTAGCATAAATCTATTTTATTCATTTAGTGACTAGAATATTGTCCTATTTTACAAATAAAATTTATGATAATATTTGTAACACAAAATAAATCATTTACTTCTTTCTTAGCTTTTATGAAAGTCGCAAACTGTCATTTTCTTCCACAGTGCCAGACATAACGTTGTAGTGCCCGCTAAATTCGCTAACTGGTCTTTCACATTCATCATTTTGAAATCAAGACAATTGAATCAAAATTCGAAATGAGGATGTATTCATTTATGTTTTTTTAAAACGTGCTTGAATTTCTTGACTAGCAGTAGTTAGTAATCGACCAAGTTTAAATATAACATTCTAGAGATTCCTACCGGTAGTTAAAGCAGGGGAGTAATAAGAAAATTGTACTGGCAACATTTTGATGACGTTCCTTGGTCGTGACGTAACTTGCATTCGTCCGACGAAACTTCCTCTTTCCTCTATCGTATGATCGCCACTTTGCTCTTTGCGTTCTCGTTGGTGGCAGACTTCATTATGGCGGAACCACGTGAAAGAACTTTCCTTATGATCAAACCCGATGGTGTTCAACGTGGAATCGTCGGCACTATCATAGAACGCTTTGAGAAAAAGGGGTTCAAATTAGTGGGCCTAAAATTCATGTGGCCATCTGAAGAATTGCTACAGAAACACTACAGTGACTTGGCGTCCCGGCCTTTCTTCCCCGGACTAGTGAAATACATGAGCTCCGGCCCGGTTGTACCTATGGTGTGGGAAGGTTTAAATGCAGTGAAGACAGGACGTCAAATGCTCGGCGCTACTAACCCCGCTGATTCCCTGCCTGGCACCATTCGTGGCGATCTATGCATTGAAGTTGGACGCAACATTATCCACGGCTCCGACAGCGTGGAATCTGCCAACAAGGAAATAGCTCTCTGGTTTTCCGAGAAGGAACTCGTTGGATGGACCCCGGCGGCTGAGAAATGGGTTTACGAATAAACTGTAATTCCTCATCTTAAATTATTCCAATCACTATAACCTAAAATTCCAACCTATTGAGGTTATAAATGATTTTAAGATACGCATTAAATTTCGAATAAACTGATAAAATATTACATATGGTTTCATTTCTTGTGTAAATAGCAATATCTTTTAAGTAAGTATTAATGTTTCAGCGGTCACATCGCTTGAAACAAAAGCGTCTGTTTTCATTGATGTAAGTACTCAAGTCATATTTTTATTAGACTTAGGGTCCGTTGTTTGATCAGTAGGTAGTTAACTCTACGCATTGTTAATATTTGAAAATGGAATCTAAAGTTTCAATTTTCTTTGAGATTTGACGATTAGATCCGGTTTTAAAGATATAGTTTAACTACTGATCAAAAATCAGGCTCTAAGGGCCAGTTGTTTAATAAACTCAACTGATTGTTAAAATTCGAAAATTTTACATAATAATTACTTGAGATTTAACCATTAGTTACGGTTATTAACAATTAGTTTAACGACTATCAAACAACAGGCCCTGAGTAAACTGACAGTTCGCGCATGGTTTATTTCATTATTGGCCGTTGTAATTGTAAAAACACATTGTGTTTTTTATTATGTTACGACAAAAATAATGAAACAAGGTTTATAAAAGCGTTGGTTATGTTACCTTTTACCAGAAAAATAAGTCGAGAACTGTCACGACTTTATCTTATAAAAATATGTCTGTAGATTACAGCTAATTAAATAACTAGGTACCTAATTCTCTTTCCTGTGTCCATGTGGCAACAAAATAGGTATCTTTAAATTATTATGTGACGGTCCCGGCTAGTTCGTCTGTTCGTCGAGCGAAGTAAGTTCGAATTTTGAATTATTTAAATAATACCTGCCAGGATTACGCGAACTGGGGCCCGTTTATCAAACGCTTGTAACTTGTATTACAAGCGGAAATCTCTTTCCAACATTATGTATTAAAAAGAGACTTCCACTTAAATTACAAGTTACACAAGCTTTTGATATACAGGCCCCTGGCCACCGTGACTACCAATAACGTTGTTGGATTTATTGCCCAAATTACTTGTGGTCGCACCAAAAAATGCATAAAATGCTCTTTTATTCGTGCACTCAACGTAGGTTACGTAGGTACACAAACTCCATTAAATTCAACTTCAGATCAATCTACAGACGTAATATGGTTGCAACAGTAGCAGAATAAAATGGCGTAGGCACCTCTCGCTTTTGTAAATCAAGCAACGATAATTATTTCATGTGGAAACCACTGAATTTGGAGTAGATTTTGGCAAAAATCATTAGGAAAAAATGAATCCAAAATATGATCCATTTTTTACACAATAACTACTGCTGACGTATTGGTTGTCATTTAAAGCTGAATACACAACGAAACTTATATGCACAGTTATATGCTATAATGTAGCAAGATACTTACTACAATTCGCGTTTATATAAACAATCAACCAGAAGCAGTGATCAGGTAGGTACCTACAGTCAGCGTCATAAATACCTATGTATACATTACCAAGGTTTCAGAAATATATATACAACCTTATTCCCATGCAGTAGTCGTGTTTACATACTTTTGAAAGTTTAACTGTGACTATATTTTAGACGTGACTGTACCTCGCAGTTTGTAGTAGCTGTAAATAAGTAGCAATTTTTTCGCGTGAGATGTCATATTGTACCTACATTCAGTTTATACCCCTTACTAATAGACGTTCAGTAACGGTGGTGTAGCTAAACCATGCTTTGTCCTTATGTGTCAAATTCGGGTGCGCTTCAGTCAGTCTAAGAACATTTTGTATAATTTTATTTAGCTAACCATGAAAAGCATAATGAACGTCTATCATAAAAACCAATTGTATAATTTCATCAGGCATACGATCGAATAACATAAGTAAACCTAACCATCATTTTCTTGTTATTATCCATTTTAGCATATTTTTAGTCAATTTCTTCTAAGTAGGTTAAGTGGTTAGAACTGTGACCACATTAATAGTAATGAAAGCCGTTAGAAATATTTATATTTAATTTATATGAACATTATAGTTTTTTTAATTATGCATTTCGTTTTATGCATCATGACTATTATATCGTTGGTTTATTATAGAGATCGAAATTATGCAATTCGTGTTATGTAAAATGAATATTGGACCATTTGTGTTTATGGTAAACATTACACACCCCTCAAATTCAAATCGAACAACGACAGATAAGGATAAAGCATGGTCTACCTACAGATGTCTACTTCAGCCAAGCTAAGTACTTTTTGTACTGTGACCGACTGAAATAGCAAGACACGTTTGTCCGTTTCCGTGAAAATAAGATGGAAAAAACAATTATGCACTACCTACATCTGTACATCACGGTTACTCAACGTTTATCAGTAAGGGGATAAGAATACTGTAGCTCCGCCTGTAACACGTCACACTTGTTTGCTAAGCTACAAATTTAGTTTCAAGCGCATCACATACAGGGAAGATACGATAACATTGCACATTATAAAGGTTAATCTATTTAAGATGATCCCTGCGTCAGCCATATTATCTATTTATTATTCGAACACTAATACGTAGGTACGATGTAGGTACGATTCTGTGGGAGAAAAATGGGCGCAGTGTTTTTTTAAATTTCGATTGGTGTTGTAAAGGCTCTTTTTATTTATTAGTAAGTTGTATTTTAATTAATTCATCCATACTAATATTACAAAAGAGCAGTACATGAAATTTCAAATTTCGAATAGCAATGCAGTGTATCGTATACCTACAGCTTGACAACCCATGGCATCATTAAGTAAACTATAACTTTTTCACGCCACTGCTCGGAAATATGGCCAAAGAAGGATCGAAATCAGAATAGAAAGTTGCTCTTAGTAGTACAACACAAAAACAGTCCAACAATGTTGAGTTGCAAAGTAAAATGGAGTGTTTTTAGACCAGTTTACTTTCTACTCTGCTATTGGTCGGTTATTTATGACATTAGTAACTCGTTCGGAAATAAATAAAAAAATGTTTGACAAATATGACATTAGAACGTTTAATTAAAAAATTAAAACGTCAAATCCGCTCAGTGAAAGTGTATTTTTGCGATTGTAAACGTGTTTTTATGTAAGTTTTTAAGGCGTACGTGAAAAACGCCTTTGCATCTTTAAATAAGGTAAAAATTAAAAAAGTTAAAAAGGCGGGAATGAAAATTACTTCTGTTCTTTTAATTGGAAACAAACGCTAAACTTTTGAACTTTTGATTGGAAATTTGTACGATATTCAACAAAAATGAGTGATACAAGTACAGATATGGATCTTACACCGCCTGAAATTCAGGATACGGCAAAGTCGGTAATTCGGAATTTACTGCCAATAAAATCCCGTCGCAAATATCAGAAAGTGTATGAAAATTTCAAAGCATGGCAAATAAATAAAAAACATTTCCTTGTCATTCAGCAACTGTCCTAATGCTAATATCAATATTACTTTTAATTAAACTGTGTATTATGTCCTAACCTGTTTTATTTCCTTACATTAGGCGTGAAAAGCACATAGTATTGCCTCGGTAGAAAGTGCATTAGATGGACTCGTATCTTCGCGGTCCTCACCTGCGGCTCGGCCCGCGAACTAACTCGTCCATCTATTGCTTACTTTCTGTACCTGGGCTACAATGTACTATAGAAGACTTCGTACACACGTGTTCAATTGAATATTCAGTTGTTCACTACAAGAAAATGCAAACACAGTTAATTGTACACTTGTAACCTTATCTCCTAATAATAAGGTCACTAGTAGTCAGTTAACAGTGGGCGATATGTACATTAGTTATGTTGTGTTTAAAATTTATTTAAAATAAGAACCACACTCAGCAGCGTAGTACCTAATTAAAATTTATTTAAAAATTACAAATATTAAACGAAACGTACTTTAACAAATGCTCAAAATGACCTCAGTTAATTTCTATACAAAGCTGTGCACTTTTTAGCAAGTTGCTCTTTAGTCTGTCTAAAACACGAATTTCGTTTTTAATACCATCGAATGCTGATATTATTTTCGTTTTAAGATCGTCGAGACTCTGGGCTTCTTCGACGTCCACGCGACGTTTGACGTCACCCCGCAAGAAAAAGTCACACATCTTGAGGTCCGGGCTTCTGGCTGGCCATGGCACCTGAGGTGCTCCACGCCCTATCCAGTTGTCTCCGTCTTCTTTATTTAGGTAGTTTCGCACTGTTGTTGCATAGTGGGGTGGAGCACCGTCATGCTGGTAGTAAAAATCTCGTAGATTCTATCATATAGGCTACTCGTATTCCTTTAACTCGCTCACTACACCTTGTAGCATATCCAGGTAGGTTCCTCCGGTCAAACGGCCATCGATGAAAATAGGGTCTTAACCTACGTAACTACAAGGAGTGTTTACTAACTAACGTGGGTATCGCGAACGGTCACTAAGGCGATTCTCAGAGGGTTCTGTCAAAAATAAAACCATATCATATGCATTACTTACATAATTTTCTATTGTCATTTGGTGTGCTATCTAGGATGATCTTCAGCAAATATAAAAAAGCGGCCAAGTGCGAGTCGGACTCGCGCACGTAGGGTTCCGTACCACTATACATCTAAATAAATGTTTTTCTTTATTATTTATTATATTGGAGTTGATTGAATGAAAGGTAAAATGCGGTTTACGATTAAGTAGAACGTATTAAAAAAAACTCATTATTAGATCTCGCTCAAACCAATTTTCGGTGGAAGTTTGCATAGTAATGTACATCATATATTATTTTTACATTTATCATTCCCTTATTTTAGAAGTTACGGGGGGGGGACACACATTTTTCCACTTTGGAAGCGTCTCTCGCGCAAACTATTCAGTTTAGAAAAAATATATATTAGAAACCTCAATATTATTTTTGAAGACCTATTCATAGATAACCACACGTATGGGTTTGATGAAAAAAATAATTGAGTTTCAGTTCTAAGTATGGGGAACCCCAATTTTTTTTTTTTTTTTTTCTATTTTTGTATGAAAATCTTAATGCGGTTCACCGAATACATCTACTTACAAAGTTTCCATAGTATAGCTCTTATAGTTACGGAATAAAGTGGCTGTGACATACGGACGGACAGACGGACGGACAGACATGACGAATCTATAAGGGTTCCGTTTTTGCCATTTGGCTACGGAACCCTAAAAAACCGCCTTCAACTTATTTTTCGCGTTTTTGAAGGGGGTCATTTGATTTTTCTAAACATTTATTTTATTTTATACGCAATTGATCATAATCAGCTGTTATCTAGTCCCACTTCTTGATTGATATGAAACTTTAAGACGGTAACCCTTGAAATATTGACAAACGTTTAATCGAAATTCAGTTCAAAGTCAACGTTTCGCTTATTTTCATTTGATCGAATATTCTTTACATCGAACAACTAAATGATGTATTTAAAGACACCGATTTTTAATGTTTATAAATATTATTAACTAGATACTTTATGTTACAGATTTTTATTTCATACTTTTTGAGCCTAGATTTCTGGCATTGTGTGTGTGTGTGTGACATATTTTGGAATAAAACAAATGGGTTCTGACGCTCGCCGGCCGCTCCCGCGGCACGCTCGCTTCGCTCGCTCGGCTTCATGCGCTGTTAGGTCGCAGTTCACCTAACACACTCCTCCCGATTCGCTCGTCGTCGCACCTATTTGTACTCTGTCGCATAACAAACTTCTGGTTGTTCCGTCTCTTGAATAGTTTATGAAATGTATTTTTAAGCATTTAAAAATGCTTGTACCGTTGTTCTAATAATTGTTTTAATTTATAATGAATAGTCGATGAAGCCATAATACTACAAGAGATAACATTTATACTAAATATTCTATGAATCGTTTTCGATGAAATTAAATTCGATGAAAAGTTTGTCGAGATGTCAAGGGGCACCACTTTTAAGACATTTCAAGCTTATCGCAAGCAACGCCGCGAGAAAATCATAGTAATTTTTAAACAATTAAATGTTCTTCGTTGTAATCGCTCAACTATCTTAATCGAGATATCTTATTGCCACCGTTGAGGAGTTCCGGTGGCCATTTGTGGTCTTCATCATCAGTTCAGAAAATGATACTTTCTGAATGCAAATGCTAGAGTTGTCACCAAAAATAGTTAAATCGCTATATGTTTGCCTACAATATTTGAGGAGTTCCCTCAATTCCTCACCGATTTCCTTGGATGATTATCATGGCACCAACCTTGGTATATCTCCTTTCCAACAAAAGAAAAATCATCAAAATTGACCCATAAACGACGAAGTTACCCGCGAACAAACATTAAAATAATATAAATATACGGTCGAATTGAGAAACAACTCTTTTTTTGAAGTCGTTTAAAAATCACGAGGGGTTTAGTGATAGTTCTTCTACACTTGAGAGCAAAGAAATCGAGCCACCCTTGCATTTTTTACGTTGATGCCAATTGTGTAAAGGTCTTAAGTGTTATCATAGAAATTTGAATGCCAGATGATAGGTAATTTTGTCTTCTATCAAATGATACAATTTTTAGTGGTAGGGATGGATATTTCACGTCACTGTGGGCAATAACAATACCCCACCTCTAATTAGCTCATTAGTACACATACTGATTGTGCCACATCATTAGGTATAGAACCGTTTTGTTTGTTGTGCTGGCTACCAACAACTAAAGTCAATTTAAGAAAAAACATTTGTTTATGACATCTCTGCTCAATTATACTGGGAAAACCTTTAATAAACATGGATACTACCCCGTCTGAAGCCGCTCAAGCAATTGCTCTGTTGCAAACAGGGTTGAGTCAACGTGAAGTGGCCCGACAAATTAACCTGACGCGATCATCAGTCCAACGAGTGTTTCAGAGGTTCCAAGCGACTGGTGCTTTCTTAAGAAGACCTGGCACTGGCCGAGTACGCTCTTCCTCGGAGCGAGATGACCGCTTCATTGCTATCACCTCGCTACGGAATCGGCGACTCAATGCTGTTCAGCTTCAGCAGAAGCTACGAGAGACCCGGAATGTGTCCATCAGCCGATGGACAGTTAGAAGGAGACTTGCAGAGAAGAATTTGACGTCACACAAGTCTGCGAATGGCCCCAAGCTCACCCCGAGTCACCGTCAAGCACGACTTCACTTTGCTAGGGAACATGAAAACTGGACCCTTGAGCAATGGAGGACGGTACTCTTCTCCGACGAGTGCAGGATTTGTCTTTTTGGCAATGACGGCAGGAAAAGGGTCTACCGAAGGCCTAGAGAGCGATTTTCGCAATGCTGCATCGAAGAAAGAGTCGCATATGGTGGCGGTTCATGCATGGTCTGGGCCGGCATTTCTTTGGAAGCGAAGACAGACATTGTGTTCGTTACTGGGCCTGGTGTCGGGCCAAATTCAAGAGGATTGACCGCTCATCGGTACATTGAAGAAGTCCTCGCTGAACATGTGCTCCCATTTGCTGGTTACATTGGCGACAACTTCATGCTGATGCAAGATAACGCCAGACCACATACAGCTCGGATCACTCAGGACTACCTAAGAGAGGTCAATATCCCTGTCATGGATTGGCCAGCACGGAGCCCGGACTTGAATCCGATAGAGCACGTCTGGGACGAGCTCGAAAGACGAATCAGGGCCAGGGATCCCGCTCCTGAGAACCTGCACCAGCTCAAGACAGCGATTGGGGAAGAATGGGCGGGCATACCTCAAGACTTTCTTAATAAACTCGTACGGTCAATGAAAAATCGCATGCGTGCATGTCGATTAGCTAGAGGAGGTAATACACTTTATTAAAACCTGATAATTTGTTTTAATTTTCAAAAAAACCTTTAATTATTCCCTGGTATTTATTGGTTCTAAAGTATGCATTGTAAAGGCCGTGCGGTTTTCGGCCCGTAACAAAATGAAAATATCCATCCCCACCACTAAAAATTGTATCATTCGATAAAAGACAAAATTATCTATCATTTGGCATTCAAATTTCCATGATAACACTTACGACCTTTACACAATTGGCATCAACGTAAAAATTGCAAGGGTGGCTCGATTTCTTTGCTCTCAAGTGTAGTTCCAGTTTTATGTTTGTTAGATGTGATGTGATTTTTTAGGTTTTCATAGTCATTACTCATTAGTATTTGACGTTTTGGTTGTAACACTTCACCCTTGCGAAAATTACTCAAATGTGTTCAATATTTTTTATTAAATCAATTAACCAGTAAAAACCTAGTCAGGGGCGGTATCCTGTAATTTAAGGTTTCGTACCCGAACGGTGTCAAACGAGACCCATTACCAAGCCTACGTTATCAGTCCGTCCGTCGGTCTGCCCTAACTTAAAGAACTGTATCTTTTTAACCGTAAGAGCTAGCGGATTTGCTAACAAATAACGTAAAATTAACAAAACAAAGGTATTTTTTTGTGGAAACAGTCCGGCGAGATTTAAATTTTCGTCTCGGAATAGAACCTTAAAATAATGAGTATTTTTCATTCTAATAATAACGGCGGGATCAACACGAAGCGTGAACTGCACGAAGGAGGAAGGGATAGTTCGTTCGTTTAAATGTGGTTCAAATAGTTTGGCATGCTTTGATGTGCCGCTACATTTGAAACAAAGAAGCCGCCGCGGCGCTCACATAGTGGCGTCGGCAACCTAATAGGAAGTTTTAATGCACAATATTTGAACGAACGAACTGTACAAAAATCAAAAATATCCGGGTTATAAATACCCTTACATTATTTTGACAGTTCACAATGTACCGTGGTAAGTGTCAAAATAATACAAGGATATTTCTTATCCCTGAACATTTTTGGTGTGAGTAAACAAACCGTACCAGGGCCTCTATTCTACTCTGAAAAACAATATTGCCCTTGACATGTGATCGTATTGTTTTTAAGAGGATTGTGAAGCTCAAAATCTCCATACACGATGCGAAAAGGTTTCTTCCCTTCCCTAAACCTCGTCCGATTTTTACGGTTTCTTGAATACCTATGTTGTAGATATCATGAAAAACTATGTGTATACGTTTTCCTTATAAAACAAATTTAAGAAACGATAAACCGAAAACTCCAGACCTAGGTCTTTATAATAACTGTAACTATCTACTTAGAATTATAACACATAGAATGATAGTTTCCTACAGCCACTTTTGACAAAGTGTCGCACAAAATGGATTCATGTGGGCGTAATCAACGCGTACTAACACACGACAACACGCACACAAGTAAACAAATAATGTTGCTAGCGGATTACATTTCCCCCTAAACTAGGGGATTTATTCATATAATCATTTTTGTTAAATTCGATCATTTTTTGTAGTTACTTAGTAGGTAATAATACAAACGTTTATTAACACTTATGTAATAAGAAAATGTTTTGTCTCTTTCTAATTCGCATAAAATATCATATTTTAAGTAGGTAGTTTAAATGTTCTAAGGTACTTTTTTGGCCGGTGGTTTTTTGGCGGACTAAAATTCAATTTATCCAGGGACACCCAGTAGGTATATACTCGCAATCACCTTAGTAGGAACCACGTCCCGACGTAGTCTGCACAAGCCACCTTTAGTAAGATATTTGTCTGTGTCATTAAAATGTACAGAACATATTTTTGTCCTCCTAGACGGCTTCCACCAGCTTTCATTTCGATTAAGCCTAATTTTTTCAATCCAACGTGCGGCAATAATCGGATTAGAAGGAAATCTTGAACGAGAAAAACAAGTAATTCAATTCGTATCACAGAATATCACAAAATAGAACAAGTACTTACTATAACAATTTAGGGGGAAAAATTTCGTTATAATGGCAACATTTTCATGTAATGTCGTTAGAAAATAATTTAATATTTTAGTGAATGTTTTACGTAAAACAACAAGTCAAAACAGATTACTTACACGTGGAATGTTATTTTATAGTGTTTATTTTCTTGGTCTGAAGTGTTGTGGCACCCATTAACAATACAAATCGTCATAATCAATAAAAATCCGGGAGCTGTTGACGCTGTGTGACGTGATTGCGACTGACAGGCGGCGATCGCCGAGTACACCAGAATGGTGTAGTTTAAGTCTGACGGTTTTGGTGCGCGGACTAGGTTTCTATGTGTTATAATTCTAAGTGTAACTATTCAAAAAACGTGAAAGTCGGACTTGATTTTTCGGGGGTGAGAAACGTTTTCGCCCCGAGCTTAATTCTGTTGTTTATTTTTTCCGACAGCTACGCGACGCGAACCTAACCTACCTACTTTTGCGGAATAAAAATGATTTCTGACGAATAACCGACTAAAGCGAATAGCACTGGGGTGACAAACTGGTGTGACCACGAGTCTGCACCCCTAAAATCGCATAGCTGTCAGTTGCGCTAACCATCCTTTTACTCTGCCCAATACTGTCAAGGAAATAAGAGCTATCGTAACGCTGAAAATACAATAACATGTCAAAAGCAATACAATTTTACACAATAGAACAGAGACCCAGCTACAGCGTCAGATCAAAGTCAAAATTTACTGTATTATTATCGCACAAAATAATTATATTACTCGAGAGATTTGATTGAGAAGTTTCCTTTTTACAAACATTCCGAAATATTTTAAGGAGCCAGGAAATATTTTGGTTCACATCCTATTCGTGTCATCCCCGTTACGCAGCTTTACTTTAATATATACCAGGGGTTCCCAAAGTGGTCCAGGTGGACCCCCAGGGGTCCACAGGAGACTCGACGGGGGTCTAAAAAATAGGGGTTCACAATTCGTAAGTGGGGGTCCACGAAAATGTATCTGGTTTCGATAGTAAAGAACGAAAACGGATACTATTTTTTGTGCTATTTTTATAGCCTGTATGACTGATAAATACAAGATAGCTTTATTACGCTGCTCCTCGATTAAAATTTGGAAAAATTGAACTGACATTTTATAAAAATTACACCATTTGCCTCCGTCGGCAACGCTTGTTCGGACTTCTTCGATTCTTCACCAATAAATGCGATGCTAAGGACAAACGTTACTCATTTGTTTCCGGAATTTCGAAAAGAAAAGTCAAGTGAATCGATGTTCCTGTTTGCCAGAATCGTGTCGGAAAAGTAAGTACATTATCTGTCTGTCTAAATCGATTTAAAATGCAACTTTTATCTCATTTTGTAGTTAATATATTTGTCTTCTTTGCGTATAATAGGTACGTATTAAAATTTAAATACTGAACAGTACCTACCACTGTTACCTACTTCCATAAAATAATAGATAACCGAGAAAAGTAAAAGTTTATAAGTATTTTTTTATTACTCGACTGTGTGGTGGCTCACTGATAAATGACTTAATTAAATGTATTTCCATAAGTTGTACCTACGTGTTTTTACGTACTCGTAACGTACATCAAAGTAATAAATAAATAATTAAAATCACGGAGTTTTGAGTCAAAATGTTATTTAAAAGTATTTTCTATACAATTTACAGAAATAGGACCTTAAATCAAAATATAATTAATGAAAAAATCAATAATACATTACATTAAAATCGGTTAAGCCGTTTTCATAAAACTCTGTTGAGGATCCTAGCAATTTATTGCTTTTGATAATTAGAATGAGTATGCTTTCGGAACTATGTTTGTTTCATTGTAATAAATAATAATATTCTCTTAAAATAGCCATATCCTGTTAAGTAAGACCGCGTTATGATTACAAAAACTAAGTTTTTTATTTACTTACAGGTAACTTATCAATACGAAACATGGCGGATTCTAAGAAGAAAATTAAATGTCGGCAGTACAGTGTCGATTATTTAAAATTTGGTTTTCTTCCTTCAAACGCAGATAAGCGATTGCCCATGTGCCTTTTATGCAACAAAGTTTTGAGCAATGACTCTATGAAACCATCGAAGCTCTTAAGATCATCTAAGGTGTCATCCTGATAAAATAGGTAAAGATTTGAAATATTTTCAAACATTGAAGGAAAAGAGACCCACCGTGCACAGTATGTTCGCTTCAACGTCTGAAAGTAACGATGATGGCTTGCGGGCATCTTACAAAATCTCATTACTCCTAGCGAAATCTGGAAAACCGCACACCTTAGATGAACAGTTACTTTTACCCGCTGTTGAAGAGGTTTTAAAAACTGTTCTGCACAAATCTCCATTTGGCATACTCAAAAGAATTCCTTTGAGTAACAACACTGTACAAAGACGTATTGATAAAATGAGCTCTGATAGGTATTGTAAGTTTCTTGTGTAATTATCTGCAAACAACTCATTTTTCTATTCTACTGGCCGAGTCAACTTTACCTGGTAATGAAGCATTATTATTGGCGTATGTTCGTTTGTTATGGATGAAGAAATTAAAAGAGCTATTATTCGCCAAAACTTTGAAGACGGACACTAAAGGTGAATCAATATTTAATATCATGAGATAATGATTTTTTTAAAGAAAAATCGATTCCGTTCACTAATGTTACTTCGGCGGCAACAGATGGAGCTCCTGCCATGGTCGGGCGATATCGTGGGTTTATAAGCCATCTTAAAAGAATTATACCAGAGGTAACTGCAATTCACTGTGTCATCCACCGACAATACCCAGTAGCGAAAAATTTGAGTGATAGACTGCACCAATCGCTTCCATTTGTGATTAATGCGGTTAATAAAATAAGAAGCAATGCGTTGAATACGCGTTTATTTGCCCAATTGTGCGATGAAAATGATGAAGACTTCCAACGATCGCTCTTACATACTGAAGTACGCTGGTTGTCGAAGGTGCATGTTTAACAAGATTTTACTCACTTTTTGAAGCCGTTTTAGAGTTTCTGGATGTAAAGCTCCAGATTTAAAAGAAAACCTGATCAAGTTTAAAGCAGACATCGCATATTTGACAGATTTGTTCAAAAAAATTAATGATATTAAGTTACAATTGCAAGGGGACAGCCTCAATTTAATAAAAACAAAGGGTGTAATTTCCGCTATTCTTGGAAAATTGAAATTAATGAAGCAAAATATTAGTCGGCGCGAATTTTCCCAGTTTTCAAACTTGTCACAGGTAGAATGCCTTAATGATGATATTCATACATACGTTCAACATTTGATTGCCCTGCATAATGATTTCAAAATCAGATTTGAAGGTATTCTGACGATGGAAATACCACCATGGATCATAAATCCATTCGATGAAATGGAAGTGGAGAACGTGATATTACAAGAGGAGCTACTTGAGCTTAGCACTAATGAGGAGCTGAAGGTGAAATTTAAAAAAGGGTATTCAACATTTTGGCTGCAGGCAGAAATACCCGAAAAATATCCTGGACTGTGGAGAGTTGCGAGAAAGCTTTTGATAGCATTTCCCTCATCATACCTTGTCGAAAAATGGTTACAAACCTTTTAACAAAAAATAGGAACAGATTGAATATCACAGAACGGGGAGATTTGCGATTATTCCTAACAAAACTGAAGCCAAATATTGATAATTTGCTGTCAATCCATCAAGTACATCCCTCCCATTAAAATTGACTATTTTGTGATTGTCATTATACTTAGAAGTTACGTTATGTTATTTATGTTTAATTTAATTTTACTTGAATAAATACCACACAAGAAATTATACTATATTTATTTTTATTTTACCACTCCGAATGGGAAGAAGTGAGAATTGATTGGTTTCTTGGGCTGTGAGTAGATGTCAAAAAAGTTAAGTTGTATGGAATCACTATTTTGATTTTTGACATCCACTCATATTCAATTAATAAAATTGACGAATCAATTCTCACTTTTTTTTTAAATCTGTTAATTTGTGATTGAAACTCAGCCGCAACGAAAATTTCCATAGTTAGATCGTCTCCAGACTTAGGTAATGTTCACATTTTTTTGCCGAGTTTTGGGAATATGGTAGAAATGTGGTGTAGGGGGTCTACCAGAACTAGTTAACTTTTGTAAGTGGTCTATGAGAAAAAAAAGTTTGGGAACCCCTGATATATACACAGTGAAAACAATCAATAGGCCATCAAGGGGAAGTAGGTAGGTACCTCAAATCCTTGGGACAGCTCATTTTACTTAAAATAAACATTACTTTTTTTTTCAGGTGAAATACGCATTCAGATAATCGTCTTAAAATCTTCAGTTGCTCGAAGTGCGACCCTTCGTTCGATAAGTACACGGATTTAATATTTGTTGAAATTTTCATTTTTATAGCCTTATGTAAAGTGTTGTGGGCTGTTGAAGTCGCCGCGGAGCAAAGAAAAAAAAAAGTAAAAAAAAAAAGAAAGATAAAATGAAAATAAAGTGTTGCGGTGGTTGGCGGGTGAATCAACTTTTAAGATACTCCTTTGCTTTTGCGGTATTAAAACTTTCCTGGTAATTTATAGTTCATAATAATGTATGAATATTAAAATCAGACCACCAAATTTACAGACCTTACACGTTAAACACCTCAAATATTTTTTTATACTGGAAAATACCTGGTAACTCAGGGGAATATAGGGTAATGCACGATTTCCATACAAGTCCGAGGGACAACATTGTCCCCTGCGTTACCAACTATATTATTATTTAAAACTGTACTATTTTAAGTCAAATTGTTTGAAAAGTTAGCGCATTAGTCTGATTTAATAAGCGTGTAAGCTACGTCATTAACAAAATGTAGTTTTTCTAAAAACAAATAATTTGTGAAACAAATCGCAAAATTAGTACCTTAAAAGTTGATTCGCCTTGGCGGTAAGCCTATAAGGCTATAAGGGCGACCACGCCAGAGCTTAACGGTGCGTAAATTACGTTCCGTCAAAATTTACACATGTCATTAGCATTACTAATTTTTACATTCTTTTGTTTATGCAACGTCACCGTATTTTACGCGTCGGTGTGGCCGCTCCTTTACTGTTATAATATCACAAATTGATTCTCGCAATTGTTTATCTCGAAACACGATGATCATCAAGCTTATCCATGTACAGATGTAGCGAATAAATTGAACTACGTCGTATTTTGCTGGAAACGTTTGTAATTATCTTGCCTCAGCTTGCTGATTACTTATTCAGGTGACTGGAGAAAGCAATATAAATACGAGTGTTTTCGACAAAATATGAAATCTTTCGTGGCTAGTTCCCGATACGCCGGAAATACTTATAAATTTGACAGTCAGAACTCTTCATCGTTAACACGAATCCGGCGAAACAAGAATCCGACGAAACCAGAATCCAACGAATCGGCAACCAACCGATTTAGTTTGATTATTCACTACATTCGTAAACAGTAACAGATAAAAGAAACAAATGCGTTCTCTAGACAATTTTATCATTATTATTATCATAAAAATAATTATGCTAACTTACAAATTACATCATTGATGTAGTGCAGTATAGAAGAGTTGCGCTTCTTGTAAAAACGCTTTAAGCATATCAGAACCGGTCATCAGCGCTACAAAAAGATATTTCGAATTATATTTCACCTTAGAATAGCGTACATACCTGTTAACTATCCCAGCCCATCCAAAATAAATAATAAAACTTTCATTACAAAACACTAAATGAAGGGTGCCCGGAAAGAACACGTCTGGTCACCTTAGTAACTTTTGTGTCATCGTGATTTAAAAGTTAGGAACCATGTAACTTCACTCGTAAAAACCATATCGTCTTTACCTGTTAAGGAGCGTCCCCGCCGTCGAATATTCGAGTGGTGTTGACGTTGAGCCGAGCGGCGTTACAAAGCTTACACAACACAACACTCTAGTTTCGACGCCGAATACTCTCAATGAGGACGCTCCTTTATGGTATTGTTTTTAACTCGGCCACCTTTACTGTCTAGTAAATAAGAGCTAATAAAACTGTTGACAATACTATAACAGGTGAAAAACGATACGGTTTTACCGCCTAGAACAGGCCCTGTACGGACGTCTATTTCTATTACAACAAATAGGGAATATGCAAGGATTCTTTAAATCGCATTTCTCAACAAAATGTGAAAATACCGTAAAAGAGATCGCCAAAATCGAAACTAAAATTAAAATCTGCCAAGAAATGATACAAACATTTTACACTGCTAATTAGACAGGGTATCCGATATGCACTGTGACGTCATGTAACAGGTCGGCCATATAAACTCCATGTTAAATACTGTTTTGCTAGAAAAAGATAGGGACAAATGTTTGTTGGTTTATATCTTGGTTATTTTCATAGCTATTATAAAATGATTTTTCTTAACTGTTTGTTACATAAATTCGCTTTTATTGAAGCTTTGAAAAAGGTCTTGAAGATTCCCTATTAGAGTAAGACAGCCAATAATTGCAGGCAAAAACTGACTAGACATCTTCTTTCCGAGCAAACATGATTGGTAACAATATAGACTAAAACAAGAAGGAGTAGCGCCCCAGTTTATCAGTTAAATTTGTGCATAAAATGGGAAACTAATTACAACCCAATATTAATCATTGAAATGTCAAACTATTTCATTTCTGACATAATATCAATATTACATAGTCGACAGAGGAATTCATGTCACCAAGTAAATTTCCTTAGGATATGTCTAGAAATAATTCATTTAGTTAGTTTAGTTAGAGCCGTTTTTTTACTTATTTACATATACATGTATATACATTAAAATAATGCTTCTATAATGATATTATGTGACAAACAATTATTTTATGTGACTGTTACATAATAAAAGGCATTAAAACAAGAATGTGTGTTTATGAAACGTGGTGAAAGGCGAGTTTCATAATAACATCACACGAGTGTTTTAATGCCTAATTATGTACAGTTACATACAATGCTTTATCTACACACCTATAACCCCTTTATGATGTGTTAATGAACTGCATGTTACGACCGGCATTGATCAATGAGCATTGAATAGAAAGTCCATATGGTTGTAGCTTTAAATTTAGTGGAAAACTCTTCAAAATACGCTTAAAGTACGGTTTCTGAAAGGAAAGACGTATTTTTCGCTCCATTCCATAAAACCTTGGCAACTTTTTTCGTACCTACTGTTTCCTTGACTTTGCTATTAACAAGTCATTTATAACATTCGTTGCTCTGTCGCGAATATCAGGTGGCGTCTCCGAAATATACTGATCACTATCTTGATCGCTATCTTTCACGAAAACGGGTCGATAGTTAATAATAACAACAAAACATACTAGTTTTTGGACAAGACAAACAGAACGTCAAATATGGCGGTAAATATAAACTTTTCTCACGTTTGTCATGATGCATCCGTATTTTTTTAAATTCAGTGACAAATTGGAGTCTGCCTCTACATCATATCGTTCGATGTCAAGTAACATGCGAGATTTGTTAAAAATGTAAGCAATTGACATTTCATTTCGAATAAAATGTCATCTCGAATGAGATTGAGGGAAATAAAATTGCTTTGTTTTTCGGATGTTCGAAATTTGAATGAAATAATAAAATCGAACGTGATGTTATTATTAAGCAATAATTCCATTGTCAAATATAAGAAATTTGTTGTAACAAAACAGTTTATCTTTATGGTAGTCGTAATTTGGTTTTTGAACGCATCATAGAGGGTTTATGATACGTTTGTACATAAAAGAAAAAACTTATTATTAAAAAGATAACACAAATGCTGTATGTACATTAAGTGCTAGTAAGTGGCCCAACTAAACAGATCGAATTGATCTAGGACTATTTTAATTTGATAGACTAACAACACAATCTTATTGTACTGAAACAGGCTGACGAGGGGCACTTTCAAAGATTTTAAGCGCATTTTAAAATACTGCGTTATCATTATATCACTGGCAGTGTTAGTCGCTCCCCTGCCCTTGCTATAATAAAGTGACGGCTTGCTATATTGCTAACAAGAGGTAATTAATACTTAGTCTCCTTAGGATTCAAGAAAGCTGTGTGCTTCATGTCATTTTACCTAAATTGATCATAATACAATGTACTCGTTAAGTTTCAAAATATATTTAGGGTGGGTTAAGAAAACTTAAATGTTGTACCACAATACTTATTTCCACCTAAATACGTGTTAACACGTTCACTGTCCCCATACAAAACAATCGGCCAATGTCACAAGTCCAACTGTGCTATCAATATGGGGATGTGACCCCATAGAGGAAGCACGGACTCCTGAAAAAAAGGTTCGTTACCCCACATTGGGGGCACCCGGACAGGGAACGTGTTAAACAAATGTTTCGCCAAACGTTAACTCCGTGTATGGCGCGTCGATTAACTTTTCTGGGGTAAAACAGTGAGAGTTTGGTCTCCATGTACTCTATCTAACTCTACTTCAACTGACTGAAAATTCTGCTGGTCACTTTGCTGAACGGCTTCGGCCTGGTCTTGCTGTATTCTTGACGGAAGTGGGGTAGTTTGACCTGCGCGACACAATAATAGGTAGTTTATGAGATTGTTAAATAATAAAAGGCGGTAAAATACGAGTGTGTTTATGAAACGAGCTAACAGGCGAATTTCATAATAACATCACACGATTGTTTTAATGCCTAATTATCAGGGTTCGGAGTTTTCATAGCACGGTAAGACTAAAAAGAGATATGGAGTCGACATTCATATTAAATTTTGCCCCATATTCATACTCATCTTTAATAATTTATGGCGTTGCACCATTTATTTATATATCATTAATAAAAATTAAAAAACGTTACATTTTGAATATATTGCATGGTATGCTTCAACATAATCAGATGAAAGACATTATTTTTGTAGCTACATGCTTTATGGATATTGACACTAAGATATCTATCTGCAGATGGTCATGATAATATTACTTTTATTTTTAAACAGGTCAATTTCAGTGTTTTATTAAAACGGTAATTAAAATCTTACCGTGCTATGAAAACTCCGAACCCTGATAATTAGGCATTAAAACACTCGTGTGATGTTATTATGAAACTCGCCTGTTAGCTCGTTTCATTAACACACACTCGTATTTTAATGCCTTTTATTATTGAACAGTCTCATAAACTTCGAAATTGATGGGACATTAGTTAGTTATAAACAACAAAACAAACTAGTTTTTGCGACAAAACAAACAACACACATCCTAAAAAAATGCGTTAAATACAATTTTTTTCTCACGCATGTCATGTCACGGAACCGTAGCTTTTTTAAATTCTGAGTCAAATAAGAGTCTGTCTCACTCAACTATCATATCGTTCGATATCCAGTAACATGCGAGGTCTGTCAAAATTGTATGCAATTGACATTTCATTTCGAATAAAATGACATCTCGACTGATAATTCTGATAAAAATTGAGGTCAAATAAAACTGCTTTGTTTTTAGAGATGCTCGAAATTTGAATGTAATAATAACATCGAATTTGATTTGAATGCAAAATAACAAAAAAAAACCTTTAGGCGGAGCGAGACAGGTTCGGTTTCGGTCAAAAGCTGACTAAGTTTGATTCTATGAACGCCAGTTTCTTTTACAATCGTATTCTAAATAGGCATGTTTCTATATTGGTATTTTTGGAGATAGTCAGATTCCAAGAAAGTTCGATTATTTTTATCGGATTATCAGGAGGACTTTACGTATATATATATATTTCCATATTCCCAGTACTCCTTTTTCTGAGTACGACAGATTATAGGTTGATTAGTATCTAATTACTAATTAGGCTTTATTCTGAGTCCGTCAGATAATTTTTATGTCAATATCTTACTTACTTCTATCTAACTTATTACTAATTTGACATAACAATATTATGATCGTGACCTACTAAGAATCTGAATTACTCAGAAATTGACTTTAAAAGAAAATGACTTCCACTTCATAAGTTATTTTCCGAAACTGTCGAAATTCAGAAACCGACTTATCTGACGTAACCATAATTATATTAACCAGAATCGTACTTACCTAGGTTAAGACCTAAAACCCAACAAGCTTAATTCGAATCTAAACTGACCTGCCTAAAGGATTAAAGTACAACCACACATACAGGTTTCTTAACGTTTCTTATGCCTGAGAGGCTCGCATACTTGTACCCGTCGTCAGCCGGGCTATGTCATTGGTGTCACGTGACCTAGTTTAATTGCTCCTAGCTCGAAAGTGATTTGACGTTTCGAGCAACTGAATGCTATAAACGGAAAATTGTTTTTTTTATTTTGTTTTTTTACAGCCAAATTAGAGTCCTTTGTCGAAGCATATATATAATCCAATTTCAAATAATCGGCCGGATACGGCACTAGTAGGGACGGATCCGGCACTAGGCATACGAAAGGTTAATATAGGCCATTTGCTAATCGTTTCTGAACATATTGTAGGGAAGTTATGATACGGATGTAGATCAAATTAGTAGTGGACCTGTTTCTAGGACTGCGTTATTAAAAGAGAAACGTGGATGTACAAAAACCCTCACCATATTTATCATGAATTCCTCTATGCCTCTTCAAGGCGAACCGGTCGGCGAACGCAGCTGTGCATATATCGCATTTAAATGGCTTCTCTCCGGAGTGCACTTTGGCGTGGTTTTTCAGGTGAGCCGCTTGACTAAACGCAGAACCGCAAGTGTCACACCTGCATAGTAAATAAAACTTTAGTATTCGTCCAATAGACCACGGAACAGCTACGGGATGGTCGACGATAAACAGATTAACGCTTATGCACTTACTTGTAGGGCTTCTCGCCGGTATGAATACGACGGTGGTTCCACAACGTCGCGTGTCTAGCGAACCCTTTGTCACAGACCTGCAAATTAAAAGGTTTTGTAAGGCAATTTACATGTCGTCGTTGATGGGAACAACGATTTTTACGTCAAATTTAGTAGCAGATTTTTATAAATTTTGTAGGATTCCAAATCCCCCGAAATACAACAGATGTGTCCTTTAGAGCTATTTTATTTATAGCTATCGAAATTTATTATAAATAATGTATTTGAATAAGAAAAACACATAAATTATAAGATTTTACAGTACGATTATTTCCACTTTGACACTCGGGACATCTCGGTTTTAATAGTAAACGTTCGTGTTTTCACATATACACACAGTTTATAAAATACTAGAATATAGTCACATAAAATATATAAAACATCAACCTAAGTGTAGCAACAATCATTAATATTATAAATTTTCAAATATACTATAATCGTTTTATGACATATTAGCTTCTGCCCGCGACTTTGTTCGCGTAGATTTCGATTATTGTTATTCCCGGATTATTTTTAATTTTTCGGGATGAAATGTAAGCTTATGTGTTAATCCAAGGTGTAAGCTATCTCCATTCCAAATTTCATCCAAATCCGTCCAGCCGTAGCAGCGAGAGGGAGTAACAAACTTACACACATACACACAAACTTTATGATTTAAAATATAAGGACGATATTGGGATTAGCTTTTAAAATCAAAGGAATTTGCTTAAAATGAAATTATCTGTAATTTACATTTACTAATTTAGTATTTGTGTTTTTAGTAATGCGACGTCATAATTAAATCATGCCCAAACTGTAAAAACTATAATTGTGGGTATATCTACGTTACTGGTTTACACTGTTAAGTGCACACCAGATATTATGAATATGCAGCAATGTGTCTCGTAACATTTTCACTTCCGATCCCTTCCGATTATGTCGAGAATTGCCGAGTGTCAAAATCCAATTAATTGTAATTTTGGGAGCATATCACTAAAGTGTGTTTTAAAAAAAAAAACGTTTTGCACGGCAACAATCCACACGAACCTGTTTATCAATTTCGGAGAGCAAGCAAACGCGGTATCCAATGTCCATGTATGTGATTCGTGGTCTAATCAACATTTCAGTAGTCTACACATTTTCTGCAGTTTCTGCGGTTGCTCTTCTAGGATAGTCCAATGGTTTCAACTGTTGGAACTTTTTGGAAGTGGTACTTACGGGTGTTACCCCTTAGGCTGCAGTATAAAGGTGTACCGTTGATTTTAAAATACCAGTTCGGTAATCTTTGGATCCCTTTCAACTTCATCCATATGTGGGAACACATTACCGAGTCAGCTAAACTAAAGTCGTGTAGGTATTTCTTAGAACGACCGGATCGCGTACCCGGCAAGTGACCGTCCAAGTAGGCATCATGTACTCTTACAATAGTACGGTGATCAGGATTTGACGCAAATTCAGGCACGTCACTATGCTCTATATGCTCCTTGAACAATCTGGCTGCTTCAGAAGTCACTTGCTATTATTTTCGAGCACTCGAAAGCAAAAAATCGGAACCTGGTAATCGCCACTGTCCGCGTTAACAAAAAAAACGGCATAGTAAACAGATACTAAGAAAATACGGAATAATGTGACCACTAGAAAATAGCTTTTAAAATAAAATCCTAAATATCTTAAGGAGTGTTCTAGAAAAGATATAAATGAAACATTTGTCGTACGCGGAACCATTTTTTTTAACATTTCGTCTCTTTGACTAAAGTTAATAAATAGAATACTCACCTCGCACACATACGGTTTCTCCCCAGAATGCGTTCTTTCGTGGTTTTTCAAATGCGGCGACTGCGAAAACTGCATTCCACAAGTGTTGCACCTATTAAATTAAATCTTATTAGTATTCTACATATAATTCATTACAAATAGCGGCAATAAGGACGTTGCCTGACAGGTCAAATTAGTTCCATTTTATGAAGTTTAGTAGGGGTTTTTGCTTAACAAAAGGCATAGCTTTTTCCGTCTATTATGTTAAGGAAAAGGGGTCCTGATAAAATGGGGAGGGGGGAGTCCCGAGTCGCCATCCTGAATTGACGGTACCAAATTTTTTTTTTTTTTAACTATTTTCCATACAATTGATGGGTGTCCACGAGAAGTACGAGGGCGACAATGAAATTTTTTTGATCTGGCCACTTGTAAACAATATAATAAAAAAATAAGTTTCAGTTTTGAAAATGGAATTCTTTGCCAATATTATTGAGTATGTATTGTATTCATTAGTCATTGGTTTTACGATTTGGCGGCAAATTGGAAGTTTTCTGTGTCACGTCAGCATGAATTTAACGCGAGAAAATTTTCGTGCAATGATTTTTTATTTATTTATTTATTCAAATTCCAAAAATTAACACTTACAGACTAGCTAAAAGTGTTAACAAGACAAATATTTACAGTAGTGGTAGTACAGTAAACTTAGTTTAAACATTAAGTATTGTGCTTGGAGTTGCTGTAGACTTTATGACTTTCGATGTCATTTAAGTCGACAAGAAAGTTATGATCGATTACGATTGGCCTTTCACGATGAAGCCCCGTCTTGTGCCACTGTTTACAATTAGTTTAATGAGTTTAAACGTGGTCGCAATAATCTCACCGATGATCTGCGTAAGGGCCGGCCTTCTACGGCAACGACTGAAGATAACATCAGTGTTGTGCGGCGTATTATAGAGACTGATAAAAGAGTGACCTATCAGCAGATTCGTACATGCTTGGACGTCGATATGAGTCAAGTGCACAAATTCCTCCATGAACATTTAGCGGTCAGGAACCTTTGTTCCCGGTGGATACCTCATGACCGAAGCCCAAAAACTCCGTCGTGTTGATTGGTTCCGTGAAATGGTTTTAAGATTTAACGGAGGTGACTCAAATGCTGGAAGTGTTCGACATACTTACGGGTGACGAAAGCTGGATTAACTGTTATGATTCCGAAACCAAAAGACAGTCTGCAGTGGGTGTTTCCTTCCGAGGAGTTGCCAACTAAAGTGAAGAGAGGTCGAAGCGTGGGAAAAAAGATGGTAGCCTCGTTCTTCGGAAGGACAGGTCATTACGCAATTCGGGAGAAACGACCTCGCAGTAGGATCCTCCTTCACCACGACAACGCCTCGTCACACATTGCCAGGCGAACGATCGACTATTTGGCGACGTCAGACGTGGAATTACTGGGTCACCCGCCGTATAGCCCGGACCTCGCAACTTGCGATTTTTATTTATTCCCGAAAATAAAGAAAAAACTTCGAGGAAAACGTTTTATGGAGGCCGAGGAAGCTGTGGCTGCGTTTCAAAAGGCCCTTGAGACCCCTAAGGACGAGTGGGCAAAGTGCTTTTGTCAGTGGTTCCATCGGATGCAGCGATGTATTGACGTCAATGGACACTATTTTGAAAATATGTAATAAAGCTAATAACTTGCTAGTTTAATCAGTTTTTGATTTTCTAAGAACTTTCAGTTTGACCCTCGTATAAGCAAGACTTAATTGTGCACAGTCTGTACATGCGTACCGGTTGTTTTAGCACATCTTCCAGATAAAAAGTTATTCATTATTTTTCGACGGTCCACAGTCACTGTGGTGCCCGGAAAGAAGCAGCAACAAAACCACTTTTTTACAAGTTACATGTATTTATTTAAGTTTTGTTTGATTGAAGAATTCTTGGCACCTTAAATTCAAAGTGATTCCCGCCTCCCCCCATCCCCAAGATTGAAAACTTGGATAATCATTAGGACCTCATTCCTTAACAACATCGATAATAAAATAACTGAATGAAAAGCCGTTTGTTAGTCCTTTACCTCAAAATCATAAATTGCTTGTAGCAATTCACAGAATCGCATTTCACCTCGAATGAACAAAATTTCAATAGAATCTTTTACTTGAAGCAATATTTCGCGTGGCTTTTTACATTAATATAATTAATATGTAGCATTTAATTTTTCCTGTAGTATTTTACCCTAGACGCATTTCGTCGCGATCGATGTTTGTTTGGGACTCTATTTAATGACGCGTTAATTGATGTTCGCACTAAAATTCTGTAACATTTTTTTTACAACGCGTTTTGTACCTGTAGTTTAATGTCTTAAATGTTATCAAAGTCATTGAAATATTATCTTTGTGACTAATAAATATTAGATGATATTCTGTCATTGCGAAATTGAAGTACAGCGACATTAAAGTAGGATACAATAATAATTATTATAATTATATAATTCAATATTTGTGAGAAAATACAGAGCTAACCTGGCTAAATAAAATTAAAAAAGTACATTGCGAATAACGATATTGTCTAATACTGAATTAGACGATTAGGATACAAAGCGAAAATGTATCACACGCTCGAGGTGAAATGCGACAAAAACTTATATATCGACAAAAATAAGACGATTGAGGCACAACGCGATAGTTAAATGCACGATCAAGGTGAAATGCGACTAAAACTTACGACTAAAACAGTAAACGATCGAGACACAACGCGAAAATTAAATATACGTTTGAGGTGAAAAGCGATTCGGTGAACCGCTACAAGGAATTTATGCTTTTGAGGTAAAGGCCTAACAAACGTGAAAAGCAAGGTTTAAAAACTCTACAGGATTTTTTATATTGTCGTCGATATACTATACCTACCTATGTTTATAATTGTCATTTTGCCATTATTGTTATTTCAATTTTAACAGTTCAGGTTAGGTTAGTTAGTTTATCATATGTCGCCCGGGATGATGAAAGGATTCTAACGATACTACACACATCTAAATCGGCTCAACCGTTTAGAAGTTATGGTGGAATAAAGAATCGTACATACGGACATACATGAACCCTGAAAACATTACACTTTTATTCATTAAATGTTTGGGTATGTTAATGTAATTTCTTTAACTAACCAGATCAAATAAATAAAATAAAATAAAACATGACACTTAATTTAATTAATCAACAATCAAAATTTAAACAAATGTAATAACAGAAAAATAAATTAAACGACACGTTTGAAAGGCGGCACTGGTTTAACGCAACTTGATCTCAACTAATCTAACCTAGATTAGTTGAGATCAAGTTGTATCCTGCAAAAAGTTTACCCCCGCGTATAAGGATCTCCCCAAATATAGCGAAAACGATGTCGTTTTCGCTCTTATTGCTTGGATATAAAACTTTTTCTTACCGATTCAAGCAGATTCTGCGTCCCTAAGTCTACTTTTTAAGAAAACATGTAAATATGGCAATTTTACTTTGTAGAAAATAAAATAAAAGGCGTGCTTGTAGTGGGCCGCCGTCGGTTTGCAGATATGCGCGTCTTGTTCTAACAAACGAAATAAGAGAAAACGTTGTCGAGTTTACCTGCTTCTTAAGGAGTAAGGTTTTAAGAAGAGCTAGAGGACGCGCGTGACTTCGTGCGCGAAGAGTTTGTTTCCGCTCCCCCCATTTCTTCTCGTTACGAATCGATAAAATAAAAAAAACTTAGTGCCTAGCCCTCATAAGGAATCTACGTGCCAAATTTGGAATCCCTGAACCCAGTGGTTTCGGCTGTGCGTTGATAATTATGTCACTCAGTCCGTCAGTTTCTTCTTTAGTATACATTTCAAATTTTGAACTCTACGTCCCTATGAGGCCGTGTCCTAAAAGTGCATGATCTCTCTAAAGTTTAGAAACCTTCAAATGCGGTACTGTTACAGTACGGTAACTTTCGAGACATTCCAATTTTAAAATAGTATTTGCATTGCACCAAGCTTTTATGTGAGTTCATATATTTTGAATAAAATCGGAATGAATTTTTAAACATATGTGTCAAAATAAAAAGTAATTTAAATCAAAAGCACTAAGGAGTATTGATACAAACTCGGGAGCAAATCACCCCCAAAATAACTCTCTACCCCGTTAGGGGATGAATTTCAATAAAATACGAAGCACGTCTTCCTTCAATTCTGTTAAAGAATGTCTATCCTAAATTTGCAGTAGATTGGACCAAGGAATCACGTTGTCCTATTCAAACTTTGCCCCCCTTTTTCACCCCCTTGTGGGTAGAATTTCGGAAATTCTTATCGGATGCCTACGTTATACAAAGAACACGCCCTCCAAGTTTCAGATCTCTACTAGCAGCGGTTTTAGGCTGTGCGTTGATCCGTCAGTCAGTCAGTCATTCAGGACAAAGCATTTTATATGTATAGATATAAATTATACATTTCTCGTACGCGTAACAATGTTTTATAACTTCAAGCAAACTTCTTAACAGGACATAAAAATGCTAAATACATTTTAATTGTTGTATTTAAATTTATTAAAGACAAGGCCGTGGCGAGATAGAGGCCCATCTTGTGCCTTAACAGCCTTTTCCGCCAGCTTTATTTTCTGATGTCACCTCATGACCACATCATAAGTAAGTACTATTTTAACCTCCAGTTACACAAGAAGATATACAAGAAGAAAGATGATTAGATTATTATAAGCATTTTTATTTAATAGAAGATTAGATGTCTTCATGATAAACAAAATAATCAATTATATTTAGTAAGATATTACAAAGATATAAATATAGTAACTATGTCCCGAGACTTGTAATAATTAACGCGTAACTTTCATTCCAGCCCACCCAAGTCCATTGAAGAAAGAGACAGATTTCGCTAACGCATTTCCCGTAAGCCGTCAGTTGTGCCCAACCCCTTGTGAGGGAGAGACGTGTTAGTTGTGGTGATCGGGTCTGATTCACACATTTTGTTTCTCGAAAACTGAAATAAACACGCTCACGTTTTAAAATAAACCAATAATACAATGGCTCTATGAAATATTGTATACGCGTCTACCAGTCGCGAGGCGTTCGTACAAGCCGATTATTTACGGCTTTACCAAAAATTCCTATGCATAGAGTAGGTATACAAACGAAACGTAAAACCGAAAATAACCCGGTATACTATAGCTTTACCTTGCATTACCATCTTCATAATACGATGCATAACCAAAACGCAATTTATTTACTAAGCCGAAATCTATCGCAGTACTCGCTCGCACATATTCACTTACCTACAAGAAAGAAACAATAACAATATATTCGTACACACGCGCAGTTACATTTCACTGCGCGCGAACTTACACCCACAAAATTATTACCAGTCCGGCGGTCGATCTCCGCTGTACTTGAAGCAACACATTCAAACATTTTTCTAGCGCTTCGAACTCACACACAGACACGGCGGCCACGTGAAAACAATAAAAATCAGAGTGAGCCAGCGCGCTAGTCCGCGCTCGCACGCCGGCTTATTTCAAACAATTTTAAACTTTAAGTGTATAGCACGCGTCACTTTCTTTTCTCGAGGACGCCGTCGCCGCCACCTACGACATTCAAACTTTAATAAAATTATTTTGCATCCTTTTTTCATTACGCAATTACGCATTACGCGACGCCATTACTTTAGTTCGCGTCGTCGCGCAAAGATACAGTGTAATTCTTGTGAAAGTTTTTTTGAATTACCTATTTATTTAGTGTTTTATGATTCAAGTAACTAGTGAAATTTAGCTCGCTAAGTGTTCGTTCTGTGTTCATGTGCTGTAATGATTTGTTTGTAGTTACCTACTGTTTGGATTATTTGTTTTTGTTCACGACGACGGAGGTTGGTGTTTCTATTCTATTTTTAATACGTTAGGTACCTATAGGTTTTACCCAAATCTAATTTAGGTTATATTCGTGGTTTTTCAATATTTTTGTCTGTCTGTAGGTACTCAAAGTAGGTAAATATGGCCGCATTGGTTCAAATTGAGTGTTGTCTTGTCTTACAGATTACCTACTTAATGAGCTAACATGTTTTTCAAGGTTATCCTTTGAAAATAAAAAACATGTCATTAAGTGAGGACGTAAAAATTTATTATAAGCGTAGAGATGGATTCTTCAAACACTTCCATAGTGAATTATATGATAAATACAATTGGCTGACTGGCAGCTGCAAATTAAACAAATTGTTTTGCTATTCGTGTTTGCTATTTTCCGATTCTAGCAGTGTTTGGAATCGAACCGGTTTTGCAGATATCAACAATATATAATTCAGCTAAGAAACATGTTCAAAGCGAGAAACATATACGGAGTTGTATATTATTACATAGTTTAGGTTTACTTGGATTGTTTGGCGCTTTATGCGTGTCATGGTTTTCTTAATAGGTACAGGAAGGACGGCGCATGCCGCGGGCTGTGGGTTTTCTTTATTCGGTTGATTTTGTTGCACGAATTTGTAAATATATGTTTAATTAAGTCTTTTTTTTGGTTTCTGTGTGCAGACCTGCAGTGCATGTATTTAATTTGGTTTATTTTTGTTTTGTTTTTAACAAAGGTTAACTTTATTTTGCATGATAGGTATCAGCAAGCTAATTTTTACTGTGTTTTGATTTCTAACGTAAATTAACTATATTGTCTGTGTGTTTAATGTGTGCGTACGCAACTAACGGCTTTTTCCAAAGCCACTTTTGTCATACTTGACATACACTGTTCATGTAATACCAGTGATGTCATGTATGGCGAAGGTGGTGAACACTAACTGCAAGGATCGCACGTAGAAACAGTTAACGCACTTACTTCAGCACTGCTTTTTGGGAACTAAAAGATGACATCTATTTTATTAAGGTAGGTAGGTGTATGTTTTTTTAATTAATGGAAGGGGCAAACACGTACACATGCCATACACCTTTTTTTGCTCCGGCTTGTTTATTTATTTACGTGACGCTTCGCCACTGGCGTCTACATATAAATCAAGCGTCAAAAATTAACGCGTTGATTAGTTTAACAGTTTAGAAAATATCAAATGAAAAGGTTTTTTGTTACGTAACAGCTATTAATTTCTAATTTCTGCTTGAGATATTATGAAAAGTTTAATGAATTCACGGAAAATATCTGTTTAAAAAAAATATTCTAATAAATTATTAAACGCCCAATAAACGTTAAAGTTTGACTGACCGATATGTTACTAAATGTAACAAAAATAAAGTGGAAGAAAAGCCAAGCGTTAATTAGACTGAGAACACAAATATGGAGAATTACCAATAAGACCTTTTCTTTTTAGAAATTAAAAAGGATAATTTTTGTCCTTCACTCTTTTTTCGTATCTCATAGTTGTCCCAAGAAAGTTTGGAAGTAGGACACATTTCAGGAGGGTTGAAGCGTCAGGTGGAGGGGGTGGGAGAGTAGTGAACTTAAAACACCATACCCAAATGGTATCATGTCACATAATGTATAAAACTTCATTATTTTGTTCCATTTTCCCATACATTGAATACATAGAATTACTCAATTGATATTCGTAGTACGTAAATACTGTTAATCAAGTATGGGTCTCCCTAGACCTATCGACGAGGAATCCGCTTCAGCCGGTATGAAAATTTTTCATGTCCATGCAATAATAGCGACAACGACGTCGTTCCATTCGCAACGCCGAATCGAGCCGAGCCGAGCCGAGCAACGCCTTTTTCATTCTTACCCTTAGAATAATAACACATAGAAACCTAGTCCGCGCACCAAAACCGTCAGACTTAAACTACACCATTCTGGTGTACTCGGCGATCGCCGCCTGTCAGTCGCAATCACGTCACACAGCGTCAACAGCTCCCGGATTTTTATTGATTATGACGATTTGTATTGTTAATGGGTGCCACAACACTTCAGACCAAGAAAATAAACACTATAAAATAACATTCCACGTGTAAGTAATCTGTTTTGACTTGTTGTTTTACGTAAAACATTCACTAATATATTAAATTATTTTCTAACGACATTACATGAAAATGTTGCCATTATAACGAAAATTTTCCCCCTAAATTGTTATAGTAAGTACTCTAGTTCTATTTTGTGATATTCTGTGATACGAATTGAATTACTTGTTTTTCTCGTTCAAGATTTCCTTCTAATCCGATTATTGCCGCACGTTGGATTGAAAAAATTAGGCTTAATCGAAATGAAAGCTGGTGGAAGCCGTCTAGGAGGACAAAAATATGTTCTGTACATTTTAATGACACAGACAAATATCTTACTAAAGGTGGCTTGTGCAGACTACGTCGGGACGTGGTTCCTACTAAGGTGATTGCGAGTATATACCTACTGGGTGTCCCTGGATAAATTGACAAACGAATAGGGATGATAGAGCAGCTAAAAAGCTATCGATTTAACCCCTATGTATGATAAGCGATTTTTACTTTACTTTCGGATATATTTTATGCGAATTAGAAAGAGACTAAACATTTTCTTATTACATAAGTGTTAATAAACGTTTGTATTATTACTAAGTAACTACAAAAAATGATCGAATTTAACAAAAATGATTATATGAAAAAATCCCCTAGTTTAGGGGGAAATGTAATCCGCTAGCAACATTATTTGTTTACTTGTGTGCGTATTGTCGTGTGTTAGTACGCGTTGATTACGCCCACATGAATCCATTTTGTGCGACACTTTTGACGGGTTGGCTGTAGGAAACTATCATTCTATGTGTTATTATTCTAAGTTCTTACCTATGATTTCAATCACTCTATTCTCTGCCATAAGCTAGAGGGTTACGGTATTCACGGAAATTTGCTCAGATGGGTAAAATCTTACTTAGAAAATAGGAGTCAGCTTGTAGGCATAAAGGGGCATCTATCGAAACCTTTAGAAATTACATCCGGTGTACCACAGGGGTCCCATTTGGGGCCTCTTCTTTTTGTAATTTTTATTAATGACTTGGTATATGAACTATCTTGCCCCTGTCTTTTATACGCAGATGATCTAAAAATATACTCTATAATCAATGACGTTAATGATTGCCTCAACTTACAGGCTAATTTATCTAGAATCGCTGAGTGGTGTACTAAAAATGAGATGTTCCTAAATGTTGACAAATGTATGGTCATTTCTTTTGCTAGCATAAAGAATAAACATTTATTTTCATACTCACTGGGTAATTATACCCTACAGCGCAAGTCAGTTGTCAAAGATCTTGGAATATATTTGGACGAAGGTTTAACATTCCACTCTCACTACGATCATATCGTCTCAAAGAGTTCCCAAATGCTCGGTTTTGTCTCTCGTTCAACCAAGAGCTTCAAGAACCAACGAACCTTCACGTATCTTTATTTTTCACTAGTGAGAAGCATCGTTGAATATGGCTCTGTTATCTGGTCTCCCTACTATGCAGTGCATAGTGACAGAATTGAAGGATTGCAGAAAAAGTTCCTAAACATACTTTGCTGGAGACTTCATTTGGGCCGAGAGGTTCGATCGTACGCTGGTAGACTTGAAAAATTTAATCTACCATCATTAGCTTCACGTCTGTCTTTTCAAAATCATACACTCCTATGTTGATTGCCCATCGCTTCTTTCCCTTATATGTTTTAGAATTAAATTCAAAGCTCGTAATCCCTCGCCTAAAATATTTCTACTTCAAATTTATAAAAATAACACGTCCTACTACAACCCTATAACCCGAATGTGCCGATTGTATAATGATACCGTGACCGAGCATTCTTCTTTGGATATTTTTAACAGTAAATTGCCCTCTTTTAAAAACCAAATTCACAATATATTCTGTACTTAATTCACTAGAGTATAATGATAATTAATATAATATTATTCCTCTCTGTAAAACTAACTTATAAAATAAATCTGACTAACTTTGTATAAGATACCTAACTAATACCACTAACCATCAAACATTTACATACACTTTAATCATTTTGTGCACACATAGTTTAGAGTTATAGTCTAGATTCATGTATTCTTTTTTATCAAGATATTAGTTTTATTTCTGATTGTAACTTGTTTTGTGAGCCTTGAATAAATAAATAAATAAATAAATAAATAAATATGACGACACGCTGGGCGAGTTGGTAGTGACCCTGCCTACGAAGCTAGCGGTCCTGGGTTCAAATCCCGGTAAGTGCAGATGTTTGTGTGATGAACGCGAAAATTTGTTCCTGAGTCATGGGTGTTTTCTATGTATTTAAATATATATTTCTCTATATAAGTATTTATATCGTTGTCTAGTAACCATAGTACAAGCCTAGAGCTTAGTTTGGGACTAGGTCAATTGGTGTGACATTGTTCCCTGATATTTATTATTATTTATTTATTATTATTACCACACGGACATAAAACTTTTTGTTACTGGCTCAAGCCGATACCGCATCGAAAGGTCTGAGGAGACCCTAAAACAACACAATGTGTGCAGCACGGACACGTAGCGAAAGTGAAGTGCGATAATAGTGATTAGTATAAGTATAAGTATTTCTTGTTATTGTTGTTCAATTCGTAATATTTATATTTAGTAATTTAACTTAGTTGTTTATCTAAATAAAGAGTTTATTGCATAGGACCTAATAGTTTCATATACAAATAGACCAATAGTACGTATAAGAAACCTATTGGATCCTAATTAGAATATAGGTAAATAAATAGTCTTCTCTAATAAAACTGATCTCCTATAAATAATGTCTGCAATAAAAACAAGTTATTTACAAATAAAGAAAGAAGACAGAGAATAGAAAGAGAGGGCAGTAGCTCGCGCTAGGTAACTACAAATATGGCGGCTCACGGCCGCGCCGCACGCACTCACTGCAACGACGCCCTCAAAGCAACAACTACCGCTCTCTCCGCTCTCGATCCAAGTTTGAAAAGTTTCACAAGTCTTCAGTTATTTAACAACGCACCACCCCCTCATACATGCGGTTCCCGCATATAATGTTTCAACTTTATGTAAACCGTATTCTTGCTAATAAAATATTATTTTATTAAAATTATATTGTGTTAAGTTTAAATGATGTAATTATATTAACCTAGTAGTTTAATAATAGGACTGACCTATTAAGTGAAAATTATATAGTACCTATGTTATCGTTGGAAATGAGTTTTATATGGTTATCGATATACGATATATTTTGAAACATCAAAAACATCCTGGTGGCATTCATAAGTGCATTGCAGAAAAGTGACGCACACAGCTTGAAAAAAGGATCACTACATGCCGCTGTAAAAGTAGTAACACATTTTTAAAAGTGACGAGACCGTGTCTTGTACTATTTTGCGGTCATAACATATCTCCCTTGTTCCTGTGATCCGAGTCTAGTACCCATAGTACAACTACTGTGGGATGATACCTGTTATACTGCGTAATTAGTTTCAGTTTGCGGTTATAAATCTAAAAGACAGATAATGATGTCAAATTTTTACAAAATCAGTCACTTCACATATCAAAAGTGCGCAATGATAAGACATTCGGAGCCGCTAACATGCTTCACTAGAAAATCCAATTCAAAACCAAAACCTTAACCTCAACGGGCGCACATTCGCTGTGATTACTGAATTTCGGTTTAAGTGCACCTGTAGGTATTATTATCTTATCAATAAAACTTACCCCAATATTACTGGTCACACAAGTTCTCATTCATGTTTTTCTGACAATGTTAAAATAACTAAATAATCAAGATGGGAACTGTCATATTTTGGTCCTGAATTAGATTTTCGAGTATAGCGTCTTATACGCACATGATACTTATAGCAAGCTAAAAAACAATAAAAAAAAAAGCTTCTTAAAATTACCTATATGGTTTCTCTCCTGTGTGAATTCTCGAATGATTTTTAAGGTAAACTGCTTTCGCAAAAGCAATTCCACATATGCCACATTTGAAATTTTTCTCTCCAGAGTGTAGTTTCTTGTGCGACCACAGCGAAGAATATCTTGAGAAGGATCCTCCGCAAATGTTACAGTGGAATGGCTTATCTGTATTAGACTGATTAATTTTATTCTTGTTGCCACCAACAAATATGATTCCAGAGCCATTGCAGTTTTGACACTTCGTTACTGATGCTAAGTTCCTTTTTTTCACAGGATGGTGGCCGGGCACTGAAAGTTAGTTAAGGGGTTAAAAATGTACAACTTTAAGTAGCTATCCAATATCAGGTATTATTATTATTTCATAAATTTAAAGTTGCATATTGTTGTAATTAAAACTTTTTTTTTTTAACAGTTTGTATCAAGAACTTATATAAAATACTGGAATTATGTACTGGATAATTGTACTCTTGAGAAACTAATATCTACTATTGATACTTCGTTATTTACAGCCTGTGCCCCTCGTAGTAAACAAGAAAAAAAGTATTAAGTTAAATACTTTTTTCTTGTTTACTACGAGGGGCACACCAAAATAATTGGGAATTGACTTATAAGGACTAAATTACAATGGAATTCTAAACTAAGCATGAATATATTTTTATTTGTTTTATGTAAGATTCATTGTTTTAGACAGGGTGTATTTGGAAATGTAGATCAAACGAAGCAGCTCGATAGAGGACCTCTAGACCTATCGAACTCACCCCCATATCACAGTATATATACAGGGTTATTGGTAAGTCGACCTATTCCCGTTAGGAGGTGATAGGAGTGACTATTTGCGATAATTTTGACCCCCATATGCATCATGCAAAAGTGAACCATTTTTGAGTTATCGCGATTATTAGTTTTTTTTTAAATTAGTCGGAAATTCAGCTTGAAAAATTTATTACAAAAAAAGTATCAATTTAAATCTTTTTTTTTCTTCTGATTTACAAAACCGATTAAACACTGGTTATTTCTCAATATTAAAACAATAACTATCGGTCCAAATTTGAAAAAGCGAGACGGAAAACAATTTTTTTTCAATTTTTTTTGCGATCGCTTTCCACTAAAATGCCTTTTAAACAAAAAAAAACGTTATGAAACTTGGCTTGCAGGTTATTTTAAAAACTTAACTGTTTTCTTAGCTCTCCAAAAACGCATAACAAGTAGAAAATTATTTTAAAAAAACCTGAAGAAATAATCATCACAAAGGAAGCGGGCGGAAACAAAAGTCACAAATGCAACTTCAAAAATTAAAATTAAAAAACATACCAAATTTAAATCATACATTTTTCATTTGCTTTTGTACAAGATGAATTAGTTGTTCCTATGCAAAATTAAAAAAAAAAACTGTACACGTTTGAGAATGCGAGGCCGAAAACTAAAAAATACATGTTTTTTTATCAAACTCCAACATAAATTACACGAAAACAGAAAAAATTGGCGTGCAGATTACACATAAAACATTGACGTTTTTCCAGCTTTCTAACGAGCTATTAAAACTAAAATGAGTTTTGTTAAAGATTGCTGGAAAAATTGATCACAAAGGAAGCAACAAGGAAGTCACGTCCGAACAAAACTTAAAATTAACTAACTAAATCTATCAAAACTAACTGTTATACTCGTAAACACAAATAACAACATTAACTTATGTGAGAATAAGAAATGGACAGCCATTTTGAAAATGAACTATAAAAATCCTGATTATTTCAATTTTAATTGTTTATTAGTTTTAATTTTGTAACTTTTTACATAAGTTAATGTTGTTATTTGTTTTTGTTTGTTTACGAGTATAACAGTTAGTTTTGATAGATTTAGTTAGTTAATTTTAAGTTTTGTTCGGACGTGACTTCCTTGTTGCTTCCTTTGTGATCAATTTTTTCCAACAATCTTTAACAAAACTTATTTTAGTTTTAATAGCTCGTTAGAAAGCTGGAAAAACGTCAATGTTTTATGTGTAATCTGCACGCCAAATGTATTGGTAATTTTTTCTGTTTTCGTGTAATTTATGTTGGAGTTTGATAAAAAAACATGTATTTTTCAGTTTTCGGCCTCGCATTCTCAAACGTGTACAGATAATATTTTTTTTAATTTTGCATAGGAACAACAAATTCATCTTGTACAAAAAAAAATAAAAAATGTATGATTTAAATTTGCTGTTTTTTAATTTTAATTTTTGAAGTTGCATTTGTGACTTTTGTTTCCGCCCGCTTCCTTTGTGATATGATTATTTTTTCAGGTTTTTTTTAAATAACTTTCTACTTGTTATGCGTTTTTGGAGAGCTAAGAAAACAGTTAAGTTTTTAAAATAACCTGCAAGCCAAGTTTCATAACGTTTTTTTTTGTTTTTAAGGCATTTTAGTGGAAAGCGATCGCAAAAAATATTGAAAAAATTTCGTTTTCCGTCTCGCTTTTTTAAATTTGGACCGATAATTATTGTTTTAATATTGAGAAATAACCAGTGTTTAATCGGTTTTGTAAATCAGAAGAAAAAAAAAGATTTAAATTGATACTTTTTTTGTAATAAATTTTTCAAGTTGAATTTCCGACTAATTTAAAAAAAAACGAATAAACGCGATAACTCAAAAATGGTTCACTTTTGCATAATGCATATGGGGGTCAAAATTATCGCAAATAGTTACCCCTATCACCTCCTAACGGGAATAGGTCGACTTACCAATAACCCTGTATAGCTAAAGCAGTAATGAAGCTCGGCCTAATTTTCAAGATAAATGCCTACTCTCCAATTGAGTGTCAGGGTTGTCCTCTAAAATTTTGTAAAATTGAAAAAGTTTTTGTTTAGTAGTAGTAGTAGGTAGTTAGTGCAAAATCGATGTCAGCGACAGCGAATCCCTTGACAGATCAATCTGTCATTGACGAAATGTAGCCACCATCTTGAACTTTTTCGTTATTGGACTGATTGCTTCCAAAATTGATATTTGGGAATCTGTGTGGCCTCCGACAAGGAATCCGTTGAAGGAAATGGGAAAAAGTAGCCGCCATCTTGAACTTTTTAGTTATTCGACTTATTGCTTCCAAAATTGATATTTGGGAACCTGTGTGGTCTCCGACAAGGAATTCGTTGACAGAATGGGAAAAAGTAGCCGCCATCTTGAACTTTTTAGTTATTCGACTTATTGCTTCCAAAATTGATATTTGGGAACCTGTGTGGTCTCCGACAAGGAATTCGTTGACAGAATGGGAAAAAGTAGCCGCCATCTTGAACTTTCTAGTTATTCGACTTATTGCTTCCAAAATTGATATTAGGGAATCTGTGTGGTCTCCAACAAGGAATCCGTTGACAGAATGGGAAAAAGTAGCCGCCATCTTGAACTTTTTAGTTATTCGATTTATTGCTTCCAAAATTGATATTAGGGAATCTGTGTGGTCTCCGACCAGGAATCCGTTGACAGAATGGGAAAAAGTAGCCGCCATCTTGAACTTTTTATTTATTCGACTTATTGCTTCAAAATTGATATTAGGGAATCTGTGTGGCCTCCGACAAGGAATCCGTTGAAGGAAATGGGAAAAAGTAGCCGCCATCTTGAACTTTTTAGTTATTTGAATGATTGCTTCCAAAATTGATACCTATATGGGATTTGTGTGGTGTCCGATAACGAATCCGTTAACATAAAATAACATAATGAGTAATGAACATAACTTTAGCATTTTAAGAAGTCTTTATTCTCAGTTAGTTATATATTTCGGATTGCTTAACAACTAACTGCACTACCACAGTATCAAATAAAACTGAAACTTAAACAAAACTAATTTAATTATTGTCTGCTTTTTAAACTTAGTTACAAATTACCAACGGAAAAATATTTTCGCCTGCTACGACATGTACGGAAAGCTTTATTGTTAAATTTTATAGTGTAAAAAATTCTCATTCTAATGAATAGCTTTTTTAAATAAATTATCGGGAAACATGGACATGGCACGGTGAAACTGATTTTGTTTATTTTTTTGTAGATTAAATCAGCTACTTTGCAATTTATGTGCTTTCTTTGAAAACAACAGCGAAAAATTTCATCCATATTCTGGATGTATTGGACAAAATTATCCGGTGGTACAACTAGTAAACTACGGTTAGTATCTTTGCTGTATTCTCTGTATCTCAAGTAGTGACTTTCAGAACTTAAGTTGTGGACAGTTTCATTTGGTTTCATGTATGATTTCAACATTTGGCAATCGTTGTGGCGTTCAGCACATTTCTTTAAGAGATAGCCACAAACATAAAAAAGTGAGTCTTTTTCGGGAATATCCAGTTGGTTATATTCTGAGCATATAATTTGAACGGTGTTTTGTAGTTCTTCATCATTTGTACCGTGGACTTCTATTTCCTCATTTCTTGTTGCTTCGTCATTTCGTTGAATTAACTCGCTGGTCTGAATGAGAAGTTTTCCTAAGGTTTCTTCACAATTACCTGCTTTTGGAGGTTTAATGACACAGGAAAAAAATAATCTTTGAAAATGCTGATAGCAGCTGATATGAACTGTCTGCTTGTGGGTTCTGTCGACAGACCATTCTTAGTTCTTATTTGTCCAAAAAAAATCTCAAGCACGTCTTGATTGAGCCTCCTTGTAAGTAAAAACGTGCATCCTTCTGACTTCAAATCTTCAAAAAGTAACAAAATAGAGGTAATTGTTATTTGAAACCCATCTATAAACTTCACCTTTGACGTCCCATCTTTTCCGTTTTTCGGATTGATTAATCTCAGGTGTTGAAAAAAGTTCAACATTTTATTGAAAAAAGTTATTTGCGATTCTTTTCCACAAAACGCTCTTCTGTATACTTACTTTTTCCCATTCTGTCAACGGATTCCTTGTCGGAGACCACAAAGATTCCCTAATATCAATTTTGGAAGCAATAAGTCGAATAACTAAAAAGTTCAAGATGGCGGCTACTTTTCCCATTCTGTTAAAAGATTCCTTGTCGGAGACCACACAGATTCCCTAATATCAATTTTGGAAGCAATAAGTCGAATAACTAAAAAGTTCAAGATGGCGGCTACTTTTTCCCATTCTGTCAACGGATTCCTTGTCGGAGACCACACAGATTCCCTAATATCAATTTTGGAAGCAATAAGTCGAATAACTAGAAAGTTCAAGATGGCGGCTACTTTTTCCCATTCTGTCAACGGATTCCTTGTCGGAGACCACACAGGTTCCCAAATATCAATTTTGGAAGCAATAAGTCGAATAACTAAAAAGTTCAAGATGGCGGCTACTTTTTCCCATGCTGTCAACGAATTCCTTGTCGGAGACCACACAGGTTCCCAAATATCAATTTTGGAAGCAATAAGTCGAATAACTAAAAAGTTCAAGATGGCGGCTACTTTTTCCCATTCTGTCAACGGATTCCTTGTCGGAGACCACACAGATTCCCTAATATCAATTTTGGAAGCAATAAGTCGAATAACTAAAAAGTTCAAGATGGCGGCTACTTTTTCCCATTCTGTCAACGAATTCCTTGTCGGAGACCACACAGGTTCCCAAATATCAATTTTGGAAGCAATAAGTCGAATAACTAAAAAGTTCAAGATGGCGGCTACTTTTTCCCATTCTGACAACGAATTCCTTGTCGGAGACCACACAGATTCCCTAATATCAATTTTGGAAGCAATAAGTCGAATAACTAAAAAGTTCAAGATGGCGGCTACTTTTTCCCATTCTGTCAACGGATTCCTTGTCGGAGACCACACAGATTCCCTAATATCAATTTTGGAAGCAATAAGTCGAATAACTAAAAAGTTCAAGATGGCGGCTACTTTTTCCCATTCTGTCAACGGATTCCTTGTCGGAGACCACACAGATTCCCTAATATCAATTTTGGAAGCAATAAGTCGAATAACTAAAAAGTTCAAGATGGCGGCTACTTTTTCCCATTCTGTCAACGAATTCCTTGTCGGAGACCACACAGGTTCCCAAATATCAATTTTGGAAGCAATAAGTCGAATAACTAAAAAGTTCAAGATGGCGGCTACTTTTTCCCATTCTGTCAACGGATTCCTTAACCATTCGTCTCGACGCGGCACTCGCGACTGACAGCACTGCGATGTCCGCTTGCGGGTCTCGTAGAGGCGTGCGTCAGTGTGAGTGCGTCGTTTCGAGCGTTTGTTCGGAGCTTCTTTACTGCTTTAGCTATATACAGGGTTATTGGTAAGTCGACCTATTCCCGTTAGGAGGTGATAGGGGTGACTATTTGCGATAATTTTGACCCCCATATGCATTATGCAAAAGTGAACCATTTTTGAGTTATCGCGTTTATTAGTTTTTTTTAAATTAGTCGAAAATTCAACTTGAAAAATTTATTACAAAAAAAATATCAATTTAAATCTTTTTTTTTCTTCTGATTTACAAAACCGATTAAACACTGGTTATTTCTCAATATTAAAACAATAATTATCGTTCCAAATTTAAAAATGCGAGACGGAAAACGAATTTTTTTCAATATTTTTTGCGATCGCTTTCCACTAAAATTTAGCTCTCCAAAAATGCATAACAAGTAGGAAATTATTTGAAAAAAACCTGAAAAAAAAGTCATCACAAAGGAAGCGGGCGGAAACTAAAGTCACAAATGCCACTTCAAAAATAAAAATTAAAAAACATACCGAATTTAAATCAACTTTTTTATTTGCTTTTGTACAAGATGAACTTGTTTTTCTTATGCAATATTAAAAAAAATATTATCTGTACGCGTTTGAGAATGCGAGGTGGAAAACTAAAAAATACTTACATGTTTTTTTATCAAACTCCAACATAAATTACACGAAAACAGAAAATTTTACCAATACATTTGGCTGACTGAAATTAGTCTGACTAATTTAAAATAAAACTAAAAATCGCTTACTTTTTCCATAAGTTAATGTTGTTATTTGTGTTTACGAGTATAACAGTTAGTTTTAATAGCTCGTTAGAAAGCTGGAAAAACTTCAATGTTTTATGTGTAATCTGCACGCCAAATGTATTGGTAAATTTTTCTGTTTTCGTGTAATTTATGTTGGAGTTTGATAAAAAAACATGTATTTTTTAGTTTTCGGCCTCGCATTCTCAAACGTGTTCAGATAATATTTTTTAATATTGCATAAGAAAAACAAGTTCATCTTGTACAAAAGCAAATAAAAAAAGTTGATTTAAATTAGGTATGTTTTTTAATTTTTATTTTTGGAGTGGCATTTGTGACTTTAGTTTCCGCCCGCTTTCTTTGTGATGACTTTTTTTTCAGTTTTTTTTCAAATAATTTCCTACTTATAATACATTTTTGGAGAGCTAAGAAAACAGTTAAGTTTTTAAAATAATCTGCAAGCCAAGTTTCATAACGTTTTTTTTTGTTTTTAAGGCATTTTAGTGGAAAGCGATCGCAAAAAATATTGAAAAAATTTCGTTTTCCGTCTCGCATTTTTAAATTTGGACCGATAATTATTGTTTTAATATTGAGAAATAACCAATGTTTAATTGGTTTTGTAAATCAGAAGAAAAAAAGAGATTTAAATTGACTTTTTTTGTAATACATTTTTCAAGTTGAATTTCCGACTAATTTAAAAAAAAACTAAAAATCGCGATAACTCAAAAATGGTTCACTTTTGCATAATGCATATGGGGGTCAAAATTATCGCAAATAGTCACCCCTATCACCTCCTAACGGGAATAGGTCGACTTACCAATAACCCTGTATATATACTGTGCCCATATGTTCAGCGATTTTTACTGATTTCTTAGATAATGATCATATTAATCTGATTTTTTAAAAAAATTCCTTATGTCCATTTCACGAAAAATAATTAATTTCATGTTTTATTTCACAAGTTTTTCAGTTGTATCTTACATTATTAGAATCATTACAAATCAGTGAAGTTTTTTTTTTAAGTAATCACATAAAGTTTGTTTCTTCATACTTGATGTCCCAATGTTTGCTTTCACTTTGTATGGAAAAAAACACATTATGTAATTACTTAAAAAAATACTGGAAAAAAACGCGCAAACAGTTTTAAAAACTTCGCTGATTTGTAATGACATTAATGACTCTAATTATGTAAGATACCACTGAAAAACTTATGTCGGTCGGCCTGCAGACCGACATATTTAGCATTAGGGATTTGCCACTTATTCGGTCAACAAAAGTAATCCATATGTCATATTATATGGGTCTCTGATTTGTCGACACAGAAAATAATACTAAGATGCGATGGTTATGACTTATGACGTGTCAGTTTGTGCGTATTTCAGTACGATTTGGTTGCAAATCGTACTGAAATTAACAATACAAGTCGCTTACAAGGCTTTTGCTGTTGGTTCTGATGCTGCGGCTGCGTGGTGGCCAGCGGGTCCGACGTCGGCTGCACACCGCTCACGCCTCCCACTTCGAACTTCACGTTGTCCTCGGAAGTCACGAATATTTGCGTTGCATTCACTATTCGACCACAAACAGATACTTAAAACGAGTGATTACACAATCAATTTAACACATTCAGCGCCAGCTACTCGCTTGGCGTGCAATTTGCAGTCGATATTTGAGGGCAGTGATCACAAATGCGAGCTACAGCCGTAGCGATCTCAGAACTGCGTCTTTAGACGAGATGCATTGCGATAACGTTATCGCTATCGAATCGTTAAGCAACTTGTCTATGGCAACTGCATAGTTAAATCAACAGACCGTGCTGTGCTTTTCGCAGCCAAGTAATTATCTGATTCCCGGTAGCCGAGAAAAGTTACGATTCTCCGTATGTGCGCCCAGGCGGACCGACATATCTGGCATCAGGGAGTTGCCCTCCATACCTTCAACCAAGTAGTATCCAATTCGGATATCGTTACCAGATTGGTTGAGAACTCCTGTTACGTTAGTATGTATGGTTAAAAACGTCTTGCATGATGTGACGCAAAAATGCAAATGAAGTAAAATAAAGCTCGTAAAAACTTTCCGCCGTTTTCTTTCCTCGCGCCGTCGGAGAATGCAGAATGAGGGGAAAAAACGCTGCTTGTATCTTTTTACCTGAATGACATACAAAAATGGAAGCACAAACTGTGCACAATGTTTATTCTTTGCATGCATATTGGACACTACCGTCGTAGTCAATTAATGAGGACTAATTAAAAATGAACCAATTTTGACACCTACAATTCAAAACAGTGGCTCCAGCTTATAGGACTATATACCTTGAAAAAATCAATACAATATGTACTATGCTCCACCTTTTGTAAACCAAAGGCCTTTTTATATGTTTGTCCCTACAGACAGGCCTAATTATGCAAGTGCTAATTCTCATTCTCACTGCGAGTAAGTAGGTAGATTTAAAACCGTGTAAATTAATAATATATGGTGTATAAACCGTTAAAAGGACTTCATCTTGGATCTTTAGAGTTTGTCACGGTAAATTAATTTGTTTTTCATACTAGGTTAATTAAATTATACTATACTACAATTGTACATACTTTGGTTGTTTCTTTGTTGTTCAACCGAATCTTGCGCAATACAGTTTTCACATCGTATAAGTTTGGGGCCTTTCCGTTTGGGGTTACTTGTTATGGGACCTCCACAAGTGATACATTTTTGAACCTTGTCGACGAGAATTGGCTTAGCTAAAAAGAAACACATTTTTTGGTATTAATAATAGTAAAAACTTCTCAACAAAAAACAAGACCATATTCAAACTGTATAAGTATTGTCAAGAATTAGTTTTATAAAAAATCACGTAGACAAGAATAGCTTTTTAAAAGAACATTGCACCTGTCTCTAATCCTTTTATATAAATAAGCGATAACATGACACATTATTTTCATATAACTTTATGGAACGTTTAAACCAACGATTATTCCACAAACTAGAGTAAACAAACCACAATACGTGATTTGGTAGAACATACTGTCTTGCATTTGCACATGGTGCTGCTGTTGATCATTCGATTCTGATGATAAGATTTGTATGTGCGGAGGCATTGAGACTTCATTTCCGCCGCTCACACCAGTAGCCACAACTGTAATGTTTCCGTCTGAAAAAATAACAAAGCCATCATATAGAAAACACTATCGGCCGCCTTTCACAACGCAGGCACGTATAGTGTTTCCGATACACGCGTTACCCACAGCTTCGCGGGTATCCGCGTTCGGAGCCCCGGCGGTATAAAGCGTCCGAACTACACGGATCCGTGTAGTACAAGCATTGTATTGTAGTCCGTGTTTGTTTAAGCCACACACGGCCAAGGACAGTACGGACGGTTCTTGATTACCCGCAGTATTACTCGTCCGCGGCGCTCAGTCTGAGGCAGACGTAGGCTGTTGTAAATCCACAATATATGGTAACCCATGATTTTATCGAATTTCACACCATCGTCTGTATCATTTCAGCGAATTTTATTTCATCGAATGCTATTTTCTGCTGAAACCTTGAAGTTTTAAGGAAATCTTAAACATTAAATAGGTACTTTAGGGTAGATTAAACTTGTGAATACCAAAAATTATATACTTATGCGACGAGAAATGCCTTTCGATGAAATAAAAAATCTTTAACGACTTGTTTGAACGCATGAAAAAGTGCTATAAAGGCGAATACTTTAAAAATAATAAAAATAATATTATGCAATTTAACCGTTAGAACGCAACAGTCGGCTCTGGCCATTAACCGAAAGTCGTTCCACTGACGCCATGTCGGCTCGGCTACAGCCGACACAAACTTTAACATCAAAATTAAGTTTAATAAATAAAAACAGAAGGTGTATGGAGTTTTATTATTGCTATGCAAGTCTATATTAGTCCAACCCTTTGTTTACATTGATTAAAAATAGCAGAATTATGAATACCATACTCTGATTTAAATCATTATCTTATCACTGCTCTCTGCGCCGACGACGGCCTTAGCGGAAACATATTGTATTGATGTGACCGCCCGCTGCGTTTTATGTTTGAGAGTGTAAAACGAACTATTAAAGGGTCATTTATCCACCATACATTATTTAATATTATCACTCAGGTACATTAATTTACACAACAAGTAATAATCAGAAATATAAAAAAGAACATTTTTTTAAATAATAATGAAAATAATAATGAAAATAATAATGAAAATAATGATGATGATTGAATATTGAGATCAGCCTTGTAAAGACAGCCTTGTGGAGTACATGTGGTACTCGATAAACTGTACATTGAAAGAAGGGGTGAAATTTCAGGTTAATTTATCGGTAAAACATTATGTTTTTAATTTAACGCGAGCTGGCCATTCTTTCTCCACGATGTCGCGCGGCAAATGTTCCCTGCGGTGCTGAGTCTAGCTGGAATTTCCAGCGTTTGTTGTGAAATAAAGTATTAGACAGGGGTTTCACCACAGTTTCTATAATATCACTTTGATCATTTTTTGCCTTGATGCCTTGTTGGCAAAAATAATGGGTATGTGACAAATTGCGTGCTGAAGCTGGAACGTCTTTGCTGCTTCTGGCATAAACTTTATTGTTTTGTCGGTTGAACTTTTCTTCGACCGTAAAGATTTTTTTGTCGGTGAAAAGTATCTTTTTCGGATCGTGTCTCTTAAGCAGCATCGGCCAACGTTCGTGTCGTAATTTAGGCGATCATGAGATCGTATTTCAGTAATCTGTTAACCGAAACACGCTAAATGTTAGTCTGCAGGGCGAGCTTCTTCTGGGTGCGACACGGATTTCGGCGACGTCACTCTCTTGTTATTTTGATGTTCGCAGTCGTCCTGCGGGCGGGCGACCATTCCTTTGGCGATCTTTAAGATCGAAGCGAAATATGACAGTCGCGCGTAATTCTTTTGTTCCGGCCATCACAAGTAAAGTGATTGAAATGAATAATGTGCAGGACAGTGTAAATAGTGCGTAGTGATAAGTGATAGTTATAGATATAGTTTTCAGTGCCTTAGAGATAAGTTTGTTATTGTTGTTGATATAAATTTATGTTCAGTTGTAACGTCGTGCCTTAGTCACTAGTTGTGCCATGTTATATACTTACTTTCAATAAACATTCTATTCCGCCTTTGTTTCAATAAAATAGGATCTAATAGGTTTCAGTTTCCCAATTAGACTTAGACTTGTTCGAAACCTATTAGATCCTAACCGCACGCCGATACGTTTACGACTGCGGGCCCGCGAGGGGAGCGGGCGAGTATTTATACCGCGGCGGTGGGGGACGAGGCGCATAAATATGCTCGACCCCGAAAACCGCGCGCAGTCGTGAAACGGGCGGCGTATGAGCAACGCATGATTTAATTATAAGTATTTAATTAGATAAGCTATATATAATAATGATATATTAGCACGTTGTATTAGTTTTAAGATGAGAATAATAAATAAACGTAGTAGCGGGGTGAGGGAAAGTTGAGAGGGAGGGGATAGATGGAAATTCTCGGCGCGCTGGCCGCCATAGCGCATTCAACCGACGGAGCCCGAACAAGTAACAGCCTAAGAAGCGAAGCGAAAATCCCCTCCCTCTCAAGCCTGCCTGCTCCAGTACTACAAATATTGAAAAAGGGCGTTTTCTTTCTACCACAAAACCAGTCATAGGTGTGTGTCACGCACAAATAATATTTACTAGAGAACGACCGCGATTAATTTTAGATCCAAAAATGTAAAAATTTAAATATCTGCAATTTTTTGAGGAAATCGTAATTTTATGAAAATAAAATCATATTTTTGTAGTAAATTTCCACTAAAAGACAGTTACTCAGTTATATTTAATTGGTCTAATATTGTTATCAATTATTATAAACCTAACTTATGACACACTATATATAAAACACTATTTATTTTGTTTTATCTTTTTTGGGCTATTAGATCAAAAGTTACACCGTCACAAGTAAGTGTATTACCCAAAAATAATATTAACATGTTTAAGAATCAGCAAAAAAAAAAGAATAACTTGTTTTACCGCTATATTTACCTAAAATTTCATCCCTTTCAATATCATCCTGTATAACCGCTTACGTAGCGTAATTATGAACTCAATCATTTACTTAAAATCACAAATATGACCAAAAGGTAAGCAAAAGTATTTTTACTACACAATATAATTCCATTCCTGCTCGAAAAAATAAATGTAAATGCCTTTTAATATTTCAGAGCCCCAAAACGTATGTCTCGCTATAATACTCATAAATTATCCTGAACGCTTTCAAAGCCATTTTTTTTTATTACACTACTTAAATAAATAAGGAAGATGCTATCGGAGCCATTTTGAGCTTTAATCACACATAATCGTACATAATGAAGTTAAAGCGGAATTACTGTGACAATCGTCAATAAATATTTAGCGTGTCGCCCGGACAGAATTCTCGTATTAAAAAAAATCTGTAATGAATGTATTAAGTTGTGAAGATAAATATAGTTAGATAAATTAAGACCGTTTTTCAATATAATTTATTAGAAGTTAATCTAAAATATAATCAAACTATGTTAAGAAAATAATCGTCATTAGCGTCAACACTAATAAATGTATTTCTTTTCGTGCTACGGAACCCTAAAAATTACACTACCACAAGGTAGCCCATTAGCTTAAAAACATGCCCATTTAATAGAGATTTTAAAAACACTAAATATTGTTTCTTTTTAAATATGAGAATAAAAAAATAATTTCAGTTTTCCGCAATTGAGTCGATTATTTCATATTAAATTTGTGCTCTAGAAATCCAGATAGAGTACCTAATTATGACAAACTTTTCTTTGCTAAAATAAGAATACTGGCCACTAATTTTGTGAAGCATTTTATTTAAAACGATTTACGTTCTGGGCAAAGCATTACAACCTTTTAATTTCAATAATAACAATACTGGCCACTAAAATTTTAAATGCCATTTATTCGAAATTTAAAACACTCGATCGCTTTTTGTTTTCACAGAATTTTATGTCAAACTTTGGTGTCACTGCATAATGTGAATTGATCGTTGACGTATTTTTTTTTAATTTACTATGTCAAGAACACAATAGGGTAAAGTCACCAGTGGTCAGCCAGAGACCTGTAGTCGGCCTCTGCCTATACTTTGTACGAGTGCGAAGAGTACGAAAGATATATTTCCCACTCTTCGCACTCATATACGGTCGGCTACTGGTCTCTGGCTGACCACTGGTGACTTTACCCTACACACAGCGTGAATATGCTCAAATGCATTTAATTTATGGTGAGTGTCAAACTGTCAAGGCAACGCCAGTGCTGCTGCGGCTTTGTACGCCGAACGCTACCCTGACACACGCCATCCAGAGTACCGGATTTTTAATAGAGTACATAATGCGTTCACTGAAGGTAGAATTCTTGGTCAGGGTGTAGGTGTAACAAGTGAAGGAAGACCCACCCGAGGAGATGAAGATAATATTTTGGACCTAGTTGGGGCAGATCCTTCTCTATCCGTGCGTAACAGATAAACCCAGGTAATTTGCTATATCACGCACGGATATACTCGTATATATATATATTTATACATTAGAGGACGCCCGCGACTTCATACTCCCTCTATTTTAACCCCTTAGGGCTTAGGGGGTGAATTTCCAAAAATCCTTTCTTAGTGCTCACTTACATCACGAAAGGAACCCCAGTTTCTAATTTCAAGTTTCTAGGTACAGTCGTTTCGGTTATAAGTCGGTGAGTCGTTAATTAACAGGTAATATTATTGAAATATTACCTACGATTTTAACATTTCAAATTTGCGTCTTTTTCCAACATAATTTTATAAAAGTCAATAGAAGGTACATTTTGAATGTTCATTATAAATGTGTTTACGTATAGTAGCGACATGCGTGTTCTGATCCGAACTTTTTGTGAGTGTTTGCTGCTTAACCGACATGGCAAAACAGAGAAGGAAGTTGTGCTTATTGAGTTATTGGAATGTAACTGTATACTGATATTTTCCAACATATTAAAGGACTCTGCTTAGGAGAAAAATCCAACACCTGTTTGAGAGTTAATTAACAACACACAATTTAGTTAATTAAAACATTTACCTGAATCCTGAGCGTGTATTCTTTTATGGGCATTAAGTAGAGTAAGGTGACCAAACATGAGTCCGCATACGTCACATTTGAAACTTATATTTGATATGGTATTTTGAATTCCATTTGGCGCAATCTGCATTTGATTGACCAGGGCATAGTTATACGAGAAAGGTTGCGCTATGTAGCATGTCTTGTCATCACTAGTAGTCAGCTGGGCAATGTTCACTCCACCAGAGCCGGACCCACCAGTGGATCCCGAACCAATTTTACCAATCATGTTCACGTTTGTAGTGCTGTAGCAGAATGTTGGGAATCCCTGAGAATATAAAGTTCAAGTTTTAAAAAGTGACAAAAAATATCTAGAGGTAAAATAAGAAACTTAAAAAATTCATTGTAAACTGAGTCCCAAACCAAGTGGTACAGTATTATTGTCAGGCTCTACTTTGCTAACTCAGTATCCTTGTCCGGATGCCATTTTGTTTTAATTATGCAGTTCTTTTTAAATCGGACGGTTTTAGGTAATAAGATCTCTTATTGTCAAAACAATGTTGGCACAGTCAATTTCAGGGGTAAACGTGAATAATTGTCAGTGAAATAAATAATATGTAATAAGTTCTTTATATAATAGGGGGCCTTATGGACTAAACTAGTTTCTGCGATATTAAGACTTGTGACATCGAACTAAATTTATTTTATTTTTTATCGTACGAAATTAAAGTTCAGAAACGGAAGTTAACTTCAGATTTTATATAGTTTAAAGACGTTTTTTTAGTGAGATATCATAATTCAGAGTTTAGTGATAGACCTTATGGATTGTCCCAAAGATGTGGTGTTCTACACACGAAAATGTCCATAATTTTGGCAATGAGACGTAACACAAGCCATAGTGGGATGGTGTGGGAAGGGGAAGATCGTAGCATTTCTCGAGTACCTAACCGCGTGCGTGTATTGAATTCGATTTAAATAATGATGTCGAATTTTAAAGATTGAGGTACATTTTTTATGTTTGTTTTCTTTTGTAGATGTTTTCTAGATGTACCCAAGACACTTTCCTTGCATATCCTATGGTATCGAATAAGTATCCCCATAGTGTCCCAGTTAAATAAAAACCACACACACAGCTTATAAAAGCACTGTCTTGCTATCATACAGAGAGCTGTATTATACTTCAGGAATTCTGTTGGCTTCTACAGCAGTTTATATACAGGTTGGAAATAATCAGTGGGTCACGAGGTAATTGCAGTACCACAAGTCTTTGTTTCTTTGAAAGGCGCAAAAGAAACACTCACTATTTGATTATACTAATCGATAGGATCGAAGGGCAAACTATTTCTAATTTTATGGTCAACATACAAAACATTGTGTTCCAAATATTATTTTCTTGAAATATTCGTAAAGATGGTCTGGCTTGATCCTAAATTGGTCACAAAACATCACATTTATGGACAAGCCAAGAACGTTTTTGCCGATTGAACATTGTTTTTCAACTTTGAGAACCGCATATCATTTTTTTTAAATTATATTCTCTCTATTTTATTCTACTAATCGAAAGAATTATTGTTGAGGATACAATACCTCACAATCATTAGAGCTTAGAAATAAAAAAACCGGTCAAATGCAAGTCGGACTCGGGCACCGAAGATTCCGTATTTAAGATAAAATGCTTTGTAACCACAAAATAAAATACATTTATTTTATTTTGTGGTTTTATTTAAAAAAAAAAAGGTTTATAAACTTCGGAGATAACGGGAGGGGAACGGTCATTTTTTGTACATTTTTGGCTATAAATCAAATTGAACATCAAATAAAATTGAAAAAAAAAAACATATTTTTGAAATGTGCAGATTGAGCCCCTTCATATGACATTTGCCATAATCAAACTACTTTAATTTTTCAACCCCCCTTCTAGACCCCTTTTCAATCATTTATAAAATGAATTTCATATTTTTTATAAAAACATATGCGGGCAAGCATGTTGTATAACTATGCCAAATTTCAAGTTGATAGCATTTCTAGTTCCTGAGAAAACCTGCTGTGACATACAGACAGACAGACAACAAAGTATCACCATAAGGGTTCCTTTTTTACCATTTTGGTACAGAACCCTAAAAAGATCATGAAATATAACATTCATTAAAGCGAGTGTTTTTAACTATTGATTTTATCTCGTTCGATTCCCAGGTGACAGGAGAATTTAAAAAAATCGTTAGAGTCTGGCAAACGAAAGCTGTCCACAAGAACGGGCGGCAATTCAAAATATTTGCAGCAGATATCAATGTCTGTACACTAAACAAACGGAGTTGATAGATAGAAACAATCATTTAACATTTCTGACAAATAAAATAATATCAACTACGTTTAGTATCGCCTAATCCAGCTTATCCAGCTGCTGATTTTTGAATTGCCGCCCTTTTTTGTGGACAGCTTTCGTTACCTGTTAGGAGACTATGTCGAAAAATAAATTAATATTTTAACCACGAGTCACTTTAATTACTCATTATCATTACTTTTGGATCACCCCTCGTATTTATTAAAATTTAATACCATTATGGTTTAGGTTGTTACCACCCGGTCACAACTAAGAATTTTTATTACCATTTGTCCCAGCAACTAATGGGATTAGAATTCGCTTATGGTCCGAACTACTAGGAATATACCATTAATAGCGGTTTTCAGTTTTAGGCTGGGGAAAGTCAGCTAGCGAAATGAACTTGAATAGCAGCATCTCGTCAAGCAACGCTAGAGAAATCTTAAAACTAAAAAAATAAATGATTTAAATAACACAAAAACGCCTTAAAACCGAAAATAATAACATTAATAACTTCTTTTAAAATGGTACACGGTACCTATAGGTTAGTCCAACTGAAGTCGGCTTTTGGTTAAAAAATAATGTGAGTCGCCGACTTCAGTTTGACTGACCTATTTAAAAGAAGTGTATTTTTGGGCTATTCCCACTAGTCCGCACCTCCGGCAAGTGGTGCGAACTAACTACTGGGAATTTTTATTCCCAGTAGTTCGCACTGCGGACAAATGGGAAAATCAAAATCCCAGTAGTTCGCACTGTTTAATTCAACATAACTGTGTTCAATTTCATATGGTATTATAGGAGCAGGAATATAAAAAGTAATTTTAATTTAACACATTTAACACATATAAAATATGTATATACAGTGGTGGACATATAATTAGGAACACTTGCGACGTACATATTTCACATTATACAAGGCACATTGCCGTAAAACTTTTGTTTTTGGAAATAAAACAACAAAATGCATAGAATACGTTCAACAAATTAATTAAAAAACAAATAAATATCCGAGTTTACAACTACCAATTAGATATTTAGTTACGTACAAACAACTAAACGACATTCGCAGTACCATCCGTCATGGACAAGTAATTAGAAACACCTAATAAATGAGGTAAAAATCAAAGTTATTAACGTGTTAACGTCAACAATTTCAAATTAATTATGTAAAATAATGTTTGGATTACAAAATTTCTTAAAAAATAATATTTAGTTGCATAGCCTTTGTTATTAATGACGGCTCTGCAACGACGTGGCATTGATTCAAGTAATTTCATACATTTATCGAGTGATGATGATTAAAGTTCATTTTGACTGGAATTACGTTTAACGGAGACTTTTTTTTTTAACGACGTACCACAAATTTTCAATAGGATTTAAATCGGGACTATTTGCAGGCCAATCTAACATGGTAACACGTTGCTCACTAAGAAAGGATTTAACACTGCGGGCCGTGTGTTTTGGGTCGTTATCGTGCTGAAAGATCCAGGTCACAGGCAAATGGTCGTCGGTGTAGGGAATCACTGTCTCTTCTAAGATGTTTTTGTATTGAAATTGATCCATTATACCTTCAATCTTACGGACGGGTCCAACTCCGCAACCAGAAAAACATCCCCATACTTTAATATTACCACCGCCGTGTTTGACTATGCTCCTCGTGTATTTATAATCAAAAGCATGGTTTATTGGACGTCTAACGTAGCGTTTGCCGTCAGAATTCACCATATTTATGTTTCATCCGAGAATAACACTTTTTTCCATTCTCGTACGGTCCAGTTAAGATATTTCTTTGCAAATAATAATCGCTTCTCTCGGTGTTGCTTGGTAAGAAGCGGTACCTTTCGAGAAACCCTCCCGAACAATTTAGCTTCCACTAATCTGCGGCGTACCAGTTTCGAGGAAATGTTCCTTGGGTCATCAGGTGAAAAAACTTCATTTCTAATCTCGTTGGAGCCTTTAAACGGGTCTTGTTTAGCTACACGTATTATTTGCAAATCTTCCCGGGGAGACGTTTTCCTTGGACGAGATTTTCTAACAACACTTTTAGTAGTTCCGTTTGTTTTATAATGAGCAATAGCGTTGAAAACTTTCTTCACAGAACATTCTAGATGTTTAGCAATTCTTCTATAAGTCCACTTTCGATCTAAATGTAATTTAACGATTAATTGCCTAGTTGAGTCGTCACAACTCTTATTTTTACCCATTTTAACAATTCTTATTATTCACGTAATACCAAATTGACGTTTAATTGCCGCCGAAACTACAGGAAAAGCGTAAAAAGAGGTTTTTTTTTAATTTCAAAAATGGAACGAACCCCCACGGTTCGTTCCTGTTTCTAATTAGTTGTCCAAGCGGCCAGTAATAGAAATTCAACTATCATGATATTTAAACTCTTTTAATAATTAAAGATAGGACAGATTTATTTTTTAATAATATTTTATGAGTTTTTTAACTCATTGGCTATATTCTGGCATAGTTAACAGTGATTTAATCAATATATTTTTTACTCATAACGATAGTTCACTCTGTGTTTACCTAAGTTTTATGTACTGTTTCTAATTTTATGTCCACCACTGTATATATGTATATACATATTTTATATGTGACTTAATAAATATTATATATATAGAGTAAAAATGCTTTACTATGTTGATTTGTAAAAAAAATCGTAAAATTCATGTTTTTTTAAAAATTGTCAGTCTAATTTTAAATAAATGTGTTAAATTAAAATTACTTTTTATATTCCTGCTCCTATAATACCATATGAAATTGAACACAGTTATGTTGAAAAAAATTCCCAGTAGTTCGCAGTGCGAACTACGGGGTGCGGACTACTGGGAATAGCCCAGTAGTTCGCAGTGCGAACTATGGGGTGCGGGCTACTGGGAATAGCCCGTATTTTTTGCGTTTTTGAAGGTATTTTTGTTTTTATAAAGAGATATTTTATTTTATAATTTTTAGTGATAATAATACGCTGTTATCTAGTCCCACTTCTTAGTTGATATGGAGCTTTAAGACATTTCAAGCTCGCCGCAAGCAACTCCGCGGGAAAATCATAGTCATTATTAAACAATTAAATGTTTTCCGTTGTAGTCGCTCAACTATCTTAATCGAGAAATCTTATCGCCACGCTTAAAATCGGTACCGTTGAGGAGTTCCGGTAGCCATCTGCGGTCCTCATCATCAGTTCCGCTTCAGCAAATGAAACTTTCTGAATGCAAATTCTAGATTGGTTACTAAAATCGCTATATGTTTGCCTACAATATTTGAGGAGTTCCCTCAATTCCTCACTAATCCCCTCAGCAGATCCTGATTTCCTTATCATGGTTAGGATATCTCCTTTCCAACAAAAAATGAATCATCAAAATCGGTACATAAACGACGAAGTTATCCGCGAACAAACGTATTTATTTTTACATACGGTCGAATTGAGAAACTCCTCCTTTTTTGAAGTCGTTTAAAAAGGTTAATACCGACTAACTATTAACTGGGCCTGTAACAGGTTTCTTTCCATATGGAGTTACAGTAATCGGAAAACAAATTATGTGCCTATTTCAGAAACTTATAATATCACTAATAAACAATGTGAATTCATATGAATCATGAAATACCTAGTTAGGCCTCGGAACGAAAAGGTTCGTTACTTTAAAACTTTATTTCAAAGCATTTAAGGACTTTTTGGTGACCGACTTTTCCATATATCGCGTTTATACTATAACATTATTGTTATATTACCTGTGTATTGTATTTTTTTATTTTATTAATGTATACATACATTATAAATTATAAATATAAAAGTGACTTTGTCTGATCATCTGTCCATTTCTTTATTACGCCTTCACAACTAAGAACCAATATTTTGTAGATGGCTGCTCTAGTCCCGAGCCAGAGTACTAATATCACGAAAAAAATGATAGCATTCGAGAGAAAGACAATATATGAGTCCCGTGCGGCAGCAAAAGCTAATATTTTACGAAAACACATATAATAAAACTAAATTTCGCAGGTTACATCGAATACCTAGAACCTTGGAATAGCACCAGAAAAGTTTAAAACTGTATAATTGGACAGTTCCCACTCAAGCAAAGATAAGCAAGGAATTCGCGTACAAAACTAGCACTGCATAAAATAGTTTTAAGTTGATTTGCATTATGAGAAGCACTGCAAACAATCAAAATCGTTGTAACTATGAAGTGAATTTTCTAGTCGCATTTTTCACCGAACATAGAGTAGTTTTACTAATTTTTAACAGGCTTCAAACAAGGGAGAAAGTTACCCGCTGGCTTCTATACATTATGTATTTATATTTATACTCGATACACTTTAGTGAAGTAAAGAGGCGGCAGTAGTTCCTTACCAGTTCTTGGCGCTTTGCCGACGACTCCCGGCTTTACGCGATCGGTGTTCTTGGCTCGCACACAGCTTTGGTCAAGACGGCAAACGCTTCTCGCTATGCTTGTCTTTACAGATCAGTGTTACTGCAAACATTAATACAGCATGATAGGGAAAAGCACCATATTTGAAAAATGCGACCACAAAAATACAGACTACAAAACATACACACACTAGGGGCTTAACATATCAATAGCTAACGTCTGTGCCGCTGAAAAACATGCGTAAAGTTAAGTCCGGAAGCCCAAAAGCAATTAAAGTAAGATTATAATTAAATTAGAAGTCTACCTATTATAACGAAATATCGAATGCAGTTATAGGAAATAAATGGAAAACAAAAAATATATTATACTATAGAATTCGTTTACCTTTATTCCCTCATAACATAACATAACAAATGTACATTTTCCCTAGAAAAAAACAGCCTCTCGTCACCTTTTCCTTCTTTCTAACCTTACCAAGCCCGTACCGAAAAGGTTTTTTACAGAGTTTGCATACCAGTAAAATGGCTGGTATTTAAACCATTTTTTTCTGATTATATTCTACAGTTGTGTCATCTCGACGTATCGATTGACATAATTAATTCAGGTTACGTTTTGTTTCTATTTAAAATGCAGGACGATAAAATAATTCATAGAGAAACAGTTTTGCGAACGAACCTTGAAAATCCTAATTCAACATTAGCAGCGGTTTAAAAGATGGTGAATATAAATAAGTCGTGCGACACGGTAGGAAATATTGTTAATTCGTATTTAAGAGGACTGTGAAGCTAAAAAATTCCCTTTTTGATCACAATGCCTACGCCGCAAAACGTCTATGAAGGATAACACCTAAACAGCTATAAGACTAAGTGGCAAAATTACTAAAGCAAAATGCCTCAAATCAATAAATCTAAAGCGGTTTGCCTTTTTTTTTTTTTTTGCAACACGTCTGCATTCTTTCTAGTCTAGGCAGCATAACGTCTCAAAAATTAAAATGACTTTAAAGGATAATACGTAACATGCCATACGACTAAAAAGCATAATTAATCGCTAACAAAACGGCTATAAATCAAACTGCCTCAAATGAATAATATCCTACTAATATTATAAATGTGAAAGGAAGTGACAGAAAACTCGCATTCCCTATTTTTGTACTTTATTGATTGATTGTAACGTAAACTTTTCTCGGTATTAAAAATATATAGCTTATAGCTGTTTAGGAGTAATCTTTCAAAGAAGTTTTGAGGCGCAGGCATTGTGATCAGAAAGGGACAACGTTAGTATGGAAAAAAACACTTTTCCAGAAATCTCCATGCGAAACCCAAATTTCATAGAAACGTGACACTAAATAATTCGTGACGGACCATTTACTATGCTGGTACCTCGTTTTTGTTTGATTTCTTGTAATTTGGAGAATTTTGGTGTTCAGGTCATAAAACTACTGAGATGTTTTGCATTTGAGGTATTTGGCATTTCATGTCTCTTTCATATTGTAGGTATTTTACTACAGAGGTTTGCCGTTAAAGTCATATTGGGTTTGTAGTCATTATGATGTTTAGAACTTTTACCATAAAGTCCATTTGCATTAAAGGTGCAGTAATAATAAGCCGTTTTGATTTGAAGCATTTTGCTTTGTAGGCGTTTTAAATGTTAGTAATTTTGCCACTTAGTCTTAAAGCTGTTTAGGAGTAATCCTTCAAAGTCGTTTTGCGGCGTAGGCATTATGATCAAAAAGGAAAATTCCCATACAAAATGCGATAACGTTTCCCTCCCCTCCAGTCTGATTTAATATCTTGTAGATATTATGAAAAACTACGTCTGTACGTTTTCCTTTCAGAGAAAATAAATCTTGAAAAATAAAAAAAATAAAACGTACAGTCCTAGTTTTAAGTGACAAAACATATTAAAAAATGGTGAAAGTCAGACTCGACTTAGTTTAGGGGCTGAGAAACCTTATGCCCCGGAGCTAAAGGCAAGCATGAAAATAGAAAATGATTGCTAACTATAAAAGCAGTATTAAGCACATGCTAGGTGATTTTGCAATAAACACAAGTACTGCATTTAGTCTTAGTGATACTATAATGCCCGCAAGCCCAGAAAGTTGATGAAAATGCAGTAGTGAGCATTTTATCCAATTAAGGCAATAAAGTAAAGAAAAAAATATGTCAATAGAAAGCTTGTTTTTTTTACTATTTTTAAGTTACTCATTAAAAGTTATATAGCAGATATTTCTTGCTTAGATATCAAGAATTATGTTTACCGCGTTTATCTCCAAACCGCCACCTCGTTTATCTCCAAACCGCCACCGCGTTTGCAATAAGGGGTGCAGGTAAGGCCCGTACCGAAAAGTTTGTTTTACAAGTGTATATTATAGACTGCTGCAAACTTTTATTTAAGAGGAAAAATATACTGCCCTTGCCATCTTTGTATTATTTATGAAGTGTGTATGTTGATAAAAAAAAACTATACTTATTTAAAGTGTTACCTAATAAGCGGAAAATAAATGTTATAGGAGCTCCGTCTTAAAGACTCGCGTTATTTCGAAACAATGCCTACTGCATGGCTATTACGTTATACAATAAGTTACCTGGTGACTATAAGGAACACGCAACCAAAAAAATCTAATGACCTATTTAAATATTTAATTGATAATTGTTTCTATATTGTAAATGACTTCCTTAATAATGAGTGTAAATGTAGTGTAATGAGTGCTATAATCATTTTAATTTAATATGATTTAAAAGTATTATAATTTAATAATTTTAACAATATTTGTACGCTGGCACAGAAGGACATGATGGGCTCAAAGATACTATTCTAATGTTTTATGCAAATAAAGGTTCTATTCTATTCTATTCTAAAGTGTCAGTGGTCACGGTACTTTGCTCGTAGAACTTATACCCGTATCTAAGTCAGAATGCAGCAACACGTATCGACGTTTTTTTTTTAGAAAACAGTAAAGGGTCTCAAGTAAGGGTAATCTGTAAATTCCTACCTGTATACAATGATAGTCTTAAGTTAATAAAAATACGAGCAAATATTTTAAAATTATCCCGATTTTAAAGTTTGGATATATTTGGTTCCCGGGTATGACGTAGTACGTGTCCACGTGAGCACTACTTCTCGGAAGAGAATAAGTACCAGGCGAAGTATATACTTGAACCATGATTAAGTGTATAAATAAATAATTTGCCTATGATCAACGTTCAAAAGCACGCGAATATGGAGGTATAATGGTAAATTAATTTGTTTATTGAAATGACGGAATGAATAGGAACAGAATGCATGAATGAACATAACTAAAATGAAAATGCGTATTTAGGATAACATCAAAGTGGACTTTTTTGAGTTAGGAGATCTTCGTCGATAGTTTGTTACCGCCAAGAGTAATTAAATTATTGCTTTTGTTCTTCATTGATGGTATGAAGAAGATTGTATTCTTCCATGAGCGCTACACCCCTCTCCGCTATGGCATTAACAACTTTCATTGCCTTGCATTTTTTATAATCTTTGAGCGAAAAGTACTTAAGCTAATTACTCGATGACTCTATTTGCAGGAGATTTATTGTTTTCGTATTGAATATATGTGAAATCGTAAAGTCGATTTAATGAGACATCAAGATTGACCGGTGTGCAAGCGGATCTTTAGTAGCATGAAATACATCTGTATCAGAATATAAAGCTAAAAGTTTGTTCAGACTGTCGAGCAAATTTGAATTCTCTACAAGAACTCTTACAAAAGTTGTGGCCGTTATCAGTATCATTGTAGAGCGTGATTTGAACAATGATTTTCTAGTCTTGAGACTAGAAAATGGGAAAAATTCAAGCTCATGCATCAAATAATAAGAATAGTTTAGAACACATTATTTTTGTTTATATTTTAGAGTTAGATGGTGTCAAAAAGGACTGCAACGTTTTGGCCGAGTAGTCAAGACACAGAGTGGTCAGAGTGGTGATGAATCTTGGATTTACGCCTATGATCCAGTTTCCAAGCAGCGGTCGACTGTTCGAGTCTTTGAAGATGAGCCAATACCGAAAATAGTCATATGCTTTAGAAAAAAATCGAAGAAAATGGTCGCGTCGTTCGTGGCAAAGGCTGGTCACGTTGCCCAAGATCGTAAAACGGTTAATGCCGACTGGTATAAGATAGTAAGTATCCTTGCCACAAGTTATCGTAGAGTTCCGAAAAAACAACTCGAAACGCCGAATGATACTGCACCACGGCAATGAAAGCTCTCACACATCCCGAGTGATAAAATCAGTTTAAACAAGGTAATGTCGAAATTCTTGACCACCCGCCGTATAGCCCTTACAATTTTTTAAGTTATAAAAGATCTAACAAAGTCTTCATGGTCAACGTTTTCGCACACCCGAAGAAGCGGTGGACGCATACAAATCGGCGATTTTGGAAACCTCCACTTCAGAGTGGAATAAGTGTTTCCATAACTGGTTCGAGAGAATCGTTAAGTGTATCAAATATCGTGGTGAATAACAATAAATGATAATACAATTCTAAAATGTCCATGCATATTTTAAACGACACAACTTAGCAAGTCTAACTAAAATCAAGCTTTAAAAAGACCCAACTGTTTGGATAATGTCGTCAAAGTAGGTAATGTTACTTATCATGTATTTATTTTATATTTCGCCAATTTAACATTTAAATATATTTAACATAGCCTATGACACTCTAGTGGATAAGACGAATCTAACCACGTATAATTTAATAAAATCGACGTAGCCGTTTCGTGGTTACGAGCGGACATGAGTCGGACATATGTACAAGTCAAATACATAACCCTCCTTTTGGGCTTTGCCGCAGTCGGGTTTTTACCCGCGTAACTAATTGATTTTTAGTCATGGCTTTATATATCTACATGACCTTATTGTAAACTAGCTCAAATGTGTCTATCGCATACTATTATTAACATTACCATTAGATAAAAAAGATTAATTGATAATGGTTATTTCTAAATATTTTAAATATGGTGAAATTAGAATTCAAAGTATTTTATACATGGTGAAATTACAAATGCTTAATAAGGGTATTGTGAACTACGCCGAGCTCGGTTATAATGAAATATTGTGTACAGCATGTCACATTCGTATTAAACAGCTAAAGAAAGATAATATTAACAAACATGTAACAAGTTACCACACAAAGCAAAGATACCGGTATAATGTAATTGAAAAATAAATTCAATTAATACTGTACATAACAAGACTCTATTAGTCTTGTGCTATTACTGTGTTGCAATTGCTTTGCAGTGCCCTGTCCGAGCTATGCTTATAATTTAACTGAGGACGCCCGCGTCTTTGTAGATTAGCGTAGAATTAGTTTCCCGCTACTCCCTCTATTTTAACCCCTTATGGGGCGAATTTCCAAAAACCCTTTCTTAACTCTCATTTCATTCTCAGCTCACTTACATCATGAAAGGAACCACTGTACCAAATTTAAAGATTGTTGGTACTGTAGTTTCGGTTGTGCGTTGATATCTAAGTCAGTGAGTCAGGTTTGCCTTTTATATATACTGAACCGCAAAACTAAGTATCACATTTTATATGACATGTTCTTTAAAAGTGTGATCCTTAGTTTTGCGGTCCGGTGTATATCCCAAGATTTAGTATACCAGTTTTAGATACCTTCCCTTTATCATAAGAATAAACTATAACTCCGTAGAAGCGAATCTCCTTGGACCAGGCCTCAAATGCCGCGCTTTAAATACCTACTACCCCATTAAGTTTAGTCACGAAATGTTAATTATGTTTTACTTCAACGTGGAAACATTGTTGCGCGAGTTTTTTTACATTTACGTTAAATTAAATAATAATTCTTTTTGATGATATTAAGATCATCTCCAGAAAATTACATGGCTTATATGGCTATTAATCATCTATAAAATGCAGAAATTAGTATATAATCAGAAACCTAGTATGTTTAAAAATAAATTGGTAAATACTTCAATACTAAACGAAAAGATACCGCGAATGTTGGAAAATTCGAGAAAACCTTAGCGCTTTTTATTACGGGACTTTCTCACAGGATAACGTCTAGGGAATGTTCTAACTAATAAATAAGACTCCTTCATTCGGTTAATTATTTCTACTTATTTTTAGTGGCGCCCCTGACTTACTAGACACCTCAGGCGGCGCCAGGCGGTAGGTACCAAACCTTTATTTTGATTTTAAGATAAATTTTATCTATCAGAATAATATTTAATTATATTGGTCTTACAATTTTTTGTAACTACCGTTTACCATGGCATAATTTTTAGCAATATCATTACTGCAAAGCAATTGAAATTTATAACAATATAAATGCCATAAAAAAATGTGGAGTATTTAATTTTATCAAAATATAATATACTTATATATGCCTCAAACTGTTTAAAAATTAGAAAGAATAAATTTAAAACCTTGTTTACAGGTTTTATGTTCCTTCTTTTAAATGTATACAGGGTGTAATCATTAAGTCTACCCAGGCAATTATTCCGTAAATATAACAGATATCAGAAAACTTTAAACTGATATCAAAAGTATGTTAACCGATGAGTAAAACCACATTAATAAAAATTAAAGAAAAAAATATCTTTAAAAAAAATAAGTTTAACCGCTCCCATACCCTTCGTGCGACATTCCTTGAGGCTGTAATTTCCCTACGGAGAGTTAAAACTGTTTAAGATTCACAATTTACACAAATAAACCTGTAATGAATAAAACAATTCATTAATCATATGATAATGGTTAAATGACTATGCCTTTTAAACTAAAGCCTCTCAAGTCTCTTAAGAAACAGCATACTAAATGTATGGGTGGGTTTGAAGTTAATATTCGTGATTTTTATGTTTTTTTAAAAAGAAAATGGATGTGCTTTTAATCATTGGGTAACATACTCTGATACTCTCAATATCAGTTTAAAGTTTTCTGATATCTGTTATATTTACGGAATGCCCGCCTTGTTACACTTAACAATCCCACCCTGTACAACAGCTCTTTGAACTATGATATCGCTTTAGCACAATTGACAAAAACAAAACGCATAGCAGAAGGGTTATTCTTTTTTTCACAAGGTTAATTTAAACATTTATGAGACCATATACTAAAATGTTCAAAAACATTACTTCACCCGCCATATACATAGCTTCACACATCTATTGATTCCTTACCACTCCGACAGTCATCCGTTTACAAGCAATGCGCCTCAACTATGGCCACTTTGATACCTTAAATTTCAACTTGGCTTAAAAAACACAAATGAGATTGAAATTTAAGATATCAACATACTGTTTCCAATTTGAAGTGTTATGTCAGCAATTTATTCCTACTGAGATATTCCAAGCATAGCTCTATCCATTCCCATTGGGTAACCTTGAGCCTTCTTAACAATTTAACTGCCGCCAACCAGCTAGGCCAGTCCATTTTGTACGAAAATCACAAGCTCTTGGCAATGAAAATGTTAAGGCTCACTGTGGTACAGTCAAGAGCAACATGAACATACAACTAAGTCAAAAATATGTAGGCAGACTTTATACCTATTATGGTAAAAAATACACACACCTGTACAGAACTCCCAGCTTCTTAATAGCTTTCAGCTGGTTATCGCTATCACACTGGCATTCGCAACTGACAGTATATTAGTCACTTGTGTGTCATAGAAAAACAAAGATTGCCAATAGTTATTAAGAAAATGGTAGCACTATACATATAGGCCTTGGCATACCTACAGTTTTGCAACTTTGTGCAGATATTTATTTTTACCCTGACTGTATATTTTCAGCAACTTTAAGAATACAGTCCAACTGTTATTCCTATAGGTGATTTTTTATATTTTTGGTTGTTTTAGAATCTTGTAACTTTAGGGGGTAAAGGAACATACAGATGTAGTGCATAATGGTTTTCCTTCGTATTTTCACGGAAATGTACGAACGTGTCTTGCTATTTCAGTCGGTCACAGTACAAAAAGTACTGAGGTTGACTGAAGTAGCATGACACGTTCGTATGTTTCCGTGAAAATACGAAGGAAAACAATTATGCACTACACCTGTACATACTAATCAAAACATGTCAACATGATATACATGGTTACATTACCAAATAATCTAGCATCACTGATAATACGCTATATTCCAGATAATAATTTCTACTTTGTTATCTGCTCATACACTATTAAGTTGGTAAGAAGAAAACATGTTTTGAGCATTGACCATATATTATAAGATATATGACAGGGATGAGAGTGATCAAAAGGGATGAGTGAGAAAGAAGCATAAGTGCCATTCATATTGAGAAATTATTAAATTATGAATGACAAATAAAATAGATTTAAATAAAATCTCCATTTCATATCAAAAAATTAAATATTCTACTATTGTAAGTTTATATGTAAGAAAAACATAGTTAAAATTTTAGAAAAATATGTAGTAGCAGTGTGAGCTCTAAAACCTAAAACCCACGGTCAGCTTAGTAGTGCTTTCCGTCATGGTGATGGTTAAAATAAAACATGACCATCTTTATAGAATTCATCATGATTAGATTAAATCATTTTTTTAACAAGACTAGAAACCTCTCCTCTACTTTTAGAAAGAAACAACAGCATTCCATAAAAATAAGCATTTTCAATCCTAAAACTACAAAATTACTATCAAAAATGTTGAACATCAAGTCAAAATGAACAGGTATAAAAGTTTAGGCACAACATAGAGCAGAGAGTAGAGCCAAACAGTATACGTGTTCCTAAGGCATCGTCGCAGGACGCGAAGACACAAAGGATATACCTGCTGCTGGGACTGCTGCGTTTGTTGCGCATTCTTCTGTTGATCATTCTCTATATTATTGCCTTGCGACTTCTGCGTCGGGTGCTCTTGGTACTGCAGCGTCGGGACCGAGCCGGTTTGTACGGCATTCGTTGTGAACATTTCGCAGTACTAACTATTTACTTACATTACTAATTATCACTCATACCTTGTATTCGGCGTACTGTAGATATCAAAACATACATTTAACCACAAATACGGTCGTGCTCGGTTCAACTAAAAAGCGCGGCTAATTGTACATAACGCGGCTACGCGAAAGAGAGACTTCAAAACACAAAGTGCGAAGGCAACGGGAAATATTTCTTATCAGTCTACTCGGCTCGTAAAAAGATCAGATACCTACTATAAAAGCGGTCTCAGTGCACAGTCAATATGTAAGAAAAGGATGACGAACTATCTACGGGCTTCAGTACATGTAAACGGACGCCATTGTAATATTTGGCATTAGACGCCGCACTCACTTATTCCGTACATGACTAGACGATGTGGATAATGGCAATAAAGGCCAGACCAAGATGAATAGCTTACCTTTTCTCCTAATTAATTAATTAATTTGCCAATAGAATAAAACTTCAAAATAATTATTCTGTCTCACTTTACAATCACCAAATCCTCCATCTCACAATAGAAATGAAATGGCGATACAAAATAAAATGGCGGTGAACAAGCTGACAACTAAAAGACTATAGACTATAGACGCACCCAATTTATGTCAACTTAGATTAGTGCTGCCATTGTAAAATATGAACGTATCGGTAGAAGGGCATTTTCAAAAAAAAGTGTACCACGCATCTGAATTTATACATATTTCAAATATTACATTTTTGATGATATTTATATTTAGATATCATAAAGAGACAATGATAATTTATTAAAGGATATTTCATTGCTTGCAGATATTTTACGAAAAATCATTAAGTTAAACTGGCACTGTGGAAAAAAATGGCAGTTTGCGACTGTCTTAAAAGCTAACTTAGCTACTAAAGTCTGAATGAGCTACAATTAAACAATTGTAATGCTTTTGTCATTAACTTATAACTTAATACTTAATGACAAAAGCATCAACATTGTTTAATTGTAGCTCATTCAGACATACTATAGCTACATTTTTAAATTTCGCGGTCATTTTCAGTATCACGTTTCGATGGCCAGACTCTAAACTATAAAGAAACACGTAATTTATTTAATTTTGATACCTACGAAGGTTATGATAATTTTTATTTGGGAAATCGTAAAATATAGTCACTAAATTAATAAAATATGAATTTGCCAGTGTTAATTTCGGTTTTGTCACAGCTGATGGCAAAGTATCCGTTACTTTTAAGAAATAGTGAGGAGGTATATGTAGTTTAATCGGGATTTAAATTATTATATCCTTAACATTAAGTAAAACCATTTTAAATAATGCATCAAATTATTTATAAGTCCCTTTTTATTAAAAATTGATAGAAACTAATAATTTAACTGTCACAAAACGGTCGCAAAATCAATAGACCAAATTTTCTAAGGCTGAGTGTATCCACACATAAGAGGAAATAAAATTAAAACAAGAATTTATAAGGGCACTTAATATTATAATTGGTTATTTTTATAAACCAACTACCGGCCCGCCAGCGGCTTCGCCCTGCTGCAAATTTCCGACTTTCCCAGTTTCAGGATTTCTATTTCTGCGCTATTTACTTTTTTTTTTTAATGTTAGAATCCTGTACGAAGTAAATAAAATAAATAAGATAAATAATAAGTAAGATAAATTAATTTGGTAAAGCCGTTCTCAAGTTATAGCGTGACCAGGAGAAATAAGGGTTCATTTTTATATATAACTAGATGTTCCCGTGCCGGTTAAAATATTGTAGGACGTCGGCTTCAGTTGGACTGACTACCATTTTAAAAGAGGCTGTTTTTTGCTTTTTGAAGGTTTTTTTTTTTTAAATATATATTTTATATTATACTTTTCAGTGATCATAATAATTATGCTGTTATGTAGTCCCACTTCTCAATTAATGAGAACTATAGAACATTTCAATCTCGCCGCAAGAAACGCCGTGGGAAAGTCATAGTCATATATTTAAACCTAAATATGCTTCGTCAAAGTCGCTCAATTATCTTAATCGAAATAGCTTGTCGCCACACTTGAAATATAGTTTTCCTCCTTTTCCTCGTTTAGGAGTTCTGGTGGCCATCTGTGGTCTTCAAATTCGCCAAATAGTGCTTACCAAGAGCAAATACACGAGGTACAATGAAAAATACCAAAATCGCTAAAAGTGTGCCTATAACTTTTGAAGAGTTCCGTCGATCCCTTATGAACTCCATCAACAAATCTTCATTTTGATAAGAATAAGACCAAGCGGGAAGCGCCAGCTTTTAAATTAAAATAAGAATCACCAAAATCTGTTCACCCACTCGAAAATTCTGAGGTAATAAACAAAAAAAACAGTAGAATTGAGAACCACCTCCTTTTTAGGGTTCCGTAGTCAAACCCTTTTATAGTTATTACTGTCCATCCGTCCGCAGCCTAGCTCAGAGAGTAGTGGCAGTTGTAGCAAATGAAATATGGCGTTTCGTGAACCAAAGATTTTCTTTGGCAGGATTGGTCCTTAGGACCCAAGGGTGGATTTTAGAAGTAGGGCCACCAAGATTTTTGATGTAAATTTTTGAGAGGGGCAATGTCAACTTTATCTTTATATCTACATACATCGGTTAAGTTACTAGGCCAAGTTCCGTCTCTCCCACTAGTCCCATTGAGTTGTCCCATCATGGGACAACTGAGACGATTACGTCCCAGTAGTCCCATGGGACAAATGGAACTAATATTTTTATCATATTGTTGTCCCAAAAGTCCCATTACCGTCATCACCGTAAATTTCCCTCCGTCCACTTGGATCCATTGCATGGCTCCATTGATGGATCCTAGTACACTTTTTCCTCCACCTGAATCCATCGTACCAGTCAGTTCCAAGTAATGGATTCTAAGACACTTTAAGGTGCACTTGGATCCTCCGAATTAATCAAACGAAGTATAATTTAAATGGCCGTTTCCTCGTGGTCCTACTATTTTTGTCCTACTGACTTTCGATGGAACCCCGCCCGGGGCGGGGCTCCTACTTCTAGGTGGTTTTGCCCTTCTGCATTTGAAGATACCTAACGAACCTAACCTACCTACTTTTATAACCATAATTAGTATTTAAGTAATGGGACTTTTGAGACAACAATATGATAAAAATATTAGTTCCATTTGTCCCATGGGACTACTGGGACGTAATCGTCTCAGTTGTCCCATGATAGGACAACTCAATGGGACTAGTGGGATAGACGTTTAGTATCGTTTTCGTATAAATTTGGGATGCCGAATGTAGGGATTTCGTTTATGGCATCATTATAGACACCGTTCCGAAGAAAAAATATATAAAACTAGAGGACGCCCGCGACTTCGTACACGTTAAAGTAGTTTCCCGCTACTCCCCCTACTATAACCCCCGAGAAAGAATTTTCAAGGAACCCCTGTACCAAATTTCAAGTTTCTAGGTACAGTAAGTAGTTTCGGGTGTGTTGATAAAGCATAGTTCATTTAGAATTGGTACATATTACCTACCAAGGTTATAAAATTTAAAATAATTCATGAAATAAAACAGTTAGTATTATAAATTGAAAAATATATATTATTATTTTACATTTTACACTAAAAATATTCAGTTGTCAAAACCATGTATGTAATTCCTAACTTTTTACGTAATAGATCCCACCATCTTCTGAACAGTGTTTTTATCTACTTTTTTGGCTTGAAGATTCCATGTACATCGCAACGAATTTACATCTTTGACCATTTTGCCACTCTTAGTTTCCCTTACATAATTGCCCGGTAGTTCTCAATTGGTCGAAACTGTGGACAATTTGGAGGATTCATGTCACGAGGCACGTAATCGACCTGATTGGTTTCATACCACTGTAGTACCTTTTTTTAGTAATGGCAGCTTGCTAAATCTGACCATAACTTCACAGGAAGACGGTGGTTTCGAATGAAAGGTAAAACTCGTTTCTGCAGGCACTCTTTCATGTAAACATCTGACGTCATTGTAGAAGACGTAACGAAAATGTTGGTCTTTAAGCCACAATTACAGATCCCTTGCCATATCATGTATTTTTTTGCGAATTTTTCCAATTTAACGAACTTATATTTTTCTTCAACATTTCCTCTAGCATCAGCCAAGTAATACTTTGAACCGGGCAGTTGCTTAAAATCGAGTTTAACATAGGGTTTCGTCGTCCATCAAGAAGCACCCTTTGAATTTTGTTAAAACTTTGTCATACAACAAGCGAGCTCGCTTTTTAACTTGAAGGTTCTGTTTCATGGTGCGATTTGGCTTCTTAATAGCTTTATATAGCTCTTATAACCAGCTCGAAGGCGAATCCGTCTCACAGTACCGCGACTTTTTTTTAATTTACGGTACAGATCGTAATCGGACAGCCATGGATTTTGTTCAACAGCTCTCAACACTTTCTTTTTAAGTTCTCTATCCCTGGTACCCGATTTACGATTGACCTGGGTCTTTCTGCGGTAAGACAGGGTCTCCTTGTATAGTTTTATAATTCTACAAACAGTACTTTTGTGGAAATTTAGTGCTTTAGTTATCTTCGACCCAGACCATGATGGATTTTCCAAGTATTTGTCCACAATTACTTTCCTTTTTTCAAGTTCCATTGTCGATAGAACTATTAAACGCATTGATCAAGGTCTATAATTTTTGCACCATTTAAACATCAAAACGTTGTCAATAAACCGTGATTGTCACTTTTGAAATAAGAATTCAAGAAACATTTTTTTTAAATTATTTATACGTGCCTATTCTAAATGAACCATGCTTTATATAAGTTAGTCAGGTTTGCCTTTAATTTATATTTCATATCACCTACTCGGAAAGGGGACTTTTCTTCCCTGCTAGGAGAGATCAAAGTGGCACTTTTCTGTTCAAGGACATTTTGTTGCCAAATTTGATAATTGTTGTTAAGTGCGATAATTTCCTGTTGTTAAATTTGATAATTTCAGCATTTCTAGAATGTGTGAATAATTAAATTTGTTTCATCACTAAGATCTTTTATTTTCCTCATAGGTGATGTGAAAAGCAGTATGTGTCACACGGTAGCAAAATTATTTCCACCTTGGGCGTTAATACTTGAATCCCTCACTACGCTCAGGATTCTATTTTAGAATCCTTCGCTTCGTTCAGGATTCAATGTACGCCCTCGCCTTAAATATGTAATTTTGCTCCCTTGTGACACAATCTACTAATATACTCTTAGATAGATAGAAGATAGATAAAAGACACCTTGTTTTTTTTAAATTTCCTATTTCTCTACGAAAAATTCAATAACTTTTAAACAGTTATGAATGTTGAAAAAAAAGAGATGCTTCAGAGAGCCCTATTATTCGTTCACTAAAAAAATGTTTAGTCAAATTAAAATGTTTGGTATGGGAGTAGTAAATGGGAAATATGCTAATTAAAATGTAATTTTGTGATCCTAGAAATGTCCTAGAATGAAAGAGATAAGTTCACAACAAGATAAAATTGTAAAAAAATATAAGCAATGGTTATGCATTCCATTTTAGGCCAATTCGTGCCATAATATCAAAGAAAATGTAACTTAATAATATCAAAAGAAATAACTACGCCATAACTAGTTTATAATAGTAGTTTATGCAACAGTTGTATCACAGAGTTGTATAAGAGAGGTCAAGAAAGACGAGTGGTGTGGTTACGATGTGAGCCGCAGGCGAACATCGTAAAGCAAGACGCCACGAGTATTTTTTGACTTAGTTATACACCGTTTGCATACAATACTTTTTCTACAACTAGGTTTCAAATAAAATGCAAAATTAAATTAACAAAATTTTATTAATATACCTAGGTTAGAATACGAACGAACGAAGCACAGAACAACAAACGAGCGAGAAACATTCGAAAACAACAAAATATGAGTCTATGGTTAACTTTTAAATTGATGTGCACTTGCCAGCTGTTTCATATTTTTAAAAAAAGTTGCACAATCGATTTAACTTGTGAAATAGGGACTAAAAAACACCTAATAATTTGAGAAATGAATTCTTTTACCTGATTGGTCGATTTTAATATAGCTGCGTTCAGGTTGGTTGATACCAAATAAAATGTTTTTTTTTAAGAGTTAAATTAGTAAAAGAGTACCAAACCAAATACACATACCAAAAAGACCCTAACGTTCTGATTGACAGTCAATGTGTATTGTGATTGGTGGTTTAATTTGGTGAAGTATTTTGATTGGTCAAATTAACCTAGGTGTAAGCTTTGGCAGCTAGGCATCATGGAGTTAGTAACTACATCTGGAGGGCTTACTTCCAAAATCGCGACAAGTAAAATTGAACTCAATCGGGTAAGACAGAAGACTGATTTTTCGGTAATGAAGTGTACAAACCTCATGAGACTTACTTTGTCTTTGTTTGTCCCTCTTACACAATTGCCATATAAAAAAGGTATGATGTTTTTAGCAGGAAATGTTTACTAGGTAGGATTAAAAAAAAAAAAGTTATTTATATTTATCACAGTGTTTATATTTAAATTAAGCACTAGGAATGTATTTAAGTATTACATATTAATTTAATATTAAAGTTAACCAACCTCAATCGTTCCTCATCATGGTAACCGTAGGAGTTTATGAAATTAAACTACCAACACTGATATGACATAATGGCGGTAGATAGTTAATTTGAATTCAGTTTATTTCGGATTTACGTTTTATTACGCGATTCTCCCAAAGCAATTATTATTATGGTTAATACAAGTTGTGCTGTGAGTGGCTGCAGTAAGGAATCCTATCCAGGTTGTGGGATATCCTTTCACAGGTAAGTTTGTGAGATTTCTGTTAGTAGGGTGACCACGAGAAATCATATTGCAAGCGAAGGTACCTAACATAAACTATTTATTTTCAGACTGTCTGCGAATGAAACAGCAAAAATAAAATGGATACAAGCGATTCCTGGAAATCTAAATAATAGTTCTGTAGTTTGTAGTTTGCACTTCAAAGCGGATGATTATGCAACGGCATCTCGAAAAAAATTGAAATCTGGAGTAGTTCCGTCAATTTTTCCCAAGGTAAATACAATTATTATACAATTAAAATTAAATTGTTAGACTTCTACTTGTGCAACGGACGGGCGGGCGAATGGACAAACAGACAGACAGACATCGAAATCTTTTTTATTTTATTGATGTGTATACCGATTTGGAAAAGATGATATTGAAATGATGTTTTTTTTTATTCCTGATTTCAGGTTATCCCAGAAAACAAAAAAATCAATGTTTTGAGCGTCATACAACTAGTTGGGTCTCAAAATGTAGAACCAGGAACATCTGAAGGTCCTCCATGTAAAAAAGTTAGATTGCAAGAAGTAAGCACGCAAACCGTTTTATCGCCTGTGACACCAAGAGAAAAAGAGTTAAAGCATAAACTAAAAAATATGAAACAGCAAATAATAAGAAGAGATGTTAAAGTTAAAAACCTCAAGTCTCTTCTTAATATATTAAAAGAAAAGTGTAATAATTATGATGAATTGGAGACCGTTTTAACTAATCATTTTCCAAATATTGGCACGCAACTAAATACAAAAAAGTCTGACAAAGGCATGAGATTTAGTGATGATGTGAAATCCTTTGCTCTAACTCTATACTTTTATTCTGCCAAGGCTTATCGTTATTTGAGAAATTATGTATGTATTCCACATCCTTCTACACTACGAAGGCTTTTGTCAACACATAACTGTAATGTGGGTTTTATATCAGAAGTTTTAAATTACTTAAAAGACGCAGCCAGTGTAAATACTCACTTACAAAATGTTGCATTAATTTTTGATGCTATGTCTATAAGGACTGAATTAAGACACGACGAGAAAACTGATAAATACTGGGGTTATTTTGACTATGGTGGCATCATACCAACCGATGACGCTGAGACTTTGGCTACAGAAGTTTTGATTTTTCAAATAGTGTCTTTTACCACTAAATTCAAATGCCCAATTGCTTATTTTCTAACCAATAAGACAACAGCTCATATACAGGCTCATTTATTATAGGCTGCCATTCGATTTTTGAGTGAAATAAATATAAATGTCAGATCATTAACCTGTGATGGCACTGAAATAAATTTAAAGTCTTATAAAATATTAGGCTGTAACTTCTCATTAGAAAACATGAAAACATATTTCAATCATCCTCAGAAACATTATAGGATATATTGCATTTTGGACCCACCGCATATGATAAAACTGGCTCGAAACGTATTTGAGGAAACAAAAATGAGTTCTGAAAAGGGAGATATTGATTATGCATTTGTACGAAAATTACTATTTCTCAAACATGCTCGGAAAGAAGGGTGTTCCGCTTGAGATAGAAGGACGGAAAATGCCTCTTTTTACTCCTAGGAGTAAAAAAACTATATGAAAACACTTTCCGTCCATGTCCATATTATTTTTAAAAACGCTGTCAGTTGCATACAAAATCAAAAGGACCAAGACAAAAATTCCAAACAGCCAATGTAACTGCTCGCTTTTTTAGCACAATGCGTGTGTTTTTTTCTTAATTTTCTTTTTTTTGCATTTCAATGTCTATGGTTAGCTTAGCTTAGTAAACAATTGACAGTCGGTAAGATTCTTTCATTCTGCATACGGAAAACCGCCGCAAATAATTTAAAGAAGAAGTAAAACTGTTATTATACGAAATAGTTACTAGAAAAAATGAGCTCAAGCGACGAAAGCGAGGAAATAGGTACCACACCGCCTATATTAAAACCTGAAGCTGCCTCGGTTAGGCAAAACCTACTTCCCGCTAAATCGAAGGACAAATATAACCGAACTTATGACCAGTTTATGCTGTGGAGGGCAAACAAAAATGTAAATAGCTTTGCTGAAGGTGTATTTTTAGCATATTTCAGTGAGCAATCGAAGAATAAGAAGTCTTCTACATTGTGGTCCATTTATTCAATGCTCAAGTGTACAGTTGAAATGAAACACAAGGTTAATATAAAGGATTTTTCAAACCTTACTATGTTTCTTAAACGACAGCACGCTGGCTTCAAAAGCAAAAAGTCAAAGGTTTTGACTGGAGAAAATGTGGATCGATTTTTAAAGGAAGCTTCCGATGCTAAATATTTAGCAATTAAGGTTAGTAAATTTATAGATAACTAGCTGTTGTGTATTTTAAAGGGCTTAATTTCTGTATAATATTCATAAAAGCAGTGTATTATAAATAAAGATTTATTTGTTACAGGTTGCACTCATTGTGGGAATTAATGGAGCGTGTCGAACTATAGAATTAACAAACATAAACACAAAAGACATTGAAAATCACGAAAATACCATGATTATTAAATTGTGTGACACCAAAACGAAACTCGACCGAGTATTTGTCATCTGCGGTGAAAACCTAGGCATAGTTCGTAAATATGAAGCTCTTCGTCCGCCAAATACCAAAATAACCAGATTTTTCTTAAATTATAAAGATGGCAAGTGCACCAGACAACCAATTGGAAAACACAAAATTGCTTCCATGCCTAAAGATATAGCTGAATTTTTGAATTTGACCGATACTCAGGCTTATACTGGACATTGTTTCCGACGAACCTCCGCTACTCTTCTTGCTGATTCTGGAGCGAACTTGACATCATTAAAGAGACTAGGTGGTTGGAAATCAGATAAAGTGGCTGAAGGATATATCGAAGACTCAATAGAAAACAAATCTGAGATTTCGAACAAAATAAACAAACAAATTAAATTGGAAACATCTCGCCATCATCTGCACGTGCCTTGTCCTCAGGCCTCCACATCTCGCCACCATCTGCAACCATCCAGTCCCCAGGCCTCCACATCTCGCCACCATCTGCAACCATCCAGTCCTCAGGCCTCCACATCTCGCCACCATCTGCAACCGTCCAGTCCTCAGGCCTCCACATCTCGCCACCATCTGCAAGAATGCACTCCTCAGGCCTCCACATCTCGCTCACCACTAGAAAAATTAAGTCCCCGGCACTTCACTTCACAGGAAAATTTGTCTGCCTCAAACCCTGAAACAGCTTCATCTCAAATTCAACAAACAAGCATAAATGCTCCTGGAAAAACCATTAAGTTTTTGTTTAAAAATTGCCCAAACATGACCAACATCACATTTAATATTAATTAAGTAAATTAAATTCCTTGGGTTTTAAAAATGTATTTGTATTATTTCCTCACATGTTTGAGAAAAGCATTATGTATGCCTCGGTGGAAACGAGGATTTCCTGACTCGTATTTTAGCAGGCCTCGCTATTGCTCGGCCTGCTAACCACCTCGTCAGGAAATGCCTTATTTTCCGCGCCTAGACCACAATGTACTAAAACTTCAAGATGAAGAAGGCTTAAAATTGGCTAACAAATTAAGCAGCACACATGTAAACTTTTACGGAAAAAAAATGAGTGTTCGCCTAGCTACACAAGTCTTGAGTTCCTCGGTCGCAGACGCCATTGATTTTTTAAGGTGCAGTGGGAACCAAGACTTTGTAGGAAGCGAAGCGACTGTGGAATATATCAGGATATTAGATCGAGTATTTGATTTATTAAATTGTAAGCAACCTTTTGGTAAAGGTTTTAAATCCCCGATGCGTCAACAAAATTTAAATCTGTGGTCAAATATCTTAGAAGAAACGAGGGCTTATCTTAGTAAGCTAAAAGTAAACGGAATTTCTATTCTGCAACACCGTCGCAAGACACCAGCTCTTGGCTTGATCATTGATACTTACAGTTTCGCTCAACTATGTTTGGATTTGTTACAAAAAGGAATAGTAAGCTATTTTTTAACTTACAAATGCTCTCAAGATCATTTAGAGATGTTTTTTTCATGTGTAAGAGCCTCCGGTGGCCATAATGATAACCCAAGCGCTTTACAGGTGAGATATGCCTTAAGGAAATTATTATTCCGAAATAGCGTGACTCCGAGCGTAAATGCAAATTGTTTCGATTCTGATTTTGAAATTTCCCCAATATTGGACTTCAAAAGTTCAAAAAGCTACATAAATGAGCCAGACACCATATCAGATGACACTGATAATCGGCAAGTGGAGTCGTTCCTAAAACTTGTGGATGAAACCAATTTATCAGAATACAAAAATAATATCTTGTATTATATATAGCTGGGGCGACAGTAAAAAAAAATCTTGAAAAAAAATCATGTAGACACTGTAAAGCTGCCTTAATAACTAATAAATATATTAATAGAGAGCACAACTACGCAGTAGATATCAATAAATCTTCAGCGTTCACATCATTTGTCGATAGAGGTGGGCTAAACCATGTATCAAAATTTGTTTTTGATGTTGTACAATACACAGAAAAAGTATTTACTGGCATGGCTAAAGAAAATTTAATGAAAACTAGAAAAAATAAAATCATGATATTGATTGTCCAACATTTTCATGACAAACTGGAAATGCTATTTTATCCTCCACACCCAGTTTATGCAATCAGTTGTGAAACCAGGCACGAGGTTGAACTTTTAAAATGTATTGCACATAAATATTTAACAATAAGGATGACTACTCATGCCAAAGAGATGTGTCAAAAAATTATTGGCTCTCGGGCTACTTTACGGCAGAAATTACACAAAACTATTTTATTCAGTAATGTTTGAATTATAATATGTTTCTATGTATTGCATTTTATTTTACGTAATTAATTTAAAGACTAGCAGGATCGCGTTTATCTAACCCTTAACAATTTTTAACGTTGGACGCAAAAAAAACAACATACAGACTAATTGAGAACCTCTTACTTTATTGAAGTTTGTTTAAAAATATTTAGTTTACTACCTACCCTACCGGCTTATAAAATTCATTTACCCGTAAATTGCAATTAAAGTATGGTCACCTTTACTAGAAAGGGACGCACTAAGGTTTAGTACATCTCTTTCGGCTCGCGTTATCGGTGTAGTGAACCTTCCAGATGTACGTAAGTACTTACTAATTCCATGCTAGGCATATCGTTTTGGCTCAAAAAAGCACAAGTGCTGTTAAGGAAAATAGACTAGATAGACTTTTCTACGGAATGTTCTGCGGACATATTATCTATATTCTTATATTAGTGTTCGTGACTATATAAATGACAGATAAAAGTAGGTACAGGAGTAGGAAATAGTTATTTTCAACACACTTGCTCAAAACGACCTTTTTATTCCACCGATTTTTGGCTCATAAACCTAGATATTAAACACGCGTGCTTTTTCAGTATATTACGCACAAGTGCCTTTAGTTTATTAACCCAAACAATTTACATTTGTAGCCTAGTACCAAGTTGTAAGTACGAAGAAGAAGCGATATAATTTAGTCGGGTTATATACCTTTTTTTTTCTTAGCAACAAACAGTTTTTATGCGGCAAATAACATTATCTACATATTTATTTCAATAAATTGGTGAAATCAGCTTTATTACTAAAAATAACTCAAGTTCATTAAAATCATTTAAATTTTTCTGTAATTTGTATTTTAAACATGAATTATTACATTTTAAATTTGGCTGTTGGCCGATCTCGTTCGCGCCTTAGCCTTGCGCGCGCATCGGTATCGCGGCAAGAAAAAAAAACAACGCGCCAGCCGCCATTTTTCGTAAATAATTGACGGTTGTGACGAAGATAGTTTGGATTAATTATTGTGAAGTTTAATATTAACGAAAATGTCTTCTTTAAGTAAAGAAAATGAAGTCTTGTTTTTTTTTCGCAAGTGTGTTGAAAAACGTCGTATGTAACACGTGTGCCTGTGACCATAATATACGCGGCTTTCTTGTGGCGCACTGGCTATCGCTCGTGCGCACACAATAGCGCCTTGTATACAATGGTCAACTTAGCACACTTGTATCATAATGTACTATTATGCAACTGGTACATAATGAAGCTTCTTAAGGTACGAGTGCCGAGGTTAATTACAGGCACAAGTACCTTAAGAGCTAATTATGTACCGTTGCGTACATATTTTTTTCTACAAGCTTAAATGATAATGACAAAAATAAAAATTCGCTCACTTTTCTTGTATACTTCCTCGATTTTTCTGCTAACAAATAACTTGTCAGCAAATTAAATTATTTTCATTATTTCGATTGTGGTTAATACGTAGTTTGTGAATTTTATTGCTACATGTTTACAAATTTCATGCAAATTTTAATAGTTACTAAAACATTTCTGCCGGTTTATTATAGGTAAAAGTTGAAATGCCAAACGAAACGCCATTTTGTTGATATCCATATTGAACGTAACCATGGTAACAAAATAACAAATGAATGGATATCCTACTAAAAAATAATGTATTCTACACTTATCTAAATATATAAAAGGAGAAACTGACTGACTGACATATCAACGCACAGCCTAAACGGCTAAACGTAGGCACTTGAAATATAGAAGGGACGTAGCTTAGGTACCGTAGAGGTGCACTAAGAAAGGAATTCCCGAAATTCCCACGGGAACAGGAATTAGCGGGAAAATCCTTTTGTATGAAAACTCTAAACCGCGTAAGATAGATAATTGAAATTTGGCATACAAGTACCCTAATGAACGTAAAGCTTACTTGCAACGCGATATTGCAAAATTCCCACGGGAACGGGAGTTATTGGGAAAAAACTATTGTATGTAAAAATCTAAACCGCGTAAGATAGATGATTGAAATTTGGCATGCAGGTACCCTAATGAACGTAAAGCTTACTTGCAACGCGATATTGCAAAATTCCCACGGGAACGGGAGTTATTGGGAAAAAACTTTTGTATGTAAAAATCTAAACCGCGTAAAATAGATGATTGAAATTTGGCATGCAGGTACCTCAATGAACGTAAAGCTTACAAACTTGCAACGCGATATTGCAAAATTCCCACGGGAACGGGAGTTATTGGGAAAAAAACTTTTGTATGTAAAAATCTAAATCACGTAAGATAGATGTTTTCAATCTAGCATGCAAGCATACCTTAGTAAATATAAAGTTTAGTTATGGCTGTATTTTGAAAAATTAAGTTAGCGGGAAAAAAATATTGTATGAAAAAATCTAAACTGCATAAGTTAGATGCTTGAAATTTGAGATGCATATACTTTAGTGAATGCAAAGTAAAAAATTCCCCTGGGAACGGGAAGCGAGTTAGAGGCTCCTTATAAAATAATCTCATTTAAAAATAATAAAATTAAGCATTTTTTAACCTTTCTCCCACACACACACACAAAGATCTCTCTTTTATAACACGCCACGCGGACGAAGTCGCGGGCAAAAGCTAGTTGCAAATAAATATTATTATTATTTCTTTACCAATCACGGGTTTAAGGGAGTCCCGGGCCGGACGATATGGAAGACGTACATGGAGCCGAAACCAACACGCAGAGGCTCTTTAGACACCAACCGGCGATTGTCCCTGAGTTCAAACTATAGAAGTATGCTCCCACGGACAACCACCGGTTAGTTTAGACTATTTAAAAAAGATGGGAACATAAATAATAGGCTCTTTGAATGAACTGATACGGATTGGTGAACTAGGCTATTGATGAAACTACGGCGCCTGCCTGGCCAATGCTAATTACATTGGTTGAAATGGCAGGCGGTGACTCGCGAACTCAATGGAATGGGCCTCCCGCAAAAGCCACATATATAGCCACACACATATATATATATATATATATATATATATATATATATATATATATATATATATATATATATATATCAGCAGGGAGGCAACACTTCCAGAGGGGCTAAGGGTGGAGAGGTCCTTCTGGACTTTAAACGACCATAAGGTGCCCACTCACCACTTATGCAACACAACCGCCCTTCGAGCATATAACTCTTGCGACTCCACTCTGACTGGCCATTAAAGGCAAGCCAGAGGTGAGGGTCTGTTCCTCGTCATTGTACACCGCAGCCGGCCAGTGAAGGCAAGCGCGAGGTGAGGAACAGGCCCTACCCTCGAGAGCACTCAGGTCCGTGGGTAGAACTGTTATTACCATGGCAACGCTCATTATAGAATTGTTTTTCCGCTTCGGTGACGCATTAGGTGGTATTCTAATACCGTTATCGATATCAATATGAGCGGTTTATAGTATGCTAGCAGAAATAGTACATTGTTGTAGAGGTTAGAAAGTAAGCAATAGATGGACGAGTTAGTTGTTCTCATAACAGTGATCATTTCCCAATCGTTATAAAATTTCCGTTAAATAATAGCCTAGGTCCGTTTCTTTCTCCTTTACAGAAGTATAGATTATCTAAAGCTGATTGGGATTCTTATAGTTCTTCTTTAGAAGCAAGTATCGATAACGTGTTCGATTCAGAAGTTAGTATAAAGGATACTCAAGACCTTCTTGTGAATTTGATTCATAAATCGGCAGTAGAGGCTATCCCCTTGAAAAACCTTAACGCCCGTCGCTCCCCTTCTCAGCCATGGTGGGACTCTGAATGCTCTGATGTATTTAAGGAACGCAATCAAGCTGAACTTAATTATGTTAGGGACATGAATTTAGAAAATTATATAAAATTTAAAAAAGTTAGGGCTAGATGCCGCAGAACTCTCTCAAATAAGAAAATGGATGGTTGGAAATCCTTTTGTGAATCTGTTTCACCTAGTACTCCACCTTCAGTTGTCTGGAAAAACATTCGAAGATTTCGCAGGGGCTCTGTGGCCTCTATTCCTGCTTCTTCTCTAGCATGGACTAATAACTTTATTAATAAATTGGCACCACCAATGGTTCCATCGTTTGATGACTTACCTTCAATATACTCCTTTGATTCATCAGACCATATGCTTGATAAAGAATTTAACTTAAATTAATTAAAAACAGTTTTCTTCTCATTAAAGGATTCTTCCCCTGGCTTTGACGGTATTGTATATTCTTTTCTTGTTAAAGCAGGTCCTCGCTGCCATAACTATTTTCTGAACCTTGCTAATAAAATATTTAATTCAGGTGATATCCCTCCATCATGGAAATCACAAATTATAATACCTATTTTAAAGCCAGGAAAAGACCCAGAAGTTCACTCTTCCTACCGCCCAATAGCTCTGTCATCTGTTCTTTGCAAGATTGTGGAACACCTATTAAAAAATAGATTGGAGTGGTTTTTGGAACATGCAGGTGCCCTGGCAATAAATCAATTTGGTTTCAGAAAAGGTAAAAGTGTAACTGATAGTCATTGTCTTTTATCCACAGATGTAAGGATAGCTTTTACTCAAAACCACTCGGTTGTTGCTGCTTTTTTAGATATTTCTGCTGCATACGATAATGTACTGCTCTCGGTACTCAGTAGCAAATTGCGCCAATTGAGTATTCCTGAGAAAGTAGTCTGTTTTATTAAAAATCTTATGTCAGGCAGAGAGATCTGCTTACGCGTAAATTCAAATGAAGACATGAAGGGTTTGGTTTGGAAAGGAATCCCTCAAGGGTCAGTTTTAAGTCCTTTATTATATAGTATATATACATCCGATCTAGACCAATCTATTAATCAACACTGTACTATCCTGCAATATGCGGATGACATAGCTATCTACGCACAGAATCGAAACATTGAAGAGGCTGCTAATTTTGTTCAGAACGCACTAGACTCGCTAGGTATGTGGTTAGAGACCCATGGATTAGATCTGTCACCCACCAAGAGTTCTATTCTAGTTTTTACTAGGAAGCGCAGCCTTCCTACATCCTTAAATATAAATTATAAATCTCAGGCTATTCCAATTCAAGTAAAGGCTAAGTTTTTGGGGGTAGTATTTGACTCTCAAGTTGTCAGGTTCTGACCATATTAATCATGTAGTTGGCAAATGTGAAAAAAATATAAATATTCTTAGATCTCTCTCTGGTGCTTGGTGGGGGGCACATCCCTACACCCAGAAACTTTTATACAATGCCTTAATTAGATCACATTTAGATTTTGGATCTATTATATTGGAACCTAGCATGAAAGCTGACCTTAAAAAATTAGACAAAATTCAATCAAAGGCTCTTAGGTTAGTAACAGGCGCAATGAAATCATCTCCCATTCGGGCCCTTCAGGTTGAATGTTCAGACCCCCCTCTACATCTACGTAGGCAGTATTTATCCAACAGATTCATTTTCCGTTTATCTCAACTAGAAAATCATCCCCTTAGTCCAAAGTTAGAGCTGTTGAAAAATATGACAGAAGAAACACTGTTTTGGTCTAGAAAATCAAAGCCAAATTTAGTTAATAGTCTTTACTGTTTACAAAACATTAAATTACCTATTGTTACTTTTAGTAAACTCCCTATATATACAGTTCCTTTTCAGGCTCTAGTTTATCAGCCAAAAGTGGTTAACTTAGGTATACAAAAAAGCTCATCAACGGTTATTAAAGATGTTTTTGATACAATCAGCGAAAGGTGGCAGAATTGGGATTTAATTTATACAGATGCATCAAAACTCAATAACAATCAATGTGTTGGGTGTGCCTTTTATCATGAAAATTCTGGTACCATTCAGCGTTTTCAGTTGCCAACTATATCTTCTATCTACACAGGTGAAGGCTCAGCAATTTTACAGGCTCTTAAATATATCAAAGAACATAATCTGACAAAGTCAGTAATCTTTTCAGACAGCCTTAGTTTTATACAAGCTATCTCACATAATTCTCTTAGGAATTCTAAATCTGCTCTAGTATGCTTAATTAAAGAATCTCTCTTTTCGTGTCATTTATCTAACATGGAAGTGATATTAGCATGGATCCCAAGTCACAGGAACATAAATGGTAATGAAGTAGTTGATAGGGCAGCTAGAGCTGCAGTTCTGGATGGAAGTCGGTCTATATATCACATTTATCATAATGATCTGGCTTCAATCTCCTCATCACTCCTATTTAAATCCTGGTCAGATATCTGGGGAAAAAACAATAATTTACAATACTATAGGATTCAAAGAGATATCCCATCAAAACCATGGTTTTTTAAATTTAAGTTTAAAAAAAAAGTAACAAGTACATTAATCAGACTTCGTTTAGGGCATGTCTGCTCTCCAGAACTTTTATTTAAAATAAAACTAAGAGATAGTCCAATGTGTGACTGTGGTGCCGAGGTGGGTTCAATTAATTATATATTTTTCAATTGTCAATTAAATCAGTTTTGTTTATATACACAACTTATTAAGCACAAGTTGGAGCTTCCATCTAACGTCACTACTATTTTGGCAAATTTTGAGAAAGTTTCTGTACAAATCTTAGCTAAACATATAGATAGGAATAGTATTCTATTGTAAAAATATTACCTAACATTATATTTGTGACACCTTTTAAGTCTAGCTTTAAGAATTATTATTGTAATTTCTCTCTTGGGGTTATGTATGCGCTCCACAGCATGTCGCAAACTACAGAGACCATAAATTCGTTGTAATAAGACCAGCATTCAACAGACTGACTGAAACAAAATGTCAGTCGCCGATGTCCGATTACTGCGATTCTGACAGTGGCTAAATAAGCCACCTGACTCGACATTGGCTAAGTGCCTTGCAGCAAGAGCCACAACACAAGAAAAAAAAAAAAAAAAACCGAGTTTAATAATGTTCAGATAGATTAGTTGACAGAAGTGCGTTGAGTGAGTCTGTTCAATTTCTAGGTTATATCCCCTCAAAATAATAAAATCCCTTATTTTTACAGAACGGTGGCGGTTTATTAACAAGGTTTAGATACATAGTGACTTAAATAGTATTTTTAAATTGTTATCCATTTGGCCGTCGGGCCAAGTGGTAAAAAATGGAAAGTACGGAGAAGGAGAAGCCGCCGGATCAAGGTGGTGGCAATTCCAAGGACATTAGTTACATAGTCGATGATTCCATGGAATTAAATAGGAAACGAGTATTCAAGTCCTTGGAAATGTCTCCAGCTGACAAGGTTTTAGAACCTGAAATAAAGAAAGTGATGCAGGGTACTGACAGTCCATCCATTGCCCTCATCTATAAACACCCAGATTTCGATGAAACACGCAAATATGGATCGGAAGACAAGGGCCCTTTTCTTGTGCACATTTCCCGTGATATTGAATCCAGCAATTCTGGTATATCATTGCAACCTATTAAGGTTGGTCTCATTTTTGCCAGAGACAACATTGTTAACATTAAAAAAGACGGCATAAAATCTTTAGGCAGAAACCGCGTCTCGGTAGAATTTAAGACAGCAACTGCTGCAAATAACATTGCTGAGAACCCCACTTTGGCACGTCACAAGTTAGTAGCATCAATTCCGTCATATCATGTCTCCCGCATGGGCCTGGTTCGAGGTGTCCCTGTAGATTGGTCAATGGAAGAATTTGTTAATGCAACAGAGTCAAAACAAGGTTCAGGTAAAATTCTTAAAGCCCGACGCCTTCAGCGGAAGGTTACAAAAGAAAATAGTCCTCCAACATGGGTTCCAACTCAGGCTGTGGTGACGTTTGAAGGCCAAACCTTACCATCCAAAGTTTATGCCTTCTATACCTCACTGAATGTAGAAATGTATGTGCTACCTACAATTCAATGTAGAAAATGTCTGAGATACGGTCATATTCAAACTCAATGCCGTTCCGACGCCCGTTGTTATAAGTGCACCAAAAATCATCCCGGAGAGACTTGTAATATCTCCCCAGAGCAAGTCACTTGCTTGTACTGCTCTGGTCGACACCATGCAACTGATCAACGCTGTCCCGAATTTTGCAGGCAAAAATCAATCAAAATGATTATGTCAGAGCACAGTATATCATACATGGAAGCTGCAGCTAGAGTCCCAGCTGTTCGAAGACCCTATGCCGATGTGGCAAAGGTCATGTTCTCCCCCTCCCCCTATGAAGACCAACGTCAATCTCCTGCCCCATATTCCTCCCCCTCCCATGCCCAGTCCCCTACATCTTCGTACCGCCAGACCGTGATGCGTTATCCCCGAGCAAGGACCCCACTATCTCCTGGCTACGACCGCAATGCTCACCAAAATATAGTATCCTCTCCCAACTCCCAGGTTCCTAATGGATATGCTTTGTCGTCCCAATCCAATCATATAGGAACTGTAACACCCAATGATGACATGATGGAACTCCTTTTTAAACTTCTGACAAATATAATCGCCAAATGGAGCGATTGCTTACCGCCCGACGTTGCACCCTTGATGTTGACACTTGCAGAAAAACTATCTTTCTCTAATGGCCCCCCAGGCCAAATTTCTTCAATGGAATAGTCGTAGCATTAGTCCTAAAAAATCTGACTTAATCAATCTAATCAATGACCACGCTATCTCTGTGGCGGCCATTGCGGAGACTTGGCTGAGACCTGGATCCCGTTTTAGGATCCCGGGTTTCTCCTGCCTCCGTGATGATCGCAGTGACGGACGTGGAGGCTGTGCACTATTGATTAGAAGAAGCTACCCTTTTTCTCAAATCTCCCTTCCCCCTCACTCCAATGAAATTAACGCAGTTGCGGTAAATGTCATAGGAATTAATTTTATTTCAATATATATCCCTCACCCAGCTTTGAATTTAATTCCTGACCTCTCCTCCATTCTATTCTCTGTCCCTCCTCCTCTCCTGATTATGGGTGATTTTAACTCTCATAATACTTCCTGGGGTTCAACGCACGATGATATCTTCTCTTCCTTCGTTCTTGACTTGTTTGATGACATTAACGTCTCTGTCATCAATGATGGAGTACCAACTCACAGAGTGTACCCTGGGCAGAACCCTAACTCAGTTTTGGACTTGGCTGCTTGTTCCCCAAATCTTTCTTGCCTGCTCTCCTACCAGGTGCTGAATCAGTCGTGTGGTAGTGACCACTTCCCAATTATTATCTCCAAACCATCCTCCATTTCCCCTTTTTCAGCCCCTGATCCCCTCCTGAAACATAAGTTAGATAGAGCAGACTGGCCAAACTTCTCACTTCAAGTTGAAAAAGGATTGAAAGAGCTTGAGCCTACCCCTTTAAATCCCTTTCAGAAATACGATCATTTTAAATCAATTCTTTCAGAAGCAGCAAATAAATACATCCCATTAAAAAGCCATGTAACTCCAAAATTCCCTCCCCGGCCTGGTGGAATGCGGAATGCACGACAGCCGTCAAAAAAAGAAATGATGCAGAGCGGGCATATAATGAATCCGGTCTGTCTGAGGACTTCATATCATTTAGAAAAATGTCAGCTTATACTAAACGCTTTTTGAGCAAAACAAAAAAAAGAGCTTGGAAGGGATTTTGCGAAAGCTTATACCCCCGAACTCCTCCATCAATAGTTTGGAAAAACATTAAAAAATTTCGAGGCTCCTTCAAACCTGACTGCTCCTCAACTTCTGATTCTTCTTCCTGGCTGGCAGAGTTTGCAGACAAGTTGGCTCCTCCATCTGTCCCTGAGAAGTCCTGCATAGATCCAACTCCTCCCTCTGCTGGTCTAGGTCCTCTGGACAAACACTTTTCCGTCTCAGAACTTGAGCTGGCGTTGGACAGACTGCGTAATAGTTCTCCTGGAGAGGATGGCATACCATACTGCTTTATTTATAAACTCAGTCCATTTTCAAAAAAATATCTGCTGAATTTGTTCAACCATTTTTTTGTGTCTGGCGAGGTTCCTGTCGATTGGAGGACTCAAATCGTGATCCCAATCCTGAAACCCGGTAAGAACCCCCAAACTGCATCCTCCTACCGCCCAATAGCCCTCTCTGCATCAATGGGTAAAATTCTTGAGCACCTAGTAAAAAATAGAATTGAGTGGTTAGTCGAAAATAAAAATCTGCTTGCTAACACCCAGTTTGGATTTCGCAAAGGTAGAAGTACCATGGACAGCCTAAGCATACTCACTTCTGACATTAGACTGGCCCTCTCTAATAAGGAACATCTGGTAGGGTGCTTCTTGGATGTGTCAGCTGCGTATGACAACGTGTCACTCCCGCTGCTCAGAGCAAAAATGCTACAGCTGAGCATACCTGTGAGGATAGCCCAAATTGTCTGCAAGCTGTTTATGGGCAGAACCATTAAAATCCGCTCTGGTAGTTACTCTATCCCCCCTCTAACCCTATGGCAAGGACTGCCGCAGGGATCAGTCCTCAGTCCCCTTCTATATAATCTATATACGTATGACTTGGAACATTCTGTCTCCCCTTTCTGTAGAGTTCTTCAGTACGCAGACGACCTGGTCCTGTATTTTCCTGCGCATTCGGTTGATATTGCATCCACAAGATTGAATGAAGCCCTCTGCTACCTTAAAGACTGGCTGGACGAGCATGGGCTGTCTCTTTCACCTTCGAAGTGCTCTACAGTAACTTTCACCCGAAGTAGGACCATCCCTGCGGCAGATATTATTTATGAGGATGAGATTATCCCAAACAGAGACTCAACTAAATTCCTTGGTGTAATCTTGGATTCTAAAATGTCTTTCATCCCCCACTTAGGTTACATTACAGGGAAATGTGAGAGAGCCATCAATGTTCTACGGGCCCTTTCTGGGACTTGGTGGGGGGCTCACCCTTACTGCCAAAAATTGGTCTATAACGCCATAGTGCGTAGCCATTTAGATTACGGTTCTTCCATTCTTGAACCATGTAACAAAGTAGCACTTAAAAAATTAGACCTAATTCAAGCGAAATGCCTACGAATTATTCTTGGTGCCATGAAATCTTCACCAAAAAATGCTATGCAGGTTGAGTGCGTGGATCCTCCCCACTCCCTTCGCAGGCAGTATCTAGCCGATCGTTTTATGCTCAAGGCCTGCTCCATCTCTAATCATCCTCTCGTTCCAGTCTTGGAGGCCTTATCCCATGAAGTATCTGTAAACACATATTGGTCACATAAAGTAACTCCGCCTAATGTTATTAGTTATTCGAAATTGAAAAACCTTCCTTCCCCTCTTTATATAACGGACAAAAACCCCTTATTCCAAATTGATTTTGAAGATTTAGTTTACTACCCTAGAATAATTTTTGATTATGGCATATCCAAAGATGACCCAGCGGCCAACATAAAATTTAACAGGGAAATGGAAAAATGGCATGATTGCTTACCTATTTTCACGGATGCATCCAGGCTGGATGCTGGAGGTTGTGTAGGAGTAGCTGTATGGATCCCCAAATTTCATGTCCTTTTATCTCAGAAATGCCCACCTATGTCGTCTGTTTTCACCGGTGAGTCGGCAGCCATCTTGGAGGCTATAACATATGTAGAATCTCATAACATATCTAAAGTTATAATTTTTTCTGATGCCAAAAGTTGCCTACAAGCAATTGCAGGTAACCATTTTAAAATGAAAATTAAATTCCCACTTATTCTTAAAATTAAACAATTACTCAATAGTTGTGACAAAAAAGGGCTCCAAATAACACTTGCTTGGATTCCGGGTCATTGCGGTATTGAAGGAAATGAATCTGCTGACTTGTGGGCGAAAGAGGCTGTTGAAGTTGGTTCCCAAGTCCACAATAATATTTTCTCCTCAGACCTAACATTAAAGGCCCGGTCCGACATGAGAGATTCATGGCAAGATATGTGGAATAGCTCCAGACTTCAGAAAGGCCGCTAAAGCATAGTTCATATAGAAACGGTACGCAATCGAAGTCTAAGTTTTTTTAAGTAAATGAAAACACAAAGCTTTAAAGCAATAAAAGTAGAATAATATTTATTTATTTAACAGCATTTATAAAAATTATATACATTTATTAGTGTTTCGTGCGAAATCACAGACTTTTTTCTTGGTTGAGCTCATCATCTTCTGGACAAGGCTTTTTTCTACTTTCTTAGCCTGTAGATTCCACGCAGAACGCAGAGAATTGATATCCTTTACTGTTTTCCCAGTTTTATGCAGTTTACCTTTCATTATTGCCCAGTAGTTCTCGATTGGGCGGAAGTCAGGACAGTTTGGAGGGTTCATTGATCGGGGTATAAAATCGACATTATTTGAAACATACCACTCCAAAACCCTTTTCGAGTAGTGGCAGCTAGCCAGATCAGGCCAAAATTTTACTGGGCCCTTGTGCTTTTTAATAAATGGCAATATACGTTTTTGTAAGCACTCCATGTAAACCTCGGATGTCATCGTTGATGAAGTAATAAAACTATTGGTCTTAAGGCCGCAACTGCAGATCCCTTGCCATATCATATGTTTTTTGGCAAATTTTTCAAGTTTTACAAACTTATATTTTTCCTCAACATCCCCCCTTGCTTTGGCCATGTAAAACTTGGTACCCGGTAGTTGATTAAAATCTAGCTTGACATATGTTTCATCATCTAATAAGAGGCAGCCTTTGAATTTTGTCAGAATGCGGTCGTATAAGAGACGAGCACGTGTTTTTGCCGTTTTATTCTGTTTCATACTTCGGTTTGGTGTTTTTATAGCTTTATAGCTCTTATACCCGGCTCGGAGCCGAATACGCCTTAGAGTACTGCGGCTCTTTTTGAATTTGCGAGATAGATCATAATCCGACATACCTGGATTCTGTTTTATTGCCCTAAGCACTTTTTTCTCCAAGTTCTTGTCCTTAGTGCCAGATCTCCGGTTGAGTTGGGGCTTTCTATCGAAAGACAAGGAATCCTTGTATTGTTTTAATACCCGACACACCGTGGTTTTTGGTAAATTTAACGACTTTGCGATCTTTGACCCGGACCAAGAGGGATTTTCTAAGTATTTGTCAACTATCCATTTTCGTCTTTCAACTTCCATCGTCTACAATTTCAAAATTACTTGACTTATCCGAGGCGAACTTTTAACAATAAGACTTCAAAATATGGACGATAAATTATGATCGTCTTTTTTTTATTTGTGACGTCTAAATATTTTTTATTTTGTGGCAACCGCGTGCCAGTTCTATATGAACTATGCTTTACTACGGGAACATTCAACCAATCGTCCCTCGTAAGCCATGGTTCTTTCGCTTCCGCTCTGCAACGAAACAGGTTACTTCTACAGTTTGTAGGCTTCGTTTAGGACACTCTTGCACCCCGGTGTTTTTAGCTAAAATAAGGGTTCGGGATAATTCGCTTTGCGAATGTGGCATGGATGAAGGTACCCTGGATCACATTTTTTTCGATTGCAATAGGTTCAGTTCATCCTTATACGATATCTTACCAAAAAATGTCCCTCGGCCGATCAACTTTTCATCTCTTCTTACTATTATGGACCCTCCCATTACTGATACACTTATAAGATATATTCAGTTTACTAATATAAAACTTTAACTTTTAAGTTCCACTAGTTATAGTACAGTATAATTATATATTTTTTCTTTCTCTTATCCCCTATGTTGGTAACCATAACTCACTGTCATCCTTTTTCCCGCTATTATTAACTGTCAAATGTCATATGATTGTCTGTGTTGTCCATAACATTTTGTTATTTGTTGTAGGAATCCTTCCCTGATCACTCCACAAAAATCAAAATTCACAACGACACCGAACATTCTCGTCACGTGCGTTATGTCTTCAACTCGACATTGGCAAAATACACCTTGCCAAAATAGCAAGGAGTGAAAGCCATATATATATAAAAAAAAATAAAAAAAAAATGTTCAGATAATGTTTTACGGCCCTAAGGGTTTGCGACCGAGCGTCAGGGCGAGAACAAACATTAGAATCCGTTAAAATCCTATTTCTGTCTCACATTGTCCTTTAACTAATAATGTTCAGATAATGTTTTACGGCCCTAAGGGTTTGCGACCGAGCGTCAGGGCGAGAACAAACATTAGAATCCATTAAAATCCTATTTCAGTCTCACATTGTCCTTTAACTAATAATAAATACAATCGTCGTTGATCGTTCTAAGTTGCAACCTATTGATGAAAGTTGTGTTATGATTTGTGGCGTCAAGTAAATAGGTATGCGTGCGGGCGGCATCAGAGATCAATGTAAGTAAGTATTATTTACCTTTATTATGATCAAAGACAGTGATCTAAAACTTATTACCTCGAGGTAACAAGTCCTTCTACTTTGACACGCCCGCATGTGACGGCGTATCTGTGTCATCGAAGAAAATCCCATTTAAACTGAAATATGCCGAGTTTATTATTGCACTATTTATTGTAAATCGCGATACAAAAAAGCCGCTGGAAGTGATTTTAGTTTATTTTCTCTTTTATTTTGTGTATTTATTTAATAAATCATTGTTTTATTAAAATAATTATATAGATGGTTCCTAAAAACTAGTTTGTTGTTATAAGCATCCTCTGTTGTTGAGTAGATGAACTATTATGTAAATAGTGAGATGTATACATTTTTCATCGATATTTTTTTTAAATTGAATAGTAAGAGTACCTACTTTTAATTAATAGTTAGTTATTAATTGAATGGAAATACAATTATAATTAATGATACAACTGCAATATTAGTATGGGATTACTATATGTCGACATATAGTAATTTATTCTATATCTTGTAGATTTCCGCCTGTCAATAAAAAATCGAGTGAAACATTGATACAGTTCGCTCAAATAGAAAACTATTAATTTACTATGGAGGAATTATAATTAATTTTGTGAATGCCACTGCATTAAGTTCGCCTTTTGTATATTAAGTGTGTTATTTTTTCTAACAAAGATTAATTAAATAAATAAATGTATATTACAGTTGTGAAATATCGGACAACTAGTTATACGCTGACAATATCGCAATTTTTAAATAAATATTAATATATCAATATCTTCATCAATAGTATTGATACCGCAATATCGAATTGGTAACATCCCTTCAATGCTACCGTTCAATAGCTGAAATAAGTGTTCCTGTTATTGTCATGCGTATTTTGTTACAAAACGGTAGATGGCTTTCCTGATGCTTACGATATTTTTTTTTCTATGACACTGTCTCTCTGTTTAATATTACCTATAATATTAAATCTCTTTGATTATGATCTAACCATCCAGACATCAACTTCCCTACAAATCTCGAAACAATAGTGAAACGCCTGGAACATCAGCTATTTCTGCTTCGACATCTAAATCAACAGATGACCAGTCAACAAAATAAGGCAAAAAATCTAAAACTTGTAACAGATTACAAGCCTGACGGGAATGTGTCCTTGGAAACTATTGTGTCCAGAATGAAGGCATTAGATAGTGCTTGTTTTAAACATTTTTGTGAAAGTCAAGATCTTCGAAAATTATTTAACAGTAGATACGATCTACCTAAACGGGCAACACGATTGCTAAAATAGGTAGTGTGTAGTTAAACACGCCGAAAACGCTGAAATAAAATATAATTTTTACTGTGATTCTTAATTTAGTTTATTAAAAAACGTTTGTTAATTATTAGTAAATAAATGTTAATGGCTTTATTTTGCATAGTTTTATTATGCCCTACATTTAATGAATCGCAGAAAAATTAATGTCGTCATCTATTCCGGAACTAGTTCCGGGATTGAAGGCTAATCTCGAAAATCAATCCCGGAATTTACAGTTCCCTACTTCAGAAAAGAATTCGTTAAATGCGTCTGCAATTTGAACTGGATTTTCGGTAACCACATTTTTTATGTTTAACTTCATATTGATTATATTTTCAGAACTAACTTTGTTTGTTTGTCTTTTATTATGTGCTAACTAAATTTATTGACCTTTTTACCATCTTAATGTTCTGTATTTTTTAATAGCTTTTCATATTTTCTATGTTCATTTAAAATAGGATCCTTTCTCTGCGTTGCAAGTATCTTTAATAATCTTTTATGTTTGCAGGACTTTTTTATACCAGGTGTTAGCCACGCTTTTTTATTTTTATCTTTCATTTTACTTCTAATTTTGGGTATATATAGCTTTAATTTGACGTCTAATGTGGCAATAAATTAATCATAATTTAGGTTTATATTTCTGTTAATTGATATTATATGGTAAAAGTCAATTTTTCGTTCGAAATAATTTATATTACGTTTATTATAAAGTCTTTTTTCGGTTATCCATCTGGTAAGTAATGGCACTTTTTTAGAAGGCAAACGTAGCAGTACCCCTTTATGATCTGACAACCCATATTCTTTAACATTAATATTTGATTCGCAAATTAGAAATTACTAAATAAAAGATTGATACAAGTAGCTCTGGTTACCGTTACTCTGTAGGTTCATTTATAAGTTGCTGGAAGTTAAAACTTTCATTATGTTTAACAATGAAAAACATGATGCGGTGTGGTATTAACGTTTAAGTCTCCATCTATGATAATATCTCCTTTACAATGTTTTTTTGTAGATCATGTACCTAACAGTTTATCTAAACAGTTATAAAGGCCAAACCCTATAGGTTTTCAAACCGCGGACAGATAGGCTTACTTCTGATTAAAGTTTGACAATTTTTTTATGGTCAAATTTGGACCTGAAATAAGCCTCTTGTTCTATCGCTTACTACCTATATAACTTCGGCACGTGTATACCTCCTTAAGAAGATTTATTATGTAACAGTTACGTAAACAATTAGTACCTGGATGACCAGGCTTTGTTGTTTATTGAAAAAAAAACTGTAAAAAAAACAGGCAAATAGGTTTAAAAACGTTGCTGATTCGTAATTATGCTAATAATGTAAGATACTACGAGGGCGGTTTGAAAAGTCAAGACTTTTTTAAAAAAAATTATTTCATTTTTCTACATAATCTCCTTTCAAGTCAATGCATTTCATCCAACGATGTTCCAGCTTTTGCAAACACTCCAAAAATTTTTTTTTGTCAAACCCTGAAAAATATGCTTCAGTTTCAGCTATGACTTCCTCATTTGATGAAAATCTTTTCCCACCGAGCCATTTCTTTATGTTTGGGAATTAAAAAAAAACACATGGGGCTAAATCCGGCGAATAAGGTGGGTGGGGCAGTATATCGTAACGCAATTCTACTAATTTGGCTGTTGCAACTGCTGAAGAGTGTGCTGGGGCATTGTCGTAGTGAAATATTATTTTCTTCCTTGCCAGATATGGCCGTTTTTTCACAACTTCTGCGTTAAATTTGTCCAACAAAGTAGCATAATAAGGGCCATTTATTGTTTTACCTTTCTCTAAATAATCGATATAAATAACCCCTTGGCTGTCCCAAAAAACAGTGGCCATTACCTTTCCTGCCTAATTAACGGTTTTCGCTTTTTTCGGGGCCCGTTCGTTAGCAGAAGTCCACTGTTTTGACTGATTTTTGGTCTCTGGCGTATAATGGTGAATCCACGTTTCATCTACCGTCACAAATCGACGTAAAAATTCATTAGGATTACGCTTGAATTTGACTAAGCATTGCTCGGAAGTTTTTGCACGATGTCGTTTTGGCTCAGGCCTGAAATACGCGTTTTCCTAAAATGTATTTTTATCAAAATGTCTGGATTTTCACAATGTTGGCACGTCTTTTGCATAATGTCCGCTTCTCAAAATGTCACTTTCTTGTAATGTCTGTCTCCAAGAATGACAGTTTTCGTCTAATGTTTCTTTTCAGGAAGTGCATATTCTCAAAATGCCTGCATCCTCAAAATATTCGTTTTCTTACAATTTTTGCATTCCAGAAAAGTCTTATTTTCAAAATGTCTGCAACCATGAACATACCACATTTACCTAAAATATCTTTATAATTTTAAAGCGGAAATTGTATAATAACACAAGCATAATATTCCGTATTATTAAGAACTAAGTAGGTTTATGAACGCGACTTAGTCCGCGTGGAATTTGTTTATCGGCGTCGTGGGAACTCCGCAGAGTTATCGGGATGAAAACTATCCTATGTCCTTTCGGCTTCCTTCCGGGTATTATTTACAGATGGTTGTCCCTAAACCAAATTTCATTAAAATCAGTTCAGTGGCTAAGCCGTGAAAGAGTAACTGATAAGCAGAGTTACTGTCGCATTTATAGGTAATACATTAATAGCAGATTAACAATAAAGAATACTTTTATCCCGAAAAAATAAATGTATGGATAAGCTAAACTACTACGCGGACGGCGGACGGAGTCGCGGACAGAAACTAGTTTGAAATAAAACAGACATTATAGGAAAACGAACATAATAAGACTATAGGCAAAATAAATAAGTGAACGTAACGAAAAAGTAGAAGTTATGGTAATGCTAATATTATAGGAATGTAAACATTATGAATAGCCGACTTCCTGAGTTTGTACACATTTTAAAGAGCAGTCATTTTGAGAATGATGACAATATAGAAATGCAACCATTGTGAGAAGGCACACATTTTGATAAAAATACATTTTAGGAAAACGCATATTTCAGGCCTGAGCCGTCGTTTTTGATCGGCTGTCAGCAAACGCGGCACCCATCTTGCGGAAAGTTTTTTCATACTCAAAATATTATGCAAGATATGAAAAACTCGTTCAGATGAAATGTGTACAGTCTCAGCTATCTCGCGTATCTTCACTCGACAGTCATACAAAACAATATCGTGAACTTTATTCACGACATCATCAGTGGTCACTTCAATCGGCCTTCCAGAGCGTTCTGCGTCATTGGTAGTGGTACGTCCAGAACGAAATTCTGTAAACCACTTGTGTATCATTCCATGAGATGGAGCAGATTCCCCATTAATTAAAATTTTTTGAGCCGGTCTTCAGTCTCTTTGATAGTTTTCCCACGTAAAAAGTAATGTTTAATTAATACACGAAATTCGCTTTTCTCCATTTTCCAACCATTTTCCGATCTCATCTGACATATGACTCGGTAACTTTTTTATTTTCCCGCCTTTAAAAAAAAAGAAAGACAGCCAGCTACCAAAGACTCTGCTTTCAGAGACCAAAGCTTATGAAATAACACATGAAATTCATGATTTTTCACAACATAAGGGAAAATTACAAAAAATCAGATTATATCATCAATATCTCCTAAAATACTAAAAATCATTGAGCATACACAGGTGAATTCGATAGGTGTAAAGGTCCTCTATTGACCTGCTTTGTTTGATCCACACTTCCAAGTACACCCCTGTAGAACTGTTTGATGCTTCATTTACGCTATAGGTGGTATTGTAATACCGGTCATGATATTGACATTAGCAGTTTATAGCATGCGCAGAAAAAGTCCATTATAAACTTTTTACAAGCTTTATGTAATTTAATTTCTTGAAACAAAACATGTTTGTTTCTTTCTTAACAGTAAATATAACTCATAAACAATTCAATGCAATAAAAAAGAATTAATTGGCCTTTTAGTGAAATCCAAATTGAATTATGCAAATAAATGATTGACTAATGTTAACCACTTTAATTGAGAGGGTAACATTAAGTTCATGTCAATTTGTAAACAGCATTAAACAATGTAGGTAAATATGTTCTCCCACTAATGTAAAGTTTAGAGGGAAATCGCTAACCCTATAGGGCTATTGGTTTTTAAATCTGAAGGGTTACCGGTAAGCATATAATGCTAACTTGGTAACCCTTACCTTTACCTATGGCTAAATCAAATTATTTGGTTATTAAATTAAGTAATCACCTTTTTTGGGAAGGGAATGTCGGGTCCCTGGTAAAAAGTCCATTAAACTTTGGTGCTTAATAGCACCTTTACAATCGATATATTTATCATTCATGTTACAATTGAACACCATCACCAATCAAATCCAAAATTGTTTCATGTATTTTAGATTCCCATTCACTGTGAAACATTTCAACTGCTTCTTCTACTGTACTGAAACTTATTGGCACCAGGTCATTTTCAGTTTGTCCAACTTGGGTAGGAAGACCTTGTTCTGTGGAATATTATTATTGGATAAGAATGAAAAAGATGCACCACTCAAATTATTTGTATATAAACCTGATTCAGCCTACCTGGGTCTTCTTTAAAATTTATGTAAGCATGTTTCAAGTTTAGGTACCTTGAGGCTTTACTAACATATTTCACACTTTCCTTTGGCAACTTGTCAAAGAGAGGATCTTCAGTTGTTGATGTTTGGTCCTTAATGAAGAACATGTGAGTTCCTGTAGGTCTTTTTAGCTGACCTGAAATATCCAGGTATTAATGAAAAACTAAATATGAAATGTATAGCATCTGTAAGTTAGGTTCAAAAAATTAAATACGTTACGTTCTTATACCTGCAAATATGGTTTCATCCATTTGTATTATGGGATTGTTGCTGTTAATTCCAATAACATGTATGGATCTATACTTTTCTATTTCGACGCTGTCCACACACTCCGCGTAAACCAGTATTTCTTCTTCAGAATCAATTCCATCTTCATCGCTCATTCTTCTTTTTTCATGAGGCAAACGTAGTGATTGTGGATAGATAGATGGATCACGTAGTGATTATATTCTCTTTGGATGGATCTTTGTTTTGTGGCATATGTCATTTGCTCATTTGTGTTGTGTTGCCACTATGATTTCGCCAATGTCAGGTTTATGGAAGGAAGGAACACGTTTTAACGGACAGAGAGTTTTTTTTTAAAAGGTGAATAAAATATATATAATGTTTTGGTTTCATAAACTAAAAAACAAAACAAATATTTACATGTTTACAACTTAATTCTATTTTTATGAATGAAACTAACTAAATGTTTAATGAGAGGACTATTTACAAGAGTTACAAAGTTTTTCATATTTACAGGACGAGGTATATCCAAAGGGATTATGTCGTAAAGTGAACATGGTAACCTAGGGCACCAAAAGAAAATATGATCAGGAGAGCCTTCGTCCATACCGCACTCACAGAGAGAGCTATCCTTGATCCTGATCTTAGCTAAGTGGACTGGGGTACAAGCATGACCAAAGCGAAGGCGAAAAGGGGGGTGGTGGTCACAAATGTATCAGCATGCCGATAACGGAAAAACCAAGGCTTAATCGGGATATTTGGTTGGATAGACGCATAATGACAACCTTTCTGAATACTGGAAGAGGACCAAATGTCATTAGCCATGAAAACTAAGTCGAAAGAATAATTTGTGTAATGTACAAGAGTGCCAGACTGAGTCGCCTCCTTCGCACACGAGTCAGCCATTTCGTTACCAGCAATACCGGAATGGCTTGGGATCCATGCTAAAACTACATTTATATTTTTATTTAAACACGCATAAAGAGCTTCCTTGATTTTATAAATAACAGGGGACGTTGATGAGGGCCTAAACAAGTTTTAATTTGATTGAATTATTGAAAGAGTGAGATTCTACATAACTATAATACGGCCTCTAAAATAGCAATAGCTTCACCAGTGAAGACCGATAAAAAGACGGGTTATTTGTAATTCAAAATTATGCTGAGCTTTGGAATCCAGACAGCAGAACCGACACAACCATCTTCAGATAGTTTCGAGGCATCAGAGGAAAAACATAAACAGTTCTGCCACCTCTGTGCTAACTGCCTATTAAAGCACCCATCACCTGAACTAGATTTTATGTCAATACCAAAATTTATAATTTGTGGATTAAACACAAGAACTTCAAAGTCAATCAGAAACAAAGGGTTCAAAGGGAACTCCGATAAAGGGCAAGCCAAGAGTTTAACACTGTTGAAACTTTTCAATATGGGAGGAATTAGTTTATGAGACCAATACCGTGAAGTGAAAACAATATTTGAAAGAATTTGTAATTTTAAAAGCAAAACAAGAGAGGAATATTGAAAACAAAGGTATTGTCTTCGAAGGAAAAGTGGAGGATCTAAATACTCTACTTGAAGAGTGGATTTCATAGCCCCACAAAGTATACGTAGGTAAACACTTACTTTCGATTTTTTTTAATTAGAGACAATGCCTTTTTATTGCAAGGTTCTAGTAGAAATGACGAGTAGTCGAAAACTCGAAATGACTACGAACAATAAAATTATAAACAAGTTTCAAAGTGTAAGGATGAGACCCCCACCAAATACCAGCGAGAGCGCGCAGAACGTTAATGCCCTTTTCACATTTATCAGCTACGTAAGACAAATGAGCTACGCCAGTCAATGTTGAGTCACACACAAACACACCTAAAAATTTAACGTTATCAGAAGCCGGGATAGGCTGGCCAGCAGGGATAGGATAACTAATCTAAAGTGGCACAGAAATGGATGGGACATATAAAGCAATATCATCAGCGTACTGTAGTATACTGCAAAAATAATCAACTGATTCCTGCAAACCTATGGTATAAATGCTATAAAGAATGGGACTTAGGAGAGAACCTTGGGGTAGCCCTTTGAAAAGGTGTCTGTGAGAGATAGAGTAGCCTTGTAAACGAAATACGAATGACCTATCCATAAAAAGATTATCTATAAAGATACCTATTTTCACAGGAATTCCCAGATGGATCATTTTCTGCACAAGGGTTAGGAGAAGAACACTCACATGCAGCAGAAATATGTAGAAAAACACCAACCTAGTGTGCCGTCATAGTGCTTTTACCCCTACGAACCATAATGGGATAGAGCCAAGATACCTTTACTTTCCATCAACCATTCCAGCCTGTTTTTAATTAAATGTTCTAGCAGCTTGCAGAGAACTGAAGACAGAGCTATAGGTCTATAACTAGGCGGATCAGAACAATTCTTTCCAGGCTTTAGTAAGGGTAAAACGTGGGTAAAACAAGTTGCCTCTTCCAAGATACTGGAATAATACCAGTAGAAAAAAAAGTACCAGCCTCAAAAAAAATTGTTTAGCCTCAGACGATATTTTTTAAATAAAAGAGTAAGGGATGCAATCTTCACCTGGGGCAGAATCCCGAAGGCTAATTAGCACGCACTCAAACTCCGACATTGAGAAATCAAGTTCCATCGCATTCGAGATCGTAGAAGAAAACGATAGGAATGGAATACTATCCATATAAGGAACAAATGGAGGAGCTTGCTTGTCACAAAAGCCATCCAACCACTGCGACGGATCGTTTGAAGCGGGGGTGCTGGATGAGAGCGACCCACGTAATCTCCTTAAACCTTGTCAAATAATAGAACTAGGAGACCTTGGAGAAAGAGAGTCGCAGAAGTTTTTCCAACCTCCTTTTTTTTCTTTGATTGTAACCGTTTCGTACGAGCGTTTACCTTTTTAAAAAGAAAGAAGTTTTCTATCGTCTTATTTAAAGAATAAGCTGTAAGCAAGCTGTAAGCTTCTTCTCTGGCACTACGCTCACAGATCATAGCCGTACAATCAGCGTCTCACCATGGCGGAGATGAAACTATACTTTTTGCAGAATTTTTCAAGGGAAAACAATCGTCAGCCGAAGATTAAAGTGAAGAAATAATATGGAGAACAAAGTGAAAGAGGATTTTCAGATAAAATCGACTCGACATGTAGGAGCCTTTTATCAACTAAGGACCGGAATCGTTCCCAGTTGACTTTATGCAGTTTGTATTTTAATAAAGACCCAAGTGATTTTAAAGGAACAACACGTTTAAAAAAAAAAAAAAAATAGGGAAATAATCGCTACCAAAAAACGAGTTAGAATTTTCCAAGACACAGATTAAGCAAGATTAGAAGAACAACAAGAAAGATCTACTGCACTTCTCGGATCTTGGGTCGGAAAAACACTACGAGCAGGAGAACCATTATTCAACAGACATATTTTCAAGTCATCCATCAAAAAGGTCTAGCAAAGAGCTACCAAAATAATCTTTCGTTGAAGGGCCCCATGACGGGTGATGAGCGTAGAAATCACCTAAAATAATTACCGGAGAAGGAAGGACAGAAAATAAGTGATGCGAAACAGATATTAGTGAAGAGTAAGGATGGGCTATATACAGTGATAGAAAAGAAATATCAAATTTAGTGAAACAGCAACGGCATTAATTTCATCCCCGCAGGGAGGGATTTGAGAATTCAGAAAACAACGATTAATTAATATAGCAGCACCACCATAACCATAAAAGATAAAGATAAAAAAAAAGATAAAAGATGTTTATTCAGTAAGTAGGCCGCACGGGCACTTTTACACGTCAAAATCTACCAGCGCTTCGCAAGAGACCACTGCTGAGAAGAAACGCCGCAAGAAACTCAACAGTCAGTCGTTTTTTTAAAATAGGTACTACTTATGATATTATACAATTATAAAGCTTAACCTAGCATGATATAAAACAATGAATTTAACATAAAATAAAAATAAAAATAAAAAAACATTCAAGCGTAGCTTGTGCAAGAAAATGTGTCAAAACTAAGAATTTTCATAGGGAGTAATAAGTAGTAGTAATAAAAAATATATTTATATAAAATATGTCTATATATTTAAAAAATATATATATACTTTCCTATGACAGTGCAAGACAACCACCACATACAAAGTTTCGATACATTCTCCTACAGAAACCGTGTCCCCTAATAATCCCCTAATCGTCCCCGGTCATACCGGAGAAAATAAAATCACTGGGTTCGGAAACGATGTGGATTAAGTACCTACTAACTTATCAGACTGCCATCTCGCGAAAAAAAAATCTACTCAGCGTAGGATTTTGACATAATTCTGATCTCATACGACATTTTGCTGTTTTTTTTAATTGTAAATTTAGGCAATGGAACTTGAAAATTATACATCCATTATTTTTACAAATGCTGTGCGGTGGTCTTTTTTAACGAATTTAGTCAAAGGAACTTCTAAATAATACAGCCACTTCCATAGTGGACACAGATTATAAGGTATATCTGTCTAGTGAATTCGCCAATGTCAAGTAAGAGAGTGGTTCGATCGTGTCTCCAACTCTCTCTATCAAAATTACGGTGTGGCCAGTCTAAAAATACGGCAAATGTTAACGGTAAAACTACGGTAACCTTTTATTAAAAAAGTTGGTCGAGAAAACTGAATTGTTTGTTATTCTAAATACGTTTATTATCATTTATTTATCATAACAATGAACTCGATTACTTAAATCAAGTTAAATACCTACCGACTTGTTTTTTATACATCGACACGTTCATTTTTTAGGGTTCCGTACCCAAAGGGTAAAAACGGGACCTTATTACTAAGACTCCACTGTCCATGTGTCTATCCGTCTGTTTGTCCTTCTGTCCGTCCGTCTGTCCGTCCGTCTGTCTGTCATTAGGCTGTATCTCATACCTATCACGCTAGACAGTTGAAATTTTCACAGATGATGTAATTCTGTTGCAGCTATAACAAATGCCAAAAACAAAATACAATAAATATTTAATTGGGCCATACAGCAAACGTGTTTTTTAATCATCTCATGGGCGAGATGGAAATTAACACAGTTTTTGCCGTTTCAATATCTTCTTCTTCTTTGCCCCGCGGCGACTTCAATAGCTACTACCGCGGGGATATGGGGTTTCCACAATATAGCAATATAGCAATAAAATACAATCCAATCTTCTCCAGGAAGATTGGGGGCAACGTTGTACGGTGATATGTAAGACAGAGGTCAAGATAGTTTTAACCTCTGCACCACTGCGAGTCCACTTGAAACGAGAAGTAAGATGCCAGATACACGAAATAAGTCCAAGTCTTCTATTACTGTGCAACACAAACGCACAAAAAAACACAAATCTCTAACAGAGAAGAACTCTGAACACCTAAATACACAAAAATATAATACTAAAACAGATTTCACATCCGTCATCTTTTAACGTTGCAAATGGCCCCTCTTTTTGAATATAGTCACAGACTACTATCGTCGTCGTCGGTTTATTTATTGCACATAATAGAGTATAAATAGTTACATTATATTTAATCAAATTGTAAAAATAACTGAAAATAACTAATATTAAATAAGACTAAATCTTTATATACACTTAAACATTAAATCTAAGAATGGCCCCTGCGGCATTGTACCAAAGATGCTGGCAGCATTTCCTCGTTGAATGGGTAAACTTATTCGTTGAGCGAGGAAACTGCCAGCTCTTCGGTCTCCAGTGACGTCAATGAATCTCTTTGACAATTCCTTAAAAAGGCTAATAGCACTAGGACCCCACGGACCAAGGGTCTCGACACCGAATGGAATAAAATTATATTCTGGGCCGAGACCACTATATTTGCCAGTCTTAATGTCAGCCGCTTCGGCCGCTGCACCAGCCCTATTGGAGGTTCGTGGGAGATGTGACGGGGCCAGCATGTCTGCACAGGTTGCATCCCACACTAGCACCCGCCCCATATTCCACGGAACCAAAGACATTCCGTCAGGTCTCCTGCCATAATTTCTGGAGATACCGGACGACTCTAAAAGGGCCGGCACGTTAACAGAGGCACAGTGGCGAAGCGTCACGTAAATAAATAGACAAGCCGGAGCAAAAAAGGGTGTATGACGTGTGTACGTGTTTGCCCCTTCCATTAATTAAAAAAACATACCTGCCTACCTTAATAAAATAGATGTCATCTTTTAGTTCCCAAAAAGCAGTGCTGAAGTAAGTGCGGTAACTGTTTCTACGTGCGATCCTTGCAGTTAGTGTTCACCACCTTCGCCATACATGATATCACTGGTATTACATGAACAGTGTATGTCAAGTATGACAAAAGTGGCTTTGAAAAAAGCCGTTAGTTGCGTACGCACACATTAAACACACAGACAATATAGTTAATTTACGTTAGAAATCAAAACACAGTAAAAATTAGCTTGCTAATACCTATCATGAAAAATAAAAAGTTGTCCTTTGTTAAAAACAAAACAAAAATAAACCAAATTAAATACATGCACTGCAGGTCTGCACACAGAAACCAAAAAAAAGACTTAATTAAACATATATTTACAAATTCGTGCAACAAAATCAACCGAATAAAGAAAACCCACAGCCCGTGGCATGCGCCGTCCGTACCCGCCTTCCTGTAGGTACCTATTAAGAAAACCATGACACGCATAAAGCGCCAAACAATCCAAGTAAACCTAAACTATGTAATAATATACCTACAACTCCGTATATGTTTCTCGCTTTGAACATGTTTCTTAGCTGAATTATATATATTGTTGATATCTGCAAAACCGGTTCGATTCCAAACACTGCTAGAATCGGAAAACAGCAAACACGAATAGTAAAACAATTTGTTTAATTTGCAGCTGCCATAATTCACTATGGAAGTGTTTGAAGAATCCATCTCTACGCTTATACCTAATCAATTTTTAGGTCTGGGCGAGCGCGTTCTAACTTAATGACATGTTTTTTTATTTTCAAAGTATAACCTTGAAAAACATGTTAGCTCATTAAGTAGGTAATCTGTAAGACAACACTCAATTTGAACCAATGCGGCCATATTTAGTACCTACTTTGAGTACCTACAGACAGACAAAAATATTGAAAAACCACGAATATAACCTAAATTAGATTTGGGTAAAACCTATAGGTACCTAACGTATTAAAAATAGAATAGAAACACCAACCTCCGTCGTCGTGAACAAAAACAAATAATCCAAACAGTAGGTAACTAGTAACTACAAACAAATCATTACAGCACATGAACACAGAACAAACACTTAGCGAGCTAAATTTCACTAGTTACTTGAATCATAAAACACTAAATAAATAGGTAATTAAAAAAAACTTTCACAAGAATTACACTGTGTATCTTTGCGCGACGACGCGAACTAAAGTAAAGGCGTCGCGTAATGCGTAATTGCGTAATGAAAAAAGGATGCAATAGTACATTGTGTATTAAGGGCAGTAAGTAAGGAATTACGACCGAGGCTCTAGTAGAAGCCCGAAGTCGAAGACTGAGGGCTTTCTGAGTCGAGGTTCGTAATTCCCGTACCGCCCGTGAAACATACAATGTTTTTCATCACATTTGCGAGTAAATAAATGAAATTATAGGGCAGAATAGTACATTACTACAGAGGCCGGGACAAAAGGGGTTGCCGGCCGAAGTTATATAGACGGCCGAGCGAAGCAAGGCCGGATACAGGTCTGAGGCGGGCAACCCCATATTTCCCGCCGAAGTATGTATAGTGCTTTTCTCAAACATAATTCATTAAAATAATTAAAACAAAAATTACAATGTCAAATAGGTACTAGGAGTGCATAAACATTAAAAATAACCTTCAGTGCTCAGTACGCCCGCCCGCCGCCGCCGGCCCGCTGGTGGCGCGCGCGGGGCTCGCCGCATCGTGCTAACCTCCGAATTACCTCTGCGCTCCTGGTACTTCAAATAAACATGCAAACGCTTTGTTGGATGCACGGCTTAGTAAATTAAAAAAAAAACAGCTATTAAGCCTTTTCATAAACACAGCCACCATGGCCAAATTAAAATTTAAAAAAAAAACTTACCGACCTAGGTTTTCATGAAAAAAAAAAGGTCGAGGGTTTTATATGGGGCTTACGGCCCAGTTAACCTGTATGTAGGTTTTCATGAAAAAAAAAGGTCGAGGGTTTTATATAGGGCTTACGGCCCAGTTAACCTGTATGTTTAGATACTGTTTACGAGCAAGTGTGATGAAAAATATTATTAAAGTTCGAAGGTGGCGGTGACGGCGCCCTCGAGAAAAGAAAGTGACGCGTGCTATACACTTAAAGTTTAAAATTGTTTGAAATAAGCCGGCGTGCGAGCGCGGACTAGCGCGGTCGTTCACTCTGATTTTTATTGTTTTCACGTGCCGTCGTGTCTGTGTGTGAGTTCGAAGCGCTAGAAAAATGTTTGAATGTGTTACTTCAAGTCCAGCGGGTTATTTTGTGGGTGTAAGTTCGCGCGCAGTGAAATGTAACTGCGCGTGAGTACGAATATATTGTTATTGTTTCTTTCTTGTAGGTAAGTGAATATGTGCGAGCGAGTACTGCGATAGATTTCGGCTTAGTAAATAAATTGCGTTTTGGTTATGCATCGTATTATATTTACTTCAAAATAATTACACAGCATTACAGTAAAACACTACAGCACTGTGAATTACATACTAAATATAGGTTAACAAGACGGTAACAATAATACAATAAACATAATATATGACATGACATTATAATTAGATAGTAGGAAAATATTATTTACACCGATGAAACACGGGCATCCATCTTCTCACATAACTTCAAACATTCAATACTCACAACCTTCCATCCACTGGCAAATACATCAAAATCTGGGGCAGACTCTGCAAGCGTGTTCAACAAATGCAAAGCGTGAACCAGAGGCGACCTGGCGCGAGCTAAAGTGCGCGTCGCAGGCGCCGCCAGCAGGTGGCGGCAACGTGGACGGAAGTCAATTTTTGTCATCGAGGAGACGAAAAGACGCACCACCTGCATCACCAGTTCCAAACAGTCGGAGTCTCCTCGCAATACACCGCTAGCAAAGGTCAGCAGTCCATAGTGTCGCCTCACCTCCAGAGAGTTAAAACTTAAGGCGCCAAGCAAAAATTTCGTAGGGTACAAAAAAGGGTAGTAGCCGTAAGTTTTTTTATATAAAAACCGCAAGAACGCATTCTGTACTTTCTCCAAAAGCAAGACATAGGTAACTTCGTGAGGGTTCCAAACAACAGAAGCCGCCTCCAGTTTGCTTCTGACTAGAGCGGTGTAGACAGTTCTTATAGCCCTGGTATCTGAAAAATCCCTAGCATTTCGAATAACGAACCCCAACCTCCGATAGCAATTTTTAGCAAGGGCTCTCATGTGCTCGTGAAAGTTGAGGTACGTATCGAATATGATGCCTAGATCACGAATACAGGCGACACGGGCTATAGGTTCCACACCCAACAAGTATTCCGCGTGAATGGGATTACGGGTACGACTAAAAGTGACCACGGCACACTTGGCTACATTAAAAAGAAGCCCGTTGTCGAGACTCCACTGATGCACCCGGTCTAAATCCGTCTGCAACGAAACACAGTTTGACAATTCCTGCACGCCGTAGATCAGCTTCAAGTCGTCGGCATAAAGTAGGCATCATTATGAAGATGGTAATGCAAGGTAAAGCTATAGTATACCGGGTTATTTTCGGTTTTACGTTTTGTTTGTATACCTACTCTATGCATAGGAATTTTTGGTAAAGCCGTAAATAATCGGCTTGTACGAACGCCTCGCGACTGCTGAGAGGCAAGAGACCGACGGATGATGTCGTTTAGTGCAGCATGTCTTGAGAAGCGGCCAGCACTTCTCTGGCAAGAAAGTCCGTGATGTCCTAGCCGATCGACGTCACTTCCGCAGGGGCACCGATGTGGAGCGCAGACCGGGACTCCAAGGCGAAGGCAAACTGAAACTCGGAGTGTGTTAGGGTCTAGGAAAGTACCAGTGCTTGGCGCAGGATGAGCTTGAAGCCAGTATCCAGCCTCCCTTGTACCGACTGCTAAAATTCTAGCACGATCCACAGCGAAGCACTGGCTAAGAAGGGAATCAACAGTCAATTTACATGCTATGTCATCCCAACACCTCTGCGATTTTGGGTTACCAGGAAAATTTTGACCGGGGCATGCAGTTAACCAGCCATTCTTTGCGTCCTCCAAGCCTGAAGTCTCATAGTTTAAAGGGAATTCCCTAAGGATTTTTCCTATGAGACTAGAAGAGCTATGGATCGACGAAAGAAAAGCTGGTAAAGCAATACTAGAAATTTTTCGGATCCCTAAACCACCGTACCGAATTGGGAGGGATCCTTGGGTCCAGGAATGCTCGCTTAGCTGAATATTAAGAATTGATTGCAGGTTACTTTTGATCAAAGTATCAATTGCTATTTTTTAACTCTTTCATTCACCGCTCGCAGAACGTAAGTGCGCAGAATAGTAAACCATAATCGCACTTAAGTCATACACTTGCAGCCGTTTCTTGCTTACAATGAGTGTTAGAAGATGATCCAATAAAAATATGTTTAACAGTGCATCAAATCCAGACCTTACGAACCTAACTCAACCTGAAGCGGCAAGTAAAACACCACCACACTTTATAAAGCTACAAGTAACAGTTTTACAGGTCTGAACTGGCAACACTGCTCAAATAGCCTGATTCTATTTACACGAAAAAAACAATGAATAATTAAATAATCCGAAAACGCGCTTGCCAAGTTTTTTGATTCCCACTTTTATTCCCGTGCCTATCTAGTTTGTTTCTTAATTAATAAAGTTAAATTGTTTCTTTTAATTATTTACTTACTAATTGAATCTATCTTTGTCTGTCGTTTTTTGGTCAATTTTAATTCTGTTCAAGATCCAAGTATACATTTGTTATAGTTTATCTGTGCATTTGTTAATACTTAGATATACCCTTATAATCTGTGGTTTATACTCACTCTGTGACTGTGATTAACTGTATAGACAGGCTACTGGGAAAAGGCCAGCACCAAGTGGAAATAAAAATTTCAGTGGAAAAAGCTGAGAAATAGGAGTTTGAGAATCCAGTGATATAAACATGTCTGACTGGGATACGGTCACAGTCCTGCGTAAAAAGGTTCCAAAGGCATCTGCCTTGAAAACTGAACAAGCTGTAAATGCCGCACGCCGTCAAGGTTTACCAGTTGATACTCAACAAAAATATGGAGCAGGAACTAATAAACAGCATGGAACTACTAAAAATACAGCCAAACTTGATAGGGAAACGGAAGAATTGCGACATGAGAAAATACCGCTTGACCTCGGAAAACTTATAATGCAAGGGAGACAATCAAAGGGCATGAGTCAAAAAGATTTGGCAACAAAAATATGCGAGAAACCACAAATTGTAAATGATTACGAAGCCGGTCGCGGGATCCCTAACAACATCGTTCTCGGGAAGATCGAGAGAGCAATTGGAATAAAACTTCGCGGAAAAGAACGTGGCCAACCACTACAGCCTCCTGTTGGAAAGAAATAACGGAATCCTTGGGAGGCGAAGACTTTTCTCCGATTTGTTAACTGCATAATATCTTTTTCTAACTCATATTTGCTGTTGAATGTGTTTTTTAATCGTAAAACATTAATGATGCAAGCAAGCATTTATTTTTCTTTCATTATCTGGAATATTCTGTGATGTGTTACCACCACGAAAATTGTTTGTTCAATGTTGATTCATTAAAGTGAACTTTTTTGTAATTAGCTATATATGAAACAATACATATGTTATACCTAGTTATTGTTAGTTTTCGTTCTTTTGTACTCCTCAATCTAACAAGATATAAACCTCTATTATCAGAAACGGTGTTTTACTTGTGGCTTATTCCTGCCCCATACCACACAACTTTCCAAGTGCACAATTTTAGTATTAAGGTTTTCCTTAAAAAAGGTTTATTGTGTTTACTTGTAAGTAGTTTATTGTGATGGGGGTAAAGTATCAGTGCAGTATTATCGGCGTCCTCTGCTAGTTGGTTAGGTTAATTAGTTTAAAATACCTAATTCTAACCTAACAGTACCACTTAAAAAGCACGCATGACATAAGCCTTCAAGCAAATCAGCTGAGTGAAGGTCATCCCATTGGTCGGGTCGACTCTACTTTAAGAATGCATGACTCGTAGGTATATTACTAAACATTTAATCGTCGATATTGTCCCTTCATCCGATCTTTGCTAAGTAGGTACCTTAATAATTATTAAGAAAACGGTGATAGTCTCCTAACCGCGTTTAAATGTTCGTTTTGTTAATTAAAACTTGTAGATAAATAAGTTCCCTCGAAAGCTGATAAGATAAATGAAAACGTTGTAGACGAAACGTGGGAAATCTTTCCTAAATAAAATATATCAAATTAATAGGTAGTGATTACGTAGTACCAACATAACGCCACTGACTTTTACTATGGTTTTACCTAATACCCGCTGTACACATTGGCCCAATGCGTTGGGACAACGTGTCGTAGGCAGAGGGATACTACTTGGCCAAGCTATTGTTTGTAGTTCGCGATCAACGGTGCATAGTACATCATTAAACCCGAACTATCGCTCGAAATTCAAATAAGGCAAGGTAAACACATCAATTAGGAGTTTTAATGGAATCATAATTAGGACTCCAATTATCCAATGCCTTATCCGTAGGAATTGTTTGCAAATGCTCGATTTGGGACCATGATATTACCATGGCAGGTATTGTCACCCCCAAGTCAAGCTTAAGAAATAATCGCTGGGTAACAAAGACGGACTACCTCAAAGTGGCACAGGAACTAACTGTTGCCGACTGGTCTCTAGTCATTGGGAGCACTGACGTCAACGACGCCGCTTTAGCTTTTGACAACATTATGAGGACGGCAATAACAAACTACACAACCAAAGTAAAGATCAGTCGCTCAAAATTTAGCCTGAAGTCATGGATAACACCAGGGCTCATCAGATGTATAAAGCACAGAGATAAACTGCATAGCAAAGCACGAAAAGCCCCCAATGATCTGGCATTACGCAAAACATGCACTCGTTACAGGAACTTCTGTGATAACTTGCTGTATAACGTTAAAAATCAGTATAACAGAAAGCTCATATCAGATAGCATGGGAGATCCCAAAAAAATCTGGACTTCTATAAACACTATCTGTGAGGTTAAAAAGGGCAATAATAATCCTATTGAATTAACAAATATAAAATCATCAGAACAGGAATCCCTTGACGAGTGCAATTTGCATTTTTCAACAGTGGGCGAGTGTCTGGCTACTTAACAGCATTTTGTCGAAGTTTTCAGAAACGCAATCATCTCTTGCTGAAAAGTTTCTCCCCAGTAACGCTCTGGGTCATCCTTTTTCATGCAACCGACGGACGTTTACGAGGTAAAAAAATATATTGATCAATTAAAATCCGATAGTGCGCCAGGATATGATGGCTGTAGGCCGTTTCTCATTAAGGGAATTAAAGAAACTATAGTGGAACCTTTGACCCACCTTTGTAACCTAAGCCTGGAAGTGGGATGTTTCCCCGACTGTTGGAAGCTGGCTCTGGTCTCACCTATATACAAGGGCGGTTCTAGGGATGCTCCTATTAATTACAGACCTATCTCACTACTAAGCGGGTTCATGAAAATTTTAGAAAAAATCGTAAACAACCGACTTGTCACTTCTCTGGAAAATATGTCATTTATTTCGCAACAACAGTTTGGATTCAGAAGGGGCAAATCCACTGAAGACGCAGCAGTTCTCCTTACAAATCTAGTTTCCAGCCAAGTAGATGGGGGGAAAAAGTGCCTTGGAGTATTTTTAGACCTTGCAAAGGCATTTGACACTGTCTCGGTAAACATACTTTTAAATAAGCTTGAATGTCTGGGAGTTAGGGAATCGGCGCTAAATTGGATTTGTAGTTACCTGAGTGATAGACGGCAGGCTATTAAAATTGGTAACTCCATTAGTGGTGAATCGCCGGTAAAATTTGGGGTTACCCAGGGGAGCATACCTACTTGGTCCAACGCTATTTATTGTTTACATTAACGAGCTGCTTCGGTTTGCCATTCCTAACGCAGATATTATCTGTTATGCAGATGACACTGTTATTCTTTTTAGTGGCGAGACTTGGGATGATACGTTTCGCATCGCTGAACAGGTGCTGTCTGAAGTTGTTGCCTGGCTTGACCAAAACGTCCTCACACTGAACGTAGGAAAAACCAATTACATCTGTTTTTCAAAGACGTTAGTTTTGTCTTCGCCTAAAGGAAAATCTTTAACCCTTCATACCTGTAAAAACGAACATCCCTCATGCGTGTGCAGTCAAATAAGTAGACACTCTTGCGTCCAATACCTAGGACTGCAAATAGATGAGCACCTCACCTTCCGGGAACATATTCATTGTCTATCAAAAAGAGTGAGGAAAGTAATCTATGTTATGAAAAAGCTGCGAGGCTGCACGCCCATAAATATATTGTTTAATGTTTTCAACGCGCTGTGCCGATCTATTACAGAGTACTGCATCGCAGTCTGGGGCAGCGCAGGTAAGTCTGCCATGCTTGAGTTGGAAAGAGCGCAGCGAGCGGTGATAAAGGTGATGCTCAGGAAACCTTTTCGCTTTCCGACGGTGACTTTGTACAAAGAGGCTAGGCTAATGACTGTCAAACAACTGTACGTGCTGAAAGCATTTATGCGCACCCATAGCTCCATCATAACATCACCCATGCACAAGCAGCTGCTGACGAGGAGACGATACAAGGTTCCCCTTCCAACTCTGCATTCCTCATTTGCTAGACGCTGACCTTTATATATGCACACCCAGGTATATAATGCGGTCTGAGATAAGGTGGACCTAAAGAATTCCAGGCCCCGTAATGCCAAACTTATCCTAAAAGAGTGGCTATTAACATTGTCTTATTCTGACACAGAAGACCTGCTGACATAAAACATACACCTACGCGCATTCACACACACACACACACACATACACATACATATACATGCATCTACCAACAATTGACACTCACATACAAATGTAATGTGCTTTGTTTCTTGCTTTTGCTATGTTTATTTTACCTAAATCAGTCTTAACCGCTTACGTCTAATAAAACTGTGAATCGTCTCACCGGGACCCAAGATACAGGCTCCGCCTAGTTTGGGTACCACCGGGAACCCATAAGTAATAATTTTCTTTACACAAATAAACTTTAAACTTTAGACACACGTTGGTTATTTCCTGAAATATAATTAATATGTACCTACTTAATCACCTAGCTCAAAAGTATAAAATGTTGCAATTAGTTAAAAGATGCGGTTCAAATATCTATAATTCGTTATATTGTTAATTTGTGTTTGTGGAAACTACGGAACTTAATACCCAAGGTATGTACTATTTAAAAAAAATAAGATTTGAAGTAATCCACTTTAGTTTTTACATAATACCACTTTAAGCTTTGGCGTTTTTTTATATTTTTTTTCATTATTGTTGGAATTAAAAGAGTGGAAAAAAAACCTGTAGTTGCAAACTGTGTGATAGCCGATAGGTCTAACCTTACTGATTCTAATTATATATTTAAGTGTCAATTTTCGGTTCGGAATATACATCTAGGTTTTTTCCAGATGGAAGTCGCAGCATCAATAACACCGATTGATTTTATCCGTGGCTTCTTTAACCAGATCCTAAAATTTCTCCTTTTCGAAATAGTACAAAAACGCAGGAAAAGTGTTTGTATTTTTTATGTTTTTGTATCGACTATTTATAAATATGAATACGTATAAATTTGCCGTATTTCTATTGTTTTTTTTGTAGTTGGATATATATATTATTATTATTTATGTTAACTTACATATACAAATTAAAAAATATTCACATTTATATGGTATACCTATTGGTGTTTTATTTCAAAATCGTGGTAGGTAATTTCTGTTTAAAAAAATATATATTCTAATCAAATTATATTAAAATGAAATAGATTTTAAAACATATTTACAATGATTCCATTCGATTTGTCGTCTATTTGAGTTTCGAGTGGTAGTTCGGGTTAAATGATGCACTGTGCGCTGGTCGGCCATCCGGCTGTACGGCTAGGACAAGTTGCCCCCGATTTGATTGTAGCTCGGATATCCCTTTCTGTCTAGTCAGTAACGTAAATAAATAGAGACGCACTGAGCGACAAGCGAGAAAATACAACTTGTGCTGGTGTCGGTTTTGCACACATCAATAGTTATTTGTGTCACAAGGGAAAAAAATGTTTTTTTTTACGGTGAGGGCGTACATTGATACCTGAACGAAGGGAAGGATTTTATAATTGAATCCCGAGCGTAGCGTGGGATTCTAAAATAGAATCCTGAGCGTAATGCGGATTTAAGTGTTTACGCCCAAGGTGGGAACAATTTTCCTACCGTGTGACACATAGGTACTGCTTTTCACATCACCTATTAGGAACATCAGTAGTGAAACAAATTTAATTAATTACACTGTCTAAAACTGCTGAAATTATTAAATTTAACAAAATGAAATCATCAAATTTAACAACAATTATCAAATTCGGCAATAAAATACCGTTGAACAGAAAAGTGCCACTTTGATCCCTCCTAGCAGGGAAGAAAAGTCCCCTTTCTGAATAGGTGATGTGAAAAGGATATTTTATGAAAGCGTCAATGCAGAATGATCAATACGCCAATGAGTAAACGTGATTCCATATTTTCGCCCGTTACCTGGGCCCAACGTATTGGCCCAATGTGTACATCAACCACAAAACATATTTTGTTTTTCTTATGCGTTGGTTGTATATTATTTAAGTCGTATATGACAGATGCCATGTCGAATCCAATTTGCAATGAAGTCAACGTCAACGTCGTCTTGGCGGAAGCATCGACAGTCTCGATGGAGCCATAACATAGATCTATGGCGGGAAACTCGATTAAGGGCGATTTATGTAAATTTTCGGCGGTTTAATTTTTTTTCTTTTTCCTTACCGAAACTGTAATAAAACAACTTTTAAGAATACGGTGTTCCCTAAAAATTGATGGAAACGAGGGGGGGATAACCCGCCCAACTCCAACAAGCGCTCTCGAGTTGAGGACGACGGACTGGACTGGCAGTGAGCGTGAAATATGCTTACCGTATTATTAACCTAGCAAACATTTCAAATAAGGAACTTTACTCCAAACTATCCTCGATTTATGAAATCATCTCAATAAGACGCTTTACGAAAAATGTTGGTCAGGAGCGAATCCCTCTAGACAGTCAGCATTGCTTTTTTTATCGAATGTATTGCTGGATAACGTACGGTATGACCTATTTTCTTACTGGGTGTTTGGATACATCCCACCACTACAGCGCATTGCTGTGATGGGATCAAATGCTTTAAGTTTAATCAGAGTGATTAATTAAGATCTGCAATGGTAAACAAAGGTGTTCCATCTGCTGAGGTGAACATTTGTATAAAGAAAGTGATAAGCCAAATGAGTTTGCTGTGCTAATTGCAGCAGTCCCCACTTACCCATATCTAGATTGTGTCCTATTAAATTATCTAAATTACTAGAAAAGAAAAATATAACTCTGTAAACAATCCTGTGAATATTGTAAATAATCCTGTAAATAAAATTGTAAATAAGCCTGCCAGGCCTGCTCCCCAGGCCAGTCAGGCTATCAGCACCAATGCCCAGCCCATGGACCTCAAAGCCGAGATTATATGTAGCAGCGAAGTACTAAAGGCCCTAGTACAGACATTGGTAGAACTGGGTAATAAAACTGCCCCAACCCCTATCACTATAGCAACAATTAAAGATATGTTAGTCAAAAAATTGTCTCCATAATGGACTTCAAGCCTACTAGAACATCCAACTTACGCAATGCACAGTTTAACATTCAAAGCGCTAGTAGTAATGAGCCCTTGTTTATAAAGTTCTTCCAAGAGCAAAGCATTAGTATCTGCTTAACGAAACCTGGTTTAAAGAACATCACAATTTTAGAATCCCCGGTTACAATCTTCATTATAAAAATTCCAAGAATGCTCACAATGGTGTAGCAATATTAGTTAAATCAGACTTAAAATATAATATTTTGCACACATCCTTTTATTCAAACTGTTGCTTTATCTTTATTAACCGATACTGGTAACTTAACTTTATTTTGTGTATATTGTCCTTCTAGTGGGCACATAACAATGAATAGACTGCGCAGTGTTAATGACCTTATGTGTGTGACCTTCCTAAACCAATTTTTGTTAGTGGAGACTTTAATGCTCATCATATCGCATTTGGTTAAGGGTAGAGGTCAAGATTTATTATGGTGTAATAGGTGAGTGTGATTTATGCATATTAAATGATAGCAGCTTCACAACAGTAAATAACCCCAGATCGAATCCTTCAGCTATTGACGTGAGGTTTGTTACTGCATGGCTAGCACCACTATGTCAATGGTCTGTACATGATGACCCTATGGGGAGTTACTATTATCCCACTGTAACTGAAATTACACTTTTCATTGAAAAATACTAAATTAATCCACCTGTTGAGAAATATCTATAAAAAAGAGCTGACTGGCAAAAGAACTATGAACTCTTCTGAAAGTGTATTCAATGAGTTTGAATTAAATGCTGAAGATCCACTTGCTTCCTATACAGAGTTTTGTATGCTTATTGATTCCCTTAGACAGGCAGTAATTCCTAAATTCAAAAATCTACCCATTTTGCTAGTAGATGTGCTGCTCCTTGGTGGCATAAAGTCTGTGAGCAAAGAGTTGTGAATTCTTACAATGCACTGAAATTGTACGGAAGTGTATCTTCCATAGAGAATGACATTAACTAATAAGAAACTAGATGCTTTAAAAAAAGAACAATTTCAGAGCAAAAGAAAACTGGTTGGAATAATTTGCATAACTCGTTTAACAGGACAACCCGGATAGCTAAGATTTGGAATATGATTAAAATGTTTAAAGGGATTAAAACTAAAGGACGATCATACAGTGATGAGAGTTTATATTCCCTTTTTTTAGATAAACTGTCAGACAATAGTAAGTTAGTAGAGCCTAGTAATTTAAACATCTATTTTGACATTAATAATAATAACAATGAGGCCGCAAGGCAGCTAGTGGCGAGCTGTGGTGAGTGGCGACACCACGGACCTGAGTGCTCCCGAGGGTAGGTCCTGTTCCTCACCTCACGCTTGCCTTCACCGGCCGGCTGCGGTGTGCAATGACGAGGAACAGACCCTCACCTCTGGCTTGCCTTTATTGGCCGGTCAGAGTGGAGTCGCAAGAGCTATATGCTCGAAGGGTGGACGTGTTGCATAAGTGGTGAGTTGGCACCTTATGGTCGTTTAAAGTCCAGAAGCACCTCTCCACCCTTAGCCCCTCTGGAACTGTTGCCTCCCTGCTGCTATATATATATATGTGGCTATTTCGGGAGGTCCATTCCATTGAGTTGGCGAGTCACCGCCTGCCATTAAAACCAAAGTAATTAGCATTGGCCAGGCAGGCGCCGTAGTTTCATCAATAGCCTAGTTCACCAATCCATATCAGTTCATTCATAGAACCTATTATTAGTATTCCCATCCTTCTTAAATAGTCTTTACACTGACCGGTGGTTGTCCGTGGGAGCATACTTCTTTAGTTTGAACTCAGGGACAATCGCCGGTTGGTGTCCCATAACTTTACTAAATTAAACTTGTCTAAAGGGCCTCTGCGTGTTGGCTTCGGCTCCATGTATGCCTTCCAAAGGTCCGGGACTCCCATAGTCCCGTGATTGGTAAAGACATACAAATAATAACAATGAAAGTTTATATTAGATCCCTTTACATGGAATGAATTCATAATAAGTTTGCAATCAAGACATGACACACGTCCAGGGTTAGATGACTTTCCATATATAGTAATCAGAAAGCTTCATATTTCTGTACAAAAATATTTCTTCGGTTTCTTAATGCTTTATGGTACAAGTCAAGTGATACCTAATTCATGGAAAACACAATGTGTTATCCCAATACTTAAATCAGATAAACCACCAGAGCAGGCCAATTCTTATCATCCCATATCTTTATCTTTATGTCTTGGTAAATTGTTTGAAAATGTGATAAAAAACAGGTTGGACTGGTTTGTAGAGACTGATGGTATCATCTCACATGTAAAATATGGCTTTTGTCAAGGATGTAGTTGCGCTGATGGTCTCATCTCCTTGATCTCTGATCTGAAAAATGCAAATAATTCCAAGTCACAAACAGTTTGTGTATTTCTAGACGTACAAGGCACTTTTGATAAAGTTGATCCAGGCATTCTGGTTTAGATTCTATCTGACATAGGTATCCCTGGATAATTATGTCAGTGGATATAATATTTTTCTAACTAATAGAACACTATATGTTAAACATAACAATATCTTACATGGGCCAAGAATAACATCAAAAGGCAAAATGCAAGGAGCCACACTATCTATCGCCATTACTATACAGTTAATATATTTGTGAAATATCTTAATATGTAAAATAATAACAATCTATGATGCTCTTAAGCAAATTAAGAATGTAACCTACTGTAAATATTTTTTAATTATTACAGATTCACTCAGTTTACTCCAAGGTTTAGAAAATCTGAAAATTTATTTTAAAACTAATTTTATCTTGTATGTAATTAAAGATTTATTACATGAAAAAGGAGTAGACATTTCCTTTATGTCGGTTCCCTCCCATAGAGGAATTACTGGAAATTAAGTGGCAGACAAAATTGCATATGACGGAATTAACTCACTTGTTGTTTCGAATGCAATGTATGTACCAATGACGAATTACCATTGTCCTATAAATATATCTGTGAAAATGTTATGCGTGAAATGTGGAAGAAAGATTAGGAGATTGAAGGATGGTGGTATGGGAGCGTTCAAGAAATCTTACCTGTCAAGTCATGGTATGATGCCCTACAAAATTCCAGTAGTGACTTTATTATCACCATAAATAGACTGCGTTATTGATATAATGCTGCGCCATCACACCTAGCTATTTATTTATTTTTCTTTGCCCCGCGGCGACTTGAACAGCTACTACCGCGGGAATATGGCGTTTCCACAATGAAGTGATTTCGCCAGTGTCAAGTATATATAAGTATAAATCAATATAGCAATAAAACACAATCCAATCTTCTCTAGGAAGATTGGTGGCAACGTTGTAGGGTGATAATTATGTAATGTAGGACAGAGGCCAAGACAGTTTTAACCTCTGTACCACTGCCAGTCCACTTGAAACGAGAAGTAAGATGCCAGGATACACGAAATGAGTCCAAGTCTTCTATCACTGTGCAACACAAAGGCAATAAAAGTACAAATCACTAACAAAAAAGAACTTAGAAACACCTAAATACACAAAAATAAAAACTAAAACAAATTACACCTCCGCAGTGTGACCGTTTTCAAAAACCGCTAAACTACTAGATGTAACTTACTTTTCTTTTTCTACTGAAATCTACTAACGTTTAGGAAAAACCTACTGAAATTATACTGACGTAGTTTTTGATTTAAATTCACATAAATTGATATTTTTTTATGAGACAGAAATGAAACACAAGTTAATATTATAAGGTTTTATTAATAAATTATTAGATACACATGTATGTAGGTACTAAATTAGTCATCATTGTCATGTTTCGATTTTTTAATTAATTTAACCATATTATTGTCTGGTTGGAAATTCGTACAATCACCGACCGCCGTTATCAATTAAACCTTGTTTTACATGTAAAAGCGATGATACATGAGTGTTTAAAAACCTATTGCGCTGCTTTGTTTTCACCAAATTTACTTGTGAAAATATACGCTCACAAGAGGCGTTTGATACCGGCAAACACATCATCGCTTTTGCAAATCTACAAAGATTATCATATTTCAATTTATTATTAATGTCTGTCAATCTATGTACATTTGACCAAAATTTGTCAGTGTCAACCGAAACAGTTGATTGACTGGATGACGCTAACAAATTTTGAACGCTACTATCGAATTTTAACTGACGATACTCCTCGTCAATTATTTGTTGGTCATTAACATTGGTAATCAAATTAGGAAGACGTTCTGTCAAAGGAAATAAACTTGTAAATTGTTCATATGCTGCAATTTGAGGATCCAAAAACTTTAAATTTTGAAACATTGGTTGTTCCAAAGGCAATCTTTTTTTAAGCTGCAGGCACAATTCGATTAAAAATGATCTACACCTTTTTATACAGTCTTGAATTTTTTGAGCGAGATCCCTGCCCATATTTGAAATTTGAATTTGAATTGAATTTTGCCACCTTGACACCTAGATATATTTGATTAAGCTCAAGAAAATTTATCTCACTTCTAGGATCGATGGTTTCTACTGTTGTTGAGGTAATATAACCAGCTTTCATATAACAGCTAAGTAAAGACTTGTACATATCGACCATATCCCTATACAAGCGATGAACGGCGCAATATGCCGATTGGAAAATCGTATTAAATTTATTTATTATTGGTAACACATAATCCAGAAACAAAAAATATAACTTAGTTACATTATCATTAAAATTCGTTTGTAAAAATTCGGCATTTAGGTTACGATCCAAAAGATATTGATCATGAAAATATAATTTTAATGCGTCCCACTGTTCAATAATACGGTTAACACAAGCATGTAAAGAAAGCCATCTTATCTCGTAATGACGCAATATATTGTGATTATCAGATTCGACAAAGTCTTGAAATTCAATAAACTCTCGTTGTCGTTTACTGCTGTGACTTAAATAATTGTAAACATCTTTAACAACCTGCTCAATATTTCGAGGCAGTTCTTTACATGCATAGCTTACTGCTAAGGCAACTGAGTGACAGACACATTTGACAAAAACGCAATGAGGGTTAACAGCTTCTATTTTTGACACCACACTACGGTTAGTACCAAAGATTACATTTGTTGTATCGGCGGCAAATCCAAGTACATCAGCAATATTCAAGTTTATCTTTTTTAACCCATTGGACAAAGCATTAAAAATATCTTGGGAAGTTTCTCCTTCCAAACAAACTGCAAGCAAGAATTTGGTCGTCGCAGACATATTTTTCGTCGAATAATACATTATTGCTATAGCGAGAATTTTCTCAGTATTTATATCCGTAGTTTCATCAATTATTATAGAAAATATGGGTTTACCTGATGAAGATTTAAATGCTAAAATATCATTATGCAAATTTGTTTCAAACGTTGGTGCTATGACATCATATAAAAGATGAGCTGTTTTAGTACGTTTGCATCTGAATCCTTTTGCTATTTCAGAGTCATTAAATGCTCTTTTGATGACTTCGGTTAGGTGGTCCATGACTCTGAACGATATGTTGTGCTCCGCTAATGCAGCACAAATCATGAGCTCAGCTTTGTGTGTTCATCGGAGATAGAGTCTTTCTTAAAATATGTATCGATCTGTAAGTAAAAAATAAAATAAAATAGGTAGATATTAAAATAATATTATTTAAACACGACACGATATCACACAATTGACCCGGTATGTATATCAGTTGTTAAATGCTGGCACACAAAAACAACAGTTTTCTATAGCCTGATGTGCTGTCGACTGTATGTAATTAGAATATTTCGATACACACATACCTTCGATCGGCCACTGTAATGCTTCATATTGTTTTCATGTTTAGTACTGGCACTATGCTCTTTAATTGACGCCAATATGCTTAAAATTTTAATACCGCAAGCTTTGCAATAAGCATGATTATTGCTGTTTTTATCTTTACACAACCACGACGAAAATAACGGATTCTGTTCCCACTCAGCCCGATAATTTTGCTCAAATTTACGCTTCATGCTGTTTACTTGGCAATTACTTTCAAAACAATGAAAGAATAATAACATGATGGGGTAAATTCCCTTTGATACTGTGAGTATTTTGTTTGGACGTAGGAGAGCTGGGGATTCCCCGTTAATAAACACTCTATGCCTCCAGGTCCGTAGCCAGGATTCATATACAGGGGGGGGGGGGGTGAAACTTTTAGAAATCGTGTAAATGTAACGTGTTCATATTTTTTTATTATGTTCGTATAAAACAGATAGCTGACATATCTATTCGATTCAGTAGTTCTAGAGATTACTTTTTAGCGCCTACTAGAAATTTTTCAATTCCTAAATTTCGGGGGGTGATATGACACCCATATCCTATCCCCCTGTATACGGGCATGTATACCTCATAGATAGACAGCTATGCAGCTATGCCTCCGTTTTCCACGTGATTCGCAGTGGTGCCAACCGAGTTAAACGAATCACTGACAGCTGTCAGAGGTAATTTGTTTACATTTTCGATGTTGCCGTTTTATGAGAAAAATATTTGCTAAAGTTTAAAATATTGCCAGGGTATTCTACTGAAATCTGCTACTTTTTCAAAAAATACTGACAATCTACTGCACTACCAATTAAACAACGAAAATCTACTGTTGCAGTAGTCAATCTACTGTAAACGGTCACACTGCACCTCCGCCATCTTTTGACGTTGCAAATGGACCCCACAGATTAGTAAGGTATGTCTGTATTTTAGATAGATCTTTGTTTTGTGGCATATGTCAATTGTGTTGCCACTATGATTTCGCCAATGTCAGGTTTTGGCAAAGGCACACGTTTTAACAGAGAGTGAATAATTTTGAAAAGGTGAATAAATTATATATAATGTTTTTCGGTTTCATAAACTTACAAAGAAAACAAATATTTACAACTTAATTCTATTTTTATGAATGAAACTATTTAAATGTTTAATGAGAGGACTATTTAAAAGTTAAAAAGTTTTTCATATTTACAGCACGAGGAAATTCCAAAGGGACTAACAAGTCGTAAAGTGAACAAGATAACGTAGGGTACGAAAAGAAAATATGATCAGGAGAGCCTTCGTCCAAACCGCACTTACAGAGAGAGCTATCCTTGATCCTGATCTTAGCTAAGTGGACTGGGGTACAAGCATGACCAAAGCGAAAGCGAAAAGGGTGGTGCACACAAATCTATCAACATGACGAAAACGGAAAAACCAAGGCTTTATTGGGATATTTGGTTGGATAGACGCATAATGACTACCTTTCTGAATACTGGACGAGGACCAGATGTCATTCCAGGACTTTGCTAGCGAGGGCTTAGCCATTGAAACTAAGTCGAAAGTTTATTTTTTGTTATGTACAAGAGTGCCAGACTGAGTCGCTTCCTTCGCACACGAGTCAGCCATTTCGTTACCAGCAATACCGGAATGGCTTGGGATCCATGCTAAAACTACATTAATATTTTTAGTAAAACACGCATAAAGAACTTCCTTGATTTTATAAATAACACGTTGTGGACGTTGATGACTGCCTAAAAAGAAATCGCTTGCAGGCAGCTGAGGGAGTCAGAGAAAATTATTGAATTATTGAAAGATATTTTACATATAATACGGCCTCTAAAACAGCAATAGCTTCACCAGTGAAGACCGATAAAAAGACGGGTTATTTGTAATTCAAAATTATGCTGAGCTTTGGAATCCAGACAGCAGAACCGACACAACCATCTTCAGATAGTTTCGAGGCATCAGAGGAAAAACATAAACAGTTCTGCCACCTCTGTGCTAACTGCCTATTAAAGCACCCATCACCTGAACCAGATTTATTGTCAATACCAAAATTAATAATTTGTGGATTAAACACAAGAACTTCAAAGTCAATCAGAAACAAAGGGTTCAAAGGGAACTGAGATAAACGGCAAGCCAAGACTTTAACTCTGTTGAAACTTTTATATTGGAGGAATTACTTAATGTGACTAATACCGTGAAGAGAAAACAATATCTGAAAGAGTTTGTAATTTTAAAAGTAAAGGATGAGAGGATTATTGCGATTTTTTATAGAAAAACTGGTCACAAAGGTATTATCTTCAAAGAAAAAGTGGAGGATCCACACACTATTTGAAAGCGTTGAAGGGAGTGGATTTCAAAGCCCCACAAATTATACGTAAACATTTACTTTCGATTTTTTCAATTAGAGATAACGCCTTTTTATTGCAAGATTCTAGTAGTAATGACGCGTAGTCGAAATGACTACGAACAATAGAATTATGAACAAGTTTCAAAGTATAAGAATGAGTTCCGTTCCAAACACCAGCGAGAGCGCGCGGAACGTTGACGCCCTTTTGACATTTATCAGCTACGTAAGACAAATGAGCTACGCCAGTCAATTTTGAGTCGAAACACACCTAAAAATTTAACGTTATCAAAAACTGGGATAGCCTGGCCAGCAATCTTTATTTCTACGGCAGGGGTGGACCTCTTCCTAGAGAACACCACTACAGTACTTGTGGCAGCAGACAAGGACAGCCCGTGATCATTGAGCCAGAGGGATAAATAATCTAAAATTCAGGCGCGAACAAGCTATTGACACAGAAGTGGATGGCACATATAAAGCAATATCAACAGCGTACTGTAGTATACTGCAAAAAGAATCAACTGATTCCTGCAAACCTATGGTATAAATGCTATAAAGACTGGACTGGGACTTAGGAGAGAACCTTGGGGTAGCCCTTTGAAAAGGTGTCTGGGAGAGATAGAGTAGCCTTGTAAACGGATTACGAATGACCTATCCATAAAAAAATTACCTATAAAGTTAACTATTTTCACAGGGATTCCCAGGTGAATCATTTTCTGCACAAGGGTAAGGAGAAGAACACTCATATGCAGCAGAAATATCTATAAAAACACCAACCAAATACTCATTTCTTGAAAAAGCCATACGTATATCAGAACATATTTACGTGAATATTATTTATGTTATTAAGAATTTAGATTCTTTCACCAAAAACTCAGATATACATAATTTAAATACTAGAAATAAAAATAAAATAGCTATTCGAAAATTCCGTGTCCGTAAAGTATATAGGTAAATCATTTGTTGGTCAATGCATTCATTTCTATAATAAATTACCTGAAGTAGTTTTAAAGTTACCCTTTCCAGCACTTAAAAAATATTTGATAAGGTCGTTAATGTCTAAAGCGTATTATAGGGTCGAGGACTATCTAACAGACAAAAATGCATGGCCTACACCCGAAACTTAGTCAATAATAATTTGTTCAAATGCAAAAGCTTTATCCTGCTTTTTCTTGTCTGGGGGACACCGTTGATGCAGGAAAACATATCGAAACTTTTATGTGGTCATCTTGCACCATCTCATATACACATATAGGTATATAAGTAGTTGATTCTATTTTATTTTATTTTATTCTTTTCTATCTTTCTCTCCCGTAAGATTTTTGGCATGTTTTCCTGCTGAACTACTGTTATTTGATATTATATTTAATTTAATACTTGTAGCTTTATATAATGCTAGACTAAGTTGTACCATTGTAATATGAAATATGAAATATGTTTAAAAAATGACTGACTGCTGAGTTTCTTGCGGCGTTTCTTCTCAGCAGTGGTCTCCTCTTGGGAAGCGCTGGTAGTATCTTGACGTGTAAAAGTGCCCGAGCGGCCTACTTACTGAATAAATTTCTTTTATCTTTTTTTTTTTTATAAAATGCCAAGACTAGTGTGTCGTCATAGTGCTTTTACCCCTACGAAAACCATATTGGGATAGAGCCAAGATAACTTTACTTTCCATCAACCATTCCAGCCTGTTTTTAATTAAATGTTCTAGCAGCTTGCAGAGAACTGAGGACAGAGCTATAGGTCTATAACTAGGCGGATCAGAACAATTCTTTCCAGGCCGCAGCCGTAAGGGTAAAACAAGTTGCCTTTTCCAAGATTCTGTAATAATTCCAGTAGAACAAAATAAGTTTAACAGATTAAAAAAGAATGCTTAGCCCAAGACGATTTTTTTTCTATTAAAGAGTAATGAATTCCATTTTCACCTAGGGCAGAAACCTGAAGGCCAATTAGCACGCCCTTAAACTCCGAAATTGAGAAATCAAGTTCCATCGCATTCGAGATCGTAGGAGAAAACGATAGGAATGGAATATTATCCATATAAGGAACAAATGGAGGAGCTACCTTGTCAACAAAGTCATCTAACCATTGCGATGGATCGCTTGACGCGGGGGTGCTGGATGAGAGTAACCCACGGAAATTCCTTAAACCTTGCCAAACAATAGAACTAGAAGACCTTGGAGAAAGAGACTCGCAGAAGTTTTTCCAACCTCCTTTTTTTTTCTTTGATTGTAACCGTTTCGTAGAGCGTTTACATTATTAAAAGAAAGAAGTTTTCAATCGTCATATTTAAAGAATAAGCATCTTCTCTGGCCCTACGCTCACGGAACATAGCCGTACAATCAGCATCCCACCATGGCGGAGATGAAACTATACTTTTTGCAGAATTTTTCAAGGGAAAACAATCGTCAGCCGAAGATTAAAGTGAAGAAATAAAATGGAGAACAAAGTTCCAAGACAAAGATGAAGCAAGATTAGAAGAACAACAAGAAAGATCAACTGCACTTCTCGGATCTTGGGTCGGAAAAACTCTACGAGTAGGAGAGCCATTATTCAACAGACATATATTCAAGTCATCAATAAGGTCTAGCAAAGAGCTACCAAAATAATCTTGGGTGATGAGCGTAGAAATCACCTAATAATGACATTAGGTGATTTTTACGCTCATCTCATCACCCAAGATTGAAGACACCGGAGAAGGAAGGACAGAAAATAAGTGATGCGAAACAGAAATTAGTGAAGAGTAAGAATGAGCGATATACAGTGATGGAAAAGAAATACCAAATTTAGTGAAACAGCAACGGCATTAATTTCATCCCCGCAGGGAGGGATTTGAGAATTCAGAAAACAACGTTTAATTAATATAGCAGCACCACCATAACCATCACACCGGTCACACCGGAGAAAATTAAAGTCCCTGGATTCGTGAATCATCATCATCATCATCAGCCTATACTAGTCCACTGCTGGACGTAGGCCTCTCCCATTGCACGCCACCTAGCACGATCTGCGGCCACTCTCATCCAGCTTCTGCCAGCCACCTTGCGAAGATCGTCGCTCCACCTAGTCTGAGGGCGTCCTACACTGCGTTTGCCGATCCGCGGTCTCCACTCAAGAACACGATAGCTCCAGCGGTTATCCGTTCTGCGGCACACGTGGCCGGCCCACTGCCACTTCAAACTGCTAATTCGATGGGCTACGTCGATAACCTTAGTTTTCTGTCGGATCACCTCATTACGGATCCGATCCTTCAGAGAAACTCCCAACATAGCCCTGTCCATAGCTCGCTGAGCGACTTTAAATTTGTGGACCAGCCCCACCGTGAGTGTCCAGGTTTCGGCTCCGTAGGTCATAACAGGTAGGACGCACTGATTGAAGACTTTTGTCTTTAGACTCTGTGGAATAGACGACGTGAAAACTCGACGTAATTTCCCATACGCTGCCCAACCCAGCTGTATTCTTCTGTTGGCCTCTTTCTCGAAGTTGTTTTTACCCAACTGCAGAGTTTGCCCAAGGTAAACATATTCTTTAACAACTTCGAGTGTATCGCCTTGCACTGCAATCGGTCGGTTCATTGAGCATAATCTTGGTTTTATCCAAGTTCATCCGGAGACCGATGCGTTGAGAAGAATCAGCTAGATCGTTCAGCATATGTTGTAGATCCTGCAACGTTTCGGCCATAATAACGATGTCGTCTGCAAATCGCAAGTGTGAGATGTAGTCGCCGTTTATGTTGATGCCACACCCTTTCCAGATCAGCGTCCAGAACATATCCTCCAATGCATTTGTGAACAATTTAGGGGAAATCACATCCCCTTGTTTCACACCTCGATGCAGGTTGATAGGTCTAGTCCACTGGTTCTGTACTTGGACGGCCATAGTTGCGGCGTTATATAGACATCTCAACACTTGGATGTATCGCCAGTCCACTTGGCAACGTTGCATGGATTCCAGAACTGACCAGGTTTCGATAGAGTCAAAAGCCTTCTCATAGTCCACAAATGCTATGCACAGGGGTTGATTATACTCTTCAGTCTTCTGTATAATCTGCCGCACTGTATGAATGTGGTCTATGGTGCCATATCCTCCTCGTAACCCGGCCTGCTCAGGGGGTTGAAATTCGTCGAGTCTTCGTGCAAGGCGGTTCGTGATGACTCTTGAAAACAGTTTGTAGACGTGGCTTAAGAGTGAAATGGGTCGGTAGTTCTTCAGCAGGGTTTTGTTACCCTTCTTAAAGAACAACATCACAATACTCTTACTCCACGCCTCTGGAGTTCTTCCATCGAAGAGAACGGTGTTGAAGATGTTCTGGAGCTCCTTCAATACAGGCGTACCTCCTGCTTTTAGGAGCTCAGTTGTTACACCGTCCTCCCCAGGAGCTTTTCCATTTTTAAGCTGTTTAAGAGCCATCTCGATTTCGTGTAGGCTAATCTCTGGCAAGTCCTCAGTAAACTGACGGATTAATGGGGCTCTAGAGTCCTCATTTTTCGGATCAGGTGGAGATGCGTACGATGCGTATAAATGGCTGTAGAAATCCTCAACTTCCGAAAGAAACCGCGGCTTAGAAGCGACGATTTCTCCGCTGTTTGTGGTCAGCTTCATCAGATGGCTTCTCCCAAGAGACTGAACAAAAACTTTCGACCCCCGATTTTGCTCAATCGCTCGTTCAATACAGCATGTATTGAAGCATCGGAGGTCGTGTCGCACCAGTTTGCCAATCTTCTTGTTGAGAGCTCGACGTTCTGACGGAGTGACAGGTGGGCTTTCACGTCGTTCCTTCATAAGTCCGAGAGCTTCAGTCGAAAGTTTGGACTTCCTACCCCCATGCTGCATCGTGCAAAATTTTATACCTTCCTCCCTGAGGACTCCCACCACATTTTCGAGGGCCTGATTTATGTCGGCGACATTTGTGGTTTCCACGCCAGTAAATCGGTTCTCCAGATTTGACTGGAATTTTTCAGATCCTACCACGGCTTGAAGCGTGGTTGGTCGGAGCATGGCCTTCATCAAACGGACACGTTCAAGCTTAAAGTTGATATTCAGAGAGCCTCAAACAAGTCGGTGATCACTTCCGGTATTGAACCTGTTGATCACAGAGACGTCTCTGAATATGTGCCTCTTGTCCGCTATGATGAAGTCGATCTCATTTTTCGTCATAGTATTGGGGCTCTGCCATGTCCACCTCCTCTGGGGCTTCTTCTTAAAGAAAGAGTTCATTAGGAAAAGCCCCTCTTTTTCCAAGAAGTTGACAAGCATTTGCCCCCTATGGTACCTGCAACCGAAACCGTGGGATCCTACTACCGATTCACTGCGATTCTGTACTCCGACTTTAGCATTAAAGTCCCCCATGACAACGTTGTAATGGGCTTTGGTGGTGGAGTGTAGAGCCTTTGATATGTCTTCAAACATCTCCTCCACCACCTCGTCCGGGTGTGCCGAGGTCGGTGCGTAAACCTGCACCACTTTGAGGCGATACCTTTCAGTGAGCTTTATGACGAGGTATGCAACCCTGCTCGACACACTCGAAATTTCCATCACGTTGTCAGAGAGGAGGCTTTTTAACCAGGAACCCTAACGCCACCCTGGGATAGCTGATCTCCCTCTCGAAAGTACATAAGGTGGCCTGACTTAAGGGTTACGGTGCCCTCCCCCTCTCTTCGGACTTCGCACAAACCAAGAATGTGCCACCTGTATTTTTCCGAGTTCTGCCTCGAGTTGTGCCAGGTGTTCGTCGAGCCGTAACGTCCGTCCGTTATACGTCGCCAAAGTTCAAAGATTCGTGAATGAGACCCAGGAATTAACCGCGTCTCCGACGCGGCCACTATAGCTGGACAGTATCTATTAATTAAATGAATAAGATTCCACTGAAGAAGATTTACCGCCATTGTGAGATAAGATGAAAATTTGTGACAATTTTTCGGGAACGTTGGGTGGTAAACAATCATTATATTTAGACAGGATATTTAATAACATGGACAATATGAGGTCCAGGAGTTTATCATTCGAGGAAAGAGATTCTTGGGTAGACTGACCAAGGGCGCAACCGGAGATGTAGACAGAGGGCAAGAAATAATGTCATTATGAGTTTGAATGTCATAGCCGGGTCACAAAGTAACTCTCGGCTTTGGACTCATGAATACTGTTTTATTAAAACTTACTCTAACGCTCGATGCCTATGACGGCTGAGAGCCTGTTTGTAGAGCAGAAGGATTGGAACTAGCAACCTCCGAATACAGCCTTCCCGAACTAAACCGAGAAGAAGCCTCTGAAAATACGAAATATTTTCCTGTGACTTAGAGAATCTTTATTTTTTGTCTAACATTTTCCGGGCAACTTGCGTCCGTGGCACAATGTGGGCCAGAGCAAAATACACAACAGGCCTTACTGGTTTCGACCACACATGACGAACTAGAATGCTCCTGAGCGCATTTGTTGTATCGGGGTTTAGACCTACACTACGTAGCAATGTGGCCATATCTGCAGCAGGACCTACACTTAATAGTTGGCAGTTGATACGGTTCTACAACAATTGAGCAATAGCAACTATATTAAGTTTTGTCCTCTAAAAGATAGCACAACAAATTGGGTAGGGATCCAACCTACTTCTTTAAATACTTTTCGGTTTAACCTACGCGCCTTCAGGATCTTCCCACAATTGTACGGTAACGAAAGGGACTCCACTAGCTGATCCATAGACCACTCTGTTGGAACGCCATGAATAAGACCCATGCGGGTCACATTAAATGACGGAATAATGGCCTTATGAAGAGCATCCGACATGTCCGCACAGCGCAGCGCAAGCGCCGACTGACTGGCTTCGCACACTCGTATTCTTCTCGGCCCCCGTTAGGGGGTCCGGGGAGACAGATCGGGGCGTCCCCCGTCTCTGTGGGATCAAATCTCCGCCTGTGAATACAGGCGGGTCGTCGGTTTTTACCTATGGTGAAATCTGATGTTGGGGATTTCCTTCTCTCGCCTAATGGCGCCGCGGCGAAGTCAGCCGGTTAGGAGGGTCCTAACGGCGACTTCAGCCTGCGGCGATTGAGAGGGATGGTCGTCCGTTGTCGTCATCTCCTTCCTCTTCTTGCTGGCCTTGAGGTGGTAGCCGCGCGTACTAGGTCGCGCGGCAAGGCTAGCATCTTGCGTCCTCGTCCTCTGCCGTGACGCTGTTGGCTCGCGTCCTCCACCGGTGTTGTGTGGGGCGCGAGACTCCTAAGGTGCGGCCACTGCGACAGATCGGCCCGCCTGAATAGGTTTGTATTCAGACGGCCGACGAACTCCTCCACGCCGTCGATGTTGAGGTCGCGGCGGATGACCTCGTTGCGGACGCATCGGGGGGCGTCCGCTACCCTTCGCAGCGCGAGCGCCTGCTGGGCTTCGAGGCGCTTGCGCCCACTGGGGGGCACAAGCGCGTACCATGCTGCGGCGGCGTAAGTTAGGCGTGGCCTGATATAGGCTTTATACACGCCTAACTTGACCCGCAGCGGCAGCCGGGACCGCAGTATGGGCTGTAGTATCGCCCGGGTTTGGCGCGCCTTGTTGATAGCCGCCTTGACATGGGCGGGCATCGTGAGACGGCGGTCTATCATTACCCCCAGGTATGTGACCGTGGGGGCCCAGTCGTTGGGTTGGCCGCCGAGCGATAACTTCGGCGGCAGGATCTTCTTTTTGGAGATCGCGATGGCTTGCGTCTTGGCGACGTTGACGGTCAGTCGCCATTTCGCAAGCCATTTCGGGACAGCGTCCAGCCTGCGCTGGACTTTGACGGCGGCGTGCGACAGGTTCATCGATGACGCGATGTAGGCGGCGTCATCGGCGTACAGCGCCAGCGTCGTCCCGTCTACCAAGGGAATGTCGTCTGTGTACCTTGCGTATAACACGGGTGACAGGACACTCCCCTGGGGAACTCCTGCGCGAACTGGTCGCTGGGCGGAGGTGTGGTTGTCCACCAACACCTCGAAGCGGCGGCCCTCCAGGAAGGAGGCCACGGTCTTGATGAGGCGCCTGGGCGTCTCGGAGTCGGCGAGCTTGGCCAGCAGGCCCGGGTGCCAGACCCGATCAAACGCCTTCTCCATATCTAGGAGTACTGCAACCGAATGTTCCCTCTTGTTGAGAGCAACAGCGGCGTGGTGCAGCACTCTGGCGATCTGGAGGGTCGTCGAGTGTTCGGGTCTGAAACCAAACTGTTCCTTTCTCGGCACGATGTGACGGCCGAGATGGCCCAGGAGCATCCTCTCGAAGATTTTCGAGACGGTTGGCAGCATTGAGATGGGCCGGTAGCTCTCCGGCTTCATCACGTTCTTCCCCGGCTTGGGGAGCATCATGACCCGGCCCAGCTTCCAGGTCGTCGGGAAGTGGCCGGACCGCATGATCCCGTTGAATAGCCGCGTCAGCGTCGCAATGCCTCGCGACGGAAGGCGACGCAGCGCCCGGGGCTATCGGTGCTGCCAGGAGCTCCTCGACTCGCCTCTCTACTTCAGCAGAGTGGGCGGGGTTGAGGTCCGGGTTCGGCGAGAATTGCTGCTCGAGGTGGGCCGCGAATATCTCGGCTCTGTCCTCCGCTCTGTAGCGGGGTGTGCCGTCTTCGGCAAGCAGCGGGCGGATGGGAGTAGGAGTAGGGCCGCTTTTGCTGCCGGTAAAGCGACGGCATAGCCGGTGCACGGCCTGCCAGTTGTCACCAGCAGCCTCAACGTCCTCTATCCAGGCCTCTTCCGAGTCAGCCGCGAGGCTCTTTCGGATCTTCTTCGCCATGGCGTTGAGTTGCCGTTTCATGGCGGGGCAGCGGGCCTGGCTTCGCAAGAGGCGCGCGCTATTATACAGGGTGTCCCAGGAAGTAGTGTCAAGCGGAAGTCCAGAGGTAGTGCACCTCAAGGGGCATCTGAATCACCCCCATGTATGTTCCGCGATTTTTCGTAGTTTAGGAGTTATGGCCTTTTTTCACATTTTCTATGAATCTGCGACCACGGAGACAGTTTTGGTCATTCTGACTGCAATAATTGAGATAATTGGCTGCTTGTTTTTTTAATGTATACCTGAATAGTACGTGCATGTACTCCATGCAAAAACAAAACATGATCGTTGACCGTTTTGTCAAAAAAAAATAGAATCACAAAAAGTGAGAAAATTTTAACTGTGGTTCAGACTTTGAAGGCCGATTACAAAAAAAAAAACTAGCATAACTTTTTTTTAAAACCATGTTTAAAAACTGCCTAATTTTATTGACTTTCTACCCTATTAATTTTATTGATCTAGTATTAAGGGATCATGCTAAAAAAAAAAAACAAAACGTACGTCATCCGTAATTTTCACTTTTTCTAGTATGGCCAAGTACAAATCTGAAATTAGGTTTGTACTCCGGAGTTGGCATAAAAACCTTCTTGGTGCAAAATAATAACACTGGCCACTAATTTTCAGATGCCATTAAATTAAAATTAAAAAATATTTGTTCCTCGTTTGTTTTTTCTACCCTATTAATTTTATTGATCTAGTATTAAGGGATCATGCTAAAAAAAAAATCAAATCGAACTCGTTCCTAATTAAATTTTTGTAGTATTACTTAAAGTAAATAAAAGCAAATACAATACACGCCAGTAGTTTAATTACGTACCAAATTATAAAAAGTTTTCAAAATGACGACCTCCGTGATCAATGCATGCTCTTCATCTCCTGAAAAAAATTCCTTTCAGCCTTAAAGCGGACCTATTGTTTTTAATCGTTTCTTCCGCTTCTCTCAATCTCGCTCTTAGTTCTGTTATGTTAGTAATGTCATGTTGGTAAATTAATTCTTTGTAATAACCCCAGACAAAAAAGTCGATAGGGTTAAGATCCGGAGACCGCGGGGCCATGCGATTGGTCCCCCACGGCCTATCCACTTGTTTGGGAATCGTGCGTCTAAGTGTGCTCTTACAATTCTCGCGTAATGGCATGGAGCACCATCGTTTCGGAACACCATGTTCCTGCGTGTGAGTAAATCCACGTTATCTAACAATTCGTTTAGTTCTTCTTGCAAAAATCTTAAATACGATTGGCCGTTCAAGCGGTCGGGTAGTTCTAATGGACCAATCAGCTGTCTGTTCACAATCCCAGTCCACAAGTTTACGCTAAATAGCTCTTGAAAATTAGACGCACGTGCCGCGTGTGGGTTTTCAATCCTCCAATAATGGAAATTATGGATATTAAAAATCCCACATCGCTTGAAGTGGGACTCGTCAGTCCATAAAATAGTGTTGAAAAAATTTTCGTCCTCAGATTGACGCCGCAACATTTCTTGACAAAACGCTACTCTTCTAGGACAGTCTTCTTGTTTTAACTATTGAACTTTTTGCGAGTGGTACGGGTGTAAACCCTCATTTTGCAGTACGCGATGTGCCGTTGATTTTGAAATACCAGTTCGGTTTTGAATTTTTCGGACACTAATCGTTGGATCTCTTTCTGCTTCGTCCATTACCAAGTCAACTAAACTAAAGTCATGCATTTCTAAAGGACGACCAGATCGCGTACCAGGCAAGCGACCTTCCATGTAACAGTTATGTACTCTTAAAATGGTACGGTGATCGGGATAAGATGCAGGTTCGGGCTCGCCTCTATTCTCTACATGCTCCCTGTACAATCTGGCTGCTTCAGATGCGTTGCCTCTTGCATAACCATAGTAATAATGCATTAACGCATAGTCTCTTTGTGAGAAAGACATGGTTTTGAGAATAATTTACAATTAATGTGCAGAAACAGTTCGAAAAAAAAGGTAAAAAGAAAATAAATCCAATACAAAGCAAATCAAAAATCCAGAATGTAGCCAGGTCATATTAAAATCACTAATAAGATATCCAAGTCACAAAGCAAATCAAATCCAAGTTCCAGAAACACCAAATCGTCGTAAAATCACAATGAAAACCAAAATCCGAACCGTAAATGCAATAAAACACGATCGAATGAGAAAAAAAACAAACGAGGAACAAATATTTTTTAATTTTAATTTAATGGCATCTGAAAATTAGTGGCCAGTGTTATTGTTTTCCACCAAGAAGGTTTTTATGCCAACTCCGGAGTACAAACCTAATTTCAGATTTGTACTTGGCCATACTAGAAAAAGTGAAAATTACGGATGACGTACGTTTTGATTTTTTTTTTAGCATGATCCCTTAATACTAGACCAATAAAATTAATAGGGTAGAAAGTCAATAAAATTAGGCAGTTTTTAAACATGGTTTTAAAAAAAAGTTATGCTAGTTTTTTTTTTTGTAATCGGCCTTCAAAGTCTGAACCACAGTTAAAATTTTCTCACTTTTTGTGATTCTATTTTTTTTTTGACAAAACGGTCAACGATCATGTTTTGTTTTTAAATGGAGTACATGCACGTACTATTCAGGTATACATTAAAAAAACAAGCAGTCAATTATCTCAATTATTGCAGTCAGAATGACCAAAACTGTCTCCGTGGTCGCAGATTCATAGAAAATGTGAAAAAAGGCCATAACTCCTAAACTACGAAAAATCGCGGAACATACATGGAGGTGATTCAGATGCCCCTTGAGGTGCACTACCTCTGGACTTCCGCTTGACACTACTTCCTGGGACACCCTGTATAGTAGTGAGACAGAAACATCGTTCCTCTCTGTCTTACGTATTAGACCAATGTATGTCTGAGCTCGAGGGGTAGAGTAAAATTGTTAAATTATATTCCACTCTCTCGGCAAACTAATAAATAATTCCTAGTGTATATAAGTAGACTAATTTCAGAATAAAATATTAATCGCTAACTAGACACCGAGCCTTTAATTACTCGCCCTAAACTAAGAAGCTCCCACAGCCTTATATTTGTTTTTTCCCAAGTCCAATTCAAAAAACGCATTCGCTGATCCCGCCGATTTAAATTCAATAGAAATGCGGTTGCGACCAATTAACACTCTTAATGCCATCCTTCACAATGTTTTTTGAAATAAATTGATCGAATTTAATTGGACAAATGGAGAGCCCCGCGGCTAAATCCGGCTCCACACGTGAGACATGTTAAGAAGGTAGCATTATGCATGTCTATGCTTTTCTAGTATCTTTATGTTACCTTAGCAACTGTTGTTGACTCAAAATAAATGTCGCCTGAACAAAACGTGTTTTCGTTAATCTCCCACTAAGTTCTTAAAGTGGTAGCAGAGATCATGGAAAAAGCGATTTTAAACGCATGCAAAGTTCAAATTGGGAACCTAGATCCCAAAAATTACAAAACATGGAGATATAAAATTCAAATAGTGCTTAAGGCAATGCCGGGATGTCTTGACATACTTGAAGGTAAGAAAACTAAGCCAGCCGTGGCGCCGAAAGCAACAGCCGATGAAAAGACTAAGTTTGAAGAAAATCTTCAGAGTTTTGAATGCTTGAACAGTGCAATTTTAATTTTGTTCACGACAAACATGTCCGACGACATCTTGCAAAAAGTCCTAAGATTTGATAATGCTAAAGACATGTGGGATGAGCTAAAGCGAATATTTGGAGGTACCTGCGTTGATAAAACGTATGATTTATGCCTAAAATTTTTCAGTTACAAAAAGGACCGAGATCACGACATAATAACTCATGTGTCAGTTTTAAAGTTACATCTGGAGCGAATTGTGTACGGAATTGCAAAATGAGGCGAAACTACCAGACATTCTTCTTATATGTAAAATCCTAGACACCTTACCTTCAGAATATTTAGGATTCAAGTCCAGTTGGCTGTTGATTTCAAAAAAGGATCGCTCAGTTGAAAATCTGACAAGTCAGTTATGCGCACACGAGAGAGTTCTACGTCAGAATGACATAAATATCAGAGAAGATGAGACTAGCGCAGAAGCTTTATATACAAGCACAAGGACAGTCAAGGGTAGAAAAAAGAACCACTCCAATAAGGAACTAATCTGCAATTATTGCAAAGAAAAGGGTCATAGAGTCAGAAGTTGCAAGAAATGGATCCATGATGGGAGACCGCCCAAGGAGTCTAATACTGTGAACATGAATCTGACTATTTTGACACTACATTCGGCAGAAGGATTTGGTGAAACAAAGGACTTAGAAAATTGGTACGTGGACAACGGAGCGACCAGTCACGTTACCAATAGGGGAGACCTGTTTCAAAGCTTCACATACTTCAAAAGCCAGCACACAGTGACCGGCGCAAATGGCCAATGTATTGAAGCCCTTGGCATTGGAAATATTCTCGCAGAGGCTGAATTAAATGGTAAATCAGAACCAATACTGCTGAAAGATGTTTGGTATGTACCCAGCATTAGCAGAAACTTATACTCAGTACTCGCTACCCATGACAAATCGGACAAAAGTGTTTTTGAGTCCACTACATTGAAATGTAGTCTAAAAGTTGATGGACAGATAAAAGTCATTGGCACCCGCAACAAGTTTGGAGGACTATTTAAACTTAAACTGAAATGTCACAAACCCACTGTACGAGTGAACCAGTTGTCAACAAAATCAAATCTGTTACAACTTTACCATGAGAGACTAGGTCATCAAAACAAGAGTCATGTGAAGAAATTGATAGAAAAAGAGTTTGGCATTAAAGCGGAAGTATCCAAGGAACTGTGTGAAGGTTGCATCTATGGTAAAGCCCACAGATTAAAGTTTGGAACCAGAGAGAAAGCAACACGACCTGGAGAATTGGTATATGCTGATGTTTGCGGACCCTTCCCCTACTCAATTTCAAAACTGAGATATTTTGTCCTCTTCAAAGATGACTATACGAGGTACAGATTCGTTTATTTTATGCGTGAAAAAGCTGAAGTACATGCGAAGCTGTCACTAATGCTGTCTGAAGTGAGAGCAGCTGGAGTTGTCATAAAAGAACTGCTCAGTGATAATGGCGGCGAGTTCGACAACGGAAAAGTACAAGCGATTCTCAACAGAGAAGGCATCAAGCAGAGATTAACAATGCCCTACACTCCACAACAGAATCCAACAGAGAGGGATAATAGAACCGTTGTGGAAATGGCACGAAGTCTGATGCATGCACATGCAGAGATTCCTACAGGACTATGGGCTGAAATGGTTATGGCTTCGGTGTACATTCTGAACAGAACAGGCCCTACATGTGTAGATGGAAAATCACCGTATGAACTATGGCACCATAAGAAGCCCAGAGTAAGCCATTTAAGAATAATTGGATCTCACTGTTATCCACATGTTCCTAAACAGCGAAGAAGAAAGTTGGATCGAAAGGCACAAAAGGGAATACTAATTGGTTACGATTCTGACGACGGCTATCGATATCGTATATGGGACAGCGACTCCTTCAAACTGATACGGTCAAGAGACGTCACCTTCGATGAAAATCCCTTGTTGGGACATATTGTAGAAACTAAAGAACCTGATGCTATACAAAACAATAATGTCACCAACAGACCTAATAGCCAATTTGACTTCGATGTTTCTGAATATAGAAGCCAATATGACATGGGCAATAACCGGCAATCGTTAAGCAGTGATGATGAAAGCACAACTGCATCAGCACATCAACGAGATGAACAAACAGCTGGACCATCTTCAACACAAAATGAAACTGCGGTTGAAACACCATTGGCAGATACATATTCAGAAGAAGAACAATACTGTGAAGAACCATTGCCTGAGCAAGAGGTCAATGATATTATAGAAGCAGATGATGAAGTCATTGATGCAAATGAACCAGAGACCGAAAGTCAAACTGATTCCCCACTGTCTGCATCTGAGATCGAGGCAGAAGGCAGGATGACGCTACGAGATCGCTCAACCCTAAAGCCATCAGCTAGATACAAAGACTTTGTCTGCAACGTTTGTTTTAACGTCAATTCATTAACCACTGAGCCTCTCACAGAACCAAGTACGTTTAAAGAAGCGATGACAGGTAAGGATTCAGTACAGTGGCGCAAATCAATGGATATTGAAATCAATTCTCTAGTAGAAAATCAGACCTGGGAAATGTCAGACCTACCTAAAGGAAGGAAAGCAATTCCATGCAAGTGGCTTTACCGAATTAAAACGAACCCAGATGGCTCTATAGAGAAATATAAAGCCCGCCTAGTCATAAAAGGTTATTCGCAGAAGAAAGGCTTAGACTACGACGAAACCTTCAGTCCTGTTGCAAAGACGAGCACAATAAGAGCGGTGCTAAGTATTGCTGCTCAGGAAAACCTTTCACTCTCTCAATTCGATGTGACAACGGCATTTTTGTATGGAACATTGAAAGAAGAGATATACATGAAACCCCCTGAAGGATAATCAAGCAATGATGGCAAAGTTTGCAAGCTTAAACGGAGTCTGTATGGCCTTAAACAAGCTCCGCGTTGCTGGAACTCTACAATAACTGAGTATATCCTCAAAATTGGCTTTAAACAAAGTGAAAGCGACCCTTGCTTGTTTAAAAGAGGAGAGGGAAAACACAAGCTGATAATAGCTTTGTACGTCGATGACGGATTAATAGCTTCTGCGAGCTTGGAAGAAACTGCGAAGTTCTTTCATGAAATGAGGCAACGTTTTAAAATAACTACAAAATGTGGTTCCTATTTTCTTGGAATAGAAATAGAACGAAAAATTGATGGGACAATCAAGATTGACCAGAAAGGTTATACAAAACGGCTACTGGAACGATTTGGTATGCAGGACTGTAAAGCAGCTGCAACCCCGATAGTAAAAGATACTGTGCTATCTGCAAAGGAAAATAATGAAGCTCATAACTTTGCCTATCGTCAAGCTGTTGGTGCACTCTCTTACCTGATGGTGGGCACAAGACCTGACATTGCGTTTGCCGTCGGCATTGTGTCACGCAAACTTGATGATCCAACACCCGAAGACGTAGCGAGAGTTAAGCGAATTTTGCGCTATGTCAAGGGCACCGTAAACTACGGAATTACTTACAAGCCTTCCACTGCGCTCCATGGCTTACGGTGCTACAGCGACGCTGATCACGGAGGTGACAGTTGTACTGGACGCTCGACGAGTGGCATGATATGCATTAACGCCAAAGGTGCTATAGCATGGCAAAGCAAGCGCCAATCCACTGTCGCTATATCTTCAACAGAAGCTGAAATTGTGGCAGCTAGGGAGGCCGCAAGAGAGATCATTTGGATAACGAGGATCATTAGCTTTATACAGAGTGAGGCTAAAAAGATAATACCTCAGCTTTTCGTGGACAGTGAATCTGCAATAAAATTAGCTCATGATCCACCGTACGAAACCCACCAGCGGACAAAACACATAAAGCTTAGACACTTCTTTGTGAGACAATGTGTTCTGGATAACGATCTCAGGGTTGAGAAGATAGCCACAAAAGACCAGCTGGCAGACTTTCTAACGAAGCCTCTGTTTAAACCTCGGCTTCAGGAGCTGTGCAAGCTAGCAGGAACCTCCACTTAACTAACAGTTGCAACAATGGACGTGATGTTAAGAAGGTAGCATTATGCATGTCTATGCTTTTCTAGTATCTTTATGTTACCTTAGCAACTGTTGTTGACTCAAAATAAATGTCGCCTGAACAAAACGTGTTTTCGTTAATCTCCCACTAAGTTCTTAAAGAGACATGCAATATGAATGGACGACGACAGTTCGGGATATAACGTCTATTTTTCTCCACTAAGTCAGGATCAGTATAGACTATCTGCATAAAGGAAGAAGGTGGGTCTGACGTCAACGCAACTTTCCTAATGCTAGGCTCAGATGTCATCATGTCCACATTACGACGTTTGCAGTTGACGTGAATTTTGACTAGACTCGAAAATAGAGCCCTGTCGAATTAGTTTCAGAACAGGGAGGAGAACCAACTGCATCCATGAATCCGGAATTATCCGGACTCCCCTGTGAAGCATGGCCGCTCAAAGCTTCCATATTGGAGCAATGAGCGACCCGCAACACCGTTACAGTTTAAAATCAACTACCTACATTTACCAATAATCTACAATTATACACAAGTATTACTACAAATAGCTACAAATTATGCAACCTAAACAGACAAAATGACTTTTTTTTTTTCTTTGCCCCGCTGCGACTTGAACAGCTACTACCGCGGGAATATGGCGTTTCCACTATGAAGTGATTTCGCCAGTGTCAAGTATATATAAGTATAAATCAATATAGCAATAAAACACAATCCAATCTTCTCTAGGAAGATTGGTGGCAACGTTGTAGGGTGATATGTAATGTAGGACAGAGGCCAAGATAGTTTTAACCTCTGTACCACTGCCAGTCGACTTGAAACGAGAAGTAAGATGCCAGGATACACGAAATGAGTCCAAGTCTTCTATCACTGTGCAACACAAAGGCATTAAAAGTACAAATCACTAACAAAAAAGAACTTTGAACACTTAAATACACAAAAATAAAAACTAAAACAAATTACACATCCGCCATCTTTTGACGTTGCAAATGGCCACGACAAAATGACTTTAAAAGGCGAAAAATTTAAACTATCAGTACTATCACCAAATAGTTACGTGTGTCAACCGCGTCTGACAGCGAGCTCCCTCTGCTCATTTAGTGAAGAAAACCACGCAACCGTTAAACACTTTGTGTTTAAATGTAAAAGTTTCCTTCGTGACAGACTAGTGCTTGCACGTGATCTCAGTGAAGTGTTACAAAATAACAATGACTTTTCACTCCGCCCGCCGTCGTTTCAACAATTATTGGAAGACACTAATATTTAGATAAACCTCTATATAAATTCATAAAAAACACAGTAAATCTATTTAAGAAAATGAAGTGGAGAAAACCCTTTGAAATGAAATGAAATATTACACAATAAAGACGTGGCTTAAAGGTCCCTGCAACCAGGTCAAAAAATCCAAAAAAAAAACCATAACTAATCTAACCTACAAAAAAATATTGATTGAAGTCAACGTCCGTCAACCCTGTCCAACCCACAGATTATAAGGGTATGTCTAAGTGAAGTCAAGTTCAGTGCACAGAGTGAAAGTAGGTACTTAATCACTACAGTGAAGTGAAGTTCAGCCGTAAAACTGTTACTTTAGTTTACTGTTAACTGGAATAAAACATATTTTTTTTAAAGATGAGTAAGTTTTCCATTGTTTTACGATATTATTATTCAGATGTTTATAAAATTTTCTGTGTATTAGGTTTTTTATAATATGCGTTCTAATATAACAGTAAAATAACAATACTAATACAAAATATAAACATTATAAAAATCTAACCTACGAGTGCCGGCGGCAGCGGGGCAGAACTCAAGCTACCGGTGGTTAAGGCTGCAATGAGAGGAACCTCCTGACAATGCGTGCCGTGTCGAGGGAGTACTGCCTTCTGTATGTGGCCCTTGATCGAGCCATCTAGCGAGGGTCTCTTGAGGTGTTGGTCGAGACTCTTCGTTATAAGAACGTTTGCCGAAACAACTATCGGGACAATGATCGTCGAGTCACCACCCCAAATGGTGGTCATTGCGTGAGCTAACTCAAGGTACTTGCTGAGCTTGTCCTTCTCACCCTTCACGAGGTACTCGTCTTGCGGGATGGTGACGTCGACCAACACTGCCCGGCTTTGAGATTGATCAATTAACACAATATTGTCTATCCTTCTATTGTTATGTCTTCATTATTATATCTCTCACTTTGACTCTACTAACTCTTCTCAACCTGGTGTGTCTGCTCTACCGCTAAATGTGACTAGTCGTAAACGCTCTGTACACAGGCAGTATATTTACTTTTCCTTTATAATTTAACAGTACAATTTAAGGGTGTCCCAGAATCCGACATAAATATTATAGGATTAGAAAGCCTGTTCTATACCGGTCCAGTTAAGGAGTTCAAGACCAGGGGGCATCCTTTACAGAATATATGTTAATGCTAATCAATGTGATATAAACAAGTGAATGTATGTGTTATTAATGAGCTTCTACACAAGAAAATCGAAATACATGCAAATTTAAATATAGCAATGTTAACCTTGAGAATTGAGCTATAAACTTAACAATCACCCAAATTCACTACCTTCTGGTTTAATGGTATTCCACAATCGACTAAAACAAAACCACATACTCTGGGAAAGAAAACATAGAAGGAGAGAGAGACTGACTCGCCTCTTACTTGACAAACCCCCAGTGTGTAATCTACTAATCTGATTAAAGCATTCTGAACAAAACCAAAATTGTGTTAAAAGTCTAATATCTTGAATTTAATTGTTACAAAAAGAGTGGATAAGATAGTCTTCTACTTTAGTCCTGTGGGCCTTGTATGGCTGCCTCTATATCGCGTGTCAAATGTTGATAAAGCATCCGTCACTGTCATACTTATTTACGTGTCAGAAAGTGACAGATGCTTTATCCAAAATTTATAACGCGATAAACGCAGCCATGTTAGGGCCCCAGTTCATAAATATGTATACACTTTAGTACCTGGTCTCTTTAATTGTTGTGACCTGGGCCTGGGGGACCTGACCACGCATTTCCCGATAAAAGCTTTTAAAAGACTTACCTCTCACAGTCTAACCTACTAAAAGAATAATCCCTTTGGAAGAAATATATGAGTTAATTATTTGTTACACTAACCATTCACTTACTGAATAAATTTCTTTTATCTTATCTTATCTTAAGGGAAACCTAAAGCGCAATTCACACAGAGAATGGGTCGGGCGCGGGAGCGGGCATATTGCCGTTACTTTGCTTGTAAGATAGACCTCACAGAGCGCACAATGTAACAGCAATACGCCCAACCCGCGCTCTGTGTGAATTGTGATTTTTTTGTCTCTCTCCCTCTATATCTTTCTCGGCCGTCTTGGAAATATTGTCAGTTTTTTCGGTTTTACGGCTATAGGTTGTTAAAGTTTATTCTCGTGCTAACCATGGTTCAATATTGTAGAAAGCAAAATTTGGTAAAACTTATGGGTTCAAAGATTTTTTCCAGGACCCCTAGGGAGGAAGATATGGAATTGTCTATGGGGACATAGTATTAATAATTGCTACCGCTTCCTTTTCCAGTTTTCTTCCCATATTTACACTGTAGTTCATCTTAGCGCAAATCGTATTTCATTGCATAAGTTATAGCAAAAGAATGATGGGCAAATTGGCCCATATAGGTATAGGTATAGGTTATGGCGGGCTCTTTTCCGCAACTCGACGACTTAAACTGCGCCTATTTTGCGTGAAAAAAAATAAAAAAAAATTGGCCCATATAACCAATACAAATGTCATGTATACCACGTGAAAGCTAGTTACATAAGCTTCATTGTCTAATGTGGGGGACATACTACAAAAACCCCGTAGAAGAGAGTTATCAGCCTTCATACATTCACACACACATAACGTTTATTACTACACTAGCTGTGCTCCGCATGTGTTGCAATGCTATTTCCCGTATATCCGACTCACGCTTAACCGATTTTACTATTTACAACAATTTCAGCAAATAGTGAGATCAATAAGCCTAAATAAGTTATAATTATATTGACGATTGGGCTGGGTTCCATACATTTTTGCCCATCATTCTTTGTGATCTATAATATTGTCTTGCTACAGTTTTGCCCTAAAATGCGCTAAAACGTAAATATGGAATAATGGAAGCAATTTTCATTGCCAGCTCCCCATAGATGATTCCATACCTGTAGGGGTCCTGGAAAATAAATTTGAACCCGAAATTTATTGAAAATTTTGCATTCTACAATATTGTAGAACCATAATTAGTTCTAGAATGATCTTTAACAATATTAACTAACAATATTAAAGGCATTAAACCGAAAAAAGGGACAGTTATTCCAATATGGCGTAGAAAAATACAAAGCTGGAGGAACGAAAGATTTGGGTTACTATGACTATTTGGTCCATTACAACCTATCAAAATACCATAACAATTGGACCTTTTTTAGGGTACAGGAACAACAATATACTCTAAATGTATGACGAAAAGTTATGTATGGGCTGCACCTTTTCCCGTATACCATACTTCCAGTTCAAATTTCCAGGCAGATCCGTATTTTGCAGGTCAAAACCCTCTGATAACGTTGTCACCCCACCTGTTACATGATTTGCCGCTATACTTCTTTAAAAATGGTCCTACACTATTGTGATATTTTGGGTGGACTCGCCTTTTTTATTATTTCTTAATACTTTTTCATTTTTTTTTTATTGTTTGGGAGTGCGTGTATAGAGATCGAAACTTAAGTTATTGGTCCCCCTTCAAAGTTAACTGCTTGAAATGGTATTGACGTTAGTACTTAGTATGGAATAACTATTTTAGAAATGGTAATGATAAAAGGAACTGGTAATGACGAATATATAAATATTTTTAATGTAAGTAATAGATTTCTTTCATATAAAATAAACTGTACAACACAACAAATACGTAAATCAAACAGATAACTGATCTTTTGTCGACGCGCTTGCTTAGTAGGTAGTGACCCAGCCTGCGAAGCTAGCGGTCCTGGGTTCAAATCCCGGTAAGGGTAGATATTTGTGTGATGAGTGCGAATATTTGTTCCCGAGTCATGGATGTTGTCTATGTATTTAAGCATATATTTCCCTAGTATTTATATCGTTGTCTAGTACCCATAGTACAAGCCTAGGGCTTAGTTTGGGACTAGGTCAATTGGTGTGAATTTGTCCCATGATATTTATTATTAAATTTTCTGTAAGTTAGGTTTTTTACAATACATATTTAAATATGAAAGTAAAATAACAATACTAATACAAAAAATAAACATTATAAAAAACCTAACCTACGAGTGCCGCCGGCAGCGGGGCAGGGCTCAAGCTACCAGTGGTTAGGGCTGTAGAAACAGGAACCTTCTCACAATGCGTGCCGTGTCAAGGAGTACTGCCTTCTGTATATGGCCCTTGACCCAGCCATCTAGCGAGAGTCTCTTGAGGTATTGGTCGAGACTCTTCGCTATAAGACCGTTTGCCGAAACAACTATCGGGACAATGTTCGTCTAGTACCTTGACTTGGCTCACGAGGTGACCGCCATGTGGGATGTTGACATGGCGGTCACCTCGTGAGCCAAGTCAAGGTACTTGCTGAGCTTGTCCTTCTCAGCCTTCACGAGGCTCTCGTCATGCGGGATGGTGACGCTCTATTGGGATCGATCTGTCAGCACGATATCAGGCTTATTGACGACAATAGTCCTGTCCGTGACAATAGAGCGTAGCACGACCATTTTCGAGAACTGGCGCCGGTGTGTACTTATAGTACGGAACTTCCGACTCAACAAGACCATATTGAAGAGCAAGTTGCTGATGGATGATCCTGGCCACGATGTTATATCTGTGCAAGTACTCGCCGTTCGCCAAATGCGAACAACCGGAAATGATATGTCTGAGGGACTCGCCGGGGCAACGGTACGCTCGACAAATGTTGACCGTGCGATGGCACGGTCAACATTTGTCGAGCGGAATTTGTCGGAAATATATTCTGAGGGATGCCTCAGAATATATTTACGACCTCGTCAGCAATTGCACAGACAAAACATCACGATACATCCCACACTCATTGCCAAGGAAATAATCCCTAAGATTACACACCACGTGGTTGTGGAGATTCTTAGCATTTAAAATGCCTCGACCTCCATACTTCCTCGAGATGTACAATCTCATGACAGATGAGCGTGGGTGCAACATGCGATGTGATTTAAGCAGTAGCCGGACCCTCGTATCCAGGGCGTCCAGCTCAGTCTGAGTCCACCTTAGTATGCCAAAGGAGTATGTGAGCAGCGGCATCACCCAGCCATTGAAGGCGCGCACCTTATTGCCACCCGACAAAAGACTGTTAAGAACTTTTGTCAAGCGGCAGAAGAAGTGCTCCTTCACTGACTGCTTGACATCGCCGTCCATAATACCCAAAGACTGTGACAAACCAAGATAAGATATATATAAGATAAGATATATTGATATTAACCAAGATATTGTCTGGAAGAGATCGCTAACTAGCGATAAGACCGCCTGTTGTTTACCTGTTGTTTTTGTTTTAATTTTACTGGATCTCTGTAATGTTTTGTATGGTGTTCAATAAAGTGTTTTGTATTGTATTGTATTGTATATTTGTAGGTTTCAACTTCGGAGAGAGATCTGAGAGTCATTGTGTCAGAAAGCTGCAAATTCGTTGAAATGTACAACTTTCCCACGTTGAACATTCATAACAGCACACTTATCTACACCGAATTCCATCTTGATCGCACTACTGAACTCTTATGTGATTTTCAATAGTGCGATAAGATCTTGGCGCTTCGATGCAAACAGTTTGGGGTCATCCATGAACAATAAGTGAGCAATGACTTCAGCTTCTCTACGAAGTCGATAGCCAAGCCCGGAATCCGTAAGCAAAGAGCTGAGAGGATTCAAGGCAAGGCAAAACCACCAAGGACTCAGACTGTCACCCTGGAAGATGCCTCTTTCAATCCTTATCAAGTTAGGCGAATCAGTGGGGACATCTCGACTACCTGGTTGACAAAGGACTGTGACCCACTGCCTCATACACATACCTAAAAAGGACCTCAGAGTTGCATCAACTTTATACAACTCTAAGATCCTTTCGAGCCATGAGTGAGGCACCGAGTCTTAAGCCTTCTTGTAGTCAATCCAAGCAGCCGAAAGGGCCACCTTGTTTCGCCTGATTTGCTGGCAAATGGTCATGTCTATGAGGAGGAGCTCCTTAGTACCGCGGGACCCAACCTTACATTCATTTTGAGCAGAGGCCAGAACATTGTTGGCAACAAAATGTGCATTTAATTTTGTGCACAAAATTGATGTAAGGAGCTTGTAGATAGTAGGTAAGCATGTAATGGGTCGGTAGTTTGTTGGATCCGCGGTACTACCTGACTTGTGGAGCAGGAAGGTGACACCAGTTGTTAACAATGGTGGCAGGGAACCGATCTCTAGGGCATTTTGGAGTTGCGCCGCTAAACACTCATGTGGGGCTTTGAACCATTTAATCCAGAAGTTGTGCAATCCGTCCGGCCCAGGACTTTTCCAGTTCTGAGTCATTCGAATTGCACAACTTATGTCTTCGAGGCAGATGGTAATAGGCCCCATTGGTTCAATAGCCTCACACGCGTGTTCAACAGCACGCATCCAATCTCCCTCTGTGTGCACGACAGGCACCGACCACAGGCACCGACCACAGCGACGAATACGACTTGCCCACGGGTAAACCTTCTGCTTCAGAAAGTCGATACGTTCCGTGACCAAAGCCATATAATTCTGGGGCCTTATTCCGGTCCTAGCAAAGGCTTGGTTCACGAAACGCATGACACGGGGGCGTTCATTGCCCCCCCTGAAGCAAATTAGCTTTGCTATGAGAGTCCTAAACTTATCGATACGCCGCTCAATTCGCACTTGCCAGACGGGGACAGACCAGCGAGCACGTGAAGCTCGGTCAATGTCCGGATACTTGACTCGAACCACGGGGACGCAGCTATGGCCCCGCAGTACAAAATTGAGTGGGTGTCGATAATATCCTCGCTGGCTTGTAAATATGACGCCAGAAAGGCGTTTAGGGCTCCCATAAGCGCTAAATTTCGTTTACAGGCAGGCAAGCTTGGTAGACGAGGCCTAGAATTGGGTGTGGACCGATACTGCGCAATCGCATCTTCCAAAGTCCTCCTCAATTGCTCATTTACCTGGCTGGTAACGCGTATATTCGCACAATCCTCAACGTCGATAGCGGGGTCATCCTGCACTGACATCAGTACGTGTTGGGCGACTGGCATCGAAGCCGATAACGCAGCAGGAGGATCCCGCGCCGAAGTGGAGGTTGTACGAATAGGTAGCGCTTCCAGGCGTAGCCGATCAAGTACAGACTGACCCAGTCGCCGAAGCCGCTGAATGGCCCGCACTTGATCCGATAGTCGTTGGGCGGCAACGGTGATGGCCGGTTCAAGGGTCTGGCGGCGGCCCGCGCTCGTCGCTTGACTCGCTGGTGCCGGGCGCAGTGGCCAACTCATCACCCCTACGATGGCGAGGACCTAGACGAGGGGGGCAATTATTTTAAAGTTTCATTTACTCTGTATAATTTCTGAGTTGTAGGGTTCCCTAGTCAAACTAGGAACATACAGTTAGCTCAGAGACTAAGTTCTAGAAAGCTGTAATTTGGCATGAATAAACATCTTAGTAACGCCGACTAAAGGCTTAATGCCGCGTCCACTATTGGGAGTCTCGGCGTTGATATATCAAGCAATGTTCAGATCCGATGTCATCTGGAAGGTAAAGCTAAGTTAGCCTCGAAGAAGCTCGGCGAGCTCTGGAGAGCGGGGCGGTATTTCATGTCGGCTCATCGCCTTCAACTTTACAAAGCACAAATACGGCCTCACTCACATGGAATTACTGCTCCCATATTTGGGCCAGACCACCCCCAACTTTTTTCCATAAAAAAAATCGTTTGGTGAATTGGTTTGGTACTAAATATATTTAAGTAATTGCCTACTTATTGATTTTAAGAGTGAGCTGTACATGATATCTTTAGCTCTTAAGGAGCTCTAATATGTTTAGAAGGAATGTATTGAATTACCAATCACCCATATTAACAAGCTTGTTAAGACGCCTTTGTACATGCCTTTTGTTTTCTTTCTTTTCCATTGTATTATTTTTTGTGAAAAAGAGATTTTTTTAAATAGGTTTTATTATTTTCAGCTACTCCATTTGGGACTTTAGCCTCTCCAGCTGCCTCCACAGCCCCTTCAATGTTTGGAGGTTCCGGCTTTGGTACTACAACTACTAAACCTACTACAGGTATGTAGTAGTAGGGGAGCCGACGATGCTAAATTTGCATTTACTCGAGCGTCCTCGGGACCTATTGGTTGAAGATTAGATGGTAGAAAAAAAAAAGGTTCAATGAGGTTTTCCCTTACACCGGTGGGTGGAGCGACAGTACATTAATAACATTAAATAAAAAAACAGCCAAATGGAAATACATAGTGATACGGATATTGGTACCTACCTAGTCGGTTCATAAGTTCTGTCACTGGGATTTATTACAATTTAAAAAATATTTCTTTTTTTTCATAATCCAATATAAAATAAAAAGAAGCGTAATTTATATTCTTTAATATCTTATCATTTGATGAACGAGCTTCACATACATATTTATCAGACTTTTATCTTTAAATTCTGATAGAAATGTTTTTCCAAGCAACTAAAGATCCGCTTATTATACACCGGTCAATCTTCATGACTTCATGACTCATTAAATCTACCCTACGATTTCACATCAATTTGCAGCAATACAAAAACAGATCAAATTACGAGCTCCAAATGCTGGTTTTTGGGTGTCGTTAAGAACATAATGCTGATCTTTAAACATACTCACAGATGAGAGGCTTCACAATATTAAACAAAAAAGTTTTTTAGTTAACAAAACTAACCTTTAAAGCGTTTTCAAAAAGTGATATTAAAAGAAAACTCGTGCGTCTTTTAATCGGTGCCGGCCGTGAATGTTAGAAGATTGTATCGGAAATAACGGAAACTATGTGGAATAATTATTAGTTCTTAAAAATGTACATTAAATAAGCTTTTAGTTTTTATATATTTTGAAATTAAAAAATAAACGGAAGGTAGTTTTATTTGATTAAACCTATGTGACATCTTAAGGACCGCCTAGGTAGTGTAAATACCCCACTTGTCTCTGACGTCGGAGGTAGTTATGTTAATCTGCCGTTTTGCATGGTGAGGGTGGCCGTAGGAAAGGGTCAATTGTAGGGAATAGTATATTACTTCAGAGGCCGGGAAATTGGCTGTTGCGGGACGAGCATAAGTTGGCGTGGCCGAGACGCAGTCGAGGCCGCGCTATATACCTTCGAATCCAGCAACCGCCCTTCCCGGCTTGTATACTGCTTTTCTCCAACAATGCGAGAAAATATAACACAATTGTTAATAATATTAAACACACAAGTCCCAAAATTTACCTTGCAAATATCACCTACTCACAATTTTATTTATATTCCAATCAGGTACGATTTAGTACGAAACTGAAAGATGATAAAATCACAAATTTAAACGGTTCAGTGACCGATGTCAGCGTAGGAGGAAATCAAACATGGTGCATCCGAACCAAAATCTTATAGCGCGCGTTTTGGGACGAAGTGCGCGCTTAGATGTGTACACCTACGCCTTCACATGTCATCATAGTTCTTAGAGCGGTCCCAGCGGAAGACCAGCGCTGGCTTAACAGCCTGCACATGCTGAGTTAGGACCGTTTCACAACAACTGTCCAACTTTGTGAAGCTGTTTTTTTTTGTTACTTTATTTGTGTGTTGTTGTGAATAGATGTATTTTCATTTGATTTTGATTTGATAAAGCGCGCGCTTCAAAACGCCTAAGGTCAGCGACCGATACGTTCCCAAGACGTCAAAAATATTTATATACCTTTATGCCACTGGCAATAAGGTCCGTGTATACATATATTTGACGCGATGGCTGTATAGATATTAATGCCCTTGACTGTACCTACTCGCTCTAGATGACAATTAAACGTTTTTTTTTTAAAGCAATCACCATGTTGGTTTAAAATTTACAAACACGTCGCTTATTTCTTTACCAGAAATGAAGCTCTAGAGTAAATAAAATATTCGTGCAATAATTTAAAACAATTTTCGTCGCGGCTTATCTCGGGATACATGACTCAGCTAACTTGTTTCACATACTAAGCACCAAGCCAAACGACAATTTACCGCTGGTATGCCGAGTTCCGACGCGGTTGTGTGTCGCTCAGCACCGTTCCTTCTGCAGATCGACCAAGAACAGTGGTCCCGCCTGGAACATCGTTGCTGTACTAACTAAATATTAGATGACCGTCATGTAACATACGAGCAGATTCGCGGTGTTATTAATCAGTATGACTGCAATCCATTTGATTTTACATAATGACCTGTGTTTAAGAAAGCTAGTTTCCCGCTGGGTGCCCCACAATTTGCCCGAAGACCAAAAGGCGACTCATGTTGATTGGTGCCGGGATACTCTAAAAATGTTCGCCCACCAGTCTTTAATTCATACAACTGTTTACAAAAATACTTAACCAACCTGTAAGTTCTAAAATACTTAACCAATTTGGGTGTGAATTGTTTTGTAAAGTGTTTTGTTACTTATTTATGTACAAAATGGCCATATTTTTAAAGGTCGTTACTCTTTCCAAAGCAACCCAAAAGATCCATAAATAGCTTTTTCGTAGTAAATTATTGTGTTTTATACGAATTTCAATTTTATGGATCTTTTGGGTACCTATGGAAAGAGCCACGACCTTTAAAAAAAACAGCCAAGTGCGAGTTGAACTCGCCTGGAGAGGGTTCCGTACATTTATGACAGGGTAAAAATATCACATTTGAAATCCTCACAGTAAGTCGCGACTTCACTACTACTAGCGCGTGGTGTTTTAGTGAACTATTTTCCGTAAGTGAACGTATTATATTGACATGGGCACTTTATTTTCAATTGATGGAATTCGTACAGGTTTTCCTGTAACTATACAACAACAAGCAATAAACTATAATTTGATGATTCAAAATTTTAGGCTCAGTAGTTTCGGAGATCAGGGGACGATGATAAATTTCGTCTTCTTTCATGAATAAAATCAAAACTATTTATTTTTCAATATGTTTGAGATCCTCATAACGAGCGCTTTAATTTGATATATGATACAGTAAGGTTTGCAAAGCTTTTTTTTTTAATTGCCTAATTTATCCCACGAAAATGACCATAATTTAAAAAAATCTTATCCGTCTGTGTTTGGGTCATCAATTTACGTATGTGTACCTTTCAACTCAATCGGTCAAGTAGTTTAGGAGCAAATTGGCTGTGACAGACGGACAGACAGACAGACGCACGAGTGATCCTATAAGGGATCCATTTTTTTAATTTTTGGAACGGAACCCTTAAAATATATTTGCTGGCCATTTTGGACCTAGGTTAATTAGCAACAAAACACTACAAGCTAAGTACATCGAACAAAACGTTCAGTATTTCTGAAGTTACTCTTTGATTTAAGACATAACACTTGTTAACAATTGCATGAACAAAAGATGGGTGAGACTGGGATGGTATTTTTGCCGGTGAGTGTGTACTTGTAAGTAAAATGAAAGTGTTTTATTTCAATCTTTTATTTTCTGTATTTCAGGTTTCAGTTCATTCGGAACCACCACTACGTCATTAGGAGGCACAGGAAGTTTGACGTTTGGGAGTAGTGCGGGAACCTTCAGCAGTACTGCTCCAACGTTTGGAAGTGCTGTACCGACATTTGGCACCAGTACTTTTGGAACAGGAGTTCCAACGTTTGGAAGTGGAGCTCCAACGTTTGGAACAAACACTTTGACAACAAACACATTTGGCGGCACCTCCACACTTAGCAATGGCCCCACGTTTGGGTCAACATTTGGCCAGAAACCGGCAGCTAGTGGGTTTGGTGGATTTAGCAGTGGCTTAAATACAACGAACCCTTTTGGCCAGCAGAACCAGGTATTTAGAAATTCTGTCATTTGTGTGTGCTGAATTCTGTAACCTATCGTAGAACACCTGCTCTTAAATTAATCCTTATTGTAGGTATAGTCTGAGCCGTCGACTCCAAACTTTCAAGTACCTTAGACGTGGAAACCCGTGCACACGATCTTGTTTCTATAAATAAGGGAGATATTTTCACTAGCTTTTTGTGGGTGTTGTGTTCAAAAGAGTGTAAAGATTATACAAAATATAACTACAGTCCGATACATCCTAAAAAAACTTTCGGATTTATGAAGCATATTTTGGGTATTGACGATGACACGAGATCCTGATATGCGGTTTTGTTCTGTTATCAACTTGCAAAACTTTCGAAGTTACCGTAAAAAGTAATGTAAAGAATAACCATCAGTACAAAATAAACCTTAACTTAATAATATTACACTTACTTATCTTTTTCTAATTTTAATACAATATGACTTTTTGTCATAACACAAATAAAACAAAATTAGTATTTTCTAATTTCAATCATTTATTTAAATATAGAACACCCTGCCTTAACACACTACTTTTTTTTGAAGTATATAGAGCTGTTATACCCACATGTGGATTCTTACAAACTACATTCATATATATATATATATATATTTATTTAATGTATTTTTTTGCTTCTATAACTCGGTCTTGAACCTTATTAAAATATTTACAATCAACACTTTTCTTGAAACTATCAAATTCTTTAAAAAAAAAAATTATCCACAAGTCAAAAAGACAATTGTCATTAACTACTTCACGAATCCTTCCAATTTCCACTGAAACCCGAAGTACTGTACCTAAATATTTTGCTGAGCACCTTGAAAATGTATATTCGTGTACAAGTAAAACAAAGGTTTTGGTTTTCGTTATAATTTTGAGTGTGGTGTCATTGAATAGCTCTTAAAAATCTTTGTTATTATAGCAGCACCAAATAAACTTTACACTTGACATCTAAAGTCATAAAATCACACACCAATCATAACAGCACACCGCCAGGCGAGCGATTGACTATTTACTATTTGGCGATGTCGGAAGTGGAATTACTGGGTCATCCGCCGTATAGCCCCGATCTTATTTATTTATTTTACTTATTCCCGAAATAAAAGAAAAACTTCGAGCAAAACGTTTTATGGACGCCGAGAAAGCAGCTGCTGCGTTTCAAAAGGCCGTCGAAGAGACCCCTAAGGACAAGTGGGCAAAGTTATTTTCTTATGGTGCGTTCCTATATTCAAAACCGTGGATGGAGTTGTGACGTCTTGTTTTAATGAGAGGGCACATCTCTATCCCCGGTTTTGAAAATAGAAACGACGTCACAAACTTTACCTGTGCATAATATTAAGTATAGCTCATGAAATTTATGATGGCGAGTGGGCTTTACTTGTGGTAAACATAATTATATCTGTATACGTGTCAAAGTGTGCGTGACAGCGAGAGCGGGTATGGTAAGCATAAAAAATAAAGAGAAGTATTGGAGTAAGAGAAGTATATTACATTATACTTATTATACTGTCGCAAACCCTCTAGAAAATAATGATAAGAAATAATGCAATTAAGTATTTTAAACCGACTTCAAAAAAGGAGGTTCTCAGTTTGACCGATTTGATTTCTCCATCAATTATGGTCCGATTTCAAAAATTCTTTTTTTGTTTTGTTTGACTGAGTTTACTTCCGAGGTGATATAACGCTTATATTTTCTGTCTTAAAATTACGTACAATTTTATGTTACTTAAAATTATAACCTATCTGTAGGTTTGTCTTTATTTTAGAGGGCTTATTATTCCCGTGTTTCTTGGGTGACTAAACGTGGATCAAACATCCGTCACTCTCACACTTATATGTATGTACTTGTCAGAAAGTGTCGAATGTTTTATTACCGTTTTGTCAAGCGATAAACACGGATAGGCCCACAGTTCTAAATAAATTTACTATTTTTATTTTAGGATACTTCAAAATAAAAATACGTTATACCTCGCTATGAATAACTTTGCGTTTTTTCCGGATATTGGAAATGCTGACGGTAGTTCGTGGCAGTAAGCGTCGTGGAAACAATATGCACAAGTAACTCGAGCGACGGCGCGCTCGCGACTGATCGCTCCGTCAGACACGCACACTACCGCAATGTGCATGTACACGTTCAACCACTAATAAAGCCCACTCGCCATCGTGAATTGCATGAGCTATATAGGAAACGAATAACTTGCTAGTTTGTTCAGTTTTTGATTTTCCAAGAACTTTCCGATTGACCCACGTTTCAATGTGATCTACGACAAATTATGTTAACTTTAAAAAAAAAAGAATTAATTATATGCATGTTAGAATAAGAGATGACTTGAGATGATTAAAATAATAAAATAGTTTGGAACATTAAGTTCCTTTCCATTGTTGAATAATGTTAGAAAAATGTTACTTACTAGATAATTATTTTTATTTATTTGCCAAATAAATAAAAGATCATAAGTTATGTCAGACATGAGTAGTATTTTGAGGCTTCCTGATTGGCATTTGTTAAAATGAAATCTCGGAACACTTTTGAGAACTTGTATCGTTTTTTACCACCCACAGATCTTGTTTTATTGTTAATAAATAACTCTAGAAATAACGGTGCAGTGATATTTTTATTCATAATATTCAACGATTTTAACACATCTACCTTCTACCTTCGGTTACGGCAAAAACACATGTATCGGTCGGACACTACTTTTTACCAAGCACTAAAACGGTGGAAATTAAAACCATATACTCAGGCCTACAGTCCCTTGAAGCTGTGAAAACATCAATCAAACTGCTAAGTTAACGTAAAAAAAGCTACGGATGTTTATGCTGCAAAAATAGTTAATTATGTAACTGGTACATACCTAGTCTAGCCATAAGTTCTGTTACTAAGGTTGAGTCAAATAAAACTAACTAATGTTTATTTTTTAATTTCAATTCGTATAAAAATTAAAAGCTCAATTAATGTACCTTGTTAAGAACAAATAATCATTCTATATATTCACCGCAATTTCTGATGCGATCTTTTAGCAATCACAGCCGGGATCGATAAAATTACGCATGACTATTTGTAAATTTCACTTTTTAAAAACGCTTAAAAGTTAGTTTTTGTTAACCACGGAACTTTTTTTGTTTAATATTATAAAACTTCCTATCTCTGTGTATGTTTAGAGACCAACATTATATTTCTCAACAAGACTCAATTCCAGCTTATGAAGCAAGAGATTTGGTGTGTTTTTCGTATTACTGCAAATTGTCGTGAAATCGTAAAGTCATTTTAATGAGACATCAAGATTGACCGGTGTACAAGCGGATCTTTAGTTGCTTGAAATACATTTGTATCAGAATTTAAAGCTAAAAGTCTGTTCAATATGTCACGCAAAGTTGAACTCTCTACAAGAACTCTCACAAAAGTGGTGGCCGTTATCAGTATCATCGTCGTGCGTAAATTAAACTATAATTTTCTAGTCCCGAATGGGTAATACTTCAAGCTCGTACATCAAATAATTGCAATAGTTTTAGAATACCTTATTTTTATTTTTATTCTTTATAAATCAAAGTTTTGATTAATATACAGGTTTACGTAAAACTCCTTTAATTTATTTTTTAAATTGTAATAAACTTTAGTAACAGAACTTATGGCCCGACTAGGTAATGAAGCTTCTTAAGGTACGAGCGCGAAGGTTAGAGCGCGATGTTGCGAGGCATAATACACGGTGTAACACGAGAAAACCGAATAATTTTAACAGTGTGTTCCTAAGGCCGTAAGAAACAAAAAAGATTATATGAACCCAGGTCGAAATATGATTTTAATTTTTGTTATGTTCTCATACATAATAAATTAATTATTTTTCCTACACCAGTAAATCAACACCTTAGGATAAGCTGGCAACGTTTCTTATTGTTATCTCTTTTCATTAGAAGAGGCAGACATACTCATAGAGCAATTTCCTTGTCAAACAAATCGTTTCAAAGCAGGATTTACGTACAAATGCAAACGAAACTTCTTACTACGTTTGCAATTGTTATCTCTTTTCATTAGAAGAGGCAGACATACTCATAGAGCAATTTCCTTGTCAAACAACTCGTTTCAAAGCAGGATTTACGTACAAATGCAAACGAAACTTCTTACTACGTTTGCAATTGTTATCTCTTTTCATTAGAAGAGGCAGACATACTCATAGAGCAATTTCCTTGTCAAACAAATCGTTTCAAAGCAGGATTTACGTATAAATGCAAACGAAACTTCTTACTGCGTTTGCAATTGTTATCTCTTTCCATTAGAATAGTTAAGTAACACTTGGAGTCAGGCATTATTGTTTAAAAAATTATGAAATGAACAAGTGGCCATGGCCTACCAGCAGTAAGCCAGTAAAAGTAAGCAAAATATTACTGAGACTAAATAAATTAAATGGATTTTTTTAAAGCAAAGTCTACAAAAAGTAGCCCAGAAACAGTTATTTTGAACTGTCATGGGTACTCCTTACATCAAACTGAAAACTACTGGCCACTTCATTCCGCAATCATAATGACATTAATGACTTACATTGCGTCATTGACATTGTTGTTATTGATATAAGATTTGTACGACGTACATTTTGATTTTCACAACGTAACTTTTATTATCTTGTACTGGTATTTATTATCTTGTCAGCCTTATCTAGTTGTTAAACTAGGCATAAGACGTCACAAAGTGTCTTCAGAAATAATGAATGTTAAATTGAAGGATTGACTTATGGAACGGAGACGTGGTCCCTCACAGTGAGCCTTTTAAATAAGCTCAGAGTTACTCAGCGTGCTATGGAGAGAGCTGCTCGGAGTTTCTCTACGGGATAGAATCAGAATTGAAGAAATCCGTAGAAGAACCAAAGTCACCGACATAGTTCTCAGAGTCTGCAAGCTGAAGTGGCAATGGGCTGGACACATTGCTCGTAGAACTGATGGCCGGTGGGGTGTTAAGGTTCTCGAGTGCAGACCACGGACCGGGAGACGCGGTGTCGGTCGGCCCCCTACTAGTTGGACCGACGACCTGGTGAAAGTCGCCGGACACCGGTAGATGCAGAAGGCGTGTGACCGTTCGTGGTGGAAGTCTTTGGGGGAGACCTACGTCCAGCAGAGGACGTCCCCGGGTTGAAATGATGCAAATAAAAGTATCTATGGTATGCTTTTACTTAATAAATAAAATAAAAGAATTTTGTGTATTATTTCGTATAATTTGTGGATAACATGAATTGCATAAGTAAGATTAATTAGTAATTACAATAATAAAACGAAATGTTTACAAAATTAACTCGCAAAAAGACTATCTACTCCTGTCGACAGTATTCATTCATAAACAAATAAAAATAAACTGCATAACATAAAAATATTACATCCATTAAGATTCCGTTAAGTACTTACCATCTGAGGCCCGTGGCAAATTCATTGGATGGGGCCCTCTCAGTAAAATCGTCATATTACTCCTGAGCTCGCAGCCTCTCGGGCCGGAAGGCTGTCTCGGGCCGAGGGGCCTCTCGGGCTGGGGGCCCGTGGCATTTTGCCGACTTGCCACCCTGTAGTTACGCCACTGGTATGTACCCAGTGCGTTGCTGTCGGTGTCTTTCTTACACTTTGCTACTTGATACTCCAACGAACTGGTAATAGCACGAATACTTTTAATCCGTCGGCTTCATCATTATCACCATTTCTTCAGCCTGTTACCGCCACTGGTGAGCACTCGAGTACGCCATTCATCCCGAATCCCGATCATATGCTGTTCTAATCTAATCCAAAATTGATCCGGCTTGCCTTCAGTAATTACAATGTTCTAAGATTTGTGAAAGTTTCTTCATATTTGTTTTTTTTTGTCATAGCATTCAATTGAATATTGGATTATTAATATTAATTTATCGATATTTTTACGTTTTTGGAGAAAAAATATTAAGCTGACGTTGACATGTAAACATACTAATGACGGTTCTGAATGAAAGTCAATTTACAGTCAACTTAGACGTGGCGGGCTCGCAACGTCGCAATTGTAAGGGTGTTTTGTACTGGAGATTTCATTACGACTTTTTTAAACATAAACGCAAATATCTCAAAAACCAAGCTGAATCTAGCAAACATTATACGACAATTTTAACTCCAAATAATGTCGGGAATACGCTGTTAAAATTATTCGGTTTCCTCGTGTAACACCGTGTATAATGCACCTATGAATGTCAAAAAGCATTACCACCGGTTCGAAAAATAAAACCTTTGCCCCGAGAATAACCGGCGTAAGAAACTCGGCAAGGTATATTTTTTTCAAGACAAAGGTTTACATCATTACATAATAATTATAGATAGTTTACAATATCACGGTATTTTTGTACAGTAGGTGCACCTTTTTTAAGCGTAGGTAAATTTATGCGTAGATTACTCATGCAGGACGGACGACTCACCGCCAAACATCCCTATCCATGATATAATCGTTTACTTTATAAGGGAGAAACATGATGAAATTTGAAATCGTGCACATTTCTTCATTTTACATTTTCAGATAGAAAGGATTGGGCTATTGCAGTGGACGATGCCAGACATTTTGTTATGTCACTAGGAATTTTTGAGAAGAAATTATTAAATTCACTGGCTACTTTTACTGGGTCGGTTATTAATGTATTTTCTATCTTCAAGGAAACAGTGGATTCGCTTTTACTTTTTTTGCCGGTCTCAGTGTTTATTATTTTCCAGACTGCCCTGGCTTTATTGTCTGAAGATTTTATTTTTTCATTTAAATGAGCTGCTTTCGCCTTAATGCACACAGCTTTAAATAATTTGGAATAATTCCTAACATATTGATGGAAATGTTCGTCAGTGGTACAAGATCGCCTATCATAAAGTTGGTATAATTTATCTCTACTTTTCCGGATTCCGGTAGTTGCCCACTCATTGAATGACATTTTATTACTAATTTTAATTCGCTTCTTACTACAAGTTTATTAAATTCTCTACATACTGTATTTAGAAGCATCTTGAATAGATAATTCGGATCATTTGATTCTGTCTGTGAATTTGACATGGAGACTAGCAAGTTTGACTTAGTAATTCTAGTCTACTTTCGCCCAGTGGTCTTATTTCTATAACGCGATCTGGATGCTTTTTCTCGCAAGGTAACCTCACCATCTGCGCTTTATGATCCGAACGGACCCCGTTCACTACGCTTCCCACTATATGAGGACAGTTTAACCAGACATTATCTATACAAGTGGCTGAGGTGGGAGTCACCCTGGTAGGTACTTCAAACAGGTAATCCAAGTTGAATGACCTAAATAAACTGATATATTGATCTTTTTCGACTGATTGAGATAAATATCTATGTTGAAGTCACCGCAGACTACTACTGATTTCTTATTATTTATTGCTTTACGAAGGACTTCCTCCATAGTTTTTATAAAATAAGTTAAATTACCTGACGGTGGCCTATAAGCGCAAATTATTAGATACTGACCCATCTCTGCAGAAGCAATCACGCAAACACGTTCAACAGAACAGGCGGAGAGGTCTTTACGCTCTTTGAAAGATACACCGTTTTTCACTAATATAATAGACCCGCCACCCGCCGCCTTCGCTCGGTTGAACGCGCTGGCTACTGAGTAAATATTAACATTAAATCTCATTGTATCATTTTTTAACCACGTTTCGGTAAAACAAATTATATCTATATTTTTATTATCTACAAATAACTCGAGATCTAATATTTTGCCAGTGAAGCGATTTATATTTTGGTGTAATAACGTTACACTGCTCTGCCTCTCTGCTGTCTTAACCGTCAGTTTAAAGACAAATCCGCGGTTGGAGATGTCGTCCTAACCAAGGTGGGAAGGGGGGATTGGTTTCCGAATACGGAATTAATAAAACATGCTAAAGATTTAGCAAGTCTGTCAGGGGTAATAGGCTCTAGTACCTTAACAACTAATTATGTAGGGTTGCGTACCTAAATATTTTTTTCTGCAAGCAAAAAATTACAATGTCAAAAATAAACAATCGCTCACTTTTCTCGTATAGTTTCCCCGATTGTTCTGCTAACAAATTACTTTTCAGCAAAGTCAATTTCGTTCTTCCGATTGGCGTTAATAGTTTGTGAATTTTATTGTTAAATGTAACAAATTTCATGGAAATTTTAATAGTTACTAAAACAGTTCCGTCAATTTGTCATACTCGTATAAGCTGGAATGCCAAACGAAACGCCTTTTTGTTGATATCCATATTGAACGTAACCATAGTAACCAAATAACAAATCAATGGATATTAATCATATAAAAATTTTGTAGTAATTTAATAAAAATGTTGTTTAAAACACGTAGTCTCAAAATAAATTATGTTTTTTAATATACGTAATTTAACCCTTTATAAGATAAATTATTTGATTATATCAATTTATTTTGAATTTTAATTTATAGAACAGTAAATCACACATTCCAACACGACACACGGTCTGAAACGAGACCGTCTCGACTATCCTATAAATGGTTAAATTGGTATTAAAATATCTTTAACGGTTTATTATACAAATTAGGATGTCAAGTGTTCATTAAACGGCAATACTGACATCCGGAATGACCGTAACCGTGGTAATAACACTGCTATAATAATTAAATATATACTTAAATTCATAGAAAACATCCATGACTCCGGAACGAAATATTCGCGCTCATCACACAAATATCTGCTTTTACCGGGATTTGAACCCAAGACCGCTAGCTTCGTAGGCAGGGTCACTACCAAATAGGCCAGCTACACTACAACTACTTTAATAAAATTGTTAAAACAAAAATTATATATAAACCTGTTCACCGTTTTTTTGAAACGTTTTAGTGAAAACCGCATTACCATTGTTTCATTGGTTTTCAATTGATGCCAGGAGAATCAATATTTAAAAGACAAACTAGACAACGATATAAATACTTATATGAAAATACAGGGCGTCCCACGGCCATGCCACATGGAAGGAAAGTACCTTAAATATTGTAGATGGAACATTTTACTGAAAGAAGACATTATTTGAATTTTAAAAACAATTTAAACTGCATTCATAGATATTTAAATAATTACACGGTTGAACCGGGAATCGAACCCGTTACACGAGAAAAATAATTACCCTGTAGCTTTATCATACCGATCGAAAGGCTTCATCATAAGGATTATTTTTTGTTAAATAACATAGTGTCAGAAATAAAAGGAAGACCATGAATTTTAACATTTTTAATACAAAATTAATCAATTTATCAAATGCTCAAAATGAGTCCCTTCCTGTTGAATACAAAGTCGCACCGGTACCAATTAATTACGTATCTCTTTATCATTTTATCATGCACTTAATTTATAATAGGGAAATGATGCGTACTTCTCAAGTGAGTACATTTATTAGTAATAGGTATTTATGATAATGTCAGTTGTATGTCCTTACGGCAATGTCAGCATTTAATTTTTCTGAACAAAATTTCGCATCAAATGTTAAAATTCATGGTCTTCCTTTTATTTCTGACACTATTTTATTTAACAAAAAATAATCCTTATGATGAAGCCTTTCGATCGGTATGATAAAGCTACAGGGTAATTATTTTTCTCGTGTAACGGGTTCAATTCCCGGTTCAACCATGTAATTATTTAAATATCTATGAATGCAGTTTAAATTGTTTTTTAAATTCAAATAATGTCTTCTTTCAGTAAAATGTTCCATCTACAATATTTAAGGTAGTTTCCTTCCATGTGGCATAGCCGTGGGACGCCCTGTATATATCCTTAAATACATAGAAAACATCCATGACATTTAAACAAATATTCTCATCATAAAAATATCTGCCCCTACCGGGATTTGAACCCAGGACCAATAGCTTCGTAGGCAGGGTCACACCAACAAGGCCAACGCGTCTTCATATTATTATATAATATAAATTCGTTGATAGTTGAGATTATGCTTTAATGCAATACATTTCTACATCATTGAGGATTGCATATCAAGTTTAAGAATTACATATTACTCAATTTTTCTACTTACAATTTACTTTTCAGTTAAGTCTTTTTCATTATTCCGATTAGCGTTAATAGTTTGTGAATTTTATTGTTAAATGTTAACAAATTTCATGGAAATTTTAATGGTTACTAAAACAGTTCTGACAATTTATCATATAAGCTGGAATGCCAAACGAAACCCCATTTTGTTGATATCCATATTGAACGTAACCATGGTAACCAAATAACGAATCGATGGATATTAACCATCGATTTTTAGTAATTTAATAAAAAAGTTATTGTAACACATAATTAGCCTAATTTTTTTTTTTTAAATACATGTTTTTAATTGGTTTTATAATATTTTCAACGGTATAGGTTATGGCGGGCGCTTTTCCGCAACTCGACGACTTAAAAACTGCGCCTATTTTGCGTGAGGGGTTGGTGGTGTTACTCCTGCCAACCCAGTTCTACCAGGAAGCCTGGCAGACCCTTGACGTTGCCGACGGCGTCTGGTAGCGATCTCGGTGTTCCGAGATGACGTGCCCGGTATGTTGCCACCCCCGGGCATTCCATGATGACGTGGGCTGCGGTTTCCTCCGCCGCCGTGCATGCTCTGCACAGGGGGCTGTCTGTAACACCTAAGTTGAACAAGTGTTTGTTAAATAAGGCATGGCCGGTTATGGCTCCAGTTAGCAGTCGGAGTTGGGCCCTTTTGAGCAGTCGTAACTTACGCGACAATCTGGGATTGACTGTCGGAAGAGCTTCCTTGCTTTGCCTGCAGGTGTTTAGGTTGCTCCAATAGTGCTGGTGCTTTACCTTGGTGATTCGGCGCAGTTTATTTCGCAGCCAGCTGGTCGGAAGGGGCAAAAATGGTTCAGGACCTATCATTTCCATTTCTGAGCCCCTTCTCGCGAGTATGTCGGCTGCGTCGTTACCGCGTGAGTTGCTATGTCCCTTTATCCACTGTAGGGTGATGGGGTTAATGTTACATACCTTGGAAAGGGCGTTGTGACATTCGTATATTAGCCCTGACGTTGTATAGCTCTGTAGGGCTTGGAGAACTGATCGGCTGTCGGAGAGTATCCGGATGGGGAGATCTTTTACTTTCCTTTGCTCGATCGCTTCTGTAGCCATAATGATGCCCACGCATTCCGTCTGGAAGACTGTGCTATGGGCTCCTAGTGGCGTTGAGATGTGTATGTTTAGATCTTCCGAAAAGGTACCTGCTCCGGATCCCGACTTAGTCTTGGATCCGTCTGTGAAGATCCTTACGTCCCTGGGATTGAGACCTTCCCACGGATCCTCGTGCAGTTGTATTTTGTACCTTTTGTCGAAGATAAACTGTTTTGGTATACTGTCGGTAGCTGCCTCCATGAGCGGCTCCTCGTTAACCGCTTCGTAGAGTATTTCGGTGTGCGGTACCCGGGCAGGTTTCCACAGGTGCAAATTTCTAAGACGTGCCGCTGTCGCCGCCGCCTCCTGCTGGATGAAAAGATGCAGTGGCGGGAGGTCGAGTAGGGCTTCCAGGGATGCTGTCGGTGTAGTCCGCATGCATCCGGTGGCTGCCATACCGGCTAGTCTCTGGAGTCGTTGTAGTTTTGCTTCCACAGTGGACAGTCTAGTGCGTGGCCACCAGACTACCGCACCATAGGCTATGATTGGTCGTATCACTGACGTGTAGAGCCATAGGATGATCTTGGGGTGCAGTCCCCAGGTCTTACCTACCATCCTTCGACACTGCCAGAAAGCGATTGTTGCTTTGTCCATCTTGCTGTTTAGGTGATTGCTCCAGTTCAATTTGCTATCAAGTATGACTCCTAGATACTTTACCTCATTTGACAGCTGGAGTTCTGTTCCAAACAACTTGGGGAGTTTATAGTTGCCCAGGTTGCGTTTGTTTGTGAACAGTACCATCTCCGTTTTCTTCGGGTTGACAGATAGTTCGTTGCTTGTGCACCAGCGTTCCACGATACCTAGGGCTGAGTGGGTGACGTCACAAACCGTGCTGGTGACACTGCCACTTGTAAGTATCGCTATGTCGTCCGCGTAGCCTACCGCGTAGTAGTGACTATCGTTCAGTCGGCGATCAGCTCGTTTACAACTATGTTCCATAGTAACGGGGAGAGAACGCCGCCCTGAGGACAGCCCTTTGCCACCAGTGCTAGTCGGTTGTTGTTTGCATTGAGTCTGATGACCCTTTTGCTGAGCATATTACCTATCCACTTGACCATGGTCGGGTTTGCCCCGTGTCTGGCTAGTGCGGTTGTTATGCTGTTGAAATTGGTCTTGTCGAAGGCCCCCTCAATGTCTATGAAGACGCCCAGGCACATTGTTCTGTTCTTGATGGCTTCCTCTGCCTTGCTTACTACAGCATGTAGGGCTGAGTCTGTGGACTTACCTTGGCTGTAGGCATGTTGGTTTGGGTGCATTGGTATGTTCGCCAGGCTGCTCTCCCGTAGATCCCTGTCGCACAGCCTTTCCAAGGTCTTTAGTAGAAACGAGGTTAGGCTGATGGGTCTGTAGGATCTGGGGTCGGAGTAGTCACTCCTACCTGGTTTTGGTATGAATATTACTTTGACATCTCTCCACCGTCTGGGCACGTACTTGTGTGCCAGGCTGGCGGTCAGGATCCCGGTGAGGGTCTGAACCAATCGCTCACCCCCCCACTTCAGAAGGGCTGGGAAGATCTCGTCCAGTCCCGGTGATTTAAAGTAGTCAAAGCTGTTGATTGCCCATTTAACTTTATGGGGGTTTATTACCTTGAGGGCCTGTTCCCAATCTACAGTGGTAGGGGGGGCCTCTACGCTCGCCCAGCTGGTCGACTGTGATATCACGCAGTCAGGGAAGTGCGTTTCTATAAGGAACCGCTCTGCCTCTTCTGACGAGCTAGTGAGTGTGTTGTCTGGCTTGCGTAAGGAGCCCATGGTGAGCGTGGTCTGGTTGGAGAGAACCTTCCTTACCCTGTTTGCCTGTGAACATGTTTCTATGCTGTTGCAGAAGTTACGCCATGAGCTCGCACTCCTGTACCTAAGGCGTTTCTTATACCTAGACTTGGTCGTTTTGTAGCTCTCCCAGTCTTGGTCTGCGCCAGTGTTCATTGCTCTGTTCAATTGTCGCCTCATCTTCTTCCTGAGCCTCTCCAGCTCAGGGCCCCACCATTTTCCTTCGCTGTTGCGGTTAGCCGGTGGGTTGGAGAGAGGACAGGCATGGTGGTAACTTGCTATAATGGCGTCCGTTAGGAGAGTTACCTGGTTCTCTATCGCTTCATGGCCCTCGATTTGGTGTGAGGTCACCGACGGCAGCGTACGTACCAGTCGCTCGGCGTATTGCAAGCGGTTGGTTTTACGTGGGTTCCGCCTTGGAGTTTCTGCGACTGTGTTTACCCGAATAACGAAGCGTATCCATCTATGATCTGAGCACGACAGTTCCTTTGAGACATGCCAGTTCATGATGTACTGCGAAGTTTCTTCAGTTGCTAGAGTCAAGTCAATGATTGTGCTGCTTCGTTTGTTTACGAATGTGGGTTCACAGCCTGTATTAAGGATGTTAAGGTTGGTTGACATTAGGTATTCTACAAGTAGCTTACCTCTGTTGTTAGCAGTTTTCATGCCCCAGAGGGGGTGGTGTGCATTGGAGTCCGTGGCCACAATCAGTTGCAGCTTGTTCTCCTCGCAGTGGGTCACCAGCCTCGACATTTCGTGTGGCGGTGGATCTTCCGCCTCTGGCATGTAGATGGAAGCCAGGACCACCTCCGGCAGGCTGGAATCTTGCGCCCCTCGCACCTTGATGGCACACAGGTCTCTAGAGGAGAAACTGGTTAAGGGTTCGGCATGTATATTTTTGGTGGTGTAAATGCAGGTCCGGGGGTTCTCCGGTCCCGTGTGTACTGTGAGCTTACCTCCGATGTTCCGGAGCCCGCATATGGCCCCCTTCCTGATCCACGGCTCCTGAATCAGGACCACGGCGGTGTTGTTGGCCTCCAGCCACTTCCGGACCTGAGCCGTCGCGGTTTCGCTGTGGTGGAGGTTTGCCTGGAGGATGTTACATCCGGGAGAAGGGGGTTCCGTCATTGGTGCGAATCCCCGATGACCCCTCCCCGCCGTCACCCTCACCGATGGCCAGCTTGCCTATCCCCTGTGCGCACTCCTCCCCGCGTTCCGAGGGGTCACGAAGGAGCTCTTCCTCGTCGTGCTCGGAGCAGGGGGTGCCTTGCGCCGGGGGTTGGCGTCCGGGCGTGACCTCGACAACGTCGTCGGTCGCTCCGGTCGCTGAGGCCGCGTCCATCGGCTCTGGAGTCTGCTGTACAGCAGCTGCAGTGGCGTTGGTGCTAGGGGGTGGAGTCTCCACGAACTTCCCCCGTGGCCCCTGAAATTTGAGGTACACCGACCCACACAAAAATGTGAGCCGGCGCCCCCTGTTCAGGATGGCCTGCACCTCCGTCTCCGGTATGCTGACGATGGCAAACGCCTCCTTCCCCTGCCTGTCAGCGCTATGCAGAAGCCACCGGTCCATCTGCACCCAGGTGTTCTGGTAGCGGAGCGAGTGCGCTACTAAGCCAAAATCGTCATATACACCTGGTAACAGAATGCCGCAGCGTACTCTGCGCGGTATCTCGCTCTGGCGCTTCACCACCAGCTTGTCCCCAGAGGAGAGTGTGATGGTGGCTACACACTCCTTGAGCCAGGTAACCGCTGCTTGGTCCCCGCACCACAGCCTCAGGGTGCCGTTCACGTGTAACGGCTTTCCCTGGAACTGTGGTCCGCCCCGGCTCTGCAGGTTTTGGACCGCTTCCCTCATCACGCGGGCTTGGATGAGGTTTAGGGCCTCGTCAGCGAGTTCAGCCGAGAGGTGACCCGTGCTTGCTGATGTGACAGCAACCATCAGGTCCGCCTTCGCTGCATCCGCGTACGCTACCCGCGGGGTACCCGGCGATGGCTCGATCCTCTGCTTTTTGGGCTCGCCTCTCGGAGACATAGTCTCGTCCAGACGAACCCTCTTAGCAGAGGCCCGAGCCACCGGGGGGCTCCCCTCCGAGGCCCTGTTGACGGCTCCTTTCCCTTTGGGAGCGGCACGGCTTGTTGTCGGATGACCGGGGTCACCGGCAGCGCCTCGCACCGTCTCCATCCCGGGAGCACCTGGTTGTTGGCCAGGCACCGGAGCAGCAGCTTGTTCCGCCAGTAGCTTGCGGTACTTGCGGCGCTGCTTCTGGTATTTGTATTTTCAACGGTATTATACAGATTAGGATTCCAAGTGTTCACTAAATGCAAAAACTGATATCCGGAATGACCGTAGCCATGGTAATAGCTATATTTTAATCATTATTATAGAACTGTTATTACCATGGCAACGCTCATTATAGAATTGTTTTCCCGCTTCGGTTACGCAATAGGTGGTATTCTGATACCGTTATCGATATTAATATTAGTGGTTTATAGTACACGAGTAGAAAAAATATTTATACAATTGCCAAAACGGCCGCTCAGTGTGTCATATTTGAATATGGCCTATGATCAATAACATTGGTCGATGATGTCGCAGCTACAAGCGCAGCAGCCCACGGGGCTGGCGTCGGCGCACGAAGCTCTCGTGGCGGCGGTCTTCAACTGCTCGGTGTTCGGAGACGAGCGGGACCAGATACTGGCTAAGTGGAACCTTCTGCAAGCACAATGGGGAACTGGTAAGTTAGATCTGTTCACAACCTGTATAGTCACTATTTGGTAATTATTCAAAATTGACCTATTGAGTCCATTGCGACTAATATGATGATGATGTGATGACTGATAGAATAAAGGTAGCATATACGTATACGTCGAACTCCAGCGGGGATTTTGCGGGCACGCTATTTAATAAGGTTTACAAAAAACAACTGAGTTTACGAGTACACGTACTTAGTATAAATACCAAAGTAGTAAATACCAAATTCCTTACCAGAATACAACTCGGAGGTTTATTAATTTGTTTGTGAACCTTACCAAATGACGAGCCCGCAAAATGCTTGCTGTAGTGCGGCGTATGTCAATAACCTTACCATATTAACGCTTTCGGAACCTATAAGGACACTCCAGATTGTACAATTGGTAAGCATCGTCGCACTCCAGCGGGCAAGCAAAATATAAAAAAATATAAAAATATCTGTTACAAATACTAAGAACGTGTACTCGTAAACTCGTTTTTTTTTTGTAAACCTTACCAAATGACGTGCGCGCAAAATGCCCGCTGGAGTTCGACGTATGCATATACGTTATATGTGTGTTTGAGTGCTTGTATACAGCGTGGAAAAAACGAACGCCACATGGACGGCAACTACCTTAAATATTGGAAGTATCAAACCCTACGCAGAACCTACTTGCTCCGCTACCTAAGCTACCTTACTTACTACTTTTATTTTTTACAAAAATAAATCCTGCTTTTATGGATTTTTGTCTACCTTAACCGGGAATCGAACTGCGGTCGAATATGACAAAATAATAGAGTAGTGTTTAATGATACAAATCGAAAGGTTAATTGATACTGATCATTTATATCTATATATAAGGCAAACCTGACTGGCTTAGATATCAACGCACAGCCGAAACTACTGTTCCTAGAAATAAATTTGGTACAGGGGTTACTTTCATGATGTAAGTGAGCACTAAGAAAGGATTATTCAAAAATCCCTAATTGGTTAAAATAGGGGGAGTAGCGGGAAACTTATTCTACGCGTACGAAGTCGCGGGCGTACTCAAGTTACTCATATAACCGTAAAATACCGTAAATAGAATACGACTTTATTGTATTTGTCATATTCGACTAGTTCGATTCCCGGTTAAGGCAGACGAACTATCAAAAATCCATAAGTGCAGTAATAATATTTTTCAAAAATAAAAGTAAGTCTCCTTTGTGTGGAATTGGCTAATTTAAATATTTCGGGTAGTTGCCGACCCTGTGGCGTTCGTTTTTTCACCTGTATAATATAATAACTCGTTTAACGTTCTGCAAGTTTTCTATAAATACCATCCGGTACCATGCCGGGGTTTTAAAAATAATTGTACAAGGAAATATGGGTGTTTGTTTAATTTTGTCCATCACTGTATATTATATTATTATTTAGATTGGTGTTTATTAAATTTTCTGTAAATTAGGTTATTCTTATAATAAATACTCAAATATAAAAGTAAATTAGAATACTAATATAATAAAAAACGTGATAAAAACCTAACCTACTGGAGCCGACGGCAGCGGGGCAGAGCTCAAGCTACCGGTGGTTAGGGCTGCGGAGAATTTATAATGTAGTGGTATTAATGATCCTCGATTTCGTCCGTGTTGGAGTCGTTTATCGCTATTAGAGAATAGCGATCCAGAGAGCTGGATTTGTCTAATTTTACGGGATAAAAAGTACCCTATGACTTACAAGAAGTGCGTGGCGAAACCACTGCAACCAAATAGGCTCAATACCAGAATCTATGAGGCTCACAAAAGCACTAGCAGTAGCAAAGTCAACTCCGTTGGCGTGAATAAAAAACGATAAGGGAAGGATGACTGACACGGGTATAGATACCTACCCTGAAAGTTATGTGAAGCACACACTTTCCCGGCTCCATCATACGTGAGAGCAAAACAGACAGTGTACCAATTTGTATGTCAGAGCAGGCAGCTTGTTGTATTGTACTGTATTGGGTCACTGCCAAAAAGGTAGTAGACGACGGCAAGATAAGCACTATCCACTTTCCAACCGTACAAAGCGCCGGGCCCGGATGAGGTATACCTAATCCTACTACAAGAGGGCGCGAATGTAATAGTTCCGCATTTAAGCAGGCTGTACAGAGCGTGCTTAGCCTTCGGGCACGTCCCACGCGTATGGAGGCTTGTAAAAGTAATCTACCTGCCAAAACCAGGCAAGGCAGATTACAGTGATGCCAAAGCAGACAGGCCTATAAGCCTTACATCATTCTTTCTAAAAACACAAGAGAAGCTGGTAGACGGGCACATAAGAGACGTACCTCTAAGGCGGTATCCACTGCATAAAATGCAATGCGCGTATCAACCGGGTAAATCCACGGATACTGCGATTCATTATGTAGTGGATAAAGCTGAAAATGCACTTGAGAACAAAGAGATCTGCCTCGCGGCATTTCTCGATGTGGAGGGAGTATTTGACAGGACCACGTTCGAAGCCATAAGCACATCAGCTGCTAGTCACGGCATTGAACCGACCATATGTAATAGGATAGGCAACATGCTAAATAGTAGGCTAATAAAGTCAACTCTTTTGGGAGGCGTACTATTTGCCACAACGACAAAAGGATGTCCCCAGGGGGGTTTCTGTCACCTACTCTGTGGAGCCTGGTAGAACTCTCCTGAAGAAACTCAACACTGGCAATCTACACACTGTTGGGTATGCAGATGATCTCGTGATACTAATAAACGGGAAGTTTACGGAAACAGTATCGGAAATCATGTGAAAAGCTTTGGAAAAGGTGGAAAGGTGGTGCTTTAGTCATCAACTATCCATAAATCCCAGCAAAACTGTAGTAATTCCATTTACTAAGAAACGGGACCTCAAACATTTAAACAGCTAAAGCTGTTTGGCGAGGTACTAAAATTGTCAGGTGAGGTAAAATATGTAGGTATCATACTAGATAAAGAGCTCACTTGGAAAAAACACGTATACAACGCTTTAACAAAGCGCTGAGAGTGTTTGGAATGTGCAGATCAGCATGTGGTAAGACAGCCTTAACCCAAAAGTACTGAAGTGGATCTATACCATGATGGTAAGGCCCATAATTATGTACGGCTGCTTGGCCTGGTGGCCAAGAACAAAAATAAGGACATTCAAGGACTCTTTAACTAAGATGCAGAGGGTGGCCTGCATGGCTATAACAGGGGCGTTCAGAACGACACCGACGATTGCAATGGACGTCCTACTAAACCTCCCACCGCACAGCGCCTAGAACCAGCCACACTAAAATGGCACACAATTTTGATCCAGACAGAATACTGACGATGGGCGGCGATAAAATGCAGCCCAGATATGTTTTCCGGAGGAACTTCAATGTCCACATTCCGACAAGATATGAATGGAAGGATGGGTTGCACCCATCAGAGGAAGACAACGCGATATGGTACACGGATGCGATCAAAAATGAGCGGTACGGGGGCGGGTATTCATGCCAAAGCCTATAACAGTAGTATAAGCATGGGCAGCTACGCAACGGTCTTCCAGGCGGAGTTGTATGCGATAATTGCCTGCACGCAAGAGAATATTGATAGAACTGTACAGGAGAGAACTATCTATATTCTATGCGACAGCTAAGCGGCACTTAAGGCGCTGACGGCGCCTAAAGTAGACTCAAAACTACGAGGGGCGTTCAATAAATTCTCGGTATTGGTATCTTGCAAACATTTCTAGTAAACTTCTTAATACTGGCCGCTAAGAGTCATTCATTGACAATAAAAAAAAGTAAATATGAAGCCCACACGTTCTTTTGTTTTTCTGCTACTATTGAACAAACGTGATCACCATGACCGATTTTACAATGCCAATTAAATTGGAGCATCGAGCAGTGATAACATTCTTGACTAAACAGGGAAAAAATCAAAACCCTATTTAAGAAGAAATGGATTTAGTTTACCGTGAGTCCGCTCCTTCATTATCTACCGTCCAAAAGTGGTCAAATGAATTTAAGCGTGGGAGGGACAGCATAGAAGATGACCGTAGACCACCTGGTCGGCCTGTTGAAGCTACTTCCCCAGAAAATAATTCAAAAAGTGGAGAAAATTATATTGGAAGATGGTCGAGTGAAGGTTAGGTCTATAACACAAAAAACAATATTTCTATTGTTATGGATGAATTATCGAGAACATGGAATTGTATTTGTAGTGGTTGTACCGTTTGCAACAAAAGGAGAATATTTTTCTCATAATTTAATAAAATTACATTCCCTTAAGAAATGGAATAAGTAGTAGTCCTTTGTTTTTTTGCTTTTAGTCGCTATCATTGTAACGAGGTTGTTACAACCTCTGTTTTGCGTTCCTGGCCACTTTTACATTTCGTTTAAATTCTTTCCAAATTCAAAATTGTCAATGATCTATTGGTATTTGGATCTATAATTGAGTCTCCAGAAAATTTCGATAAGCGTAGACACGGGTCCCGTATCTCGCTGTTTCATTATATTTAATTATTTTTTTATTTAAATATAATTCTGTAAATCTTTCTATTTCCAAAAATATAATATTTGAAGAAAGCGATTTATTTAAGAGTCTCCGAGATACTTACCATCCTACCGTTAGATCTTGTTCTTCATCTGAGCTATCACAAGTACAGGGTTGGGCAGATTAAGTGTCCTAGTTAAAAAGAGCCATAAAATTAAACCAAGACAGAAATTTTTAAAATTTATCACGTTTTTATTTTTAGCGTACTCTATACTTAAAAAAAACTAATTCATAAGTTCAAATCGCTCGCCATCAGCTTTAATAACTTGACGCATTCTTCCATAGAATGCATTGCACGCGGCACGCACTACCTCGTCTGGTATTTCATCCCATATCTTGACTAATCGATGCTTGAATGAGTTTAGATTCATGCCCTGTGTGCTCCCAATCTTGCTCAGCATGTAACCCCATATCGAAAAGTCCAAAGCATTCAAATCCCTCGTTGATGCAGGCCATTCTTGCCAAGGTATAAAATCTGTCAAATTTGTTCTACACCAGTCTTGAGTGCGTTTAGCTTTGTGAGATGGGGCACTATCTTGTTGGAAGCAGTAATAGTCGTTTCCATATAATTTTTGAGCATTTTCTAGCAAATGACCCTGTAGCACGTTCTGGATGTAATAGTCTTGGTTAATTTTGACACCTCGATCAATAAACAGCAGCGGTAACTTGCCTCTAGGCGATATCGCACCCCATACCATGACAGCTGATGCACTCTGGAACCGTTGTACGGCTAATTTGTCCACAGGAATATCCTTCAATGAAGCACCATAGACACGATCGTTTTGTTGGTTGTGACTGTCTTGTAACTGGAACATCTTTTCATCGGAAAAAATAATATCATGCCGTCGTGCCAAGCTAGCAATTCCCTAAATTTTTTCACTCTAGCTTTTTTCTGGGCATCTGTTAAGCCATGATTTTTTTGTTTTTTGTAGGCCCAAGATCATATTTTAAAATACGACTCATTGTTCGACGGGATATTTTCATATCTTTAGCAAGTTTGCTTGCACTTCGAGCTGGATTTCGTCTAATACGCTCACGAATATTTTTAATGATGTTTTTTTGCGAACAGGTGGCTTTCTCCCAGGTTTGGGCCTGATTTGTGAAGATCCCGTTTCTTTGAATCGCTTGACGGTCCGCGATATAAACCTTATATTGATATTTAAATGTTTCAGCGTCTTCAATATCTCACACGGTCGGTATTTTTTCTGGTACAAATCGCACACGAGCTGGCGTTTCGCGTCCATTGTTGAAAACAATATAAAAACAAAATATATCAAGCTGACGTGTAGAAATCATAAAGAAGGTTAAATTGTCAACAAAAAAATAATACGAAGTGAATAAGAAGTTTAGTTATATTTAAGTAAAAAAGCCATACACAACTAGGACACTTAATCTGCCCAACCCTGTATTGATAATAAGATTGTATGAAATTCGATCCATTTCCCCTTCCTGACATCGATATTTATTTTCTTCACTTTCGACATGGCGACAAATATTTTCCCAGTCCTCAGCAGTAATAGTATTCATTCGTTCACTTGCTAAATTCATAATGCCTTGCATGTTTAAAGAAACGTTTCTTTTCGCTACATATCATTTTACCCTGGACCAAATATTTTCGATCGGATTGAATGTTGGGTGATACGGTGGCAATCGTAAAACGGAGTGGCCATGTTCTTTTGAAATTGCATCTATGTGGTACTAACGAAACCGCTCTTTATTTTGTTTAATTCATGTCAGCCGAAAGACGTCCACTGCAGGACATAGGCCTCCCCCAAGGCTTTCCACTCAGACCGGTCTTGTGCTTTTCGCATCCACCGCCGTCCCGCAACCCTGACGAGGTCGTCACTCCATCTTATTGGAGGCCTGCGAGCAATGTGCCCCGCCCACTGCCACTTCAGTTTAGCTATTCTTAGGGCTATGTCGGTAACCTTAGTTCTACTGCGGATATCATCATTTCTGATTCTATCACGCAGAGAAACCCCGAACATAGCCCTCTCCATAGCCCTCTGAGTGACTTTGAGCTTCCTTATGAGGCCCATTGTTAGCGCCCACGTCTCAGATCCGTAAGTCATCAGTGTCATCACCGGACACACACTGGTCAAAGACTTTTGACTTCAAACACTGCGGTAATTTGGACGTAAAGGTGCTGCGAAGCTTCCCGAACGCTGCCCAGCCGAGTCGGATACGACGAGTGACCTCTTTCTCAAAGTTGGACCTACCTAACTGGACCGTTTGTCCCAGGTAAATATAGTCGTCAACAACTTCGAGCGCAGAGCCTCCGACTATCACGGGAGTTGGCGTGACATGGACATTGGACATGACTTTCGTCTTGTCCATGTTCACTCTCAAGCCCACTCGGTCGGAAGCTCTACTGAGGTCAGCGAGCATTGCACTGAGGTCCTCCATGGTCTCAGCCATGACTACGATATCGTCAGCGAATCGAAGGTGAGTGATGTACTCACCGTTTATGTTGATGCCTCGTCCTTTCCAGTCCAGAACCTTAAAAGCATCCTCCAATGCAGCGGTGAACAGCTTCGGAGAGATAACATCTCCTTGTCCGACTCCCCGCTGCAGAGGAATAGGCTTCGTGCTCTGGTCCTGTAGTCGGAAGGACGTAGTGGCATTTTCGTACAGACACTTCAGCACTTCGATATATCGGTAGTCAACTTGGCACCGCTGGAGAGACTGCAGTACAGCCCATCACTCGATCGAATCGAAAGTTTTTTCGTAGTCCACAAATGCAAGGCAAAGGGGCTGTATAACCTGCCGCAACGCATGTATGTGGTCTACGGTACTATAGCCTTTCCGGAAACCGGCTTGTTCGGGAGGCTGGAAATCGTCAAACCTGCGCGCGAGACGATTTGTGATGACCCTCGAAAACAGCTTGTAAACATGGCTCAGAAGTGAGATGGGTCTATAATTCTTCAGCAAAGTTTTATCTCCTTTCTTGAAGAAGAGAACCACCACACCTCTGTTCCATGCTTTCGGCGTTCTCCCTTCGTGGAGGACGGAGCTGAACAGCGTCTGAAGGTCCCTAAGGATTGGTTTACCACCCGCCTTCAGGAGTTCGGCTGTAATTCCATCCTCACCAGGGGCTATGCCATTCTTAAGCTGTTTGAGGGCCATACTAATCTCGTACAGGCTGACGTCGGGGAGATCTTCGGTATAGTGTCGGGTTAATCTAGCCCTCGGGTCTTCAGCTAGATTTCCGACGGGTGTTCGGGTTGTCGTGTACAACTGTCCATAAAACTTCTCAACTTCCGCCAATAGCTCAGGTTTGGATGAAATGACTCTGCCGTCGTCGGTTTTCAGCTTCATCAATTGACTTTGGCCAACAGACAGGTCCCTGGCAAACACCTTAGAGCCCCTGTTACGCTCAATAGCCTCTTCAATACTTTTAGTATTGAATCGGCGTATATCACGCTTCAGAGACTTCGAGATCTGTCGGTTGAGCTGCCGATAACGACAAGCGTCACCAGAGGACTGCAGAATCATCTCGCGCCTCACCTCCATGAGCCTAAGCGTGGAGTCCGAGATCTTGCTGGTTTTTTTTACGGTGGATCTTGAAGAACTTAGACCCGACCGTTTGGACAGCTTCCAAAAACCCGTCGTTGTAATCGTCCACGTCGCTACCAAGGCACTCGAAACGATTTTGAAGTTCGATCTGAAAGCTCTCGGGGTTTTGGAGCTGAGCGGGTGCCGGGCGGAGTGTAGACTTCATCAGTCGAGACCTTTCAAGCTTGAACTGGATATTCACTGAGCCTCGTACCATACGGTGATCACTCCCGGTTTTAACCGCACTGATCACGGAGACATCATTGAATATGTGCTTTTTCGTCGACATGATAAAGTCTATCTCATTCCTCGTTACACCATCAGGGCTCATCCAGGTCCACTTCCTATGCCCACGTTTTCTGAAGGAGTTCAGTCCCTCCTTCTCCATAAATTTGGCCAGTAGGTGGCCCCTGTGATTCCTACGCCCCACTCCAAAATTCCCCACTCTCTGCTCTTCACCGTCTCGTTTGCCCAGTTTTGCGTTGAAGTCCCCCATAACAACCGTGAAGTGAGTTTTGAAGCTATGCATGGCTCTGGAAACATCCTCATACATAGCCTCCACCTTATCGTCGGAGTGTGTCGCGGTCGGAGCATATACCTGTATGACCTTCAACGAATATCGTTGGGTCATTCTGAGTACAAGGTACGCTACCCTGCTCGACACTCTCGATCTTCACCACGTTGTTCACGAGGGACTTGTTGACGATAAACCCGACACCTCCCTGTGACTGGTGGTCGCCCTCCCGGAAATAGAGCAAGTTACCTTAGTTACCGGACTTCAGGGTTATCATGTCCTCCCCCTCTCTACGGACTTCTGACAAACCTATGATTCCCTATCGTAACTTGCTCAATTCCTTCTCCAGTTCCAGCAACTTATCGTCGGTCCGCAATGTTCGGCAGTTGTATGTTGCCAGGGCCAAAGGTCGTCGTTTCTGGTAGCCGGGTCTCTGCCGGAGATTACCTAAAGCACCCCCCGCCCCGCCGTTACCATGGCCGCTACCGGAGCCAGGAATAGCGGGGCCGCCGGGGACTATAGGTCTGGGCTGTTTTTGTAAATCCATTGGGGGGAAAAAATGCCGTAGTCGTCACGCTTGGCAGGCGGCGGGTTGGCGACCGCAGTTATATCATGTAGTCCGCGAAGGACGCTGCTGCCCATCCTCCGGTTTATCCCTTAGTCGCCGCTTACGACACCCACGGGAAGAGATGGGGTGGTGCTATTCTCTGCCGGCACCAACACAGCTAATTTTGTTTAATTATATCATACAAACTGGTTTTGTACATCAACGGGCTATATGAAATGTTGTGTTCTGTCAATAAATCCATCATTTCTTGTTTAAGAGAATTTGACGTTGGAGCACGATTCAAAAGTTTGTTGTGATAGGACGCATTATCTACGACAAGTACGCTATTCGGTTTAAGGTTCGGTATAAACTTTTCTTTTAACCATTTTTCGTAGTTGACAAAGTTCATCTGGTCATGGTAATCTCCCGTTTTTTTGGTTTGCCTTAAACATTAACAAAGCGTTGGGAATAAAACCATATTTTCCTCCTGCGTGCACTATTATTAACCGCTGGCCTGTACTGATTTGTTTTTTTACACCAAATTATGTTCCATCGGTCCAAGCCTCGCCGGACACATGTGAAGTGTGGATGTAGGTTTCATCAGTATAAACTAGTGGTCTATCTTTAGACCGATATTCTGCAATTTTGGGAAGGTAATTTATTCTTAGCAGTCGTATGTTGTGTCTTTCCAATAATATTTTTCGGTTGTCCTCGGTCTTTTTCCATTTAAATCCTAATTTTTGTATTTGTTTTCGTAAGGTGGAAATGCCAAATTTGTAATCTATATCGGATTTGAATACAGAGTGGAGTGCCTTTAAGGTTGGAAATTGCTTATGGGACAGATGAAAATTGTATATAGTTCTCCGGATGACTTCCTGATCAAAATCGTCTACTGCTGGTGACGGACAATTACGTAACTTTTTATTTCTCGGGGAGGTGAATTTCTTTTTTGATGCGAATTTCTCACTATTGCTCCCAGACACAATGTTATAAACAGTAGAGAGACAAACACCTGTAGCTTTTTCAACTAACTGGGCAGCGGTTTAAGGGGAATTTAAAATTTTCTTCAGTTCAAGTTCAAAACATTTATAATAGTTAAAAATAATTTGCTTTCTTTGACTCTCAATCGGACCAAAATTACTCACTGCCATATTTTTTGAGAATTATGTAACTTACACTTACTCGTAGTCGTACGGGTCGACACAAAATTATTCTGATAATTTTGAGAATACAATAAAATCAGACGTAAAAATATATGCACAACGTAAATAATATTCACAATTTGACACTGACATTATTTTGGTATTTACTTCTTCAATATATAACAAACCTCTTTTTATGCTGATAGTACTAGAGAATAGAAAATTCAAATATAGAATGCCTGTAAACATACAATACTACTACATATGCAGTTCCATGCTCTCGTTAATTCATCTATACAATACTTGATATTATCCACGATCATCTTAACATGTCCAAAGTTAGTGCGAGATAGGTACAGGTAAGTTCACGTCGTTTCAGAAGCATACGCGCGTTGCTTGCTGTTCCGAGTTCATTGAGCTGTGTGGTGAAAACTGATGGTTTGATCTTCTTCATTCACTTCATCATTAGAACCCTGAGAGCAAACAAGAGTCGATGCAGTGGCACGTTAAAGGAACACCTTATCCCAAGAAATTCAAAGTCGTCCCTTCAGCTGGCAAGATCATAGCGACAACATTCTGGGATCGTGAAGGGATATTATTAATAGATTATAAAGAAAAGGGTTTAAAATTACAGGAGAGTATTACGCTGACATTTTACGCCAATTACGGGAAGCAATCAAAGAGAAGAGGAGGGGAAAATTGACCAGACGAGTGTTGCTTCTTCATGACAACGCCCCTGTGCATACTGCTCATGTTGCCAAGGCTGCTGTTCTTGAATCTGGGTTCGAAACTATTACTCACCCGCCGTACAGTCCAGACTTGGCCCCCACCGACTACTATTTGTTTCCCAACCTTAAAATGGATCTTCGTGGACATCGATGTTCTAATGATGAAGCGTTGAAGGCAGCGATGGTGGAGCATGTTGACACCACTGAAAAAAAAATGTCGGACATGCATTCCAAACAAAGAAAATAATAATACACCTACTGGTCAGTCTAACATTACACTAAGAAAAACACAAAAACAAAATATTACTACAAAAAATACACCAACACCGTCAACGTCATCATTCAAGCAGGTATTGGACCCTAGTTTAAATCCGTTACCGGCATGCAGTGAAGCCCTGATGTCTACAACACGAGACGACTCTGATGAGTCTAATATATTAGTAGACTCGCACGTACTTACTGAGTCAGACTTATCGGACGACTTCTTGTCACCGGCCGACATATTATCAAGAAGCGTGGATGACCAGTTACTCGGATCCAATACACTTTTACCATTGCATGAATTACAAGAAAAAAACACTGAACTCGAGATTGCACTTATTAGCACACAGACAGAACTAGAGAGTAAAATAATAGAAAATAACGAACTACAAAGAAAGAACGACCAATTAATTATGGAAACAAAGGTTCTTCAATCATTATGTCAAACAACTGTCGACCCAAAAAAATAACATTATTGCAAGGAAAACACGAAGACAGTCCCTACTACCCGGAATGCCATCAACGCCATCTTCGCCAACAAGTTTTTTATGTGCAGGAAAGAGTTTAGATAGCAACAGGAACCTATTAAGCTTGCAGCTAAAAATGATGGATTTAGAAAAGCTGCTAAAAAATATGGAAAATGAGATCATATGCCTTGTGAAACAGGTGGAGACTTTAGCAGAAAAACTACATACACCAAACAACACCTTAACTCTATTAAAAGAAGAACAAAAACCCCAGACAAAACCTATAAAAAGAAGAAAACCAAAAAATTCTAGACCAAAAATAACAATCTACGGTACCCAACAATGCGTCGGACTGGCCTCGGCTCTAGCGCAGTCTAGAGAAGGAAGTAACTACGTTAAGTACCAAACAACCGCTACAACAAAGCCCTATGCAAAGAGCGTCGAGATAATGAAGAACTGCCTAACTGCGGAGCTAAAACTACAGGACAAATTAGTGTTAAGTGTAGGAGAAAATGATCATGATATCAAATTTATTTTGTCACATCTGCGAACTTTAATAGAGAAGTTTGTTGATAATACAATTTTAATATTAAGTGTAAAAAAAAATCTTTATGTAGACACAAAGAATCTGAATGCCCATGGAAGAATTATGTAACCAATATAAAAATTGTCATTTTGTTGATTGTGCTCAGAACAAATCATTTGGCATGTGTAAATCAATTAACTATGTCATAGATTGCATAGACTATGATAACAAATACTTAAATTTAACCGAGCTGAAGAAATTGATGGTGTATAATAAACAAAACCTAAACTGTAAGAGAAACCCAATCATACAAAAGAAAGGCACTATTCCATACTGTTTTGCGCGCATGAACTCTAAAATTTCAGATACAAAGGAAAGATCTGTACAGAGTTCCATTGAGAACAAGGGGCCTAAAAAGGGAATTATAACTGATTATTTCCCGGTCATAAACAGAAACGATTTTTTTCGTGCCTAACTTGTCCAAATCTTGTTCATTCACAGTTTTCCATCAGAATATAGCTAGCATCTTGGCAAAACAAGCAATACTGGAGCTAACTTTAAAATAAATAAGTAAAAAAAACTTTAATCCAGATGTATTGTGTCTAACAGAGACTTTCCTTAAAAAGGGACATGAAATTTACGTACAGCTCTTTGATTATGACGTAGTAGGTAGTTTTTGTAGAGATGAACAAAGAGGTGGAACCTGTATCTTAGCCAAAAAAGGTTTAAAGTGCAATGAACTAACATTTATTAAAGATAGGGCCATAGAAAAAGTATTTGAGATCTGTGGTATAGAACTTCCATCACATAATCTTATTATTATTTGCCTCTACAGAACGCCGTCATCAAAGCCTTGTCAGTTTTTAAAGCAATTAGATGTACTACTCTACGATTTACAAAATAAATACAAGTGGAAAACCAATATAGTCATCACCGGTGACTTTAATATTAACACCTTACAAAAAAGCCCTCATGCAGCTGAATTAAACAACCTTGCAAATAACTATAATCTAACCCTTCACATAAATGTACCGACTCGTAAGTCTTCTTGTATTGACCACATACTTAGCAATATCCCAGACGCCAAAGCGACCGTTCTACCACTCCACCTGTCAGACCATGACACAGCGCAATTGTTGAGTTTTCCTATAAAAAAAACTATACTTAAACCCACCGTATTTTTTCATCTATAAGAGAGACTACAGCCCAGACAACATAGAAAAATTTGATAGTTGTCTCCAGAATTTGTCGTGGTCGGACGTTTATAGTGAGACTGACCTAAATTCAGCATTTAATATATTTCATGAGCTGTTATGTCTTTTCTATTATCTCTGTTTCCCGAAAATACGAATAAAAGTAAACAGAATTAATAAGTTTAAACAAAATTGGATAACCAAGGGCTTAAAATTAAGTTGCAAGGCGAAACGTAATATAAGATATAAGTACTATAAAAATAAAAACCCTCGTGACAGAATTATGTACTGTAAATATTCAAACATACTGAAAAAATGTATTTATAATGCTAAGAAGAATGCAAACATAAAATTTATTAATAGAAGTAATAATAAGTGCACAGCATCGTGGTTAGTAATTAAAAATCAAATGTCTAACCCAATTATGTACTGTAAATATTCAAACATACTGAAAAAATGTATTTATAATGCTAAGAAGAATGCAAACATAAAATTTATTAATAGAAGTAATAATAAGTGCACAGCATCGTGGTTAGTAATTAAAAATCAAATGTCTAAGGCAAGTTGGGAAACCACTGCACTATATTCCCTGTCTAGGAGTAATGGAAATGTCACTAAAAGGTAATGCACAGGATAGAGAAAAGTGGCAATTACTCCACCGACAAGAGCCTGGCTCTTAAATTTAATGATGATGATGTCTAACCCAAAACCCATAGAGGCGATTGAACATATTAAGCATAATAACATCACTATATATGACCCGATTAAGATGGCTACAGCTTTTAATGACCATTACATAGAATCTACGGGAAAATCGTCTAACACCTTGTCCAAAAAGTATACTAGTAATACCTCAAGATGTAATTCAATGTTTCTGAAACCTATGTCAGAAAATGAAATCAGAGCTGAAGTCTTGTCGCTAAATAGAACAAACTCGGCAGGGTACGATGAAATTAATACAAACATTACAAAATTATGTCTAAACGCAACACTCTCCGTTTTAACGCATCTAGTGAACCTTTCTTTTTTGTCCGGGTCTTTTCCGGAGGCGTTGAAACTATCAATAGTGAGGCCAATTTTTAAAAAGGGGAAGAAAAACGATATGAATAATTACCGTCCAATAACGTTAATACCTATTCTGGCTAAAATTTTCGAAAAATGTATGCTTAAGAGACTGCTTGATTTTTGCACGAAATATAATGCTATTAAAAAAGAACAGTTTGGCTTCCAAAAGGACAAATCTACTACTTTAGCTATCTTCTCTTTGATTAAGCTAATAGTACCTAATCTTAATAATAGCTACATAACAACGGGACTATTTTTCGATCTATCGAAGGCCTTCGATTTTGTGTCTCATGATCTTTTGTTGTGCAAACTGGAGGCTCTAGGGATCAGAGGGTTGGCTCTTCGGTGGATAGCATCTTATCTAAAAAATAGACAACAACGTGTTGAAATAACAAAAATGAATGGAAAAAGCGAGATAATAAGCTATTCTTCTGGATCTAGACACAGTAGAAATGGTGTCCCACAGGGGAGTGTCCTGGGACCCATCCTGTTTTTGTTATACATAAACGACATAACAGAGATAACAAACCACCGTTGCATTTTATATGCCGACGACATTTCCATTATTGTGACATCTGACAAAAATACAAATACAATTAGAGAACACGAACAAGACATCAATCATACAATCAATTTAGTAATCAAGTGGCTACATTCTAACAATTTAGTAATTAATTTAGATAAATCAAAATACATACAATTTAATAAACCAAGGAATTCGAAATATAATTTTAACCTTAATGTCCCGAGTATTGTAAATGTTACACATACCAAATTCCTTGGAGTCATTATAGACGAAGATTTGAATTGGAAGTCACAATTAGATTATATATGTAACAGAATTAATAGATACGTATATGCCCTTAGACAAATCAGTAAGGTAACTAATTTCAAAACCGCCATCTCATGTTACCATGCCTATGTAGAGTCAGTGTTACGATGCGGGTTAATAATCTGGGGCAATAGCACTGGCAATCATCAGGCATTCATTGCACAAAAAAAATGCGTAAGAGCAATGTGTGGCCTACGGCCTACCGAATCGTGCAGACCAGTCTTTAAAAAGCTTGGTTTATTGCCTCTTCCAGCTCTCTATGTCTACGAGACGTGCGTGTTTGTTCATAGACATATAGAACTCTTTAAAAAAGCGTGCGATAGTCATCCACGTTCCTGCCGAGACCCCGACAGATTGCTACCTGATGGTTTTTCCAGATTAGCGAAGCACAAAAAAAGTTGCTTAATAATGTGTATAAAAGTATACAACAAAATACCGAGTGAATTTAAATCTAATAATAATAGGAAATTTAAAAATAAATTATATCAATGGTTGAGTAATAATAATTTCTATAGTATAAATGAATTTTTTGACATGTAATTGTGACTTATTTTTTTTGTATTTTTTTTATTTTTATTTATTAGTTATTAGCTTTTAAGTGAAATTTGCATACCGGAAACGGTTAAACATGTAAACCTGCCAATAGTTCAATAAGACCTAGATGTATACATTTAACGGTAATGTTTAACGCAAATAAATGATTATCTTATCTTATCTTATCTTACAGGTCAAGCATACTACAGCCGTACAGCTCCGCCGTTGGATCTGAACGAGCAGAACCCTTTGTGTCGCTTCAAAGCGGTGGGTTACTCGCGGCTTGGCGGACACGAGGACAAAGACGGTCACGTCGCTATGATCTTTAACAAAGCCGCTCAGAATGTCAAGTAAGTACCTCACTAAAGTGCATTATTTCATAACAAGTACCTGGATGACCGGACCTCTTTACTCGGTTTTTTTTTTTTCGCCCCCGTAATCAATATCCATACTAAATTTCATGAAAATCGTTGGAGCCGTTTCCGAGATTCAGAGCAATTCTTGTATATATACGAGGGGCGGCTGAAAAGTAACCTACCTAACAATGAAACAAAAGACTGTCGTGGCTATTTTTTTTTTATTTTTTTAAATAGTCCCCTGCTAGTAAAATGCAATTTTTCAAATATTGAATTTAAAACATTAAAAAAATATCTTTCGGTTTGTCGCCAAAAAAGTCAGTAACCGCAGCCTTCATTTCGTCATCGGCAGGGCTCGGAAACGTTATTCAAAATAACGTTTTAAAAACGTTTCGAACCGTTCTTTGTTCAACATTTTGTTCGGAACGGAAACGAAACGAGAACGTTATCAAAAACCGGTTTAATCCACGGGACGCGGCCGCGCGCGGCGTTCGGCTACAAAGCGGCGACAAGCATGAACTTGTTTAGTAATGTTAGATACTACCGAACCCAGCAAATGGAAAAAAACGGTTAAAAACGTTATATGGATCAAAAAATATTTAAATTTCGTTCTTGTTCAAAAACGTTTTCTATAACGTTATCTGCGAACGAAACCGAAACAAATCGTTCCTTAGGCATTTAAGACGAAACCGTTTCGAAAAAAATACCGTTTTCCGAGCCCTGGTCATCGGTCATTAACCTTCGTCCCCTGAGGTCTTTCTTGAGAAGTCTAAACAGAAAATAGTCACAGGGGGCTAAATCTGGACTATAAGAGGGGTGGTCAATGGTTTCGAAGCCATTGTCTTTAATTGCTAGCTTCGTTGTGCGGGCGGTATGCACTGGCGCGTTAACGTGCAAAATCAGGATTCCTTTGCTTAGTTTACCTCACCGTTTTTCTTTTATTGTCTCTCTTAGTTGATATAGTAAGTTTGAGTAATAATCAGCATTCATTGTAGTTTTCTTCGGTAAATAATCTATGAGCAAAATCCCTTCTGTCTCCCAAAAGATTGTAGCCATAAGTTTACCTGCCGATGGACAGACCTTGAATTTCTGAGGCGGCTTCTCATCCTTAAATTTCCACTGTAACGACTCTTGCTTACTTTCCGGGTCCCATTGTCGAATCCAAGTCTCATCACATGTTACAATTCTAGAAATTATTTCTTCCTCTTTCCCTCGACTCATGTCCAAAAACTCTTCGCAACATTTGACACGCCTCTCCATGTCAAATGCAGTCAACATTCTGGGGACCCAACGTGCACTAACCTTGGACATGTTCAAATGCTCATGAATTATTTCATTGACTCGCTCTTTACTGACGCCCACATCTCTAGCTATCTCCCACTGCTTCACTCGTCGGTCCTCTAATATATATTTTTTCACCCTGGCTACATTTTCATCGGTGACGGCCGAAACTGGTCTTCCGCTACGAGGATCATCTTCCAGGCTCTCACGACCTAACTTAAACTGCTTTGACCAAAACTTTATAACAAATTCGGAAGAACACGAACTGCCAAACACACGTAACATACGCTGTCTGATCTCCGAAGGCGTATTCCCTTCTTTAGTCAAAAACTTAATCACCGCACGCTGCTCGATTTTATCCATTTTCACTTTTTCTACCGACATGTTTGAAACAATTGTAGGAGACAAATAAACGTGATGCAATAAACAAATGAATGTAATACATTTTGAAAATAGAATAACAAACGAATATAAATCCATACCAGCCAGCATTATTTTTGTATATCTTTCTGACCAAGGAGATTACTTATCGGCCGCCCCTCGTATATTACAAGAATTGCTCTTTTAAAGATAGTAGATAGATAGGTTAGATAGATGGGTGGCGGGCGAGGCAGACAAAGTTTTGTTAAATCGGAAAACGAGCAAGTGAGTAACATTCGCAGTAGGTACGGTCAGCCAAGAAAGTGGTCTACCAGTTTTAACAAAAGTTTCTATGAGATCTGATTCTCGCTAAGGTTGACACTTGTCACTGTCATAATATTATTGCAAGGGAAAATCGAACCTTTTGTATCATAACGTGCAAATGAACTACAACCGTAGGGTGGTAGACGGGGCCCGTACTTTTCATGCCGTTGACGCAAAAATAACGTCACGCGACATAGAGTATGATACTATTATTAACCATTATTCGTCAAGTATTTAATCATGTAAAAATGTTTAAGTAATCTATTGACGCGTACAAAATTAAATAGGTACCTTAAATGTACATGAAACTATTTAATTGAGAAGGACAGTGGCAAAAATCAAATCATTAAAAAAAACTGTTTTTATGTTGTAATAAATATTAATATAATTCAATAGTCATAAATACAATTATTGCATTGATATTCGTAAAAGAAAATTGTCTCAATTTGCCATTTTTAGTAATGAGTTGAGAAAAAAAAAATGTTGCTACCGTGACCTGTATTTTGATTGCGAATTGCGATTAAACTGTATTTAACTATTATAATTTTATCGCTTGTTATTTTATTTTATTTTATTTGTACCAGTTAATACATACCTAAACACCTGCCAAATGAAAGCAGAGAACCCGGTGCGTAAAATTGCATCGGCATCAAAAATTGCGGTGTCACCGGCATCAAAAGTACGACCCCTGGTGGTTGACCAGGTAGACATTTTTGCCCGATTGTAACAGGAAAGGAATTTAGTCCTTCGACACACACAGTTACCGAACTAAATGCAGTGCGGTGTTATTTCTTCTAATTTAAATTGTTGCATATTGCGAATAAATTAATTGTTTATAATGCTCACCACTTAACATGAACCGGCGCGAAAGTCGATTTACAGGTAGGCGGCAAGCTACGCGGTGTGAGGGGAGCGCGCGTTACCATACCGACCGCATTGTTCAGGTAACAATACAGTAACATACGGTAACGCGCGCGCGGAATTTGCCATATTGGTTCCAGGTGACGTTGTGCGGATAATAATTTGCTTTCAATTAACTACGGCTCGCCCCCGGTCTACTACTCGAATTGACGTTGCGCGGTAGCTTCAATGAACGTTAAAATAAGTAATCGTGCATTGTTTACACCATATGAATTTCAAATTTAGAATTATTTTGTGCAACCCCTTTTTTTCTTTGCAGCTCAAACAAACAAGTTCTTCAGAATTCATTATCTAACCTGTTTGGCAACAAGTCGAACTTGACTGTCCACATTGATTCAGTAAAAGCGATTTCCGAAAATAAAAGTCAGGTGAGAAAAACATTATTATACAGTGCAAGAAATAGCTCTCCTTTGGTACCTATTTATTTTTTTCCTACTCAACGCTCCTTAATACGCACTTCTAACCGACTTTACCTGGACCAGAAAACTACTTAAGCACTTTTGCACAATAATAGAGAGCCCAGAGCCGCAAAAATAAAATTTGTACGACTGACAAATGGTTTACCTACCCTTGTTTTGTTAAGACTCATTTCAATGAGCGTATCACTTCGCAGAATTTTCATCTCGACAGACTATTCTAGGCGCATTATTAACATTTTGTGATATTCACAAGCAGATGTGAGCTCGGAGCACGTTCGCGTTCTAGGGATTTCATGTCGATTTGAGCAGATTTAAGCGGATCTACATAGCGGTTATTAGAAGCCGATTAGACTATGCGAGCATTTTGTTTGACGATAGTTGTCAGTGCCACTTATACAGGATGTTACAAAAATACCCGTAAAGCCGGAAGTGGGTTAAATGGTGCCTTATAACGAGTCCTTTACAATATTTGAGAACCGTAGTGGCACTATATGACTAACAGTAAAAAAAAAGTCATTGTTTGCAAACCCTATTTCAGTAAAATTAAAGAGGAAATTACGCAGAATGTTAATGTAAATATTTACCTAATTTGCGGAATGGTAAAGAGACATAATAACAGAATTTACAGAATTCGATTTGATAGATATTATAAGCCGAGTTTTGGCGGATGTTAAAATAACTATTCTAACTAAGCAACCTAAATTAAGACTTACTTTTCAGTAATGAACGTTGAATTTACGTAACGAACATAATTAAACTAATATTTTTTCAAAGTTAAAGTAATCGCTCGACCACAGGAAAGTCGTCAATCGCCTCTTCGAATTCCATTTGTAAAATCGTTAGGTAGTTGCCATTGCCACCGTTCAGACGTGATGGCAAAATGACATGCCCGTCATAAATGCCAGCCCAGCGCTCACATTCAGCCGCCACTATTGTTGGAATCTGCCCTGCCGTGAAGCGTGTTGATTCTCGTGAGCCCAAACGTGATTGTTGTGCACATTTGAGTTCAAGTTCTGACCTCCTGAATGTTGCCTCATCGGTCTAAAGAACCTAGTTTACGTAATTAGGGTTCTCCCCTAACTGCCTGAGGTACCACTCGCAGAAATTGCTCCTGGGTGCAAGTTCAGAGGGTATCAGCTCCTGTGCACGGCGATAGTGATAGGGGTGACGATTTTCGTCACGAAGAATTCGCCAAACTGCAACATGCTTAATAACGAATCTTGCTCCTGACCGTCCCGTCCTCGTGGTTGGCTCTTCTTCAAAATGGTGTAACACTTATTCAGCCTGCCTGGCACCGACTGGGCTTAGACGTGCACTTCCAGTAGACCAACGAAAGGAGCCTATAAAAGGTTATTTTTTATTTTGAAGTCATTTAACAAGGAAAACGTAAATAGTTAAAAGTTTTGGTTGGAGATTTTTGATTTGAGAGCTAACAAATTTTATATAGTGACAAAACATATCATACTAGATAAATGGAACTAACTCGTTGCAGATGCAAGAAAGGTTGAAAAATCGTTGCAACTGCATTAAAAATAAAGTGCGCAGAATTACGTCTGGCTGCCGGAAACTGCGGATATTAAATTGTTTTATAGAAATATATAGAAAGTATTTTATTTGGCATCATAAAACTTTACAAAGTAAGCATGAGCAGATACACGTACTCTTTCTAAGATAAACGCCCTCTAGCCCGAGTCCAGCTACCCGCGCGCTGCGTTAATTTAATATATTTTTCACCTCAGCAGCTCAAACAAGCAGGTTTTGCTGCTTAAAAACAGTGAGCAAAATTAATTTTTGCTGCGAGCGAGAGGCAAAGTAGCTTTTAATTATTATTTTTTAAATGCCGTGAGCAGTGCTGGGGCTACTCACAACATTCGAAAAAATTGATATAAACAATTTGATTCGAAGTTCGATTTTCAAATTCCACACATAGTAGGCCCAAAAAGAAACGCACGTTCGGATGCACACATAACCGTAAAATTGCAAATAAAACTATCTGTTAAAGTTTGAAATGTGTTTATTAAAACTATTTTATACAGTAGGTACAATCATTTAATTAAATTTTTGAAGACAAAATTAATGAAAAATAAGAAGTTTATCATGTATCTACATAATTTTGTTATCGTTTTAACAATCTTTAATTTCGTGACATAAACCGCGGGGGCAGTTTCAGAACGCATTTCAAAAATAGCGGGATTATTGTACTTAAAAAAAATGTTTTTTGTTACTTTTCTGTTACGCTACGTTATCTAATTTCGGTAATAGTTGGATATAATAAAAGTAATAATAAATCAATATGAGCGAGTCCAGTGACGAAGACAGCTATTTAACACCGGAAGCGTTGAAACAGCAAGTAAAAATGCAGAATTAAGTTTTCTGGCTGAAACGTCTCGCGAAAAATATCTGAAAGCTTATGATATTTTTAAGCAATGGAGACTTGCAAATTGTTCCAAAACTTTTTCGGAGACTGTACTGTTAGCGTATTTCATAGAGTTATCACAAACAAAGCAACCATCAACAATGTGGAGTATTTACTCAATGTTGAAAACAACAATAAAAACGAAGGATGATGTGCACATTGAAACCTACCACAAACTGATTGCATTTTTGAAGAAAATATCAGTAGGGCACCACAAACCCAAGAAGTCCAAAATAATTTCAGCTTCTAATATTCAAAAGTTTCTTAATGAAGTTCTGGACTGCAATTTTCTGGCTGCCAAGGTAAGTATTTATCCGTCATTAGTATAAAATTATTATTTATGTGCACACTACCCATTTGTAATTTAAACATACGAGGGGTGATCCAAAAGTAATGATAACTAAATACTTTTTGCATCGATATACAATAATGACATATAGCGTTACTGGCAGTAGAGACTCCTCAGTAATATTAAGAACATAAAATAAAAAAATATGTGTTTGTCATTGAGTTTCAATTGTTTTTTCACGAGCGGTCGGAACAATAACGCAAAAATGGAAAAAATTGAATTGAGAGCGGTTATTAAATACTTCTGTTTAAAAAAAATTAGTACTAAAGACATATATGCTGAATTAGTGGGGATACTAGGGAACTCTGCTCCGCCGTATTCCACAGTAGCACGCTGGTCGAAGGAGTTTAACTTAGGAAGAACATCCACTCAAGACGAACATCGCGAAGCCCGCCCTTCTACGGCCCTTACGGAAGATAATGTAAAAAATATCAATGAACTCGTGTTAACAAATAGAAGAATGACTATCAGACATATAGTTGAGCTCACGGGGATTTCGTATGGCAGTGTTCAAAGAATATTAACTGATGAACTACACATGAAAAAAGTCTCCGCCCGATGGGTACCTAGAATGTTAAAGGCCGAACAAAAGGAAATACGACATAAGATTTCAAAGTGTAATCTTGAAAAATTTCGAGCTTATCCCGCAACTTTTTTGCGTCGATTTGTCACCATGGATGAGTCTTGGATCCATCATTTTGATCCTGAGACGAAACAACAATCAATGACGTGGAAGCGACCCAGTTCCCCTACACCTAAGAAATTCGAGGTTGCAAGCTCAGCTGGGAAGATCATGGCTTCCGTGTTCTGGGATGCCGAAGGAATCATAATGATAGAATACCTCGAAAAAGGAACCACTATTACAGGCTCTTACTACGCTGACCAGATACGAAGATTGAGAGAAGCAATCAAGGAAAAGCGGCGGGGCAAACTTCGTGCTCGTGTCCTCTTTCACCAGGACAATGCACCCCCCACAAGGCCGGTGTTGCGATGGCTGCTATTCGTGATGCAGGCTTCGAAGTGCTTGAACACCCCCCATATTCGCCAGATCTAGCCCCCAGCGACTTCTATCTCTTTCCACGCCTGAAGGAAGATCTTAGAGGTAACAATTTTTTGTATGACAGTGAAGTGATGGCCGCTGTGGAGGAATTTTTGCAAGTCAAGAAAAACATTTTTTTTAAAGGGAATTCAAGGTCTAGAGAAATGATGGTCTAAGTGTGTAAACTTGCAAGGAGACTATGTTGAAAAATAAATTAGGTTTTTTTACATTTTATGTGCCTTTCATTCTGATTATCATTACTTTTGGATCACCCCTCGTAGTAGGTACCTACTTAGCTACTTCTATCTTAGATATAGGTATACATACCTATATCTAAAAACCGGTTATTCATGTTTGTATTTACGAATTTAGTAATAATATATTGACAAAAACATTACATTTAAAATATGTGTTAAACAGTACCCAGGTCTTAAGTAACAGTTACTTTTAGATAAACTTATAAATTTTATTCCAAAAACAAATAAAAACAGAAAAATAATAAAAACAAGTTACTAAAACTAAGTACTAAAATAAAATAAATTAATTTAATCTACATAACTATTGTATTTACAAATAATTTCTCCCAGGCCACTGCCACCGGGAATGGTGCCCATAATGCTGGCTGCATTTCCTCGTTGAATAGCTATTGCTAGCCATTAGCCGAGGAAAGTGCCAGCACTATGGTCACCAGAGGCACAAATCAATTTTATATCTGTAAGTGGGCAATGTTTTTTCTTGAATTTGTCTTTGATTACTTATGTAATATTTTTATTGCAGGTTATACTCATTATTGGTATTAATGGAGCATGCCGCACGAACGAACTATTAACTTTAACTGTTAATGCTATTGAAAAGCATTCAGACCAATTACTGTTAGTCAACTTGCCGAACACAAAGACTCGCATTGATAGATCCTTTGTTATTCGTGAGGAACATATAAGAATCATTGAAAAATATAAAGCATTATGCCCTGCTAATACGAAAACTGATAGATTTTTCTTGCAAAATCATAACAATAAGTGTTCGAGACAGCCTATGGGAGTTAACAAAATAGGCGGGACTCCGCGAGAAATAGCCACTTTTCTGAAGCTACAGGAACCTCAGCTTTACACTGGACACTGCTTTCGGCGAACTTCGGCCACACTTTTGGCTGATTCTGGAGCTGACCTCACTACATTAAAACGCCACGGCGGATGGAGGTCGAATATGGTTGCGGAAGGATATACAGTATGTAACATGACGAGAAGCAAACCTTTGAACACGTTGATGGCCAGGTTTAGTTTAGTATAATACCACACTTCTTATTAGTATTTGTTAATTATCTTTCCGTTAATTAATTTATGCAAAAACGTACTGTTACCTTTTTTCAAAGTCGGTTAACACTATTTGAACCATCCTGTGACAATAATTATAAACATTAACTGATAATTAAGTAATTCCACAAATCCTTGGCACTGCAGCTTCAACTATGATCGCGAGTATCACTGTCGATATCATTTTCAGTTGGGGTACACTTTTAACGTATGTTAAACAAATTAAAAGTTATTTAAATACTATTTGTGCTAAAATAAACATACAAGGTTATTCAAACACATCTGATCTGTCATTTGAGCGGACATTACTGTCAATTTATTTTTCTTCAGCCAGTTCGCCCAGCACGGCTAGCACATCTGGCCGCGACTTGTTTGTGGCTCGGATCTCCCTTTCTATCTAAATTGTAATGATAGAGACGTACTGAGCGACAAGCGAGAAAATACTACTTGTGCTACCTGTGCAGTAGGACACAAAAAAAGTCGAAATTAATATGACATGTTACGTATCATGTCAATTTTATTATAAAAATAATAAATATGCCATCGAATTTTAGTGCTGAGGAGATCATGGACATGATACTTATTTATGGTGAGTGCCAATGCAACGGAAGTGCCACTCTTAAATTATACGCCGAAAGATTTCCTCTAAGAAGACAGCCAACTAACGCACGTGTCATTGTAAGGGCAATTACACGATTGCGGGAGAATAATCGGCCGGTTCCTTTAAGTACTGGTGGATCAGGAACCCGTATGTCTCTTGGAGTAGAGGAACATATATTAAGTCATTTCGAAGACGAGCCTGGCTCCAGCACAAGAAGAGCGGGGCGATTTTTTCGTATTAATCATATGGCCGTCCACCGAGTATTAAAACGAGATCAACAATACCCATTCTCCGTTGCAAAAGTTCACGCTTTAAAGCCCGAAGATTATTCAAAGCGAGTTGATTATGCAAATTGGGCTTTGCAGAAAATATCAGAAGACCGTCATTTTTTTACTAAAATATTTGGACTGACGAAAGTTTATTTACGAGGAACGCAATGTGGAATCGGCGAGTTGTTCATTACTGGGCTAAAAAGCATCAAAACCCTCACGTTGGTCGTGAGTTAGCTCACCAGACTCGGTGGTCGATTAATGTACGAAGCTAAGTATCTTCAAATTATAAATACATCTCTCAGACGTTATGTGGATAATTTACCTCTAGCCCAAAACGTACAGACTTGGTATCAAGTTCTGTTCTGTTCTCTGTTCTAGTAAGGCAGAGACTAAATGAAATGTTCGGCAACCAATGGATTGGGCGTTTCTGAGATACTACATTTTGGCCGGCCAGTTCACCGGATTTGACGCTGTTAGATTTTTCCTTTTGGGGTTGGGTCAAACAGCTGGTATTTAAAAAAGAGTCCGGAACACAAGAAGAGATGAAATTACGAATCATACAGGCTTTTGACAAAATTAAAAGGCTCCATTTAACCCCCTTTCGGCTTTACGGGTATTTTTGTAACACCCTGTATACATAGTTTTAAGGCTCATTAAGGAAACACTTGCAGGAACGCGAAAAAGTCAAGAAAATTTCAGACATATGAGACTACCTAGTTGCAATTTAGTTCGAATCACGTATTCACGTTTTTTATGTCCCACAAGCATTCAGGAGCACGATGTTACTAGACGTTTTTCATAGTTTGATACTCAATTTGGTTTTCATGGTCCTTGACCTACTTTTGCTAATTTGTCCTGCGTATTAAATAAATGTAATGTAATGTAAATGACGATGTAATTTTTGTTAATTTGTCCGCCATAGCCAATAGCCATAGACAAGGCCTACTTAGGTTTTTTTTAAAGCCACAGACTACATAAAGCTGTATTAAGTGGTGTTTGCACTACGGCATTATCAAGTTGAGTGACAGGTTTTATGTTTGTTTCATGTTTATTTTTTCCACTTTTTATTAAATTAGTATTTTGCAAAAATGCTTGTGATTGATGCATATGCGATTGTGTCGTTATTTAGTCGTGTATTCACCAAATGGTCACAACGGAAGACCTGCGTTGGCCCTGCCAGCTTCACGCTGTGTTGTTCTCGCTGCTGAGGTGAAAAGTTGTATGTCTCACACGAGACCAAAGTTTTTTACGTCTCGTATCTTTGAATCCTTCGCTTACTCGGGATTCAAAATCATCACTCGCAGCAAAAACCAACTTTGCTCTCTTGTTAACTTATAATTTTAACGGATAGTTTTATTTGCAATTTTACGGTTATGTGTGCATCCAAACGTGCGTTTCTTTTTGGGCCTACTATGTGTGGAATTTGAAAATCGAACTTCGAATCAAGTTGTTTCTGTCTCTCGCTTTTTTCCTATCGAAGTGAAAGTGACAGAACAAAGTGAAGTTCAATTTTTTCGAATGTTTTGAGTAGCCCCAGCACTGCTCACGGCATTTAAAAATAATAATTAAAAAGCTACTTTGCCTCTCGCTCGCAGCAAAATTTAATTTTGCTCACTGTTTTTAAGCAGCAAAACCTGCTTGTTTGAGCTGCCGAGGTGAAAATAACTATTTTACCATCTTTTTGCATTAGGGCATTATTAGAAGTGTAGTATGTTTTGAATCTGCAAGAATTGAGCTTTATTATAGTATTTTTTGTACGACATTTTTTCTCACTGTTCAAAAGTTATTACCTCTCAAATGAAAACTTTCACCTTTTTACGTTTTTGTAGATAAATGTTTTGAAAAAAAAACTAATATTTGCAATGAATTCTACGTTTTCGGTTTAAACGAATATGATACCAAACTTACCCTTAAAGCCACCAGGACGAGAATAGATTTTTTAAAGATGTCGGGTAGCGGCCATTTTTGTACCGAATAGCCTCACGTTTCTTATTGCCTCCCGGACTAGAAATGATTAGAATTACTCAAGGAATATATGTGATAAAGCTCCTTATTTTTTTTTTGGGTTAACTCTACTGTTTTATAGTGAAAAAGAGAATTCGGGTTTTTACTTACGGCCATTATTGAATAGGTGGTGATATATGTGGTTGATAAGAACGCCAACAACGCTCACGTTGCGGCGACGGAGTTGGCCGCATTCCTGAACGCGGGCGCGGCGCGCACGGCTCTAAACGGCGCCGGGTGCAGCACGGTCACGGGAGTCACGCGGCCCACGCCGCAGGCGCTCGCGCATTACCTGCAAACGCCGCCGCCGGGTAAGGTCGACACTTGATCCTGGATTCACACAACACTAATTTCGGATACCTCAGAACAAAGCTACAAAATGCCTATGCCATATACAATATATATCCTTTTCACTTCTCATGCTCGTGAAGTTCTTCTTATAAGTGTGTGGGGTGGTGCTTCTGGATCCGCACTTTTGCCTCTCGAAAGGGCCAAACGTTTCGTTCTAAAGGTAATGCTCAGAAAGCCACGGATGTTCCCCTCTAGGGACCTCTACAAGGAGGCTGACGTTCTAAGTGTACGGCAATTAATGATGCTGCGTGTCACAATGCGGATCCACCGGGAAACCATTCGTTCACAGCAGTACTCTGACTTGTTACGCAAGCGTTTGTTCAGAATACCAACCCCATTCGTAAAGACCTCCTTCGCAAGACGGTTCCCAGATTTTCTGCATCCCTACATTTACAACAAAATTGCCTATTCGTGTGACATATCAAAAGCTTCTCCTCGTCAAGCTAATTTAAGAATTATAAGTTGGTTGAAGTCACTCGGCTATAGTGAGACGGAAAAATTGCTGATGGCCATCACTTGAGTACCTATGCGTTACACACACACACACACACACACACACACACACACACACACACACACACACACACACACACACACACACACACACACACACACACACACACACACACACACACACACACACACACACACACACACACACACACACACACACACACACACACACACACACACACACACACACACACACACACACACACACACACACACACACACACACACACACACACACACACACACACACACACACACACACACACACACACACACACACACACACACACACACACACACACACACACACACACACACACACACACACACACACACACACACACACACACACACACACACACACACACACACACACACACACACACACACACACACACACACACACACACACACACACACACACACACACACACACACACACACACACACACACACACACACACACACACACACACACACACACACACACACACACACACACACACACACACACACACACACACACACACACACACACACACACACACACACACACACACACACACACACACACACACACACACACACACACACACACACACACACACACACACACACACACACACACACACACACACACACACACACACACACACACACACACACACACACACACACACACACACACACACACACACACACACACACACACACACACACACACACACACACACACACACACACACACACACACACACACACACACACACACACACACACACACACACACACACACACACACACACACACACACACACACACACACACACACACACACACACACACACACACACACACACACACACACACACACACACACACACACACACACACACACACACACACACACACACACACACACACACACACACACACACACACACACACACACACACACACACACACACACACACACACACACACACACACACACACACACACACACACACACACACACACACACACACACACACACACACACACACACACACACACACACACACACACACTAAACTCATACCTCAAATATTTTAGTAATTTAGAATAATTATTGTTGTGCCATAGTCGGCCTTAAAATTAAAATTATTTGATTAGTTTATGTTAGCCTTTAAGTTTCCTTTTTCAGTATGTAGACAGTAAACTGTACTCTCTTTTAAAATTTTAATCCGAATCCGGTTACCACGTGACAGGCATAGCCTAGTGTGGGACCAACGGATAATCTGTTCCATTTGTTACTCTTAACTTTTAATAAATGAATTTTTATTTTTTTATTTATTTATTTATTTTATGCTGGGTATAGGGTGCATAAAGTGTTGTCGTCACCTAGACTAAGACAATTAAGCCCTACAGCCGGACAGACGAGATGCCTGCATTAAATAAACTTCTTAATTGAATTCTTTAATTTATTTCCTTTCTATGCTGCATCTAAGAAAAAAGGAATTTAAAACTTAAATACAAGCGTTATTAATATAAAAATTACAAAATTAACGAATGATTTGGCAGTATTGCGTTCGGCCTACATTAAAAATGTCATGCAGTTAATTAAAAATAAATACAGTGGTGGGAAAGAGGTTTTTATCTATAGTTTTGGACATAATTGGGTAGTTGTTCTTCTATGCAAAACATGTGGTGATACGGAATTTAGTGAAGAGGAAATAATGCTCACACCTAACCTAACACACTAATAGAAAAAAATGCGAAATAACTTATTGAACAGACATTGCCGCCTAAATCAATGAAATTTCATTTTAAAACGTATTAAAATATCAAAGTCTTCGAAAGCGGCAAACAAGTGAATACATTCTCATTCATGTAATTTTTTACATCAGTGTTTTATTTCCTCGTAATCGAAGTGAAAAGCAGAGTGTATAACTCGGTCTCAAATCCCATTTTATCCTCGACTTAATTATCCAACCTCGCCTACCGGCTCGGATGGATACCGGGAGTCTTGAATCAAATGGTTTGTTTTATACCCTTGATGTACAATCTACTATACAACCGTCCGCCGTTATTTTACTGCCTACGTTACTGGCGTGTTGGGGCATTTCATCTTTTACTCTGGTTTTTAATTCGATGTTCTTTCCTTCCCTTGTTTCCTAATAATAACTCTATACAAAAATATATTCAAACGGATAGATAAGGAAATTTGACATTCGCCGTTACAAAACGTGTCAAATTCTAATCCGAAGTAAGCCTGTCTATCCGTTTAATATAAGGTTCGGCTATAAATGTACACTGGTTCAAAGTTCTAACAAGTGGTAGTAAACTTTAAAACGAGTAGAATTATATCTTAAATCTTCACAAACCCCGTCTTAAGGCATGCTCTTAATTTTATGCTTGCTCTGCTACAGTTTGCCTATTATTAAGTTTGATATTATGTTTCAAATCTGTTTAGCGTTGGATAATTGAGTGACAAACAGAGAAAGTTAATCATCTGCTTACCTTTTGACTGGATTGAGTTTTCACAGGTATGGATATGAGGCTATGGAAACAAGCACAAGCGGACAACCCAGACAAGGAAAACTATATACCAGTGCCTATCATAGGATTTTCTGAGGTGAGCATTCGAATATTAGACAATTAGCATAATATCCATGCGTGCCATTATTATCTGTTACCGGAGAGATCCGAGAGAGTATATTTTTAATAGACGGAATGGGCCCTCGATTTTGTAAGTTTTTGACGCGCTTAGCCTAGTTAACCTAGTTATCTTAAAAAATAAAAGCTCTAAAAACGCAAAACGTGGTGTAAAACGGTTTTTATTAGGGAAAAGTAAGTACCTTATGCAATTATACAGGGTGTTACAAAAATACCCGTAAAGCCGAAAGGGGGTTAAATGGTGCCTTATAACAAGTCCATTTACAATATTTGAGAGTCGTACTATCACTGTATGACTTACCGCCAAAAAAAAACCAACATTATTTATTTCATTCATGTGCTAACCCTATTTCAGTAAAATTAAAGAGTAAACTACGCAGAATGTTAAGTACAATTCGCGAAACGGTAAAGAATTACAAAATGAACAGAATTCGATTAGATACATAATACAAGTCGAGTTTTGGAAGATTTTAAACGAAGAAACCTAAACTAACACTTTTTCTTAATGAACGTCAAATTTACAGGAACGGCTCAAAGTGAGCTCCGCCTTGCTCAATGCACAACCTCGCTCGTCGGGATATGGCTTGTGTGGCATTTCGCACCATCGTTGGTGTTATTGACGCGAACACCGATCTTACACGCTGCTCCATCTCGAAAACCGTTGGGCAATCGGAGAAATAGACTCTGTCCTTCACATAACCCCATAAGAAGTCCAAGGGTGTGATGTCCGGAGTACGAGCGGGCCATAGCACCGGTCCTCCACGTCCGATCCATCTTCGTGGAAAGCGAACGTTGAGATACTCTCGCACGTCGCGAGCAAAATGAGCCGGAGCTCCATCGTGTTGAAACACCATGTTCCTTTGGTTGTCAAAGTAATCCCTGTCGGCCACAGGAAAGTCGTCAATCGCCTCTTCGAATTCCGTTTGTAAAAACGTTAGGTAGTTGCCCCCGTTCAGACGTGATGACAAAATTACGGGACCAACGACATGCCCGTCATAAATGCCAGCCCACACATTCAGCCGCCACTGATGTTGGAATCTGCCCTGCCGTGAAGCGTGTGGATTCTCGCGAGCCCAAACGTGATCGTTATGCACATTTGAAAGTCCTGACCTCGTGAAAGTTGCCTCATCCGTCCACATAACATAGTTTACGAAATTAGGGTTCTCCTCTAACTGCCTCAGATACCGCTCGCAGAAGTTCCTCCTGGGAGCAAGATCAGAGGGTATCAGCTCCTGTGTACGGCGATAATGATAAGGGTGACCGTTGTCGTCACGAAGAATTCGCCAAACTACAACATGGTTCATACCGAATCTTGCTCCGGCTCGTCTCGTACTCGTGGTTGGCTCTTCTTCAAAATGCTCTAACACTAACTCAGCCTGCCTGGCATCAACTGTGCTTGGACGTCCACTTCCAGAAGGCCGATGAAAGGAGCCTATGGAATGTAGGCGTCTTGACATGTTGAGAAAACACTGGTACGAAGGTAGCCGTCGCTGTTCAGCGGGTGGTCTTCCATCGATAAATCGTTGCCGATACAGTTCGCGAGCACGATTTAAATTGCTATCTTCATGGCCTACGCATAACATCATATCGTAATTTATTTACAATTACCCTATAAAATACTACGCACCTGAAAGCAACCGTAAGAAAATAGTTATCTACAATTTTAGTGAAAATTACAACGAATCAGAGTTAGACCTTTATAATAGAATAATCCAGTGTTTCCAAGAAATACAACAAGTGGATTTGTTAGGTTATATTGAAGATGCGTATCGCGTGGGTCGAAGAACAAGCAGAAGTAGACCTCTAGTCCTCGAACTAATCAGTAAAAGAATGGTTAAATACATATTGCAAAATAGCCAGTATTTCAGAGGTAGCGGATTAGCAATATCTGAATACTTAGACGAAAACTCACGTAAAGAGAGAAGGATTATGCGAGAAGAAATGATGCGCGCAAGGAGTAATGGACACCATGCCATAATACGTGATAACAAACTTATCATAAACGGAAAAATAGCAGACTCAGACAACTCATTTCATAAAAACTCTAGAATGACAAACAGGATAAGCGACAGACTGCCTGTTTCCGATTGCAGCTCCACCCAAAAGAATAAAATTGGCATAAATAAGGACCCTGAAAATAATTTATTTCGACACACAACGAACACCATTTAGAATACTGTACCAAAACTTCCAAAGCATGAATAATAAACTACATATACTAGAAGCCTATTTAAGCCAAGATACGTCAATCCAAGCGATATGTATAACTGAATCATGGCTAACCCGAGACAAATTAAGCTTAGTCAACATCAGCGGTTACTATGTGGCAGCATCCTTCTGCCGGGAGACCAGAGGAGGCGGCGGCGTGTGCATACTTCTGCAAGACCACATTAAATCCTCTCCAAAAGAGGATATTACAAAAATGTCATTAGAATATATATTAGAAATATGTGCTATAGAATTAACTAATCTAAATATCTTAATAATAACACTATATTGGAATAAAAGGGAGGAAGACTTATTTTATAACAGATTACAATTAATTTTAAACTATGTTACTGTAAAATATTCTAAATACAAAATAATTCTAGGAGGAGACTTGAATATAAATATATTAAAGGCGGACTCGAAAGCAAATTCCCTTTTGAACTTCATGTCTGAATACAACTTTAGTCAACATGTGAAAAAACCTACACGTATTACTCAAACTACATCGTCGTGTATAGACTTGATTTTCACTAACTTCGGGGATGCAACTCTGCGTACCGACGTACACGAGTTAGGTTTTTCTGACCATTCTGGTACCACTCTATCTGTTAACATCTCTTATAACAAAAATCCGCAATGTAACTGGTATACAGAAAAGAGGAAATTTAACACTACCAATATAGAACGATTTAAAACTCACCTTTCAACAATTAAATGGCAGGACATAATTATACCCAATAATGATTTAAATGAAAATTACTTAGCCTTTAGCAATACTTTGACACAGATTTTAAACTTAGTTATACCAAAAAGCAAAGTAAAACTTAGCAACAAATTTAAAAAGCATTGGCTTACCGTAGGCATAAAAACATCTTGCCAAAACAAGCGTTTGCTAAAAATACTAACTTTCAAATCGAATGATCCAGTACTTCATCGATATTATAAAACCTACGAAAAAATATTAAAACAATCAGTAAATTTGGCTAAAAAAATACAATATATAAATAGAATGAAAAAATGTAATAACAAGGTAAAAACAATGTGGGCCATAATAAATGAACGGACAAATAAAATATCAAAAAAAAGTAAAAATAACATACAATTACATGTAAATAACACGCTTACCTCCGACCCTAAATATGTAGCGGATACCTTTAACAGCTTCTTTGCAGCCATAGGCGGCGGTCCTAATGCAGCGCCTGGCCGCCCAGTAATTAAGCCGACCGAAAATACTATGTTCCTTACCCCTGTACAACCTTATGAAATACAGAAAATAACAAAAAATCTAAAAAACAAAAATAGTTGCGGGAACGATGAGTTACCGCCGCGCCTGATAAGACACTGTGTAGATCAGCTGACCCTGCCACTCTGCACCCTTATTAACCAATCCTTTGAAGAGGGCGTCTTTCCTGACTCACTAAAAAAAGCAATTATAAAACCCATACATAAAAAAGACTCTAAGTCAGATCCCAATAATTATCGCCCCATCGCCCTATTACCTACCATTTCAAAAATATTTGAAAAAGCAATGAGTAATCGCATATACGCATTTTGTGAAAAATATAAGATATTTGATGATTCACAGAACGGTTTCAGAGAAAATAGATCGACTAGTTTAGCGGTATTTAAATATATCCAAGAGGCTCTCAACATCATCAACAGTAAACAGTACGCTGTGGGCTTATTACTCGACATGAGTAAAGCATACGACAAGGTCCAATATAATTTACTCCTGCAAAAACTATATGGAATAGGAATCCGAGGCCTAGCGCATAAATGGCTTTCATCGTATCTAAAAAATAGGGAACAAGTGGTTGAGATAGAATATTTTGATTCTGCTAACAAAAACATAACAAACGTTCGTTCAAACGTCATATCACCAGAAGCCTCAATTCCACAAGGTAGTGTAATTGGATGTCTTCTGTTTCTTATCTACATTAACGATCTTCCAAAAATCATGAACGACCCCTGTGTACTATTCGCAGATGACATCTCAATACTGACTACTTGCCAAAATAATTTAAACATAAATATAAAGCTCTGTTCTATCTTAGACTTAATTACAAACTGGATGTCCGACCACAACCTGGAAATAAACTTTGTTAAAACTAAATTAATAACTTTTTACCCATATCCTAAACAGAAATTGTTAATTAACTTCATCTATAACAATATTAAAATAAACGTTGTTGACCATTTCACCTTATTGGGAATAGATATTGACACCCATATTAATTGGAAAACACATATAAAAAAAATTCATTCAAAAATCTCTAAATTTGTTTATGCCCTCCGTGAAGTTAAAAAATCTACCGACCTCCCAACTGCTCTAGCCACTTACTACGCATACGCCTACTCCTGGCTCAACTACGGCATCATTCTGTGGGGTAACAGCACGGACGCGTCATCACTATTTACCCTACAGAAAAAACTGATACGTATACTAGTTAATATAAAACAAACCGACAGCTGCCGACCCTACTTCCTGAAACATAAACTGCTTACACTTCCAAGCATCTACATCTTGGAAGCATGTAAATTCGTACGCAAGCATGAAAACTTTTATAAAAAACGCGAGGATATGCCTCCTACACGCCCAATACGCCATAAACATAAAATTATCTTGCCACTTTCCCGCCTTAAACTCTTCTCATCCGGCCCTTACATAATGACTATAAAAATTTACAACAATTTACCTCAAATACTAAGACAAGAAACAAATGAACGCAAATTTATAAATAAACTCAAACAGTTACTTATTACCAAAGCTTACTACACAATCAATGAATACTTAGATGAAAAAATATAATAATGCTAATTAAATTATACATAAATACAATAATTTAATAAATTCCATTCATATTATTGAAATAATAAGTCTCCCTCTCTCTAAATATTTTGCCGTGCCCAACAGGGTTCATAATGAAACTTTTACTTTATATTTCCATCCTTGTACATTATGATTGCAATAAAATATTGAGTATTGAGTATTGAGTAATATTCTGAGTTAGAAAACATCGTCATTGCACTATGTAAAAATGTGACTCCTTAAGACACTTTGATATAATTAGAACAGTAAGCAGCGTTGTAACTTTAATTTACTCAATAAAGTTATTATAAGTTATTTTGGAAAAAAATATGGAAAAACACGGAACAATTGTAGAATATCGATAAGAAGTTTTGAAATTGACAACATAATTTTTATTCCGTCTTGACGTTTTTTAAAGCCTTTAAGTACTTTAAGCATAATGACATCGTAGTATTGAACCTTTGTGGATGAAAAACAGAAAAACCATTAAAGTTGACAATTATTAAAATTGGTAGGTAGGCCTCTCTGTTAAATAATCTATGCTAACTCCGGTTCCCTGACATGACAGCTTACTAGGGTTGACAATATTTTTGGCTTTGATAATTTATTATATTTTTTACGGGGTATTTTGTAACACGTTGTATTGCAAAAAAAATGGTTTTTGAGTCATTTGTATACCTAATAGTAATTCAGATACGACACTTCAAACTGGGCAGTTAAGAGTAATTGCACAAAATTTTAATAATATGTTATTGAGTCAAAATTGAGAAAACACTCAGTGTAATGAACGGAACGTATAACAACGCATACTTACTTTACTTAATGTCCTATGGGAACTGGATGGGGCAGAGGGCCTCCACAGTATGTCGTCGTCATCCCGAACGGTATTGAGCGTCGCGCTTTACTTCGCTCCAGGTCATTCCTATCGCTTTCGTTTCTCCAGTGGTCGTCCGCCGCCAGGATTGCTTAGGACGACCACGTTTCCGCTTTCCTTGGGGATTCCAGTCTAGGGCTTGTTTCGGTTTGTGTTTGGGGTTCCTTCGGAGCGTGTGGCCGATCCAGTTCCACTTGCAGCGTTGGATCTGGTCGATTGGAGACTCACCGCACCGTTCCCACAGATCTTGTTGGAGATTTTCACGGGCTAGTGTATAATCGACGTCAATGATATGATTACATTTTTGGACCTTATTTCAATGGAATAAGGTGAAAAATTGTAAACATATCTTTGAGGTCGACTGTACACATATTAACGGCGAAGACAGCGGTTGATGAAGACATGGAGCCGACGCGAGATGTTTTTAGTGACCTTCCACGCCTAACATCCGTACAGCGATACAATTCTCTTAGTCAGTTTCCGCGATTGTCATACAAGACGGAGCTGTGCGATGTGTGATGTCCTCTTCGGTCCCTCCTGTTTCCGACACTACACTGCCGAGGTACGTAACTTTGTGGACTCTCCTTTGCCGATGAGCAACGGCGACGAGCTTGTCACTCCGCACCTCGTCTCCTGGGTCTTCCGGGTGTTATTCTTTAGTCCCGTCTCCGAAGCCTCTCATCGAAGATCGTCCAGTTTGGTCTGCATGTCGACGCGTGTATGGCTTAATAGGCATAGGTCATCGGCGTAGTCCAAATCTTCCAAGACGTTGGACAGTCCCCATTCTATGCCGCGGCGCTTGTTATTCATGATGCCATCCAGGACGACCAGGAAAAGGAGAGGTAAAAGAAGACACCCCTGCCGTACACCTGCGTGGACCGTTATGTCCTCCGAGACGAGTCCTTCGTGAGTCACACTACAAGAATTCTTCCCGTATATGGCCTTAACAATGTTCGTGATCTTCTCGGAGACTCTATGTCCCGCTGATCCCAGATCAGCTCCATCTCAGCGGGTCGAAGGCTTTTTCGAAATGCATAAACTTGACAGTACATTTCCCTCTGCCATTCTGATGCCTCATTGAGGATTATGCGCAAGGTGTTGATCTGGTCCGTACACGGTCGGTTGGGTCGGAAGCCAGCCTGATCCTCGCGACGAAGAGGTTTTACGGCCTTTGACAGTCTGTCTAGGATGATCTTGCAGAGCACCTTACCTATACCCTGTCTATTTAACAGAGTTAACAAAACGTTGTCTCTGTTGCACTTTTGTATGAAAATGAAAGGGACAAGAAACTGCCAGTGGGCGTCAACAAACGCACGTCGATGGCGGGCTCGGCTTACATGCCGCCTGTTGTTAAAATATTCGTAATATTTCTCGTTATTTTTGTTTGTAGTTAGAGGCACCTCAAATAATTAACTTACTTACTGATAACATGACATTGTCATGTCATGTTAATTCATCTATAAATCCTAATTATAAAGTAGTAGATAATAATATTTAAATATGTGCCCTGCCACTGCAGGCCTGTACTATACGTCCCACTGCACTCAGTGGGACGTATAGTACAGGCCATACAAGTACAAGTATGGGTGATGATGAGAAAGAGAAGTAGTAGGTATATATATTCATAGAAATAAATTATTAAATAAAATAAATTAAATTTGTAACCAAAGATAAGCACTTGAAAGCGTCCGCACCGTACGAGCGACAGATGTTGACTAAACTTTGATGACTAAGGTTGATGCAAATAAAACTAACTTATGTGTATTTTTTAATTTCAATATGTACATATAAAAATTAAAAGCTTAATTAATATACATTTTGAAAAACAATTAATCATTTTTCTTAGTTTCCGCAATTCCCGATACGATCTTTTAACATTCACAGCCGGCATCGATGAAATTACGCATGACTTTTCTGTAAATTTCATTTTTTGAAATCGCTTAAAAGTTAGTCTTTGTTTACCAAAGAACTTTTTTTGGATAGTATTATAAAAAATCCTATCTCTGTATATGTTTAGAGACCAAAATTATATTTCTCAACATGACTTAATTCCAACTTATGAAGCAAGAGATTTGGTGTGTTTTCGTATTTCTGCAAAATCATGTGAAATCTTAAAGTCGATTTAATGAGTTATCAAGATTGACCGGTGTCCAAGCGGATCTTTACTTGCTTTGAATACATTCGTATCAGAATTTAAGCTAGAAATAATAATAAAAATATGTCACGCACATTTGAACTCTCTACAGGAACTCTTTCAAAAGTTGGGGCCGTTATCAGTATCATCGTCGTGCGTGATTTTAACTATGATTTTATCGTCCGAAATGGGAATACTTCAAGCTCGTATATCAAATAATTGCAATAGTTTAGAATACATTATTTTTATTATTGTTCTATATAAATCAAAGTTTTGATTAATAAAAAAAAATTAAAGCAGTTTTGCATAAACCTGTATTATGCAAAACTGCATTAATTTTTTTTTTAATTTGTAATTATTCTCAGTAACAGAACTTAGTAACCGACTAGGTAGAAGGAATCGAGAGCAAGGTGATGCCTCTCCAATTGCCACATTCACTGAGCTCTCCCTTCTTGGGAACGGTTATGAGAAGGCCTTTGTTCCAGTCGTCGGGCAACTCTTCGGCTAACCAGATGTTCCGCAAAAGGGGTGTCAGCGTAATTACCGCTGCAGGGACGTCGTCGGCTTTCAGCATTTCCGCTGTGATGATATCAACTCCTGGGGCTTTTCCGCTCTTCAGTTATCGGATGGCCTTCACTACTTCCTCTTGTTTAGGGGGAGCCACGTCGATGTCCAGGCTTTGTGCGCGAAAACTGGCAGCATTTGTTGCCGTAGTAACGGGGTCGTTCGTAACACGGAAGATCTCCTTAAAGTGCTCCCGCCAGTGTCCCTCCGACCTCCGATGTCACAATCAACTGGTCTCTCTTATCTTTTAAGGGCTTCTTCTTCCTCTGGTTCCGGCCAAGGTCTTCGTCGCTTTGTACATCTCCCTAAGATTGCCGGAGCTGGCAGCGCGTTGGGCACAATCCGCAACACCATCAGCCCATACTTGCCGGTCATGACGGGTACTGCGGTAGACTTTTCCGCGAGTCTGTCTGTATTGTAGTCTCAGGTCTTTGCGCGCTGCCACATCGCTGGTTGCAAGAAGTTGAAGATGGGGCTCGCGCCTTTCTTCAATGAGGTTCCTGGTTCTCTGTGACATCCAGTCTTCACGTGTGTATGTTTTGTGTCCAAGAACGACCGAGCTGGTCTCTGTGTAGCCATTTTGATGTGATTCTACTCCGCGTCGATAGTAGTGATATTGGATCTGATTCGAGGCGCAGAAGATTCGCTCTTCGCCCTGCACCCTCAGCTCAGCTGCGCCTCGACGTGGCGGATGCGCGGTTGCGCGGTTGCAGCAATTCCCAGGAGGGACGACGGGGACGTGACGTGACGCGGACTGGCCAGGGCTCTGCTCAGATTTGGTGTTCCGGAACTAACACAGCAGATGGTTTCATGGCATTTTGTAGGCAATGCTGTTCTCACTTACAGCGATTCCCACCTAGACATACCCTGACTTCCCCTCCTACATATCATACATTTATAATAACAACGAAAATCATAACGCTGAAACAATGTAATTAGTACATGAGTTGTTTTTACGAAACAACAAAAGTTAATTTGTAATTCGTTGTGCTATATAAGTAAGCTTAAAATTAAAGTTAAGATCAAAACAAAATAATTGACGGTATGCTGTGGATGACACTTGATTTAAATGGAATATTACATAATATTTAATATTTTACTAACACTTATTTATGTAATCTACTTACATAGTCGGCGTGTGGCCGCTATAAACTATCAGTGTATCACTACCGCTATCTCAGACTATCAGTTATAATATTTTTTACAGCAAGTAGGTACAAATACTTTAAAACAGTGTCTTCAAAAAGACGATATGAAGGTGTGGAGATTAGTAGAACATCTTAACTATACTTGTCGAGCTACCGAGCGATAGAGAAAATGCCCCCTCCACCAGCAGACAACCCTTTTTATGCTAAACTCCACCTCCATCCGAACTATATTGACAAAAGTATATACGGTTGTCTTGATTAGTTTTTATAAAGTTAAATATATTTTTAATTGTTGTTAAAATAGCAACTAAAACATTATTGTGTGTGTGTGTGTGTGTGTGTGTGTGTGTGTGTGTGTGTGTGTGTGTGTGTGTGTGTGTGTGTGTGTGTGTGTGTGTGTGTGTGTGTGTGTGTGTGTGTGTGTGTGTGTGTGTGTGTGTGTGTGTGTGTGTGTGTGTGTGTGTGTGTGTGTGTGTGTGTGTGTGTGTGTGTGTGTGTGTGTGTGTGTGTGTGCGTGTGCGTGTGCGTGTGTGTGTGTGTGTGTGTGTGTGTGCGCGTCTCTGTCTGTGGTAACGTAGCTCTTAAACGGGTCAATCAATTTGGATGCGTTTTTATTAATTTGAAGGCAAGTTTTCTAGCGTTGGTTCTTAGCTAGGTTTCATGAAAATCGGTCGGGCCAATTAAGATATATCAGCTCTGAAAGGAGATTTTTATCTATCTAATAGTGCTGGTTGTTATATGTAACGTTTGTAATATACAGGGTGTATTTGGAAGTGTGGATCAAACGAAGCAGGTCGATAGAGGACGTCTAGACCTATCCAACTCACCCCTATGTATGTTCAGCGATATTTACTAATTTCGGAGATATTGATCATTTTAATCTTAATTTTTGTAATTTTCCCTTATGTCCATGTCACGAAAAATAATTAATTTCATGTTTTATTTCATAAGTTTTTAAGTGGTATCTTACATAATAAGAGTCATTATAAATCATCGAAGTTTTCAAACCTATTTGCTCATTTTTTTTCCAGTATTGTTTTTAAGTAATCACATAAAGTTTGTTTCTCCATACTTGGTATCCCAGAGTTTGCTTTTCACTTTGTATGGAAGAAACTACTACAATTATCGGCCCAAATTTAAAAATGCGAGACGAAAACCTATACTATTTCAATATTTTTTTACGAGTGGTTTTCCACTAAAAACCTTAAAAACAAAAAAATACGTTATGAAACTTGACTTGCGGATTATTTTAAACAAGATGAAAACCTGGCTTCGCTCGGTAAAATGTAGGCTCATATTTCACCAGTAGATATTTCTCCTAAATATTAGACCTTAGAGGTCACAATCGAGAACGGAATACGAACCTGTGACACCTGTGACACGTGATGACGTGACGCCAACGCCACATTAATGATATTGACATGTTTACTTTGCAACGCCATTATAAAGCAATTTATTCATTTTTATATTGAAAAAACTCAATAATACGAATTTTCCGCCTCTAAGTTGTCGACTCGGATCGGCTAATTTTTTACGCTCTTCAATTTGATGTGCATATCGTTCGAGTCTACCGTAGACCGGTACGAAATTATTAATATAAATACGTAACCGTTCTATTAATTCTCCAACAATGCATAAACACTAGGAACTTATTTCAAAGAAACTGAAAAAGAAAATGACCACGAAGGAAGCAGGCGGAAATTCGTATTCGAACTAAAGTTAAGGTCATTCTTTAAAATTTTCATAAAATTAAATGATAGCAATACTCGAATGTAAATAAAAACAAAGAATACAAACTTTAAATAAAATTTACCAGTTACAGTTTAGTAGTTAATAACAATTAACAATTAATAAAAAGTAACAATTAAGACATTTTGTAATTTAGCCTAATTAAAGTTCTTGCTCGAAGTGAATTCTCCTATTGCGTACGCAGAGTCGCATTCTTGTTCTGAGTTGTGAGTTAACTACCGAAGTAGTTCAATTATTCCGTATCGCATTTGCTGCGTTTATAATTCTTGTTTTGAGTTCTTCCGCGCATGACGGAGGAGAGACGTTGTAAATTAGGGATTTCATGCGACCCCAGATATAGAAATCAACCGGCGTTAAGTCCGAACTCCTATCAACCGGCGTTAAGTCCGGACTCCTCGCAGGCCACGGAATGGGTCCTCCTCGCCCTATCAAGTGATTTAGAAAATGGCTATCGACCCGTCGCCTAACATTGACACTAAATGTGCATCCGTCTTGCTGGTATATCATGTTTTGCCTTGTATCCAAAGGCACGTCTTCGAGGTCAAACATTTCATTTGTCAATTTTTTGTCGTAAGCTGCAGCATTTAGATTGCTGGGGAAAAAATGTGGTCCGATTAAATTGTCGTCAATTATTCCCACACATTGACCGAAAAACGGCGTTGCGACTTGCGACCCTTTTGGCCTCTTTTTATTAGGATTTTTATTCACTTTCCCACTCCAATAATGTTCCTTGTTAGTAATGCCATCTTGATCTAATTTAGATTCGTCGGTACATAGGGTGTTTTTCAAAAAAAGATGAGTCTTCTAAATCGGCATTTAACATGAATCTACAGAAAGCAACTCTCCTTTCAGGTCCTCTTCGTGAATAACTTGCTCAGGGGTATAATGGTAAGGATAGAATCCTGCATTATGCACTGTAGACCATGCTTTACATTGTGTTACAGAGAGTCGTGTGGCGACGGTGTTGGTCGAAATTGTTGGTTCATCGATAAATTCTTGCCGAATATCTTTTATAATCTGTCAGTTTGCCTCCTGCTTTGGCTTAGGTTCGCATTAAACCTATTTGCAAGATATTCAAACAGCGATGTTAAGTTTAGTTCGAATACGAATTTCCGCCTGCTACCATTGTGTTTTTTTTTCAGTTTCTTTGAAATAAGTTCCTAGTTGTTATGCATTGTTCGAGAGCCAAGAAAACGGTTATGTTTTTAAAATTATCTGTAAGCCAAGTTTATTTAGTTTTTTTTCGTTTTTAAGCCATTTTAGTGGAAACAAATCTCAAAATAATATTGAAATAATATCGATTTTCGTCGCGCATTTTCAAATTTGGACCGATGATTGTTGTTTTAATATTTATAAATAACCAGTGTTTTATCGTTTTTATAAATTAGAAGAAAAAGTAAAATTTAATTTGGTACTTTTTTTAAAAATAAATTATTGATGATGCTTTAACTGCTTAGGTATAGTTAATAAATGTCCGGAGGGAATTCGGTGAGCAGAGACAAGATAAACCATTTAATTCAGTTACTATTTTAATCACTGAAAGTTATGCTAATTGATACAGGAGTGACCAGGCGGGCGCGTGACACAACGGACGGGATACCGGTATGAATGGTGGTTGGAAGCGGACTGAGCTCGCGTGTCCCGCGCTCGCTTCGGTTTTCTAATAATGTTGACCATGCAAATTCTGTAGGGGTGACGCCACAATGCATGTTTGACTTATTTTGATAGAAGCTAAAAATCATGAAAACTCAAAAATTCTCTTCCCTTTTGCATAATGCATATGGGGCTTGTAACTTTCACAAATAGTGACACCTATCACCGCCTAACGGGAATCCGTCTAATTGCCAATAACCCTGTATGTTATGAAAAAGAAGAACGTTGTAGTGTATTACCTTGAGAATCGATTGCCACGAAGAGAGCCCCGCGCTTTTAACTCTTGTCCAAATCGATTCAGTAGGATCTGTATTAATTTCCCAACATTTCATTACTTAGTGGTAAGATCTAATGGAATAGTATGCAGCATTTTGAGTGTTTAACTAGCCTCTATACATAATTTGCAATGTAGCTTGTTAAACTGTATAACGGCTGGCTAGTGCACCTAATAATCGTTTAAAAGGGTCTAGCAGGAAAAGGATGATCGCCAAGCATTGTGAGAAATATTACTATGTAATTCATGACCGCATTTTTCCAAACTCGTTTTTTTCCTCATCTATATCAGCTCACAAGCCATCCTATGTGAAAAACATCATACTGAGGATAGTAAATACAGGGTAGTTTATTATTGTGTTGTAGATAAAGAGCCGCGCGCGGTGTCAAGCCGAGGAAGCCGGCTTGCAAGCGGAGTGGCTTCGTCGCGCCGCCGACATACTCGCCGAGCTGCGCACGCGGCGCTCCGCTGCCGCCGCGCGGCTCTCGCAACTGTCAGCGAAGTTACACGCGCTAAAGCATACGCTCTTACAGGTAATGTGCTATACTCGAAAGAGGCCCATATAAATGAGTGTAGCTGGTAAATTAAATAATTTCACTCCTACTTTTTGGAGATTTCACCTGTAGAGGATAGATAACGAAAAATGTAAGTAACGTCGAACAAAGTTCTTTATTGTTGGAATTTCTTGTTAAGTGACAATTAAAAACGGATTTCAAATTAAATTAACATCTATTTAAACCGTACGGGATAGTTAAGTACTGTATTGAGTATTACTAGTCCTTGATTAGGATTTTTATTTTTTTGTATGTTTTGCATTTCAAAAACCCAAGTTCAACATCGGGTATTTTTTGCACTCTGGTTTACTAACGTAATATTATTAGATTTTAGTTTCCGCATCCAAACATAAAAAGTGCTTTTACATGACAGAAATTTTCATATCGAGGAAAAAAAAAACTTTAATTTAATGTTTTGCTTAGCAGGTAATATAGAATGCAATGAATAATTAAGTATAAGTGTGAGTTTGACGCGACTTTTAATATGAACGCCGACTCCATAGTTCGTTTAATTCTTAACACGCTATGATTAGATGTTTACGAAAATAAAATTGACGTACTGTTGTAATTTGTTATTAAGTGATGGTTACAATTTTACTGTACTCCTACACCTTTAATAGTTAGAATTTCACTATTATAATAGACATTCACTATTATAATTATATTAGACATTCACTATTATAATTATATTAGACATTCACTATTATAAATAAGTAGGTACAGTCAAGGGCATAAATATATATACGTTCCCAAGGCGTCAAAAATATCTATACACCTTTATGCTACTGGCAATAAGGTCCGTGTATACATATATTTAACGCGATGGCTGTATAGTTAATAATGCCCTTGACTGTACCTACTACATAAGATTTAAATTGTTATAGAAATAAATAAACCTAACAGATTAGGGCTGTGTTCACCAACAATTAAACGGATGGTTAACGGCTTGGCGGGGTTGGTTCACGTGAAGTGGGCAGCGAAAAAAATTTCTGTGTATACATTTTTTTTATAATTGGGTTAATTGGACTTAAGTGACCTGAATAAATATACATCATTGTTTTTTGTTTTACTTGCTTACTTACCAAATAAAGAGAAGTTAAAGAATTGTCAAAATGTGAGGAATGCATTTTTCGAAAGTTGTTAATGTGAGTATTGAGTATCCTTTGTATTTCTAATAAGTTTGTCTTATAAGTTCTTAAAAGTTTGAAATAGTTATTCTTTGTCATATTATAAACCGGAAGTTAGTATCAAACATCAGTTTTGGTGCCTCAAGGCGCGCTGTACATTTACGGTTACTTAGTAGTGCGGTCTTAGTGGCTTCTCACGGCTTCCTAATATAAATAATCGAAAATGGTGAAATTACCATAAAAAATTTTTTTAGTTACATTATATTTAATTAAATTGTAAAAATAACTGAAAATAACTAATATTAAATAAGACTAAATCTATATATACACTAAAACATTAAATCTAAGAATGGCCCCTGTGGCATTGTACCAAAGATGCTGGCTGCATTTCCTCGTTGAATGGGTAAACTTATTCGTTGAGCGAGGAAACTGCCAGCTCTTCGGTCTCCAGTGACGTCAATGAATCTCTTTGACAATTCCTTAAAAAGGCTAATAGCACTAGGACCCCACGGACCAAGGGTCTCGACACCGAATGGAATAAAATTATATTCTGGGCCGAGACCACTATATTTGCCAGTCTTAATGTTTTCAGCCGCTTCGGCCGCTGCACCAGCCCTATTGGAGGTTCGTGGGAGATGTGACGGGGCCAGCGTGTCTACACAGGTTGCATCCCACACTAGCACCCGCCCCATATTCCACGGAACCAAAGACATCCCGTCAGGTCTCTTGCCATCATTTCTGGAGATACCGGACAGCTCTAAAAGGGCCGGCACGTTAACAGAGGCAAGAGACCGACGGATGATGTCGTTTAGTGCAGCATGTCTTGAGAAGCGGCCAGCACTTCTCTGGCAAGAAAGTCCGTGATGTCCGATCGACGTCACTTCCGCAGGGGCACCGATGTGGAGCGCAGGCCGGGACCCCAAGGCGAAGGCAAACTGAAACTCGGAGTGTGTTAGGGTCTAGGAAAGTACCAGTGCTTGGCGAAGGATGAGCTTGAAGCCAGTATGCAGCCTCCCTTGTACCGACTGCTAAAATTCTAGCACGATCCACAGCGCAGCACTGGCTAAGAAGGGAATCCACAGTCAATTTACATGCTATGTCATCCCAACACCTCTGCGATTTTGGGTTCCCAGGAAAATTTTGACCGGGGCATGCAGTTAACCAGCCATTCTTTGCGTCCTCCAAGCCTTTCCTATGATTAGGATTTTTCCTATGAGACTAGAAGAGCTATGGATCGACGAAAGAAAAGCTGGTAAAGCAATACTAGAAATTTTGCGGATCCCTAAACCACCGTACCGAATTGGGAGGGACCCTTGGGTCCAGGAATGCTCGCTTAGCTTAATATTAAGAATTGATTGCAGGTTACTTTTGATCAAAGTATCAATTTTGGACAAAAGATCTTGATGACCATCATAATTTAAATCGAAATATTATTTATTTAACTACATTATAAAATATTAATGAAATTAATTATTATTATTCAAATATTAATCAATTAATTATATTTTTATTTTTACGATTAATAAAACAAAGAAGTCGTGACTAATTAAATATTTACTTTGTAATAGGTGTCGTTTATTATGTATTTTTTACCACTTTACAAGGAATATTAACTAACACTAAATTTGGAATATAGCTTGTGCGTTTTACAATTATGTCTCAGACGTTGGCAGAAAGGCGTGAAACGTTTTAGTCCCTGGGATGGTTACAACTTTCTCAAATCTCTGTGGCAGAAAAAAATATCTGTCGATCTATTTCTTCTTTGGAGCAATAATAAACTGCAGTTTCTGTTAATGCCGCTTTCACCCAATCATATAAACGGAGAGGGGTAGTTGGCTAACAGCTGATTATTACTTAACAGTCTGTTAAATTGGTTGGTGAACTCGGGCCTAACAGATACTTTTTTCTTCTTACTCGCGCGCCACCTATTTGCGTCTTTCTCTATTGACATCTAATATATACTTAGTTGTGTGAGTAAATGTATTTGTGGTATTATCACATCCACTGTTCGAATACGGAATATATGAACGTCACCTATCTTCCGCTATTTTACTTTCATCTAAGGGTCTACCAGTCCCTTGAAGCTGTGAAAACACCAAACTTTTACATTAACTTTTGAATCCTGAACTAAGGATTCTATAATATAAAGGTATACATTGAATCCCAAGCATAGCGAGGGATTCTAAAATACAATCGTGAGCGTCGTGAGGGGCTTAAGTGTTAACGTCCAAGGTGGAAATAATTCCCTCTGGCCGCGTGGTCCGATTGATTTATCCGATTAATAGGACGACGCGGTCTTTTTTTCCTGTTGGTTCGATTAATCGGAAAACACAGAATTATTTCCTCTTGGTTTGATTAATCGGACTGCGTGGAATCGCAATTCCGTTTCGTCCATTCCTTTCTACCATTGATGCTCCATATATTGCTCAAAGTTTTGCAACCCAGACTTCATGATCTGGTAACCCATTTAGTATATATGCCCAACCATCCTTTATCAAAAATGCTGGTAAAAATGGTAGCACGGTTGCTAGATTTACAATCCGTTTTTGACTTTGATTCTTCGCTATTTTGTACTTCAGAACTTTATTCCACAATGCTCTAGCGACATGATAGAATATAGCCTATAGATAGCCTTGTGATACGATTAATCGAATTAACAGGAATAAAATGTCCGTGTAGTCCGACCACTCGGACGAAACGGAATTGCGATTCCACGCAGTCCGATTAATCGAACCAACAGGAAAAAAAAGCCGTGTCGTCCGATTAATCGGACTACGCGGCCAGAGGGAATTAATTTTCCTGTGTGACATTCACTGATTTTCAGATCACTTATGAGGACAATAATAGTAGATTATTCAACAAGGGACTAAAACAAGCCATAATGACACGAGATGTTTAGCCACGCGAGCGAGCTTGCGAGCGAGGGTGGCTGTAGTTCGAGTGTCATTATGGTTGTTTAGTCTCGCGTTAAACACTCTACTTTTCACTTTGAATGCGAGGAAAAAAACGACGTTCTAAACAAAATTACAACATTTATTATAAAAAAGTTTCTAACAATTAAAACTAACAATTAGGTATCTTATTATTACTATCGTTAATCTAACATTAATGATGTTATTTGTTTCCCACATTTCCAATCAATAAAAGTTTGGTATGTTTTTGAATATATGCCACTAGATTTTGGCGGTAAAAGATTTCGTATCACCTCTTTTGCTTTCTTCTCCATTCTGGAGTTAGGCGTTAATTCTTCTTCACTGGATGATGATGACATTTCTGGTCCGTAATTTCTAAAGTTGCACAATTAATAGGTGAATTTTTTTAACAACGTACGCTCAATACAAGTTATGAACATCTATTCAAAATACAAATAGGAAAAAAATGTTCCGCGGTTTTTTTGGAAAGTGATGTTTTAAATGCTTGCATATTTAGCCAACAGATTCAAACTTGGAAACCATTTTAAAAGTAATTGGACCACGCATAATAAAATAGTTCGGCCTTAATATGATTAAATAGATTCATATTCGTAATAATTAACCGTGTTTCACGAAATTAAATCCTTTTTTTTTATATATTTGCACAGTTGTAATTTTGAGGTTATTTCGACACCCAAAAATATGGTCCATACACAATCACTGAAAATGGCGATAATCCTCCATTCACAAACAACGTGATTGGTTGTTTAGGGGTTTCCAAAGTAAATTAAAAAAAAAAACTTTAATCCCTAGAGATTAATTCTTTGCGCTTTAGTCCCGATTCGCAGAGATTTAAGTAGCATTTTAAGAGCATGAGAAGTGAAAAAGATCTTATGATGTAAAATTTTACCTGCTGAAATTATCAAATTTAACAACAGGAAATTATCATATTTAAAAACAATTATCAAATTTGGCAACAAAGCAGGATGGGCAGAAATGTATGAACACTGGCCTAGAAACCAATAACAATAAGTACTACACCATCAGATTTGTTTTTAATTCTACAACGATGTAGTGTAGCGGGAATCCTCAAATAAATGTGAGACTTATTTAAAAAATCGGGAACATCGGGACGCCTACATAGACGACGTTAGCATAATTACTTTGAAACACCGCTGTCTTTGCATGCCGATAACCTTTTTTCCAACAATGATTTCGAACTACCTGCCATAGTAATAGTTTTACAATTTAGAATTACCTATCCGATGACATATCCCTAGTTATTATTGGTCATATGGGCCAATTTACCCGCCCTCCTTTAAAAACAATTATTAAATTGCCAAGCAGGGAAGAAAAGTCGAATTCGAATAGGTGATGTGTAAAAATAATTTTACCTACAGTTGTGTGCAAAATAATAGCAGTAAAGGCAAACTAAAGATTAAAATTTATTAAGTTAACTTAACATTATACACCGTGTTTTTTTTGATTTACGATAACTTTAAGGGAACGTTCTTTAGGTCAAACAAAGTTAATTTCCCGAAGACAGACAAATGATAAGTCTAACGGTTTTAAAAATATATAATTTTTAAATTTAATCAGTTAATCACGTTAAACTAGTGTAAAAGGCTCTTAATTGATAACAACAATTTTCTTTTAATACTTATGAGTAAAGAGTTTCCAATTGTTAGGTTTGTATACGCGTCAATCTAAAGTGACAATCTTGTATCTGTCAAGTGTTATCTTTACTTGTGTGTGTATGTCACGCCAACATAGACGTATTTGACACTGGTAATTAGTTAACTCTAAAGGCCCTTTTAGAATGACCAAAGATAAAAAAAATATTATTTTGTTCTAAACTGAAAAAAATATTTTTTTTGCAATATTTAAAAATCTAATCTACCAATTAGTTTCTATGGATATACCTAGTAATATGCCGAAGTTATCGTAAATCAAAAAAAACACGGTGTATATCTTACCTACATTTACAATTCTATGTCTAATAGTACTAAATCAAAATGAACCATAAAGTAATCTCAAGTATTTTTGAGGTAAACATAAAAAATCAAGAGTACCGTTTTCAAAATAATAGCAGTTTATTCATTGAAAGTCAAATAATAATTTGTAATCAAACAATCAACCAAAAAAAATACAAGTCCTTGTTAGTATTTAGTGGCTTGACCTTTATTTCTAATAACAGCTTCACATCTTCTCGGCATTGAGTCGACTAAAGCTTGACATCTCTCTATAGGGATATTGTTCCATGCTGACTGTACTACATTCCATAATTGGGACTTCGTGGTAGGTTTTGATCACTTACAGCATTCTTAATGTCTGTCCACAAGTTCTCAATTGGATTTAGGTCCGGCGACTGAGCCGCCCAAGGTAAAACATTTACTTTGTTGACTCGAAACCACCCTTTCACAACTTTACTCGTGTGTTTAGGGTCATTGTCTTGAAACCCATCTGAGCGGCATAGTGTCAATGGCATATGGATACATTACTTCCTGGAGCACCTTCTTTAAATAGTACTCTCGACGTCCTTTACACCCACAGTACTACTTTACTTTCATCACTCCATAGAATATTACGCCATTTCTCCAAGGGCCAATCTGCATGTTCTTTAGCAAAAATAAGCCTCTGTTTTATGTGCCTCTTAGTCAACAGTGGCACCTTTCTCGGACTCCTGGCGTGCAGATTAGCTTCAATGAGACGACGACTAACTGTAGAAGTACCTATACTCACATTTAATTTAATGAGCTTTTAATGAGTTTTGAAGACAGAAATGGGTGCTTTTTCGACAGATGAACAATTCTTGAATCCCCTTTATTCGTTGTAGCCCTTTTTCTACCTCTTGTTTCGGGTTTTTCTTCCCACTTCAGAGCATTACTGATCATCTTAGCATAACATTTGAAAGTTTCTTGAATATCTTTATGTGTTTTTCTTTCTTGAATCAACCTTTTAATCAATATTCTCATTTCTCTGGAACAATGCCTTTCTCTTCCCATAGTCGTATTTTTTTTCTAGCTTTAATTACTTTTACACAGCGACCAATTGTCTATTATACTATGAATAGATAATAATTGTATCATCCGAGTCGGAAAAAACTATGTAATGAGGACATTTTCGTGACACTGCTATTTATATGGAATATATATTTTCGAAATTCGGGGATTAAAGTAAGAATTTAAAAAAAAATTGTATTGCTAGCCAGTGCTAACAACCCCTGGGAGAATAGTTTTTAAATGTGAGGCCCTCTTTTGAGCACTTGGCTTATTTTAGAAAATATTTACTCAAATACCTACACTGCTATTATTTTGCACACAACTGTATATCCAACTGGGGTGATGAATCTTTTAACAATATCATTAAAGTGTTTTATTTTGCACCCTCTTCTCTTTCCCATGTACACACAGGATGTAACTGGAGGACGCGCCCTCTATCGACCTGCATCTTTTCTTTCACCCCTCGTGTTACACCATCTACTTAGGGGTTTTTTGTAACCTACCATGTATTCCTTGGCAGGCGATCGGTCGCAAAGAGGTTTTGGGCCGCGTTGGCGCAGCGTTGAGTCCCGAAGAAGAAGCAGCTAGGGCGAGACTCCACGAACTGTCTTCTACACTATCCACTCCACCTCTGTATAGCGTGAGTAATATTTTTACTAGGAAAGTAAAACGATGATTTGTTGTTATGTTATTGTTTTAGCAATATGTAGTAGATAGGACTGGGCGGTGATCAAATGTAAGGTCTTCAGGGTTCAATTAAGGTAGGTGTTTAATTATTTGTTAAGGTTTATAAAATCGCAACTGTTACATTTTGTTTACACAAGTTTGTATATACAGTGTGTATTTGGAAGTGTGGATCAAACGAAGCAAGTCGATAGAGGACGTCTAGACCTATCCAACTCACCCCCATGTATGTTCAGCGATATTTGCTAATTTCGGAGATATTGATCATTTTAATCTTAATGCTTGTAATTTTCCCTTATGTCCATGTCACGAAAAATAATTGATTTCATGTTTTATTTCATAAGTTTTTAAGTGGTATCTTACATAATAAGAGTCATTACAAATCAGCTAAGTTTTTAAACCTATTTGCTCATTTTTTCTCCAGTTTTTTTTTTAAGTAGTCACATACTGTTTGTTTCTCCATACTTGGTATCCCAGAGTTTGCTTTTCACTTTGTATGGAAAAAACTACTTTATGTAATTACTTAAAAAAAATACTGGAAAAAAAATGAGCAAATAGGTTTAAAAACTTCGCTGATTTGTAATGACTCTTATTATGTAAGATACCACTTAAAAACTTATGAAATAAAACATGAAATCAATTATTTTTCGTGACATGGACATAAGGGAAAATTACAAAAATTAAGATTAAAATGATCAATATCTCTGAAATTAGCAAATATCGCTGAACATACATGGGGGTCAGTTGGATAGGTCTAGACGTCCTCTATCGACCTGCTTCGTTTGATCCACACTTCCAAATACACCCTGTATATGTATATAATACCTTTAAACGAGCAATTATTGTATATATATCCATAATCATCTCTTGTTGATGAGAAACTCTTACTTGAGCATTATGTATGTCCGGGACCTGGATCTCGACGTCTCAAATTGATTTATTAAAATTGGAAGGTTATAATTTAGCAAGCTGTTATTGCAGGTCAAATTGCGAAAGATGTAGAGTACCTATGCATATTTCAAAAAAATCACATACAATTTGAAGAAATACTAGATATCCAGAATTTATCCATAGAATGCATTTTTGAAACCTGTGCCATTGAGATGTGTAAGTCAAATCTAATACTAATTGTTGTATATTGGCCAAATAATACTCGAAATCCTGATTTATTTTTTAAACAACTTGTTAAACTTCTCCAATTTGCAAATTTAAAATACTGTAAAAAAATGTGATAATAGGTGGAGATTTAAACATTAATGTACTTTAAAGCAACAACTCAATCTCAAAATTTGTTAGACTGTCTTAGAAAATATATATTTTATCAGCATGTAAGAGAACCAACTAGTCTCATTAAAGTCAAAAACATGTCAAGACATTCAATTTACAAATTTTCATACTAACAACCTAGGTTGATTTTGCGGAACTAGGCTTCTCAGACCACAGAGGAGTCATAGTTACAATGCAAAAAATATTTGCTAAGACAAAGTCTCAGCAGTCTCAATATTCTTGCCTAATACGATATTATACCGAAAGGAACCTTGAATTATTCAAAAAAGAACTCCAAAAAATTCACTGCTCATTTATAAAAACACGATTAATTAAAATTTTGATATCTTTTATACTGAAATAAAAAATTTGCTCAATTGATGCATTCCTGTAAAGCGTTCAAAGTTAAAACTCACACCGATAAGAGAGTGGTTAAGTCGTGGTATAAAAGCCTCGTATAAACACCAACGCCATCTTAAGATATTAATGACTCAAACCAATGACCCAGTTCTAAAAAAACACTTTAAAATGTACGAGAAGGTACTTAAACGATCAGTAAATATTTCGAAAAAACAACAAAACATAAAGAGAATAAATAAATCCACTAATAAAACAAGAGCCGTATGTAGTGATGTGCCGTTACCAGTAACTTACTCGAAGCGGGTATTTTACCAGTAACGCTACCAGAAACATTACCAAAAAGCGGTAATATACGGTAACATTCAAAATTCGTATATACAGGGTGGAAAAAATCTATGGGCCCTGGAGGGGAACTACCTTAAATCCTTTAGTTAGCTCATTTTACTGAAAGGAAACATTCCTTTATTTTTAAAAAGAAACAAAACTGCATTTAACGATTTTTAAAATTTTGCTTGTCTCACCCGGGAATCGAACCAACTAAAAATAAAAAATAAACCCTCGCTATTTTATTATAAAAAAAGGTAGGATTATTGTTCAGGATAAAATGTCTAATAAACATTTGGTCTTACACTCATCTGTTGTACGAGATGCCCATGAATAATATTTATTACAAGTTCTTTATTAACAATACCTAGTACAGTTCACGTGTAACAAGGAAATGACACGTTATAACGACAGTACGATTCCTTCTTACACTAGACGTTCTTTCTGACGAAAAGTTTAATAATGGAACGTACTTTTTTTGCAACGCGGGGCAACAAATTTGAAATTCGAACGATAACATTTTTAAAAACTATAAAAAAGAAGTACTCGTTCGAATTTCAAATTTTGTTTTGTTTTGCTTTCATTCCGTAATTCTGTAATAATGGCGTATCAAGAACATTTCGATGCTGGATTTTTATTTTTAGTTGGTTCGATTCCCGGGTGAGACAAGCAAAATTTTAAAAATCGTTAAATGCAGTTTTGTTTCTTTTTAAAAATAAAGGAAGGTTTCCTTTCAGTAAAATGAGCTAACTAATGGATTTAAGGTAGTTCCCCTCCAGGGCCCATAGATTTTTTCCACCTTGTATAACTATATGTTTTTATACATGTTTATACAATTTCAGCACCAGACGGACCCTTTTAAACTAATAATGATAAGGTGGGTTCAGTAGTTTAGTTTAGACGACACGCTGGCCTAGTTGGTAGTGACCCTGCCTACGAAGCTAGCGGTCCTGGGTTCAAATCCCGGTAAGTGCAGATGTTTGTGTGATGAGCGCGAATATTTGTTCCTGAGTCATGGATTTTTTCTATGTATTTAAGTATATATTTCTCTATATAAGTATTTATATCGTTGTCTAGTACCCATAGTACAAGCCTAGAGCTTAGTTTGGGACTAGGTCAATTGGTGTGACATTGTCCCCTGATATTTATTTATTTATTATTTATTTATATTACCAATGTTACTGGTAAAATACTAAATATTTCCTAGTATTTTACCAATGTTACCGGGAATATGACTCTCTCATACTATACTGACTCATGACATTGCCGAACAGATAAGGTACAAAGTACAACGCAATGAGTAAAAGAGACGGAAGATGCGATGAGTAACAGAAATATTTCATAGTTAGTAACAGTATATTAACTTTTTAATTATAATTAATAAACTAAAATTAATAAAGAATACAACACAGAAAAAAACGATTTCTATGTCCGCTTCTGGTACTATTTCCGGTAGCATTGATAATTTACTGAGTATTTTACCAAAAATCGATTTCTATGTCCGCTTCTGGTAATATTATCGGTAGCATTGGTAATTTACTGAGTATTTTACCAAATGGTATTATATGGTAACGAGTAAGTTACCGCCCGCACAACACTAGCCGTTTGGAAAATCATAGGTGAGCAAACAAATAAAAAGAAAAGAAAACACATTTAATTGGAATTAAATGTGTCTCACACATTTAATTCCTTCTTTACCTCCGTAGGATTAAATTCATCCAACAGTAAACCGCACGGCCGCCCTGTCTTTCTTTTTAGCACCAGTCCACCCTTTGGAGATGCTTAAATGCATACAACAGTTAAAAATAAGAATAGTTACGGACTTGATGAAATAACCCCCCCCCCCCCCCCCCACACACACACACTTGTAAAAAAATGTGCCAGCGAGCTTGCAATCCCACTCACGGATCTAGTTAATCAGTCTTTTTCCGCTGGATCATTCCCTGAAAAACTAAAAGTTTCCCTCATAAAGCCAATCCCATAAAAGGGAGACCTGACAGACCCCAATTATTACCGCCCAGTTGCTCTGCTTAGTACGTTTTCTAAGATTTTTAATCCATAATGGCCAAACGTCTTACTTCATTCTGTGAAGAATAGACGTGTTTGATGAACGACAATGCGGGTTTAGGAAGCAACAATGTACAATTTAAACAATTTATAATTTTATTCAAGTAGTCTTGGGAATTATAGAAAGTAAGAAATACGCGTTCGGTCTGCTCCTAGATGAGCGAGTCCAACACGATATCCTCTTAAACAAACTGTACGGCACAGGTGTTCGTGGCACCGCTCATGAATGGTTTGTTTCTTATCTCAAAAACCGCCGGAAAATTGTCGAAGTAGAATTCTATGATGATCAAAGTAAAATTAAAAGAAAAGTTTGCTTGTCCATCCATAGCACACACCGTATGCTCTATTCCACAAGGAAGTGTATTAGGATGCATTTTATTTATTTTATATATTAACGACTTGCCAAAAATACTGAATCAGAACAAAATTAAATCCTTACTTTATGCGGATGACATCTCTATATTATCTCCCCCCGGCGAGAGCAATAATGACGTTACAAATTCCCTCAACACTATATTTGATACCGTTTTACCCTGCCTTGAAGACCACAGTTTAAATATAAATCAGCATAAAACTAATAAAAAAAAATCGTACCAAAAACTTGCTTTACCAATGAGTTGTAACTATAAATAATACAAATTAGAAGCACATGACCACTACTCGGCTTAAACATCGATGAACACATCAACTGGAAAGCCCACCTAGAACAAATAGCTATTACATCGTCTAGATTTGCTCATGCCCTCAGGCAAATAAACACGAACCTAAAGACCGCAGTTTGCGCTTACAATGCTTTGCTCAGGCATGGCTCCAGTATGGCATAATATAATGGGGCAATATTGTTAATGCAAAAGATTTATTTTTGCTACAGAAAAGGTGTACAGATGTAGTGCTTAATTGTTTTCCTTCGTATTTTCACGGAAACGTACGAACGCGTCTTGCTATTTCAGTCGGTCACAGTACAAAAAGTACTGAGGTTGACTGAAATAGCATTACACCTTCGTACGTTTCCGTGAAAATACGAAGGAAAGCAATTATGCACTACACCTGTACAGATGTAGTGAATAATCCCTTCCCATCGTATTTTCTCGGAAATGTTCGTATTTGTTATGCTACTTCAGTCAGACTCAGTATCCATCAAGATAACATGGGGGAAGGTCGCATCGCGAGATTAATAATCTATATAGAGTGGTTAATACCACTGTTTTTGTGTCAATATTTAAGTTTGTTTTTTTTTCAGTTCTTTTTAATAGTCATGCTGAAAGCATTAAGACCTGGGAAACGTTTAGATCGACAAGCCTGTGAGATTATTTTCAACATTTATTTATATTTCTTATATGAAAATGATATATTTAAAAATAGCAACAATGCTGATTACTTCTGTAAAGTCCAAAAACGAGTTTCGGAGGCCAATGGAATTACTCGACGAACAATAAGTAACATATTGCAAAAAGAGTACAAAACTCAATCTACCACAACTACGCCAAAAATTGCAAAGTTGGGTAGACCAAATAAATTATTTTACCTAGATCTTGACGATTTCGACTACAACGTAATACGCAGATTAGTATATAATTTTCATTTAATATACAAACAAGTTCCTACAATCAAAGCCCTTAAGTCCAAATCATCTGATACTATTAATTTTAAGGGATGTGACTTAACGTTAAGAAAAATCCTTCGGAAAATGGGTTTTCGGTATAAGAAGATGCAAAACAACAGAAAATTGCTAATCGAGAAAGATGACGTTCGTTTAAAAAGAGTAAAGTTTTTGGCCTTGATAAAAAAGTACAGATCACAAGGGAGAGACATTGTCTACATGGATGAAACATATATTCATACCTCACATTTGACGGGTAAAAGCTGGCCTGACTCTTCAGATAACGGAGTGAAACAATTAATTTCGAAAGGTCAACGTCTGAACATGAACCTGAATTAGAAAACCACATGGCTAGTTTTGTAATCACCATGCATGAAAACTCAGACGATGATACACCAGAGAACAGTTCTGATTCTGACTGTGAAATTGAAGTTGGAAATACTATTTTGCATCATACTGTCGACCCTTCCTCCTCCTCCTCCTCTTCTACCGTTTTCATAATCGGAGTCGTCCACCCGATCAGAACAACATTTAGAATGATTCCGAAGCTGGTTTCTTGTTTTTTTGTGGGATTGTTTTTGTTATGTCTCGACATGCCGTGATCATGAGTCGATAATTCCGCCTTACCTCCAAGAAGGTGTACCCAAGTGAGCCAAGAAGGTACTTTGTTGGGTACAAATACCTTAAAAATGCCTTCTGTACTTTTTCAAGAAGTAAGGCATACGTCGATTCGTAGGGGTTCCATACGATCGACGAGGTCTCTAACTTACTCCTTACTAAGGCATTATAAACCATTTTTATGGCCACTGGGTCATGAAAATGGCGAAGGTTTCGAATTATGAAACCCAGTTTTCGAAAGCAGCTCGTGGCTAGAGAGGAAATATGCTCGTGAAAAGTGAGCCACGTGTCGAACACCACGCCCAGATCCTTGACGGAGAAGACACGGTTTATCGGCTGTGACCCTAACATATATTGAGCATATACGAGGGCCGTTCTGAAAGTTTCTAGCTGTCCCGAACCTATTAACAAAACTATACTTTTTATACTACCGATTAAAATCTTTTTTTATTGCCTTCAAAACACTGGCCGAAAATAGTTATAAATATTTTTCAAAGACATTAAAAAAATGTTTTAAAAATATCCGTCATACATTGTTTCGATTTCAACATGAACGTTACAAGAGAGGAATTTCGTGTGATGATTTATTAGGACTACAAAAGAGGTTTAACGTTTAAGGAGTCACATGAAAACTTAAACACAGCTTTTGGAGAATCTGCTCCTTTATTAGCTACCATTTCCTTTTGGTTCCATGAGTTTAAACGAGGCAGGGAGTCCGTCAAAGATGAAGCTAAACTGGGGAGGCCGCCGACTGCAGTAACTCACGACAATGTCATCAAAGTGGAGTGGCTTATTAAAGAAAACAGAAATATTACACATAGGGAGATACAAGATGAACTGAAGATTGGATCACAAGCAGTTTCAAATATTTTGAACGATCACCTAAAAGTACGGAAAGTTTGTTCACGATGGATACCGCATTTGCTCACTGAGGATCAAAAAGCTCGGCGGGTAGATTGGTGCAAATATATGCTCGAAAAATTAGACCACGGCAAATCACAACAGGTGTCAAGCATCCTGACGAGTGATGAATCGTGGATATACCTAGTTGGTTACTAAGTTCTGTTACTAAGGTTGATGCAAATAAAACTAACTTATGTGTATTTTTTAATTTCAATATGTATAAAAATTAAAAGCTTAATTAATATACATTTTGAAAAACAATTAATAATTTTTCTTAGTTTTCGCAATTCCCGATACGATCTTTTAACATTCACAGCCGGCATCGATGAAATTACGCATGACTTTTCTGTAAATTTCATTTTTTGAAATCGCTTAAAAGTTAGTCTTTGTTTACCAAAGAACTTTTTTTGTATAATATTATAAAAAATCCTATCTCTGTGTATGTTTAGAGACCAAAATTATATTTCTCAACATGACTTAATTCCAACTTATGAAGCAAGAGATTTGGTGTGTTTTCGTATTTCTGCAAAATCATGTGAAATCTTAAAGTCGATTTAATGAGTCATCAAGATTGACCGGTGTCCAAGCGGATCTTTAGTTGCTTTGAATTCATTCGTATCAGAATTTAAAGCTAGAAGTCTGTTCAATATGTCACGCAAATTTGAACTCTCTACAGGAACTCTTACAAAAGTTGGGGCCGTTATCAGTATCATCGTCGTGCGTGATTTTAACTATGATTTTATCGTCCGAAATGGGAATAAATAAATAAATAAATAAATATCAGGGGACAATGTCACACCAATTGACCTAGTCCCAAACTAAGCTCTAGGCTTGTATTATGGGTACTAGACAACGATATAAATACTTATATAGAGAAATATATACTTAAATACATAGAAAACATCCATGACTCGGGAACATATATTCGCGCTCATCACACAAATATCTGCCCTTACCGGGATTTGAACCCAGGACCTCTAGCTTCGTAGGCAGGGTCACTACCAACTAGGCCAGCGCGTCGTCAAATACTAATACTTCAAGCTCGTACATCAAATAATTGCAATAGTTTAGAATACATTATTTTTATTATTTCATATAAATCAAAGTTTTGATTAATATACAGGTTTATGCAAAACTGCTTTAAAATATTATTTTTATTGTAATTAATCTCAGTAACAGAACTTAGTAACCGACTAGGTACATATAGCTACGACCCACTTACCAAGCAACAATCGACGCAATGGGTGTTCGAGGAAAATGGCTTACCTACGAAAGTTGTTTGAGGTAGGACGGTCAACAAAAAAAAAATCGCCGTGTTGTTTCGACGTAGTGGTCCTGTGGCAGTTATTCCTCTAGAAGACCGAAGAACTGTCACTAGTCAATGGTATACCGAAGTGTGCTTACCTCAAGCCTTCGAGACAGCTCGGCGAGGATCGTCCAAAGAGTTTTTCACCAGGATAACGCCCCAGCTCACACTGCTGCTCGGACCCTCGAATTTTTGGCCATTTCCGGTGTACAACTATTGCCTCACCCACCATATAGCCCAGATCTCGCTCCGTGCGACTTTTTCCTGTTTCCCACAATAAAGAAAACCTTGCGAGGACCAACTTTTAACGACTCCAATGATGCAGTCAATGAATTTAATCGTGTATTTTTAGACCTTCCGCAAGATCGATTTTTTTCTGGTTTCGAAAGTTGGTTTCGAAGAATGCAAAAGTGCATCGAAGCTGCAGGCGAACACTTCGAAAAACTGTGAATAAATAATAAAGATATCTCTTCGTTTTTTTGAGTAGCTAGAAATTTTTGGAACAGCCCTCGTACAGCGGTACGAGAGCGGCCAAATGTACACATACAACACTTGGCTGGGTTAAAATGAAGTTTGTTCTCGACACTCCACCGAAACACCAAGTCGATGTCCCCTTGCAACGTCTCGCAATCAGCTCTTTGCTCTACCCCGTATACCAACCTTAGATCATCAGTATACAAGAGACACTATAGAGTACGAGCTCCAATTCAAATGAGTTCGTCCGCCAGGAAAAAAAATATTAACCTAACTTCAACATAAAATTCAGGGAGACCTTGATGTTTAGTAGAAAATCTAACATAAAAACCATAAAAATTATAAATAATATTTTATTTTCCAACAAAAAAAATTATAACGTTCCACGGTAATTAAAAAAAAAACATTATTTCGCAAAATGTAACTCCCGCAAAAAAGTTCGTCTTCAGTTCAACCGACGCAGAATAGAACGTCTACCATTTGGTGGCGTCACCTTTTGCATCTAATACGGCTTTGATCCTGAACGGCATTGAATCTACTAACTCTCAACACTCTTCAGGGGTTATTCCATTCCAGACACAGCTTAGTTTCTCCTTAAGTTCAGCTTTTGACCTAGAAGGGTCTTTTCGCAACTTCTTCTTCATTTTCCACCACAAAGTTTCTATGGGAGACAAGTCTGGGTTGCTGGACGGCCATGACATGGTACTTCAGCCACGCCATCGTTGTCTTGGCGGTATGGCTTGAGGCACCGTCTTGTTGAAAAGTAAATGCATTTCTAAGTTTCAACTTCGGTATAGACGGCAGCAAACTCTCTTCCAAGATGCTTTTGTATTTCTCGGCATTGACGGTTCCATCTATAAATTGCAGACGGCCTACACCCTGTGCCGACATACAGCCCCAAATCATCAAAGATGCCGGAAACTTCACCTTTCGCTTGAGACAGTCATTATGAAATGCCTCTCCTTTTTCTCGAATGACTTTACTTCGTTCGTCGCCAACTGTGACGTCGATCAGCAGTCCAGTTTCTGTGTTCTTTAGCGAATTTCAACCTGTTGTTTTTCTGTTTTTGAGTAAGTAACGGTTTCTCTTTAGCTGTGTAAAAACCGTAGCCCATTTTATTCAGTACTCTCTTGCAGGTGTCGACTGATAAAGGGTGAGTACTATTAAATTGTCGCCATTTGAATTAACGTTTACAAAATGAATTAATGTTATAATAACTCTTTTTTTTTTATTATAAGAAAGTTCAAGACATAAAATAGATCAGCTAACACAATTAAGGTTTCTCCAGAGCACGACGAGAGAATTCGCGGACTTTACTCTTGACGCGACTCATAGAATTTTGCACGGATTCATTAGTGATCAGTTTTGTACATTTCATCCACTTTCTTTTAAAATCGGGCAATGATGTGGCCGGTTAGCATGTTTTCCGCAACTTTGTTTTAATATTAGCCCAGTATTTTTCTATCGGCCGTAGTTCTGGGCAATTTGGCGGATTCATATTCTTCGGCACTACAACGACAGAATTCTGATTATACCAATCCAAAGCTCGCGACGAATAGTGACAACTTGCCAAATCTGGCCAGAACAATGTTGAAAAAGTATGTTTTTTTACAAGTGGTAATAACCGTTTTTAAGCATTCGGAAATATAAATATCCGTGTTTATTGTGCCAGTGGTTACAAAAGGCGAACTTCTCATGCCGCACTGGCATATCGCTTGCCACACGAGGAACTTCTTGGCGAATTTCTCTACTGGAGTCACTTTTTCTGATTCATGTAGACCCGAGACGTTGCGAGAAGAAAAGTACTGGTTTCCAGGTATTGATTTGAAATCAGCTTTCACATACGTTTCGTCATCAATAATTAAGCAACCTGTTTTTTGAACTAACAAGGTGTACAGAAATCTAGACCGTCTAATTGCTCGATTATACTGTTCTACAGTTCTTTTGGGGGCTTTTTGCTTCTTGTAAGTAGAAATACCATACATTATTTTTATTTTTTGTACATTTCTTTGACAAGTACCATCTTTTTTGGACACATCTCGAGAAGAGATTGCCGGATTCTGATCAAACAGCTTACACACTTTTAAATCCATTTTTTTGTTCTATTTCCTTGTAGGATGGCCCTCTCGCTGCTTTCTTTCAATATTTCCACCTTGTTTTAGTTTTTTAGGGTCCTTTGCACTGTTCTCCGACTTGTGTTGCACGATTTCGCAAGATCCAAAGTGGACATATTGGGATTTATTGAAAATTCTCGCAAAATTAATTCACGAACGCTTTTTACTTTTGACGACATCGTGACTTATAAAAACCACTGAATGTTCTTTTAAACAGTAAGACATGCAAATACGTTCTAAATTTGAAATATTATAAGTTTAATGAAAAAGGTTGCGTGCCCGAAAAAAAAATACGGGAAATGTTGGCGACAATTTAATAGTACTCACCCTTTATATTCTTTTTAATAGCGTCACGCCATAGTACGGTAAGTTCTCCTGCTCTTGCACGACGATTTTTCTTTATGATCTTCCTCAGAATCCTGTCTTCTGCTTTGCTAGTTATTCGTGGACGGCCAGTTTTCTTTAAACAGGAGACTGTTCCGTGTTTTCGATGATGCTCGATGATCGTTTGAATTGTAGATCGTGGCAACGACAGGTCCTTGGATATTTGGTACGTCGATTTGCCCTTATTGTTATGAGAAATGATAATTTTCCGCACTTCTTCGGGCACTGGTTTACCTCGTGCCATTTTCATAGAATAATGATTAAGAAGTAATGATAATTTGCTTGTAATTTGGCTTTTTATATAGCCCGTTGACATATTAGATGACAGAGAATATTCTTTTTTGAATTTGAATTATTATTTTACATCATACCACTTAAAAAGCAGTGTTTATTTTAAATCGACGACCTGTTTTGCGCCAAATATGAACTAGACGTAATTTTTTGCTTACAAGATGATAACTTTATGATAGAATTATATTAAGATCGTTAAAATGATCACACTTTGTACAACGCAAGATTAAACTAGGTGTAATGACCTCGTGTGTAGCGTATTCCATTAATCATCAATCATCAAAGTCAATCCGAGATTAAATATCTGCCTTACAATTAAATATTGTATTTTGAAGTGCAACTAGACGATCTATTATGCATTGGGGCTTGTGTATACGAGCCCCAATGCATAATAGATCAAGGCAAAGCAAGCGGCAAGGCCGCAGTCAGTGTTCAGTAGCTGAAGAGGCGAATTTGGTAAAGTCTACAGTTTGTAGAGTCTACCAGAGATTCAGGCAAACTGGGGCCTTTACTTTAAGGCCAAGAATCGGCCGGAGCCGGTGCACTTCGGAGAGGGACGATCGGTTAATCGTGACAACAACCCTACGAGATCGTCACCAGACAGCTGTTGCTGTCCAACAGTGGCTTGAAGAAGTAAGAGGAGTGGCAGTTAGCGAGTAGACAGTAAGGAGAAGACTGAGACAGCCAACCTGACACCAAAAAAGCCTGCGACAACGGCCCAAATTGACAACGTTTAAAAAAAAAAAGCATTTCTGTTTTTTCGCGTTTATAATTCAAATTCAAAAACATTTATTTCGACGAACTGGGATCATAGTTAATTTAGGTTAGTTACAATAATTTCTTAGCCTAAAGTTAGCAAAATAAAAAATAATAATAATAATATCCTATTAAGTAAGGACGACAGCACTTAGTAAGGCTTGACTGTCAGTACATGGATCATATGACAATGATTCAGATACTGACAATCAAACCTGTCCGCAAATGCCCTCAGGATACCATTAGAGCTAGCCCGTACCCTGCGCGCCAGAGATGTGCAGCGTTTCCTCATAGTTGTGTAGAAACAGCTGATTAAAAATAGCTGATTAAAAATTAGACTACCCGTGTTTCACGGTTTTCCTTTATTTTACTTAAATTCGTCGTTAATAATTTATTAAATAAATAGTCATTAAAAAGACCGTATATACAAAGTTAGGAATACTGATGTCGTGATCTTAGCATGATATAAAATAAAAAAAGTAACAGAACTGACTGTCATGTCATGTCACTTGTCAACCATTCGTTGCCGTCACGGGACTCATACCTTAATAATCTGTGGTTGCCGTTCGCTCCAACGTTATTATGTAGATTCCATTAAATAAATAAATAATTTCGCTCCAAAGACACACGTATTGTACACGTTCACAAAGTTATTTCGCGTTTACCGCTTTGTATCTCTTTCTATAATAATGACGACCGAGAAACCAAGATCCGTTTATAACTTGTTTCGTTCCAAGTTGCAAAAACACGGCGTTAAATAGAAAAACATAAGCACTTTTTTCATATTCCTCGTGCATGTAGATTGGAATGGTGTTCGATCCTAAATAAAAAGGTTCCGAAAAGTGCAATCTATATATGTGAAGATCATTTAAATGTAAGCACGAAAGAAGTTCTTTAAAGTCATCCATCGTAAATGATTTAATAAACATTTTTAAATCTTTTAATTGTACATATAGTTTAATGTTTTTTATTATTTTTAGCTTCAAGATGATTTACAGAACTTTTACGCATGGAAATTTGATAATGTCAGAGGGAGACTTAAACCCAGAGTGCCTGATCATTTCAAAAATATGATTTCGTTACATAATGAACAAACAACAATAAGTCCTGTTCCTGTAGCACCTAACTGTGAAAAAAATACAAAAAGCATCATGTGCATACCGGAAATGTATGAAAAGTATGTCCAGGCTCAAACAACAACAGTAGACCGTGCAGTGTCTACAAAAAAATACAGTAGGCATGAGAAAGATTCTCTTGTGATGCCATTGTCAGAATCAGAATATCCCTCTGTTGATGGTAGCACCACTGAGTATATAATAGGGTCTGATACTTCCAGCGAATCAGACTTAACTTCAAGACGGAAACCCAAAGATCTTTTTGGCAGAAAGCATTGGTTAAGTCTGATTGAGAAAAAACCTTTAAGCTACATAGGAGTCTGTAAGCAGTACTATTGGATGATTGAATATCTAAGTAAACATTGTAAAATCCCTTCCTTGCATATCAATTACACTGTACAAAATTAAAAACAATGAGACCTTTTTAAGAATGACTGATATTTTTCAAGTTTCGTTGTCTACTGTTTGGCGAATTAATTAAATATATAAAAGGAGAAACTGACTTACTGACTGACTGACATATCAACGCACAGCCGAAACTACTGTACCTAGAAACTTGAAATTTGGTACAGGTGTTCCTTTCATGATGTAAGTCAGCACTAAGAAAGGATTTTCCGAAAATCGACCCCCAACGGGAAAAAAAGGGGGAGTACTAAGAAACTAATTCGCGTACGAAGTCGCGGACGTCCGCTAGTGTTTTATAAAACATTAGATTGTCTGAAAGCATTCTGCAACAAGTTGATATACCTTCCTAATCAGCTGCATATTAAGACAAATTTACCATTACTATTCCGAACGAATGAAGAAATTTCTAGTGTGCACACATCGATTGTTTTGAAGTGGAAATAGAAAAAACCTAGAAGTCCTGCACATCAGGCACTTACATGGTCAGAATATAAGCACTGTAACACCATCAAATATTTAATAGGAGCAACCCCTGATGGTTTTATCAATTTCATTTCAAAAGATTTTGGTGGCCGCATATCTGATATGAGCATTTTAGAAAAAAGGGTTTTTTTGAACATTATTCCAGACAAGTGCATTGCAAGTGCAGATTTAAACATTTAGGCCCGAGTTCACCAACCAAATTAACAGACGGTTTAGTCTTAATCAGCTGTTTGTCAATACATTTGACAACCGTCAAACCGCTAACCGTCTGTTTAATTGTTGGTAAACACTGCTCTTAGAAGCATTACTAAGAAAAACTAAAAAAAGTGCTAATGTTTTGAAGTTATGAGAACTAAAGTTGTAGCCAGCCTTAGAATTCACATCGAAAGGGTTATTAGAAGGGTACGGTTGTTCAGAATGCTGAAACCACACTCTGTAGTTAATAATAAGCTTATTAGTTCACTAGATCATGCTGTGGTTGTGGCATGTGGACTTATTAATTTACAGTCACCTATAATAAAGTGCCATTAAAATGATTGGAAATGATTCCACTCTGCACTGCTTGAGGATTATCTGTGATACCATTTTTTCTTGTTGTTAAGTAGATGTCCACCTCTTTGTAATTTAATTATAAATTAATGATCTTCTTGATGAATCTATAAGGTTAGGAAAACGCCTCAGGCCAACTCGCCAAGGTTATGTAAGAAAACATTAGACCTTTAAACTTTCACTTTTTATTTATGTAAAATAGTAGACTGTACAACAAGTGCATAAAACGAGCCATTTTACCCAAGATGTGCATATAGCCACACGAGCCGGAACGGCGAGTGTGGATAGTCACGTCGAGGGTAAAATGGGTTTTATGCATTGATTTAGTATAATACTAGATACACAATCAGCACGAAAAAATTCAGGGTTTCAAAAAAAAAAAACCATTATATATTATGTTATGACCATTATGAATTATGACCCATTATGTATTTTGAACTTTATATACATATTATGATACGTAACCGGTTAGGCTAGGTTGATTATGATAGGATAAGATCTTGTCTTGTTTGGAGTAAAGTAAGTAAGTAGTAAGTAAGTAAAGTAAGTAAAAGATTTATTTATGCAAAAAATGTGGTACATCAGTTGGTAAGTAATTACAGAGTTCTACACATTTCGCCAGTACATGGCATGCAAAAAATTAAAGGCAATAAATTTAATATATAAAATAAATTAATAATTTCATGAATTATTTACAGGATGTCAATATCTTAATTATAATACTCATTTGTCTACATTAATACTACTTAAATAAGTTAAACCATGTCACATTACGATTTATAAACATAGTAGTCGAAATATTCGTTTACAGAGTAAAAGCACTCCTGGGTAAGCCATTTTTTTAGTACATTTTTAAATTTGGTCAGTGGTAGGTCTTTTATTTCGTTGTAAGTGTAATGTTTTAATGTTTCATTTATATATGTATGTATAATTCTTTATTCCAACGTAACTTCTAAACACCTGAGCCAATTTATATGTGAGTAGTTTTTTCCATACAAAGTGAAAAGCAAACTCTGGGATACCAAGTATGGAGAAACAAACTTTATGTGACTACTTAAAAAAAATACTGGAAAAAAATGAGCAAATAGGTTTAAAAACTTAGCTGATTTGTAATGACTCTTATTATGTAAGATACCACTTAAAAACTTATGAAATAAAACATGAAATTAATTATTTTTCGTGACATGGACATAAGGGAAAATTACAAAAATTAAGATTAAAATGATCAATATCTCCGAAATTAGCAAATATCGCTGAACATACATGGGGGTGAGTTGGATAGGTCTAGACGTCCTCTATCGACTTGCTTCGTTTGATCCACACTTCCAAATACACACTGTATAGCTTAAGTTGTGTAATACAATGACAGCATTTATAAAACATCCCAAAAGTTTTTTTTTTGTAATTTGTAATTTTGTTTTAATAAATAGAGAAATTCGTCTTCATTCATTCGATGTCCAGTTTTGTCATAAATAGTATGATAATGGCGAATTCACTAAAGAGTTTTAAATATTTTAAAACATTAGTTTGCAAATTTGACACTTGACTGCTAGTATATTGAGTTTTCTTTTGCATGAATGTTTAAGGTAAAAAATAGCGATGGTAGCATGTATCTGAATACAGCTGTCAATGTCATTTGGGACAGTTTATAATAAAGTTTTGTGCGGGATTGTGTATCTAGTATATACTAAATCAATGGTTTTATGCTCGAATTTTACACTCTGCTTTTCACTTCGATTGCAAGGAAATAAAACAAGAAGCACATACTGAGATAGATTTTCTTCAATATCTGCAATATCTTCTCAATTACATCTTTCGCACTTCTTTCCATTAAAGTCTCAGGCGAAATCATTATTTGATCGTCACTATCACTACTCGAGGACATTGTTTAACTACTTATTGAATTTTCAAACGCGACACAACAAAATTTTCTAGTTTCTAGTTTTGTTTAACGAAAAATTTGCTTCGCGCCTCACAATTTTTCTTAAACTTTTTTTTTATTTTTGACTATGTGACGTTTGATTATGGTCTGTGCCTTAATGCCAAGTTATTATAAATATTTGCGTTATATTTTTTTACTTAAATGCACGCCCGTATTATTCGTAAATTTGTATTTATATAGTTATATATATGTCGTAATTAAATTAAGAAATAACCTAAATCTCATAAAAACAAATGAATTAAAATATGGTGTATTGTGTATGTGGCTGTAAGGCCTGATTACCTTCTTAACTTTTTTTTAATTTTCGACTATGTGTCGTTTGACAGGTTTGACTATAGTCTGATGCTGCCAAGATATTATAAATATTTGCGTTGTATTTTTTTACCGTAAATGCACGCCGTAGGTTTTATACGTAAATTTGTATTTAGATAGTTATACAAATGTCGTAATTAAATTAAGAAATAACCTAAATCTCATAAAAACAAAATAATTAAAATATGGTGTATTGTGTATGAGGCTGTAAGGCCTGATTACCTTCTTAACTTTTTTTTTAATTTTCGACTATGTGTCGTTTGACAGGTTTGACTATGGTCTGATGCTGCCAAGTTATTATTAGTACATTGTGTATTAAGGGCGGTAAGGAATTACGACCGAGGCTCTAGTAGAAGCCCGAAGTCGAAGACTGAGGGCTTTCTGAGTCGAGGTTCGTAATTTCCGTACCGCCCGTGAAACATACAATGTTTTTCATCACATTTGCGAGTAAATAAATGAAATTATAGGGCAGAAAAAACTTATTTATTAAAATTTATAACATGTAGCGAGATTGCAATGAAATTACTGTTTAGATAACATTTTGAAACAATTTTTCAATTTCGTGTAAACTCCTTGCTTGAACTTGCACGAACGGTGTGCTGCGCTATAAATTAAAAAAAAAATACTTACCGACCTAGGTTTTCATGAAAAAAAAAAGGTCGAGGGTTTTATATGGGGCTTACGGCCCAGTTAACCTGTATGTTTAGATACTGTTTACGTGAAAGTGTGATGACATTTTAAAACAATTTTTCAATTTCTTGTAAACTCCTTGCTTGAACTTGCATGAACGGTGTGCTGCGCTATAAATTAAAAAAAATTACTTACCGACCTAGGTTTTCATGAAAAAAAAAAAAAGGTCGAGGGCTTTATATGGGGCTTACGGCCCAGTTAACCTGTATGTTTAGATACTGTTTACGTGAAAGTGTGATGAAAAAATATTTGCGTTGTATTTTTTTACCGTAAATGCACGCTGTAGGTATTATTCGTAAATTTGTATTTAGATAGTTATACAAATGTCGTAATTAAATTAAGATGTAACCAAAATCTCATAAAAATATATCAATTAAATGAAGGTGTATTGTGTGAAGGCTGTAAGGCCTGATTGCCTTAGTCTTAAAAGAAGAAGTTACTTTATGCACTAGTGCATAAAATGCGATTTTATGCAGCCTGTACCCAGCATAAAGAAGGACTTTACGAGCATGAGAAGTGAAAAAAATATTTTACTTTGTTACACATGTTTTCTTACAAAACTACATTTATTTTATTACTAAATTTGTGTTGTTGTGTTGATTTGACTTGATTACTTAGTACATAAAAGTGTAAACTGTAAGCTTGGATATTACGATGTTGATACAAATACACTTATGGGGGTTTTTTTGAGTATCACGTCACGAGTTCTCGGTTTGGAACGAACCAGTATTTTGTAGTTCTTACGTGTTTATGTAAAGTTATTTTGGTGATGGTGATGGACTCCTTTTTCCGCACTTAGCCCGTGTATGTCGGGCCATTGTGCGTGGTACCGGCTAGTGATCTAGCCAGCCTAACTCCGACCAGAAGCGCAGGATCCTCCTGGTATCTCCACAGGCTTCTCGGAGTGACCTCGGTGACTTGAGGATTTCAGTCCGTTGAGCGGCTACACCTACGCTTTCCAGGAGTACGTGGGGGGATGTTTCGTCGGCCGATAGGCATCCCCTGCATAGGGCGCTGTCGGTCATACCTAGAACATACAAATGTTTGTTAAGCGAGCAATGTCCAGTAATGTTTCCTACAATTATTCGTAGGGCCTGTCTATCTAATGATAGGAGACGCTTTGTTAGACGCGCGTCCGGGTGTGGCACGGTTTCCCTAGATTGCCTACATGTACTGGTATTTGCCCATTGATTAGCATGTTGTTCGAGTGTTCTGTGACGTAACCATGACCTAAGCTGGCTGAATGCTAAGGGAAGCATTGGAGCGGGACCGATCGCTGGGCTGGGCCGATCCTCTCCTGGCCAGCTGGTCAGCCGCATCGTTACCTAGATATCCACTGTGCCCCTTTATCCATTGTATCGTGAGTTGTTTATTTAGACCTATCACTTCCAATGCTGAGTGGCACTCTAGTATGAGCCCGGATTGTATTATTTTGTTGTCTAGAGCTCGGAAATAATTCGTATCTTTTGGTCTTTGATACCCTGTTTAGCCACTGCCTCGGCAGCCTGTAGTATGGCAGTACATTCACATTGGTAGATGGAACTGTATTCGCCTAAGGCTGTTGATATATTAATGTTGATTTCGGGTGAGTACACTCCTGTACCTGTTCCCTTTTTTGTCTTTGATCCGTCCGTATATATGCGTAGTTCGTATATACTGGACTGGTCAGTGGGTTCTTCAGCAAGCTGTATGGTGTAGCTTTTGTTGAAGTTGTGTTGTTTGGGTACCTTGTCATTAGTAAAGTTATTTTATAAACGGTACAAATAATGTAAAACAGAAAGATAGACTTAATAATTTGGGGCATTCTCTAGCACGCAACCTTTAGCCTAGAACCTTTTTTTAAAAATGATCTCGTAGTTATTATCCCAGTGCGTCAGCGTGGGCCGACGATTTATAACGATTTAAAAAGATTTTAGAAAGTATTTACCTACGTCATTCAGAATATATTCTAACTGTTTAAACTTTGTATAACATATAGAAATCCCGTCCACATCATTACGCTCAGAAATCAATACAAACCTTAAATATTCATTTAAAAATAGGAATAATGCTTAAATACGAAATTTACTGGTGGTATGCTATGCCCCTTGACTTAAAATTAACGTTTGGACTTCGGTTTTTGCACACTTTCACGCTACAAACAGTCATTTTACCATTAAAACGGAGCTCGTATATTGACAGGTATCAGCGGGCATTTGTTATATACAGGGTTATTGGTAAGTCGACCTATTCCCGTTAGGAGGTGATAGGGGTGACTATTTGCGATAATTTTGACCCCCATATGCATTATGCAAAAGTGAACCATTTTTGAGTTATCGCGTTTATTAGTTTTTTTTTTAATTAGTCGGAAATTCAACTTGAAAAATTTATTACAAAAAAAGTATCAATTGAAATCTTTTTTTTCTTCTTATTTACAAAAACGATTAAACACTGGTTATTTCTCAATATTAAAACAATAATTATCGGTCCAAATTTAAAAATGCGAGACGGAAAACGAATTTTTTTCAATCTTTTTTGCGATCGCTTTCCACTAAAATGCCTTAAAAACAAAAAAAAACGTTATGAAACTTGGCTTGCAGATTATTTTAAAAACTTAAATGTTTTCTTAGCTCTCCAAAAATGAATAACAAGTAAGAAATTATTTGAAAAAAAACTGAAAGAAAGTCATCACAAAGGAAGCGGGCGGAAACTAAAGTCACAAATGCCACTTCAAAAATAAAAATTAAAAAACATACCGAATTTAAATCAACTTTTTTATTTGCTTTTGTACAAGGTGAACTTGTTTTTCTTATGCAATATTAAAAAAAATTATCTGTACACGTTTGAGAATGCGAGGCCGAAAACTAAAAAATACTTACATGTTTTTTTATCAAACTCTAACATAAATTACACGAAAACAGAAAAATTTACCAATACATTTGGCTGACTGAAATTAGTCTGACTAATTTAAAATAAAACTAAAAATCGCTTACTTTTTCCATAAGTTAATGTTGTTATTTGTGTTTACGAGTATAACAGTTAGTTTTAATAGCTCGTTAGAAAGCTGGAAAAACGTCAATGTTTTATGTGTAATCTGCACGCCAAATGTATTGGTAAAATTTTCTGTTTTCGCGTAATTTATGTTGGAGTTTGATAAAAAAACATGTATTTTTTAGTTTTCGGCCTCGCATTCTGAAACGTGTACAGATAATATTTTTTAATATTGCATAAGAAAAACAAGTTCATCTTGTACAAAAGCAAATAAAAAAAGTTGATTTAAATTCGGTATGTTTTTTAATTTTTATTTTTGAAGTGGCATTTGTGACTTTAGTTTCCGCCCGCTTTCTTTGTGATGACTTTTTTTTCAGTTTTTATTCAAATAATTTCCTACTTGTTATGCATTTTTGGAGAGCTAAGAAAACAGTTAAGTTTTTAAAATAATCTGCAAGCCAAGTTTCATAACGTTTTTTTTGTTTTTAAGGCATTTTAGTGGAAAGCGATCGCAAAAAATATTGAAAAAAAATCGTTTTCCGTCTCGCATTTTTAAATTTGGACCGATAATTATTGTTTTAATATTGAGAAATAACCAGTGTTTAATCGTTTTTGTAAATCAGAAGAAAAAAAGAGATTTAAATTGATACTTTTTTTGTAATACATTTTTCAAGTTGAATTTCCGACTAATTTAAAAAAAAACTAAAAATTGCTATAACTCAAAAATGGTTCACTTTTGCATAATGCATATGGGGGTCAAAATTATCGCAAATAGTCACCCCTATCACCTTCTAATGGGAATAGGTCGACTTACCAATAACCCTGTATATTACTGTCTTGCAAAGGATCAAATTTGTGTTTAGTGTAAGTAATCTTTTTTTTATTTCTTTAAATATTTGCAGTCATGTCCACATTATTGCGAGTAATGACGCCCATTTGTCCGATCTCTGCCCATAACCAGGGACCGCTAAACCCCTTTATTTGATTAAGTTTATCAATCGGGTACTACATTATATGCTCTCCCTATCGATAGGCTTACCCTAATGATATGGAAACTGCTTCGAACTAGTTAACTAACCATTTAGGTTACTAGTTTCGTAAGGGTTTCTGATTTAAGCAGTTACATTAAGTTAATGTTACCCTATCCATTCTCCCTCTCCGTTGACTCTGTTTCGCAGATCCGTGTGGTTGGTTGGTTTCAAGCCTATGCGAAAATATTTTGTATGGACTGCGCGTAGAGATTAAAATAGCTTGAAGCCGTTCAATAAATACTTCATAGGGAAATCCTAACGAGGGTTTTAATGAATTGGTAAGCGCTTAGTTGAATTAATTGTATCGTATGGGAAAGCTTTTCAATGGGGTAAGTCGAAGATACGAGGGTCAAACTGAAAGTTCTTAGAAAGTCAAAAACTGATTAAACTAGCAAGTTATTAGCTTTATTACATCTTTTCAAAATAGTGTCCATTGACGTCAATACATCGCTGCATCCGATGGAATCACTGACAAAAGCACTTTGCCCACTCGTCCTTAGGGGTCTCTTCGAGGGCCTTTTGAAACGCTGCCACAGCTTCCTCGGCGTCCATAAAACGTTTTCCTCGAAGTTTTTCTTTTATTTTCGTGAATAAATAAAAATCGCAAATTGCAAGGTACGGGCTATACGGCGGGTGACCCAGTAATTCCACGTCTTACGACGCCAAATTGTCGATCGTTCGCCTGGCGGTGTGTGACGAGGCGTTGTCGTAGTGAAGGAGGATCCTACTGCGAGGTCGTTTCTCCCGAACTTGTTCTAAGACAAGAGGCAAACAATTATTAGTGTACCACTCTGCAGTAACTGTTTTTCGATTCTCTAAAACAATTGTCGCGTAATGACCTGTCCTTCCGAAGAACGAGGCTACCATCTTTTTTCCCACGCTTCGACCTCTCTTTACTTTCGTTGGCAACTCCTCGGAAGGAAACACCCACTGAGCAGACTGTCTTTTGGTTTCGGGATCATAACAGTAAATCCAGCTTTCACCCGTAAGTATGTCGAACACAGCATTTGAGTCACCTCCGTTAAATCTTAAAACCATTTTTCAACACACTTGCTCAAAACGACCATTTTATTCCACCGATTTTTGGCTCATAAACCTAGATATTAAACACGCGTGCTTTTTCAGTATATTACGCACAAGTGCCTTTAGTTTATTAACCCAAACAATTTACATTTGTAGCCTAGTACCAAGTTGTAAGTACGAAGAAGAAGCGATATAATTTAGTCGGGTATATGCGGCAAATAACATTATCTACATATTTATTTCAATAAATTGGTGAAATCAGCTTTATTACTAAAAAATAACTCAATTTCATAAAAATCATTTTACCAACTGTTTTAATAATTAATTAAAATTTGACTAAATGAAAAGTCTTGTTTTTTTTTCGCAAGTGTGTTGAAAAACGTCGTATGTAACACGTGTGCCTGTGACCATAATATACGCGGCTTTCTTGTGGCGCACTCGCTTTCGCTCGTGCGCACACAATAGCGCCTTGTATACAATGGTCAACTTAGCACACTTGTATCATAATGTACTATTACGGCACCAATCAACACGACGGAGTTTTTGGGCCTCGGTCAAATTATGAGGTATCCACCGGGCACAAAGCTTCCTGACCGCTAAATTTTCATGGAGGATTTTGTGGACTTGACTCATACCAATGCCCAAGCTTGTACGAATCTGCTGATAGGTCACTCTTTTATCAGTCTCTATCATACGCCGCACAACACTGGTGTTATCTTCAGTTGTTGCCGTAAAAGGCCGGCCCTTACGCAGATCAGTGGTGAGATTATTGCGACCACGTTTAACCTCATTAAACTAATTGTAAACAGTGGCACGAGACGGGGCTTCATCGTGAAAGGCCAATCGTAGTCTATCATAACTTTCTTGTTGACTTAAATGACATCGAAAGTCATAAAAAATCATTGCACGAAAGTTTTCTCGCGATAAATTCATGCTGACGTGACCCAGACAACTTTCAATTTGCCGCCAAATCGTAAAACAAATGACAAATGAATAAAATACATACTCAATAGTATTGGCAAACAGTTCCATATTCAAAATTTAAACTTATTCTTTTATTATATTATTTACAAGTGGCCAGATCTAAAAACGTTCAGTGTCGCCCTCGTATGGTTATCGCATCGTTAAGGTTTGTAAAAACCAGTCAATTATATACCCTAACGAAAACCCTTTAAACGGTAAGCGGTTCCGGTCCCTGCTCATAACATATTTCCCTATTTCCTGTGATCTGAGTGAGTAACATATTAATTAAAACGAGATAAAATAAAATATTAGGCCATTTAAAATAAAGCTCAGTTTTCTTGTGTTCCGTACTTTTGGTTAATTCGGATGCTAAGCTACCAGTGGCGGTGTGGTTGTAACGGTACGAGCGGCGTCTTGAATGTAATCAAGTATTTTCTGTTGTGTGTGCTCCGGTATATTTGAGCACTGTAAATGACCAGAACAATTTGATTACTCAGGCTGCGTCGATGTTCATGAGCATTCTGGATGTGTCCAACCATTGGGTCATCTTGACTGCTATGTAGTATACATAGACATTAATATACTATCGTAATAGACGTATTGACTGTGCAAGGGAGAGTGCAGTCTCTTACGGCACGAATAAGAGTGCTAGAGATAGCTAAAGACAAATCTGTTGTAATCATTTTGAGAGCTCGCAGCGTCACATGGCGGCACACTGGCGACAGCGTCCTTCAGTATTTATTTGTTTATTTAGGTCTGGTTAAAACAGTTGAAATCAACAATGGTGTTCTGTCCAGTGCCTGATTGCGAAGTGAATCACAGGAATAATCCAAAAAACAGAGACATTTCACAGGTAAACTCATCCATACATAGTCATTTTTGAAGTCATATTTTCAAGGAATCCTAGGTCAAACGATATATCATGTAGTTTTGTGCTTTATGCATATTTTTTAATTATTTAGTTATGTATATGTCAATATTTCTTCATTCCTTCTTATAATTAATAAAACATTATTCCGAGAGAGTACGAGGGCTGTTTGATAAGTACCCGTTTTCTAAATATATTAATATCACTGGCTGAAAATAAGTATACCACCTTTTTAAGCCATTTTTCAGAGGCAAGAAAATTAAAAAAAAAATGGCGTTCTTTTGTTTTTTTTCTCATTTGACAGCGATTGAGTGAAAGCGTGAACTTAAAATTGTTAAAATGGAGATAGAACAGTAGCGGTCTGTAATTAGATTCTTGTTTTTGGATGGAAAAACATGTGATGAAATAAAAGTAAGAATGCAAGCGGTGTACCATGAATGTGCTCCTTCTATGACAACCGTCAGATATTGGTATAACGAGTTTAAGCGGGGGAGAACAACCTTCTTTGATGAGGATCGCCCAGGCCGGCCAATTGAGGTGACTACAGACGATATGGTTAGGAAAATTTAAAATATCGTTTTAGCCGACCGCCGAATTAAACTTCGAGAAATCGTTGATGCTGTAAACGTTTCAATCGAGAGTGTTCAACACATATTAGAAGTAAAATTGGGTATGAAGAAAGTATCGGCGAGGTGGGTGCCGCGTTTACTCACGGATGAGCAAAAACGGAACCGACTGACTACTTCGGAGCAGAGTTTGGCCGTGTTCAAACGTAACCCGAAGGAGTTTCTGCGTCGTTTCGTGACCGTGGACGAAACGTGGGTTCACCACTACACCCCGGAAATGAAAGAGCAGTCGAAGCAGTGGATTTTACCGGGTGAACCTGCTCCAAAGAAAGCAAAAACCGTCCCATCGGCTGGAAAGGTCATGGCGACTGTTTTTTGGGATTCCCAGGGTATTATACATATTGACTACTTAGAAAGGGGGAAAACGATAACAGGGCAGTACTATGCCAATTTATTGGATGAATTTGACACCGTGTTGAAGGAAAAACGACCCCATTTAAAAAAGAAAAAAGTACTGTTTCATCACGACAACGCCGCGGCTCATTCGTCCAGAGTGGTGATGGCTAAATTAACACAGTTACGCTACGAACTATTGCCTCACCCCCCATATTCTCCGGATTTGGCCCCATGTGATTTCTTTTTGTTTCCCAACCTAAAAAATGGCTCGGTGGTAAGCGATTTGGATCAAATGGCGAAGTCATTGTCGCCACAGAGGCCTATTTTAATGACTTTCCAAAATCATACTTTTTGGGTGGTTTATTGAAGCTTGAGTATAGGTGGAACAAATGTATAGACTTAAAAGGTGACTACGTAGATAAATAAATGCAATGTATATAATATACAAAAAAAAAGTTTTTTATTTTTCCAAAAACTGGTACTTATCAAACAGCCCTCGTATACGTAGCTAGGTAGAATGAAGGCAGTTTATTATTTAATAATAAAACTAGTGGCCGAGCTACGATAAAAAATCAGCAAATCGATGTTCCGGATAGCCATTTTGTACACGGGTACTTTAAGTTAAAACAATCATCTTGAGCGGTAGAACTTAAAAATATTCTCTTAGCATTATCTCCCACTGCTTCACTCGTCGGTCCTCTAAAATATTTTTTTCACTTCTCATGCTCTTAAAATGCTACTTAAATCTCTGCGAATCGGGACTAAAGCTCTTTATTAATCTCTAGGGATTAATGTTTTTTTTTTAATTTACTTTGGAAACCCCTAAACAACCAATCACGGTGTTTGTGAATGGAGGATTATCGCCATTTTCAGTGATTGATAGACCATATTTTTGGGTGTCGAAATAACCTCAAAATGACAACTGTGCAAATATATAAAAAAAAGGATTTAATTTCGTGAAACACGATTAATTATTACGAATATGAATCTATTTAATCATATTAAGGCCGAACTCTTTTATTATGCCTGGTCTCACGACCTAATTTAAACTGCCTCGACCAAAACTTTATTACAAATTCGGAAGAACACGAAATGCCAAATACGAGTACACGTAACATACGCTGTCTGATCTCCGAAGGCGTATTCCCTTCTTTAGTCAAAAAGTTAATCACCGCACGCTGCTCGATTTTATCCATTTTCACTTTTTCTACCAACATGTTTGAAACAATTGTAGGAGACAAATAAACGTGATGCAATAAACAAATGAATGTAATACATTTTGAAAATAGAATAACAAACGAATATAAATCCATACCAGCCTGTATATATTTCTGACCAAGGAGATTACTTATCAGCCGCCCCTCGTAACCCAATTTCAGTTACAAAACTATTGAGATAAACAGCTCCTTTCATTGATGACGACAAGTTCACACACTCAGCCTCACATGTGGACGTCGCAGGTGTTCTATTTTAACATCTTAAATAGATAAAATAAGTAGCTGGCTCTGCATTTTGGCATTGTCTAGGGCGCCTGTACAAATCCGGTTTAGTTTCCATTTGTGACTCAGAGATCAGACTATCGGCAGACTGCGTTATCTGTGATTGCGATTACGAGCGGCCTCGCGTTCCGAAATTGTGGCACTCGTCCTACGGGTGAAACGTTATCTAAACCACTATCTTACCTTTTGTGTGAACAGTCTGTGCTATGTTGGGGATATTGTTCGGCGATAATGCCGATTACGCCGCGTTCTTTCATATGGAAGTCGAACTGTGAAACGATTTAGGTTGAGTAACTGAGCAACATTACATTTTAAAAATTATCATAAGGTTTTAGGGTTCCGTACTAAATACTGAAAAACAGAAACCTTATAAGATCAGACTTTGTTATTTAATTGATTGCCTGTAGATCGGCCTGTCCGTCGGTCTGTCTGTCTGTCTGTCTGTACGTCTGCCCATCTGTCTGTTCAGACACTTTTTATCTAAAACGGCTAAAGTCATCGGGCTGAAATTTGGAATATTCGTAGTGGTCCAAACTAACACCCATCATTAGAAATTAAATATTAGGAACTATCTTTTAACTTACAGAACTTTTAAAAGTTTCGCAGATTAAACTTACATAGTAATAAGCAGACCCCTGAATTTACGTGGCACTTTTCGATAACGCTAGTAAGTTCTCATTTATCGACTTCCAATATACATATGTATATCGATACAATCACAATATACAACACAATATACAACACAAAATTCAAAAGAAGATAAAAGGTGAAAGGTAAACAACAAGCGGTCTTATCGCTAAAGAGCGATCGCTTCCAAGAAAAATCAGAAAAATGTAATTTGTTCAATTGTACCCCACCCGGCTTCTTGATACACATGTTTAATCATGTTAAAAGTTTTAAAAATGCCAACTTTCAACAAAATGTTGATTTGTTTCTTTTAAGCAGGGTATAAGCAACCTATTGTGTTTCATAAAGATTTTATATGATATCTATAATGCTCATACATTCGTAATTCGGATATCTGAATTTATAGCAAAGAAGGTGTTACCCAAGGAGATCCGCTAGCTATGCCTTTATATGCGCTAGCTACTTTACCTTAAATAAATAAACTCGAAGATGACCATATCACCACTCAATGCTGGTATGCCGAGGATGAAGGTAATTTTATTAACCTATTGCAATGGTGGGAAAAGATAAATAGCATAGGGACCTGCCTACGGATATTTGCCCCAAGACAAAAAAACATTCTAATAGTATCGGAGACTGACAGACAAAAAGCAACCAATATATTCAAGAATACTAATGTTTCAATTGTAACTGGATCTCGGTATCTAGGAAGCTACATCGGAGAAAAGAAATATTTTTTTGTTAAAAAGAACATACATAGATGGGTTTCCACTTTATAAAAATTAACACTCATATGTAAAGATTCACCACTAGCTGCCTATACTGCCCGTACCAAAGCTGCACAATTTCAATGGTCCGTTTTGTTACGAGTCCTAAAAGATGCTGCAGAATACTTTGATCCTTCAACAAATTCATGTGTGTCATCATTAGAAGCTGACTTATTTCTTTACCCATTCATAAAGGTGGCTTAGCAATATTCGATGGTGCCACTACTTCAAATTTATACTATGATATGTCTAAAAACGCTGCACAGTTCTTTCATCCTCGCTAATTGAAATGAAGCAAATACACACAAATCTAAAACAAAACAAAACATCACAAATCCTTAAGGGATGCACGTAAAGAATGCCACGATGACAGTCTTTTAACTTCTATTTTAACCCATCTCCCACCTATCAAAAAAAGGACTATTAAAAGATCAATTGTGATAAAAATGAAAACAAAATCCTCCAATACCCGGATACCCAATCCGTTATACCTATACAAGTAAAGATCATTTTGACCTTTCCCCATATGAATTCTGCGATGCCCTTTCAATACGCTACCATCGATCACCAATATCTATGTCAAAATCTTGTGATGGATGCGGCAATAACGATTTTAATATAAACGGGCGGTCTAATCACGAGACGTCACAACGAAATAAGGTGGGGTAAAGTAGTCAAAGAACCAATTATCACTGAAGGTGACACTGGCCTACTAGGAGATCTAGCAAGCCGTAGCGTGTGGGTTGCACAGAGGGAGGCGTTATTTGACATCGGTGTTGTAGATACCGACGCTCCCTCTTACATCTCACGCCCTGTTGCTTCTGTCCTGAAAGCTGCCGAGTCAGAAAATAAAAACAAATACGCCAATGCCTGCGAGTTGCGTCATCCCCTCGTCACCTCCGTGGATGGAGTCTTTGCACCACTTTATTAAGCACCTCAGGGAAACCAATCCAAGGGATATCCCAAAAAAAATAACTCCCAGTATATTTTTTCTAAAAATAGATTAATTGAAGGCACTAATTTCGTGGTTAGGTATTGCATTTAAATATGTATATTAATTTATTTATCCATCCAAATATCATAAACCCTCCATGATGTGTTCAAGAACCGCACATTATGACCACCATATAAGTAGAAAGTTTTGTTAGAGCAAATTTCTTATCTGTAAAAATGTTATTATTGCTAAATAATAAATAACATCGGTTTCGATAATATTATTTCATTCAAATTTTGAACTACTCTGAAAAATAAAGAAATTTGATTCTATGATGATTCTAATATCTGCCGAGATGACGTTTAGTTAATATATTTATATAATAAAATGTCAATTTGCATACAAATTTGACAAATGTCGCACGTAAGTAAGATATCGAACGATACGATAGTTGGATCTGATTCTAGTTTGTCTCTGAATTAAAAAAACAATAAGGCAAGCTGCCAGAAAACGTTTTGATGTTTAAAATTTGTTTTGTTGTATAAAATTGTTCGATTTGTTGAATTTAAACCATAAAATGAGCGATCAAGATGATATAGATATTTCGGCGACGCGTCCTGATATGCGTGACAAAGCAACTAACGTCATAAAATAGTTTCTGTTAGTGGCTCTGAACAACGCCGCGATGCCGGTCATAATATGCGGGTCCTGAATGCATCACGGAGGCTTATGTGGGTTGATAAAGTAGTGTATGTAACTGTACTTACATAATTAGACATTAAAACACTTGTGTGATGTTATTGTGAAACGAGTAGAAGGCTCGTGTTTAATGCCCTTCATTATGTACAGTCACATAAACTACTTTTAAATTTTCAAGGACGGCGTTATGACATCATTACATAATTGGTTTGTTATTGAAAACTTTTTAGAGTTTTTTAAAATGTTATTGTTTGTTTTTTTTCCCTGGCAGCACGTCAAGTTTGACAATTTCACCCACTTGCCTACGGAGGGCCCGACTTATATTTTAATACACCATTTTTTTAAAGATCTTTCATTGTCATGTTTATATACAGGAAAACAATGTCTTGATTTTAATAAGCATTAAAATAAAACAGAAAAAAACAAGACAAATTCGATGTACATTATTTGTATATTGCTGCATTTCGGACTCATATTATACGCAGTACTATGGTTGATTACAGATTAGATACAACTTACCAATCAAGGTCGTGACGTCACTACATTAGTGGTCAAATAATGTCAAATGATAAACTATTCATAAATATTTAATACTAATGTGTTAAAATATTCTGATAACAGATGATTGTTCTGCAAACCTAATTCTAGAAAAAAAAATTGACTCACCATACATTATAAAATTATGGGATAATTCAATTGTGAAAATATTTTATAAAATGTCCGCGATGTTTTCCTGTTTCTTTCCCAATAAACAAATCAGTAAATATACAAGACGGCCGGGGTATTCCCAATTATTACCAGTCAACATAGTTTTGCCGCCACTTAAACTTTATTCATGAGAATAGTCCGGACGAATAGGCGGACAGACAAGCAGACAGACAGATATACGACTTAAAGGATTTATCACCTAACAACCGAACCCTAATAAGAGACCGATTGTCCATTGCTCGCTCGATTGACCCTCAAGTGACTTAGTCCATGTTTGGGTATTTTCCTAAGTCCGGCAGTAAAAGAAGATTGATTGCCAACAACGCACGATAAAAGTCTAGACTGATAAGTTATATCTGAGTGCCCTTTAGATTACTTTTTATATGAACGTTTTTGCAATTCACCGATGTTGTTATTAATAAAACATACTCGTACTTTGAAAAAAGAGTAATTATAGAGTCCATTTTTTCATTCCGAAGACTAAAATGACATTTCATACGTTGCCTGTTTTTACAACTCGTAAATACTGATTTGATACAACCGGAACTTAACAAACAATATATAGGTAGGTGCTTATGTTTATTGATATAAAAGTATCTGTTAACGCAATAAGTGGATTCCGTGAAGTTCCAAAATGATACAATACTTTAAGTAAAAATCCGTGGCTCCCGGGATCACACCCTGCTGTAGATATTTAGAAATTTTGTAAATACCACATCTTTCTAATATTTCAAGGTCAATTTTAATCGACTCGGAAGTCAATACTTTTCATACAAAGCTGAAAATACACCAAACCACTCGCTTTATTTGTCTGCGTTATAATTTCTAGCAACGGAATCACATACGTACCACATAATTTATCCCAATATTGTGTCTGACTACAAAAAAAACTCATATAATAAAAACTTGACTATAGGCTACCACAAAACAAATGGCGATGCGTTGGCGTCACGTCAGTGTCATTTTTTTATATTGGCACTTAGGTTAAAGCTTGTAGACTTTGTAGATTGTATTTGTTATTGTTGTTGTATGTTAAAATATTTTATTTCCCTTACATAGTAAGTTTTAGGGTTCCGTACCCTAAGGGTAAAAACGGAACCCTATTACTAAGACTCCACTGTCCGTCCGTCTGTCTGTCTGTCACATAGCTGCAGTATCTCATGAACCGCGGTAGCTAGACAGTTGAAATTTTCAAAGATGATGTATTCTGTTGCCGCTATACAACAAATATAATAAAATTATAGTACTTTATGCAACTGTATAGTGTAATAGATTCGCATGAGTGTCTCAAGGGCTGGGTATGAATAGTTGCATACATTACTTTTTCTATGAGCTCAAAGGGATCTGTGAGTGTGTAAAGGGAATGTCATGATGGTTCGACTTAGGTGTAGGCGAGTAAAAGTATTATCTAGATGATTCAGAAATTCTCGTTTAATTATCAAAATACAGGCACTTGATAAGAAACCCTCCCTAAAGACGTTCCTTGGGACACGTGGAGCCAAGGCCAGGTGGAAAACTATTTCGCTTACGGCGTGCTATATTTTATGACCCAGTCTCTCAGCCAAAGTCTAGAACAAGAGTGTCAAACACGGCGAAGCACCTCCGGGATCATACTCCCGAACACCACAGTAGTGCTAATGGATACTCCGTTTCTTCTGCTCGTCAATCGTACCGAAGTCTAGGGGAAAGTAATGAAGCAAGCGTAATTATCGAACTATGCTTTTGAAGCAGCCCAGTGCCTGAGTTACGTCAGAGCAAGCAAGGTCATAAACATACGGTATGTCTATCTCGCTCTCAGAATCACCCCATTAAAACCTCACGCGCCGTCATGTCTGTTATTAATATTTACACCACGAACCCAAACAAAGAACAGCACTGTTTCTTAAAAGCTGGTCACATTATTTTTACGTTTGACATTTGTAGCTATTATTTTCGTCTACGGTATGAAAAAATAGACTTACGATGGATTTAATTTAAATAAACGGGATGTATCTTGGAATTATCTTCCCACTGTGACCCAGACGGCGGCAATTGATTGTACTTGTACTAATGAGTTCTCAATACTTATTTAAGTAGATTAATCAAATATAATTGAGCTAGTTCAGTTGGCCAAAACGCGTGTTGACGTTCGGCTAATTTTCGTTGACGGTTGGTCATAATTAATGCCGTAGGTTTTTCGATGCTTTTGACGTGCAAATAGAGGATCGCGTTTCGATTACATGCTTAGTATAAAAGATAATTAGGATAATACCATGATAATGTAACGAAAGTTACCATTTCGATGCGTGTTTTTTAAACATTTGGTACTTTTTTTACTAGATATAATTTTTATCATATATTTCATGAATAGAGAATGTCAGCCAGTTTAGATCTTTGGTTGACCGTATTCTTCAATAAAATTAAAAAAAAATTGCTGTAATTCTTTTATTTCGATACGTCAAATAGTTTCTGAGATATTGAATTTTAAACTTCGTATGCGGCACTCGAAACCCGGCAGCGAGCGCTCACGGATGATGACGTCATCGTTTAACAGCAATGCGCGCCCTTATATGATTGAGTAAGTTCACTGGGCTATATATTTTAAACCGAAATAAGTAACCAATAGATTTTTTAACAGAAGACGTGTTATTAAAAACTCTATCGTTCAAAATTATAAAATGATCAATATATCAACTCCTAAGAAGAAGAAACATGAAAGTACCATTTATTATTGCATTTTTATACCGTTTATATTTTTATAATGGCTTCTTATTTTGATGCTATTATAAGCCTAAATTGTAGTCTAATTTTCATAGTTTCCGACTAAATAGCAATCTCAAGTACAATTGCTACAAAAATGTGACAAAACTGATTTTATCAACACGTTGCTTTAAGCGGTCACCCATCCGGTTTTAGGCTACGCTTGTAGTTGCAAAACTCTGGAAGTCGTAATAAATGTACGAAATCGTTTTGATGATACATTGGTAGTTATATTTATCTTTTGTTTGTCATTCAGTTTAACTAAACTAACTGTCTGTTGCTGACCGGCTTTTCTGATTGTAATGTTAGTTGAATAATATGGTTGAATAAAATTAGAATCATAATCAAGCACTTTCAATTATGAGTTTCCACATAAAAATACCAAAACATTAATATATTTAACATTCGTATAAAAATGCTAAAAAAAAGCATTTTTCCCTGTTTCTTGTATGCGGACCCCTATTACGATTTGTTTTATTGTTCTATTTATAGATGTCCGATAGATTTTATAATAAGACGTATTCTATGAAAATTTCAATTTGTTACCGTATTACGGTTAAAAAGATATAGCCCTGTGAACTTACTCAATCATATAAGGGCGCGCACCGCTTTTAAGCGATGACGTCACTCCAGGAAGATGGCGCCCGCGCCCTTTAATATTATTGAACAAGATTTTAAAAGTACATAGAATCAAAACTACTGGTTTTATTTGGCATACCTAATTCAAGCAATTTCAAGCAATTTGGCATACCTACTTCTTCCATTTTGTAATATAACTTTAAAAAAATAAGCAGTATGCTAGATTCATTCTCGCTCAAGCAGTCGTCAAAGAAAGACATGTTATTAAAATATTAAAAAGTGATAATATTGAGTTTCATCCTTATCTGGTTCACATTAAGGTGTACTTTAGCTGGTGCCTACACTTCACTTACGTCTATTTTAGTTTTGTGTTATCGATGTTGTGAGCAGTATACGCAAAAAATACAGATATGCAACGATCTCCGAACTCTGAACAGCAAGTTAAGTATTCATCCTATCCGGATCTTACAGTTGAACCAGAGGACGAAAACTTGCTCAGAAACAGAAACTTAAGAAAAAGAAAAAACCCTGATCAAGTATTATTTCTCGAAATGAAGGATGCTCTAATGCAATCTTTTAAAGAAATGATGAATTCAGAGACTGCAGAGATAAAACTTCAGAATACCAAGATTATCGAGTCTAATAATGAGATTATAAAACTGCTGCAAATAAATGCCGTCAATTACAAAGAAATAAGTGACAGGGTAGAAGTGCTTGAAACCAGGAATAAGACAGCTGAGGAGCGTATAACAGAGCTGGAAGCCCAACTTAATAACATTCAAAAAAGGATGACTAAGAATATGGTTGAAATTAGGAATATTCCCAGGGAGGAAAATGAAGACATAAATGAGGTTGTAAAGGTCATATGTAACGCCCTTCAAATCCCACATGTAATAGATGTTAAGATATACCGAAGAGGTAAAAACAATGCACCAATAATTATAGAACACCAGGAAGCGAAAGACAGGGACTTACTGTTAAAAGCTATAAAGAAATACAACACCCAAAATAGAGACGACCCCCTAAACACTGATAGTCTGGGATTTGGCGGAGTGAAGTCTAGGATCTACATATCGGAATATCTAACGCCTATGTCCAAAAAAATATTGGCAGCCGGCCGCGAGCTCGTGAAAAATGGAACCGTTAAGTACTGCTGGACATCTCGAGGGAATGTTCTGCTACGAAAAGAAGAGGGTCAACCTGCTGTCGCTATAAACTCCATCAAGCAAATCGAAGACTTAACTTCAGGTTGACTATCTACCTTGGAAAACCGTTCATGTCTCAGGTATTACTTGATGTTCCTTATGTATATAGTTTTCGATTATCTTTCATTCTTTAGGGCTTATGAAAATGCTCTTACACATTTAGTGCTTAATGTTAGTAATAGGTATCAGTCCATGGTTTTTATTGAATTATATATCTATAATTGTAGCTTATTGTATTTTATATATTTCGTTTGGGTTTATTATACTTCACAACATTATCTTATGGTATTATTAGTTTATTATTCTAACTCCAAGTCCGTTCAATACCCAATGAATACCTTTTGGGCAATCTCACACCAGTCTCAGAATATTTTATCACCGATTAAAGCAATTATTTTTAACTATCTTATCATAATTTTATATGCTATAGATGGATAATAACCTAGAGCAGGTGGTCACTGAGGTTGACAATAATGTCACCGTTGGTGACTCTGCTTTGGTCGGTGAACCAGAACTCCTTCCAACATACAGAGATAACAGTCATATTTCCCTTAATGTTATTGTGCAGAATATTAGAAGTATCCATAAAAACCTTGAGGATTTCAGGGTATTTCTCGGAAGGACCAGTATATGCCATGACCTTATAATACTAACAGAATGCTGGCTACAAAACTCTGACTCTGTACCGAAGATGGTCAATTATAATAACTATAGCAGTCTTAAACACATAAATCAAAATAGCGGTGTGGTCGTTTATGTTCGCGACAATTTGGCGGATGTCGTAGTGTATGAACCCAATCTTGATGAAGCTGACTGCCTAGTCGTAAAAATCGGTAAAAAAATTGCTTTTGTGTGCGTCTATAGATCGCCATCGTTTGTTTCAATAACAAATTTTCTAAAATCTTTAGATGAACTGCTTGTTGATCTTAAGTATATACCCAATGTCATATTAACGGGGGACATCAATATTGATATCAGTTCCTGTAATAACGACCCGAAATCAGACGAATATTTGGATCTACTTGCCACTTACTGCCTCTTGCCTAGTCATGTTCTACCCACAAGGTTTAGTAAATGTCTCGATCACTGTTTTGTTAAATCGGTAAACAAAATAATGACTGTAGTGTGCGAATCGACCGTTACTGATCACAGTACTCTCTACTTATGCATACCACTAGTGAACCAGTGCCTCACTATTAAACATAGTAAAATTATGAAAAAACTTAACTATGGCAGAGCCAATGAATTGCTGGATCAGTTTGACTGGAGTAATCTCTTTCTGATGGCTAACCCTAACATTGCCACTGAATATTTTATTGATGCATTGGCTGTTATTATTGATAAATGCACCACTACTAAGCGAGTGCCTAACAGAAAATTTACTTTTCAACCGTGGGTGACACCAGGGTTATTACGATGCATGAGATTTAGAGACAAATTACAAAGAAAATGCAAAATATCACCTGATGACAAAAACCTTGAAACAACTTTTAAACGTTATAGAAATCAATGCAATACCATCCTTAAAAATCTGAAAAATGAACACGATAAGTTAGATTTACAAGCCTGCAGCAAAGACATAAAGAAAACCTGGAATACCATAAAACGAGTATGCAATTTAAATCCAGTACCTAAAGCCCAAGACTCGGCTCATTTAATGGATTTAAAATCGGATCCTCAAGATTATGTTAATTCTATTAATGATTATTTTGTAAACATAGGCACCAATTTATCAAACAACATATTACAAAAACTGAATACGACCGAAAATGAACTTGTTAAAAATTCTAGCTTTGGACTGTCTCCACTAAATTCTTTTGTGCTCCTGGTCTCCGACGAACAGGAAGTAATCAAAATGGTAAAGACACTAAAAAATACTAACTCTACCGGTTGGGATGGTATATCGTCTATATTTATTAAAAATTGTATTTATTCACTAGCCAAACCCTTAACCCATATTATTAACTTATGTCTATCACTGGGTAAATTCCCTAATGTTTTAAAGGACTCTGTCGTTATTCCTGTTTTCAAGTTGGGGGAAAGAGACAGTATCTCTAACTACCGTCCGATATCTCTGTTGTCTAGTATAGCTAAAATCTTGGAAAAAATCATAAATGTACGACTAGTTAACTATCTAGATAAATATAACATAATTTCAAGCAACCAATATGGTTTTAGAAAAAATAAATCTACGATGGATGCAATTGAGGATCTTGTAACTAATGTAGCCAAAAATCTGGACACAAAGAAGAAATGCATAGGTGTTTTCTTGGATTTGGCTAAAGCATTTGATACTGTCTCTATCCCCCTTCTAATTCGTAAATTGGAGTCTATTGGCATACGTGGCATTCCACTAGACCTCTTCAAGGACTATCTAAGCAACCGAACACAAACTGTTAAACTGAGGAACTTGCTTAGTTCCAAGCAAAAAGTAAATTACGGAGTTCCTCAAGGATCGGTGCTTGGGCCCACACTATTCTTAATTTATGTGAACAATCTCTGTAACACTCAACTATTGAACTCAAAAGTGATTAGTTTCGCAGATGATACAGTAATTTTATTCCAAGATGTGACGTGGGAGAAGGTTAAACGGGCAGCTGAAGAAGGACTAAAAACTATAACTAGGTGGCTTGACTTTAACTTATTAACCCTAAATCTGACAAAAACTAAATACGTAACATTTAGTATACGGGACAACCACCAGCCTGACACTAATTTTACTATAAAAGCCTACAGCAGTCAGTGCTTTGATCAAGAAAAATGCAATTGTTACATCTTGTCATCAGCCTGCAGTGTCAAATACCTTGGTGTTGAAATAGATAAACATTTAAATTGGAAGCAACACATTACCAGTCTTAAGACCCGAATACGGAAACTTATACCAATCTTTAAAAGGTTAAGGAACCTCAAAGACATTAAAACAAACAAAATTGTTTATATGGCCTTATGTCAATCGATAGCGTCATATGGCATCTCTGCTTGGGGTGGTGCAAAAAAAAGCGTTATTATTAAGGTTGAAAGGGCCCAGAGGTGTATTATAAAAGTTATCAACTTTAAACATTTTAGGTATCCTACGGCCAAACTTTATGAAGAATTCGAGGTTCTAAACATTAGGCAGCTCTTTATCAAAACAATTGTGCTTCGACAACATTCCGTTATATCACGCGATACTAACCGTTCAGCCAGAAGAACACACGAGGTATACCAAATTCCTATATGTAAAACTGTTTTTGCTAAAAGCTTTCCATTTTTTTTGTCACCGTTTTTGTATAATCGCATAAGCAAAACAAAACCTATTAAGGATATGACTAGATTTGCTTGCGGAAGAGAACTGGGAAGATTTCTGAGAAACTTAGACTATGAAAAGACTGAGGAGTTACTAAAAATTATAAAATGAAGTTTATAGATGTATATATATATATATATATATATATATATATATATATATATATATATATATATATATATATAAATAAATAAATACATGAAAGTATACATACTCTGTAGTTATCATATTATAGGCCACATATGTTATTTATATACATGTCTTCAAGCACATACAAATAATAATTATTACAAATAAAAAGTAGGTATTTATGATAAAACATCTTTTTATATTATAAACTATTGTATAAATATTAAGTGAATGTACTATCGAACCAACGGAACCCTGACCCACCATGGAACCTTGTCACAATGATTGACGTACGATTGTCGTATAGCGTCGTATGACAGTCCTAACATCAATCACTGTGACAAGGTTCTATGGTGGGTCAGGGTTCCGTTGGTTCGATAGTACATAGGTATACTAAATAAATTTTGCCTATAATAAATATACGACTGCCTAGATTAAGTTACTACTTGTTTGTACAAACTGCATAGAAAATAAGCACAATGTAAAAAAGGAACAAACAAAAGTAAAAAAAAAATAAAAAAAAATAAAAAATTAGAAAATAGTAAACATGTTAATTAGTACTTTAGGTATAGATTCAAAACACACCTAATTGGACAGTTGTGTTAAAATTGCTGATCGATCCGTTTAGTTTGCATATACTATAAGTTGTTTACGCTAAACTCGACACTTCTTATCGCATCCTTTTGTTTCGTTGCAACCATGGGACCATTAGCGTCGCAATGCAATATGAGCATTGTGTCTTTTGCCTTAAAGCTTAGCTATTTTGTAGCGAGAATCTTACCTCGCCGTAACACAGTTTCGACTACCACGGGAGGTAATGAACTTTTTCTACGGAATACCGCCGTTAAATTTGTATTATTTTAAAAGATTATTCGTAGAATAAGAAGTAATTTATGTATTGTTGCTTACCTATTAGATTTATGTAAGCATAAGTTTACCTTGTATTTTGGTTATGGTAAATAAATTTCATTTCATTTCATTTCATTTCATTTTTGTAACTTACGTCACTCTCTGCCATGGATTTCCCCTTTTATAACTTCGTGGAACGGAGATTGGTTCAAAAATGGTTCACTGGATCTCATATTTTTTTTACTAACCGAACCGTTTGGCCGAGAACGGTTCTTAAAATGGAATCGGTTTTTTTTCAATTATTATAAAAACGAAACTACTCCAACCTTATTTAATCTACAATATAGACCTTTATTAAATTCTGCCATGTCAGCCTAAAAGGTTGTTATGCGATAAATTATGCGTTCCATAGGGATACCTTCAACAATATAAGGTTTCGAAAGAGTGCGTGCGATTATTTGCATAAAACCCTGGCCTACTGCGAGTTGGAGTCGCTTACTGAGGTTTACCATAACTCATCAGTAACAAAATGCTTATTAAATGGTATAGTAATAGTTCTTTATGTAACTGGTACATATTACGGGTACGAGTATCTTAAGAGCTAATTATGTACCATTGCATACATAACTTTTTCTACAAGCTTAGGAAACTATAAAGTTGTTCGTAATTAACTTAGTTCTTACAGGAGGTTTCTAAATTGACAGCGACCAGCCGCCCACAGATAATAACTATGGCGTCATACGTCAATTACGTCATACAGCGTAGTTGATGTACATTATTTTTTACCGTTACTTCGTGATGAATTTTACAGTTCTTTTTTCTAAATAAGTACTTCGAACAATAATAATTATATATAATTATTATTTTTGTATTCTATACAGGGTGTCCCAGGAAGTAGTGTCAAGCGGAAGTCCAGAGGTAGTGCACCTCAAGGGGCATCTGAATCACCCCCATGTATGTTCCGCGATTTTTCGTAGTTTAGGAGTTATGGCCTTTTTTCACATTTTCTATGAATCTGCGACCACGGAGACAGTTTTGGTCATTCTGACTGCAATAATTGAGATAATTGGCTGCTTGTTTTTTTAATGTATACCTGAATAGTACGTGCATGTACTCCATTTAAAAACAAAACATGATCGATGACCGTTTTGTCAAAAAAAAATAGAATCACAAAAAGTGAGAAAATTTTAACTGTGGTTCAGACTTTGAAGGCCGATTACAAAAAAAAAAACTAGCATAACTTTTTTTTAAAACCATGTTTAAAAACTGCCTAATTTTATTGACTTTCTACCCTATTCATTTTATTGATCTAGTATTAAGGGATCATGCTAAAAAAAAAAACAAATCGAACTCGTTCCTAATTAAATTTTTGTAGTATTACTTAAAGTAAATAAAAGCAAATACAATACACGCCAGTAGTTTAATTACGTACCAAATTATAAAAAGTTTTCAAAATGACGCGGTGGCCATGCGATTGGTCCCCCACGGCCTATCCACTTGTTTGGGAATCGTGCGTCTAAGTGTGCTCTTACAATTCTCGCGTAATGGCATGGAGCACCATCGTTTTGGAACACCATGTTCCTGCGTGTGAGTAAATCCACGTTATCTAACAATTCGTTTAGTTCTTCTTGCAAAAATCTTAAATACGATTGGCCGTTCAAGCGGTCGGGTAGTTCTAATGGACCAATCAGCTGTCCGTTCACAATCCCAGTCCACAAGTTTACGCTAAATAGCTCTTGAAAATTAGACGCACGTGCCGCGTGTGGGTTTTCAATCCTCCAATAATGGAAATTATGGATATTAAAAATCCCACATGGCTTGAAATGGGACTCGTCAATCCATAAAATAGTGTTGAAAAAATTTTCGTCCTCAGATTGACGCCGCAACATTTCTTGACAAAACGCTACTCTTCTAGGATAGTCTTCTTGTTTTAACTGTTGAACTTTTTGCAAGTGGTACGGGTGTAAACCCTCATTTTGTAGTACGCGATGTGCCGTTGATTTTGAAATACCAGTTCGGTTTTGAATTTTTCGGACACTAATCGTTGGATCTCTTTCTGCTTCGTCCATTACCAAGTTAACTAAACTAAAGTCATGCATTTCTAAAGGACGACCAGATCGCGTACCAGGCAAGCGACCTTCCATGTAACAGTTATGTACTCTTAAAATGGTACGGTGATCGGGATAAGATGCAGGTTCGGGCTCGCCTCTATTCTCTACATGCTCCCTGTACAATCTGGCTGCTTCAGATGCGTTGCCTCTTGCATAACCATAGTAATAATGCATTAACGCATAGTCTCTTTGTGAGAAAGACATGGTATTGAGAATAATTTACAATTAATGTGCAGAAAGAGTTCGAAAAAAAAGGTAAAAAGAAAATAAATCCAATTCAAAGCAAATCAAAAATCCAGAATGTAGCCAGGTCGTATTAAAATCACTAATAAGATATCCAAGTCACAAAGCAAATCAAATCCAAGTTCCAGAAACACCAAATTGTCGTAAAATCACAATGAAAACCAAAATCCGAACCGTAAATGCAATAAAACAAACGACAAACGAGGAACAAATATTTTTTAATTTTAATTTAATGGCATCTGAAAATTAGTGGCCAGTGTTATTGTTTTGCACCAAGAAGGTGTTTATGCCAACTCCGGAGTACAAACCTAATTTCAGATTTGTACTTGGCCATAAAGAAAAAGTGAAAATTACGGATGACGTACGTTTTGATTTTTTTTTAGCATGATCCCTTAATACTAGATCAATAAAATTAATAGGGTAGAAAGTCAATAAAATTAGGCAGTTTTTAAACATGGTTTTAAAAAAAAGTTATGCTAGTTTTTTTTTTGTAATCGGCCTTCAAAGTCTGAACCACAGTTAAAATTTTCTCACTTTTTGTGATTCTATTTTTTTTTGACAAAACGGTCAACGATCATGTTTTGTTTTTAAATGGAGTACATGCACGTACTATTCAGGTATACATTAAAAAAACAAGCAGCCAATTATCTCAATTATTGCAGTCAGAATGACCAAAACTGTCTCCGTGGTCGCAGATTCATAGAAAATGTGAAAAAAGGCCATAACTCCTAAACTACGAAAAATCGCGGAACATACATGGGGGTGATTCAGATGCCCCTTGAGGTGCACTACCTCTGGACTTCCGCTTGACACTACTTCCTGGGACACCCTGTATATAGAATGTCAAGTTTATTCACCAAACGCCATTTCTGGAGCCGCCATATTGCCATTTTGCAACAGCCGAACCAATTCATTTTAACATTTAAACATTATTAATCTATTCTTAATTATATATGTTTTAAAGCTTCAGTTATGGTAATGATATTTATTATATAACTGTTATTGCCATGGAAACGCTAATTATAGAATCGTTTCATGCTTCGGTTACGCTATTATGTTATATTCTGATACCGTTAACGATATACAACAATATTAGCGTTTTATAGTACAGTCAACGTAATAGCTTCGTGGCTGTAATGTAAGTTTTGTTAAGTTTTGTTAAAGTTTTGCATCGTTTTCCCCGATCACTGTAAATAAGTGTTTATTTATGTACCTTGTCGCTTTCAATGTATCACAATTTTGTATGACATTTCAAACATGACGTTAAAGTGACAAGGTACATAAATGATCACTTATTTATGACGTTGACTGTACATACACGAGTATAAAAAGAACACTATAGTCTCGTTACTAATGTCATGAACCATATTATTCGCGAATGTCTAAAGCGTGAATGCCACCGATCTGTTGACCCTTAGGGGAGCCGCAGCGTCACGTTTGAAATCACTGTATTTCTAACCTCCGATGCAGAAAGAGGTGTATTATAACTTATAATACACCTCTTTCTGCATCGGAGGTATAATTTATAAGATTAACAGATCTCTGTAATGTAAATGTGTCTGTGGCAACTAAAAGTTTGTAATGATCTTTGGATGTTTGCTCCTCAACCTTACTCGTAATATCCTACTAATAGATACTTGAATTGTTAAAGTTGGTTAAGTATTTTTTGTTCATTAATGTGTACTTACTTGCAAAACTCTTCTGTGAGTCAATATATCTTGGGTACCTTAGGGGTCTTATGAAAATCCACCCACAACGGGATGAAATAGGAGAAGTAGCTAATTTACGCCAAGAAGTCACAGGCGTCCTCTAGTCACTCATAAACAGCTCAACGGTTTAAGATACTTTAAATTTTTGCAAGTTTCCCAGCGAAAAGCATATTGCTTCTTCAATTCTTCTCGGAAGGTTCATATTTTGTGAAAATTGAAGGTGCAGCAGATACATGCCTTAAAGGTGGAATAGTCAGACAGGTGGACGGCACGTAGATTTAGTTATAGAGGTTTATAAGGTCTCGTTGGCACTCTTTGGGTACGGAACCCTAAAAAGCATCACGCGGAAATAATTTGCATTTCACATAATTACTATGAACATTGCCAGCAAGAAAATAACATAATAAACAACAAGAACACTGAAAGGCGTAGGTAAAATAACCGTCAGATTTTTTCTATCTTTACCCAGCAGTGGTACACAGCTACAGGCTATTAAAATTTAGTGTAGTAATGATTCTATTTTTTTTTCGTCTGTCGGTAGAGGTTTTTCTTTTTAGTAGTCTATTTTCTTTTTTCTTTTTAGTTTAATCGTGTTTGATTGGTTGCAGGGTCGCCTAAACGAGCTGCTGAGCGCGGTGCGATTGCAACGCAGTGCGATTGCAGGGGGCTCGCAAGAGCGCTATCTACTAGACCCTGGTAAGTGTGTTAGAAGATTCACTACAATAGGAGATTTTTAAACATTTTAATTTGTAGGTTCCCTACGGAGCAACAAATCAGCTAAAAATAAAATATAAATATGAGGTACAAAATTTAAGTTAATACTTTTACAGTCGTCAACGTTCTTCATCATTATTTATGTCAGTCATACAACATTGGTACTTGCTTAAAATCATAATCTCATAATTTTCAACTTCAATTTTGCGTTTAAATTTTCGTTGGTCATATTTGTAACACACACAAAATACTCGTATTGTTATAGGTTTTATATTTGGCCGCCCATCCTGGATGTTACGATAAAGGGTTTAGCCGGGCTACCATAAAGAAATCGTCCTTTTCAACTTATCTTACTAATATTTATTATAAATGCGAAAGTTGATGTTTGTTACTTAATCACGCCAGAATTGCTGAACGGATCTGGATGAAATTTTGCACAGAGAAAGATAAGTCACACACATGCTACTTTTTCTCCTGGAAGGTTGGACAGTTGTCGAGGGAATAGCGATAAACGATCTATACTTCTCTTTTTCGCGCAACTTCTTACTTTTATCGAATAATTTTCCAATTTATCATTGTCAACATCCAATTTTTCGAACATTTCTGAGCCTCAGCCGTTTACGCTTCACATTCTTATGACTCTTTAATTATTAATATAAAATTAGGGAAGTATAATTCTAATATTCAACAATACTGTTACTTTATGCGTGACAAAGGGATTAGGAAGTTTTCGTGGCACATCACCATCAGTTCCATTTCATTTTATCACACGCAATTTGATTTGGTTTTTGAAAAGCTACTGGGCAATTTTTGATAAAAAAGATGTCATAACCACCCGTGAAATACTTATTGTTGAGGAGTTCCGGTAGTCATTTACGACCATCATCATCCTTTGGGCGGAATGAATGGAGAGCCACTCGACCGCCCGCCTGCCTCGGCGGCGTCCCCACTCATCATCATCATCATCAGTCCTACTTCAGCATTTAACTAAACCCCTCCTCCTCGCCATAACTTCGTTCTCACAAAAAGATAACCTATGATAAAAAAAAACAGATCGGTTTATTAATGACTTATGAATAATGAATTAAGAACCTTCTTATGACACCTTGAGATAGGAAACCTTCTCAATGGCTCTCCATCAAATAAGGTGGTTCGAACCGGTCGAAAGCGTTCGGTTTCATTAAATAAAACTTTATTTTTATGTTTGCTGAGTATTTAGTTTTCAGTTTCCACTTAGATTATATGTAGGTATCTATCTATCTATCTAATCTATCTGTCTGTCTATCTGACTATATATCTATCTGTCTATCTATCTATCTGTCTATCTATCTTATACCTTCTTGTATATACATATATAATCTATATCTCGAAAATGGCTCCAATAAATTTTATGAAATTTGGTATGCAGGGGGTTTCGGGGGCGATAAGTCGATCTAGCTAGGTTTCATATTAGAAAACATCATTCTACCTAAAAAATACCGAGCATAGCTAGGTCAAACAGGTAGGTACAAATAAATTATTTAAGCAAATAAGAATGCTCTTAGAACGCTCGATCTCACTTTGTTGTGAAGTAACATTTTATAAAAAATAATAATTTTGATTTGAATTGTAATTTTTCATTTGTATATTAACTTTTATGCAGTGTTTTTAGAGTGTTATATTTCTTTCGTTTTTTTTGCCAACTATCTCATACGGGTCCAGCTGAAAATCAGCGCTACGGCTCCGTTCCACAGCACCACGCTGGGCCTGGCACACCGTTTCGGCTATTTTATTTTAATTACTTAAATATGTTAGGTACTTTTATTTTTTATTTTCTCAAATGTATGTGGTTTTTGTGTTTATTTAATAGCCGAATAAATTATTATATTCTATTATATTCCAATGAAGCTCTAAAACAAATAGCAGCTGTACGGTTTCGTAAACAATTATAGTGCAAAATGTTTTTTATCACAATAAGTTTACTTTTGCTTTTACGAGGCCAAATACGAGTATGCTGCCACGCCTGCCACACCCATACAAGAACCTAAACTAGTTATTAATATCGTAGGGATTCGAAGATTCAACCAAAGAAGGCGAAGACGATGTTAGAAAAATAAAAATTATTGTTACGTACGTGGGAGTAGGTAACTGATAGAAATGCACGAAAACACCGATAATCAAAAGTTGACTTTAATAAGGCACTGAAACCGTTACAAAACAATTATTGCACATAAAACTTCGAAGACTTAGACTTAGATCGCTCGGGTCGCTCTTGATCCCACTGTTCGCTTTCCAAGTAAAGACTGACTGTGCCCACAACCGCGGTCCGCCTTTTATAGTTCCCAAGTTATTCCAGAACGCCTTCTATACACATGGACAACCTTGCTGGAGCTTCGCTGGCTCAGCTGTATCCGATCGTGGCGTCGTTGATTTTAGTGACCACTTTGAACGGCCCTTCCTAATTCGGTGATAGTTTTGGGGATATCCCTTTTCTCCGCATAGGGTTCCTCGAACCCCAGTTGGTTAGATTTTCGGTCATATCGTGTTTTCATCTTCGCACTGGCTTGAAGTCCATGTTCACGAACGTGACTGTGAACATCGTCTATCCGGTTTCGCAAATCACTGGCAAACTCCGTGATAGATTTCGGCGAATCAGGAGGACGTTCAGTTAAAAGGTCTGCAGGTAAAAGAAATTCTCTTCCAAAGTTCACGTAAGCTGGGGTGACAGCCGTGCTTTCATGAGTTGCCGACCTATAGGATCAGGAATAGAGGAATATGCCTATCCCAAGCCTTTTGGTGACTTTCAACAACCTTTGCCAAATGTCTTTCCAGCGTCTGGTTGAATCTCTCTACCATTCCGTCCGATTGTGGGTGATATGGCGTAGTTCTGGTCTTATGAATTCCCATGATTCGGCAAGTCTCCTAGAACACCTGGGACTCGAAAGTTTCTGCCTTGATCACTGTGAATTTCGAAAGGCACTCCAAATCGACAACACACTTCCATCACTAATTTTTCCGCTACAGTAACTGCTTCTTGGTTAGGGATGGCAAACGCTTCAGGGCATTTGGTGAAGTTGTAGAAGAGAGAGGGCAATAAAGAGATCTCTCTCCAGGCGGATGTTATGCCTGGGGACCGAAGTCCATTGGGATGAAGTCGGAAGTTGTGTATATGCCAACCGACTGTAGAAACTTCGTTAGCACGATGTAGAACACTTTAGTTCCGCTGTCTGACACTTGTAGCGCTAGTCGCACTGGCGAGTCGGTTGTTACAAATTGTCGTTAGATGTTGCTACATTGTATTCAAGCTTTTAAGATACCCTTATCGGGTTGGCAATAGATACAGGTTACGTAATTAGTTGAAGATTTAAGTTGTCACTAGTCCTCTAAATGTTAATTGATAGTTAAGTCATTATACTACGAAACACTGCCAAAAATATATCAACCTTGCTGGTTTGATTCCTTTCGAGTTTCGACTAATTTCGGAGCAAAACGATCTGAAACTGTTTAAGTGATCCTTCACGGCAGTCAATTCGAGACTTAGATAGATACAAACAATCCAATCAAGGACCAGTCCCATTAAATTGCGACATGTAAAAATCCAGACTTAAAACACCCGCTCTCACTTCAGCGACCTCGACCGCTTATAACTCGCATCCTTCATCTAATACCTGCTCTTTTTGTGGATCATAATCCGCTGATAGTGGGCATTGTCCGAGCGGCTGAGAGCGTGACTCCGGAGCGACATACAGGGTGTGTTTGATGCAAAAATTCTGCTCAGAAAAATAACGTAATGTGTTGTAACGTTGCAGATCTTTCATTGTCATTAATCATTTAATAAACTGGGTTTACGGGAATGATTTTATAACCTATTTAATTATTTACCAAATAAATGGAACTGTCAAGAACGGTTTTCAAATAACCATATTTTTGGAAAGTCGAGAGGTAATTAACACATGAAGAAAATTACCGGTAAATTAATTAATTACGCATGTTGAATAAGGAGACCACGTTTAGCACTAGTCGCCACTCAACCCCCCCTTTGAGACCGGAGGTTGATGGTGATATGATGACGTGCAGTGCGTTGAATTGTCGCTTGCAAGGGCCAGTGGATGTCTCCAATAGTCCTCAGAGCCGCGTTGGCGAGCGTAGCAAGAGAAGAGGAGTGAGTGGAGTACACAGTGAGTCGTGTACCTGCTCGTGAAGTACTCGTAGTTGGACGCAGTGAGTCGCGTTGTTGTGAGAGTATTGTGCACACCAGGCATAGAGATATTATAGAATGCTAGTGGTGCACAGTGCAGGTTGTCTGGCTTGCTGTGAGACTGCGTCATGGTTCTTGAAGGTCGTCCAGGTTGCGATTGTCTAGGGTCACCAATGTAGAAGAGAGAGGACAAAAGAGAGATCTCTCTCCAGGCGGATGTTATGCCTGGGGACCGAACTCCATTGGGATGAAGTTGGAAGTTGTATATATGCCAACCGACTGTAAAAACTTCGCTAGCGCGATGTAGAACACTTTAGTTTCGCTGTGTGACACTTGTGGTGATAGTGGTGCTGGCGAGTCGGTTGTTACAAATTGTCGTTAGATGTTGCTAGGTCGCCACAAAGTAATCCATTATAACGAGGATGTACTTTCTTCCCAAGTTGGATGTCGGAAACGGGCCTGCGACGTCTAGAGCAATTCTTTCCCATGAGCTCCAACATTGTACAACTTGAGCACTCCTCTACTGCGTGTTTGCGGCCCTTTGACTGAAGAGTAGTTTGTACACTTCCTGCACCAATCTTCCACATCTTCAAGGCAGTGAATCCAGTAGAAGCGTTGACGAATTTTCATTAATGTCCTTTTTACTCCAAGGTGACCACCGGAAATTCCGTCATGGAGGGATCTGAAAACATCACTTAGTCTTTTTCTTGGAACAACCACCTGTAGTGAGCATCCTTACCATTTGCCGACTCCTATTGCCTTCACAGTACGCCAGTATGCATAACCAAATTTTCCCATTGGGCCCAGTAGCTTTTTGTTTCAGTACTCATTGATTTCCCTTATTTTGTGACAAAACTCCTCTAACACCAGTATTACTTGCTTACGTAATCTGTGTCAACAATAAAATCATTCTCAGGGTCTGGATATACCAATATTGGAGTTTCACAAAGCCTCTGTTTGGGATCGGCAAAAGCTGCTGCACACTGATCATTCCAGTCAAGTCGTCGTTTTTCTTTCGTAAGCTGGTCCAACGGCTTCGCTATGTCTGCGAAGTTTTTCATGAATCGTCGATAGTACGAGCAAAGTCCCAAAAAGGCACGAACTGCGGTCTTGTCCTTCGGTATTGGCTAATCCTTTACGGCGCTTATCTTCTCAGGATCTGTCTGGATACCGTCTGTTGACACCACATGTCCTAAATAATTTACCTTGCTATTGAAAAGTGAGCATTTTTTCGGAGTTTCAGGTTCGCATCTCGCAGCTTAGTCAAAACAGGCTCCAATTTTCTAAGGTGATCGTTCCCAACAATTATAATTTCATCCAGATATACCAGGGAAGTATCTCCCAGAAGACCAGCAAGTATTTGTTCCTCAAAGAGTGCTGGGGCATTACACAATCCAAACGGCATAAAATTGAACTGCCACAGTCCCTTTCCGGTCGAGAAGGCCGTTTTCTCCTTATTTTGGTCCTTGATTTCCACTAGCCAGTAGCCACTTTTTAAATCCAACGTGGAAAACCATTTATCCCATATAAAGTGTCCAACGTGTCGTCGATTCGTGGCAGTGGATAACAATCCTTTTTGGTTACATCGTTAAGCCGGCGATAGTCAACACAAAACCTCATGGTGCCGTCCTTGTTCTTTACCAAAACTACCTGTGAACACCAAGGACTTGTTGATGGCTCAATAACTTGGTTCATCTTTATCTCTTCAATCATGTCTTCCACTTGCTTTTCGCGAGGTACTGGAACTCGCCTTGGACGTTGTCGGATAGGCATGGTTCCGCCAGTGTCGATCTCATGTTGTACAACTCCAGTTCGTCCAATATCACCGCCGTGCGCAGAGAAAACATTGCTGTAACGCAGCAGTAAATTACGTGCCTTCAGGAGTTTCAGAGGATTCCAAATTATTGGTTCATTTCGGTATATATATATAAATTGTAAAACCTCATTTATGGTGGACCATAAATGAGGTTTGAGGTGTTGCAGTGGACTGCATAGTAACAATTACACTCACGCGTACACTACTGTCTTTGCTGACGAATAACGATTAACTGAACAAGACGCTAATGTTTCAACACTGTTTGCCATATTAATGACATTGACATGTTTACTTCGTAACGCCGTTATATTATAGCAATTTATTCATTTTTATATTGAAAATACTCGATAATCCCGCGTGAGTGAAATTGTTACTATGCAGTGGATAGTTTGTTAGTTATGTAGGATAGTTTACATACCGAAAAAATTAAAAGTTCCCGAATGAACAACGATAATCAATACGTACGCGGATGATGACGCGGGCAGAAGCTATAAATTGTGTATGTACAACAAAAAAAAATCCTTCGATTTTAAGACAATGGGTACTTACTTACTGTAATAGTTTATAATAAGGCTTGGTCACGAAATTAAGTAGCCACATAAAGTCATGCTTACATAATTTATATAGATAGAATTTGTTTTGCTAATACGTCATATTTCAACATTGTCTAGTTTAAGGAAAATATGCATTAGATGTAATTGACTTGATAGAAACAACATGCCGAGGACAAATGAAAATATTCGTAAATTAATTATAGTGTCTTAATGTACAGAAAAGGCATCTCCAATATCATAAAAAAAAAACAAAAAATATATCTAAAGATGGCGTGCGAAAAATTATACAAATGTTTGCAGAGTTAAAAAAAAAGTTTAATTTGCGGCGTCTACGCGAGATAGAGTCAAAAAGTTTGTAACTGCGTTCGGGAATGTGCATAACGCCAAAAAAAACATTAGTCTTTAAGACTAAGAAGAAAAATAACATCCCAAAAAGGACTGCTATACAGCTTGAAAGAGTGAAATCTTGAGCTAAAATATTAAACAAGGTTTTAATTAAAAATCGCGACAGAACCATACTTATGGTGGATGAACATATGATAAAAAAGACACTTGAACGTTACCAGTACCCCAGTTTTATACGTGTGAGGCAGGCCAGGCTATTCCAAAAGAAAATGAGTACGTGGCTTATAAAAAATTCGCCTAAAAAATCCTTGTATAGCTAGCTATTTGCTCATGTAGGCTTAAAAGTATCAGCTTTTTCACTACGGGTACAATCGACGGTGATGTCTGCCGAAAGGAGTGCCTTATAAGTGCTTTCTGCCCTTATATAGAAAACATGAACGTCTCCCAATATTTTACCCAGAATTAGCTTCTGCTCATTATGCTTAAGACACTTTAAAGTTCCTTGATAAGGAAAACATCGATTTTGTTCCGAAAAGCATGATCCCACCTAATTGCCCAAAACTTCGGCCGATTGAAAGGTAAACATTAAGTGATACCTACTCAAGAAGGGTGCTGTAGTCGACAGTAGGCTTTACTGTCGAGTCGACTACAGCACCCTTCTTGAGCAGGTACTTCAAAAATATATGGAATGCGGCCACTCGTCAGGTCAACACTTTAATTCGTACGCTGATGGCAGGTGTTCGAAAAAGGTGAAGCAGTTTGCTCAATCTTAGGTTTTCCTTAAACTTTTATGTTATTTTTCAAATATTTTCGTTCGGATTTAATTTTGTTTCTCGGAAATACTGTGACAAATCTAGGATTTATTTAAATTTATCGATGGCTACTTTATTTCGTGAACAAGCCTTAAAACAGAAGAATAGTAATGAGGTGCCACTGGACGCTAGGCGTGGTCAAGGATCCTGTTCCAGAATCAATTCCAACTAATTACTTCACACGCAACATATAAAGTGAACAACAAGTTAATTATCAATGCTGGAAGATTTCATGGTTGTGCTATGTGTCAGGAGTGACTTCTTTCATACAATCACTCTTATCGCACCAAAGCACCTTTAATCTATCTAATACGTTTAAACAAGCAATTCTTGTATAATATATATATATATATATATATATATATATATATATATATATATACACAATACAAAATAGTATACTAAGCCTGCTGATGAATATTCTTAAAATTTGTGCTTTGTATTGTATCAGGTGCCCAAGAAGATTTGAAACAGTTTCTGACACTGCAGCAGCGTGGCATGGCTCATCTCCTGGACACGACTCGCAAAGATCTCGACGCTCTCAATACCATCACTGAAGGCATGTCGCGCCTCGTGAGGGCTTAAAGTGTCGCCTGCAATTTAGTGTTTTTAATTTATAATTTAAAACACTCATTTCCATTTTTGACCAAGAGCAAGTTCGAGACTATACAACATTTTATTACATTGGTTTAAATTTAAGTTTTATTAAAGGAATTTGAGTATTTTTACGTTTTAACTAAAAATTAGTTTAACCCTAACCTTAAAAAAATATATTTCGGAAACAATTCCTTTCCGGAAGTAAAATCCATGTTCATTTCTTTACATAATATGAAGGAAGAAGTGGAAGAAGTCTGGGCGGGTGAATATTTCAGAGTGTCAAAATGTATGTCTCGCTATAATACTCATAAATGCTGAACGATTTCAAAGTCAAACATTTTTATTCCAATAAATAAGTAAGATGCTATCGGAGCCATTTTGAGCTTCAATCACACATAATTAAATTACAGCGGAATTACTTTGAAAATCTTCAATATTTAGCGTGTCGCCTGGGCATAGTTTCCAATATTTCGTGAAGTAAAATAATTACTCTAATGAATTAATTAAATTGTGTGAATAAATATAGAAGTTAGGTAAATGAAGAACGTTTTTCATAATAATAATGTTAAAAAAGTTGATTAGAAGTTACTTTAAAATGTAATAAAAAAAAAAACAAAAAATAATCGTCATTTGCGGCAACAGTGTTAAATGTTTTTTTTCCTACAACGAAAATGAACGGAAGGGTCAAGTGACGTTTCAGCGTTTCTTCACTCCGACCCTCAGCTGGCCGCCACGTTTTGGAGGTAACGGACGTCGCACAATTCGAGCAGTAAGGATTTGAATTTGAGTCTCCAATATTCATATTAATCGTCATTGTTATTTTTGACTGAATCGCAATTATTTATTCTCATTTAAGTGTTTTTACGTAACAAAGTTGAAGAATGCGTGAAATTAAATACTGCTAGTGCACTTTTTCTCGCTTGATGTACCTATTTTTTTTTGTAAATGGCGATCTTTCTAGAATTCGTAATTTGCAGTAAGCTAGCAGGAAACGACAAAGACATGATAATGTGTTTATTATCAGAGGTCGGAATTCTCGTAGCACTTTCGAGCAGTCATAGGGACTTCTCGTCTATCGACTTCCGATATCCATGTGTATATCGATAAATACATAATACAATATTTAAAATATGATTACGAGCAGAAGTAAACTACAGGCGCTCTTATCGCGAATGAGCGATCTCTTCGAGATGACCTTTGGATAACAGCTTTTTGGAAATTATAAATAGGAATTAAAATAATAATATTTAATTGTTTCTTTTAAAATAATTTGTGTATTTCGTATGCGTTTTAAACATTTTTCGAAAGAAATTGCATCAAGAATTGCTACCGATTATTTTCATTACAAATTTCTAATTCAAATTTTAAGCTAATCAAAAGTTATCTGAAAACAATCCCTCGTTAGCGATAAGACCGCCTGTTGTTTACCTCTACTTTAAGTCTTCTTTGATATATTGTGTTCTATAATGTATCGATAAAAAAATTATATCAGGAACTCGATAAACGAGAAGTCCCTATGACAGCTCAAAAATGCTACGAAAATTCCGGCCTCTGTTTATTAATTATTATACAATGACGATTGTTACCAATAATGATTTTAGCATATGATACGACTTATTACATAAGTTATTCGTCTATAACTGGCTTTCCATAGGGATTTTCGAGGTCTTGAACAAAGTTCGAAGAAAAAACCGAGCGATACCAGCTGTAGTGTGCATATTTACACGAACCCATTCAGCCCTTTTTCCATCCCTCTTAACTTTTTTCCCAGTACAGACAGAGACTGGATTTTTGAACAGATTACTAATTCAATTCAACTAATTCAATGATATCTCAGCGTTAGTATAAAAATGAATATTCCATCATTACCCTTTAAAGTGTTATTAATTACAAAAATGGTTTATTATGTACTTGACTGACTGACTCATCAAAACCTAATTCCCGATGAATGGAAGTCGGTATTACAGCACAAATAAAGATAAAATGAGAAATCTACAATTATTTTTTACTTGATCTATGGTTATCCTTATTATAAAATGATTATCCCTTATTTAACTTTATGAAAAAATGTATTAAGTAACTGCTAGATAGTATTGTGACATGTCATGTTTTATTTTGACTTGCACTTGATGTTTGAGTCTGACTAATTTATTGCCACTAGTTTTCTATACAGTATGTTGACAATAACATATTGTAATCTGTTGGGTTTTTAGGAATACTGACAAGGTTAGTGTTAATTTACTATTCCTAAATTCCCCCCCCCCTCCTCTGTTGCCTGTTCGGTCAACATATAGATGAATTAACGAGAGCATGGAATTGCATATGTAGTAGTATTGTATATTTACAGGCATTCTATATTTGAATTTTCTATTTTCTCGTACTATCATCATAAATAGTAGATTGTACAACAAGTGCATAAAACGAGCCATTTTACTCAAGATGTGCATATAGCCACACGAGCCAGAACGGCGAGTGTGGATAGTCACGTGGAGGGTAAAATGGGTTTTATGCTCGAATTTTACACTCTGCTTTTCACTTCGATAGCAAGGAAATAAAACAAGAAGAACATACAGGATAATTTATAAAAAATATATATTTAATGTAAGTAATTAAAATGTTATGTTTGCGCATGGCTGTAAGGCCTGATTACCTTCTTAAAGTTTTTTTTTAGTTTTTTCGAGATGTGACGTTTGACAGGTTTGACTATGGTCTGATGCTTAATGCCAAGTTATTATAAATATTTGCGTTGTATTTTTTTACCGTAAATGCACGCCGTAGGAATTATTCGTAAATTTGTATTTAGATAGTTATACAAATGTCGTAATTAAATTAAGATGTAACCGAAATCTCATAAAAATATATCAATTAAATGAAGGTGTATTGTGTGAAGGCTGTAAGGCCTGATTGCCTTAGTCTTAAAAGAAGAAATTACTTTATGCACTAGTGCATAAAATGCGATTTTATGCAGCCTATACCCAGCAGAAAGAAGGACTTTACGAGCATGAGAAGTGAAAAAGAAGTTTCTTATATATTGATGAAGTAAATACCAAAATAATGTCAGTGTCAAATTGTGAATATTATTTACGTTGTGCATATATTTTACGTCTGATTTTATTGTATTCTCACAATTATCAGAATAATTTTGTGTCAGCCCGTACGACTAAGTGTAAGTTACATAGTTTTCAAAATATGGCAGTGAGTAATTTTGGTCCGATTGAGAGTCAAAGTAAGCAAATTATTTTTAACTGTTATAAATATTTTGAACTTGAACTGAAGAAAAATTTAAATTCCCCTTACACCGCTGCCCAGTTACTTAAAAAAGCTACAGGTGTTTGTCTCTCTACTGTTTATAACATTGTGTCTGAGAGCAATAGTGAGAAATTCGCATCAACAAAGAAATTCACCTCCCCGAGAAATAAAAACGTACTTGTCCGTCATCAGCAGTAGACGATTTTGATCAGGAAGTCATCCGGAGAACTATATACAATTTTCATCTGTCCCATAAGCAATTTCCAACCTTAAAGGCACTCCACTCTGTGTTCAAATCCGATATAGATTACAAATTTGGCATTTCCACCTTACGAAAACAAATACAAAAATTAGGATTTAAATGGAAAAAGTCCGAGGACAACCGAAAATTATTAATGGAAAGACACAACATATGACTGCTAAGAATAAATTACCTTACCAAAATTGCGGAATATCGGTCTAAAGATAGACCACTAGTTTATACTGATGAAACCTACATCCACACTTCACATGTGTCATGTGGCTTGGACCGATGGAACAGAATTTGGTGTAAAAAAACAAATCAGTACAGGTCAGCGGTTAATAATAGTGCACGCAGGAGGAAAAGATGGTTTTATTCCCAACGCTTTGTTAATGTTTAAGGCAAACCAAAAAACGGGAGATTACCATGAACTTAGTCAACTACGAAAAATGGTTAAAAGAAAAATTAATACCGAAACTTAAACAGAAGAGCGTACTTATCGTAGATAATGCGTCCTATCACAACAAACTTATGAATCGCGCTCCAACGTCAAATTCTCTTAAACAAGAAATGATGGATTTATTAACAGAACACAATATTTCATATAGCCCGTTGATGTACGAAACCAGTTTGTATGATTTAATTAGACAAAATAAAGAGCGGTTTCGTGATACAATTACCACATAGATGCAATTTTAAAAGAACATGGCCACTCCGTTTTACGATTGCCACCGTATCACCCGACATTCAATCCGATCGAAAATATTTGGTCCATGGTAAAAGGATATGTAGCGAAAAGAAACGTTTCTTTAAACATGCAAGGCATTATGAGCAACAAAATTATTAGCAACTGAACGAATGAATACTATTACTGCTGAGGACTGGGAAAATATTTGTCGCCATGTCGAAAGTGAAGAAAATAAATATCGATGTCAGGAAGGGGAAATGGATCGAATTTCAGACAATCTTATTATCAATACTTGTGACAGCTCAGATGAAGAACATGATAGCGACTTAAAGCAAAAAAAGAGGACTTCTACTTATTCCATTTCTTAAGGGTATGTAATTTTATTCCTTTAGACGCACATTGACCAATACGCATAATGACTAATGAAAATATCATCACGAATACTCAAAATGACCAATCGCGAAATGACCAACACGCAAAATGACCAACACGCCAAAATCCGATTTTGTGATAGTGTTCGAAACGACGCACTCACACAGACGCACGCCTCTACGAGACCGCTAAGCGGACGTGGCAGTGCTGTAAGACGCGAGTGTCGCGTCGAGAGGAATAGTTCTTTTGTATTTAATTACTATTTCTTATTTCTTTAGTTATTCAACTAATTGTTTCCAAAATGGATATTTATAGTGTCCAACAAGGAATTCGTTGACAGAATGAGAAAAAGTAGCCGCCATCTTGAACTTCTTAGTTATTCGACGGATTGCTTCCAAAATCGATATCTGGGGATATTTATGGTCTCCAACAGCGAGTCAGTCGATTTCATATAAATGTGGAAAGTATAAATATTTTGAATGCTGCAAATTTTTTTCTTTAGCGGCAATAGGTACCATTGTTTACATTTTTTCTGTGGGAATAAAAATCCGACCTTAGTATTGTAAAATAAAATAAGTATTATTCAATTAAAAACCGTACACTTTGAAATCCTCCTCAGCATCCTCAAAACATTAAATCTCTCTACTACAGCTCTCTCGTGGTTCCAATCATATCTCCTTGGGAGGCGCCAGCTTGTCTCTTGCCATGCTGTCTCTTCTTGGAGGGATTTGTCCGCTGGTGTCCCCCAGGGAGCTGTGCTATCCCCGCTTCTGTTCTCCATATTTATTAATGGCATCACTGCTTCTCTCCAATCTTGCTATCACCTTTATGCAGACGATTTGCAGATTTACGCCTCGGCTGGTATTGATAATTTTCCCTCCTTAATAAGCCTAATAAACTCTGACCTAGCTAGTATTCGAGATTGGGCAGCTAACTACGGGCTAAAAATCAACGCGAGGAAATCGCAAGCAATTGTTGTCGGTAGTCCACATTTTATTGCAAAGTTGTCTCACCTTGTGTGTCCGGATTTGGTATTCGACGGTACTATTATTCCTTTTTCTTCCACTGTCAAAAATTTGGGTCTCACAATGGATCAGACCCTTTCCTGGTCGGCTCAGGTTTCTGAAGTTAGTCGAAAGCTCTTTAGATCACTCCACTCCCTTAGGCGCCTGCAGAATTTTCTGCCCCTTCGCACCAAGATTACTCTTGCACAATCTCTTCTACTCCCTTTATTCGACTATGGCGACATCGCATATATTGACGCAATTGAAGAGCTGCTCAATAAGCTGGAACGGCTTCAGAACGTGTGCATTCGGTACATATTTGGCTTGCGGAAATTTGACCATGTGTCTGATTTCCGTACTCAGCTTAAATGGTTGCCCATTAGATCGCGTAGGAATGTTCATGTCCTGTCGTTGCTATTTAATATCCTTTTCAATCCTCAATCCCCTCCTTACCTTGTCGAACGGTTCTCTTTCTTGGCTACCGGGTCCCAGAACCGCTTACGCCAACCTACTCCTGGCTTTTCCTGCTAGCAAATCCAAATCTTACTCTAAATCCTTCTCGGTACATTCTGTTCGTTTATGGAATAGCCTTCCAACTGATATCAGGCAATCACAATCTGTTGCTTCACTTAGATCTAGGCTGAAGAGGTACTGGCTTGACTCTTGTTCCTGATCTAAGACTATGTCCTTTCTTCCTTTCATACTTATATATATTATTTACATATGTATTTATATATTTATATATATATATATATATACATACAAATATATTTATTTATTTATCCTTTTTAATATATATATTTATTATACCTGCATATTTATTTGCTATTATTATTTTAATCTTCTGTATCTTTAATACGTTGTACGTTTAGCCATCCTTTGTTTTTATTCTTCTCTCAATCGTTAACTGGAAGAGATCCCTTATAGGGATAAGTTCGCTTTTGTACATACCTTTTTTGTTTTTGTTTATTTTTGATTTGTTATTTTCTGTTTGTACAATAAAGAGTTTACATACATACATACATACATTAAACCTTTAATTCTTATCAAGCATTTCAAATAAGTTAACTTATTATTATTATGGAATTTCTTATATTGTAACTTAAACTCTTTATTCAGATAACACATACAGTCAGCATCATAAATATAGTGGCAGTCAATAGTTCCAAATATTCCGTACCATCCAAAATATCCATAAAACGTACTCATTCCAAGTGATCAAATTGTTCAGGCCATCCACTGTATACAAATATACCGGAGCACCCACAACGCCATATAATTGGTAACATTCAACCCGCCGTTAGTACAGCAACATCCAGACCGCCGAAGGTATTCTGAGCATCCAAAGTAGCCAAAAATACGGTACACATAAATAAATTGAACCTTATTTTGAATGTAATAGAGCTCAATAGGTCAATATGCGTATTATGAAGATTGGTCAATATGCGAATTAGAGATTGGTCAATTCGCGTATGGGCCATTTTGCGTCATTGATATAGGTCAAAATGCGTAATAAGAAGATTGGTCAATATGCGAATTAGAGATTGGTCAATTCGCGTATGGGCCATTTTGCGTCATTGATATAGGTCAATATGCGTAATAAGAAGATTGGTCAATATGCGAATTAGAGATTGGTCAATTCGCGTATGGGCCATTTTGCTTATTGGTCATTACGCGTTTAGGTCCTTTTGCGTTATTTTTCCAAAATTTATTGGTCCATATACGTCTAAACCATTTTATTAAATTAAGAGAAAATTATTCTGCTTTTGTTGCAAACGGTACAACCACTACAAATGCAATTCCATATTCTCGATAATTCATCTATACCTTCGCTGTATTTCCTATTTGCCCTGGTGTCCGCTTCCTTATTTTTCTTCTTTCCCATCCGGATATAATATAATGTGCCTTGTACAAGTTGTACGCCTATTGTTTGTCCTTCTCCGAGTTTTTATGTTTTGGTTTTCTTTTCTTGCCGCCCGTTGACACTTTGAAGACTGTTTGTTTATTATTTTACACAGTAGTGTAATTTTTCTGAATGTAAAACCAACTAAACATTTATTAATTTTGAGAACAATCCCCACTGGCAGCGGTTTGTTACATTAATGTACTTTTAAGCAAGTTTGTAAGTTTCGTCATCTTTTTTTAATATTTCTTTAGACTGAAAATGCATTTAGACACAATAAATTGATCCGACTGTTAACAATCAGGTGCCAAAAATGGCACCTTTTTAGATATCGCTACTTTTGGTGGCACATGAGAACTTGACTTGAATTTTTTACATTAATGATTTCGGTTTTAATTTTTTTTTCAAGACACTTCCATATGTAATCCTACTAATATTATAAATGCTTAAGTTTGTGTGTGTTTGTTACTTTTCACGCTGCAACGGCTAGACGGATTAGAATGAAATTTGGAATGAAGTTAGCTTATACCCTGGATTGATACGTAGGCTACTTTTCATCCCGGAAAATTGTTCCCGAGGGAATAACTATATTCGAAATCTAAGCGGATGAAGACGCGCTCTGAAGCTATTATCCACTTATTCTACTAATACGAGTATCCTTCTAATCCTACTTATATTATAAACCCTAACGAGTAAAAGCAGGGTGTAGAATTTTGTATGAGTTTCGTCGTTTCTGTAGTTCGAAACGTTAAAATTGGTACTACTCATAAATAAAGAATATTACTTTTGGCGATTATGAAAAAAAAATCCTATGGGGTTGAAATAGGGGGTAGAATTATGTATCGAAGTTAAATAAACTAATGCCTATAAGCTATGATAATAGCTGTAATGTACTGGGAAGTTCAGTTGGTTAGGTTAATTTTAAATACGTACTCCGAATGCAGTTTAGTTAGGGTAAAGTATATTTTTTTGACCATCCAGAATCCGAATAGGCTTAGTTAGGTTAAAATATTTGACCACCCTGTACCGAAAATTAAAAATGTAAAAAAATCAATACACTAATTATTCTTTATTACCTATTCAACTTTAGAAGTAAAAACTAACTGGGCACTAACATCTTCTATAATACTTTACGCGCTATCATTTAAATTAAAAAAATCGTTATGTGTGAAATTGTGTGACTTTTGTTCATACATGAAAGTATACAGCGACAAAGTTCTTCGCAGCGAACGGCGAACGCCGCTCATTGATCGAAGAACTTCGTCCTTCTTGCTTTGTTTGGGATATTGTGAGTTCGTATTATTTAATACAAAATTAAGATAAAAATACTGCAAACCATTTTTCTTTTTGTTGAATCGTAAAAACTGAAAAACACAAAAGCCTGGTATTATTATTACAAATCCTAAAAAAACTACAATTACTGAAAACTGGTCAAGTGCGAGTTGGACTCGCGCACCGAGGGTATTTTTATCGACTACGATTTCGGCCAGAGCGATTGTGTGCGCTAGAAATACCTATTTACGTCCTATCCTACATATATTATCAATACGAAAGGTTATGCGTGCGTGAGTTTACTTCGTCGCTAAAAGGGATGGACGAATTTGGTTGGATACAATTTGGAATAGACTTCGCTTATAGACTGGATTAACACACAGGCTACCGTGAATCCCGAAACAAATCAGTGTTCCCGTGGGATGACAAAATTACTAATTCTCGGAAGAAGTCGCGGGCAGAAACTAATCTTGTATAAAAATTAATGATTCTTTTTTATATATTTTTTTATAATTTGTAAAAATATCTGAAATTAATGCACTTGTTTTGGTGCCTTCATCACGACTTAATTAAAATAAATATATTTGATATTTGATATATACGTAAAACTGGCCAGAAATAGAATCTCGTCCGCGAGGTTTACAAAATCTTGTTTTATTTGTCAATATTATGGTTTTGAGGAGTTTCGCCCTGGCCTAAAAATTTAAATTAAAAAGTCTTCCACGGAAACACAATACTGAATATGAGGGCAAGTCTTTTGTTTGATTCATTTGTAAAAGCACAATAAACTGTGAGATAAAATGGAAATACCTTGTCATGTTAAATATTTGAACGGAGTGATAAAGATATGCTGAATACGATGAATATCAGCAACATAAAGCAAATATTTGTTTTTTTTGTTTCCACGTGACCTTTCTTTCATATGAGTTACAATAAAAAATCGTATTACTACAAAACGAAAAATAATTTATTGAATACTGGGAGTACCTGTACTAACTTTTATAACTTAAATCTAATGGCAAATCTGGACGTATAGCTAGTGTATCTAAAGGTTTGCTCTCTCGTCTAGTGCATTTTAAGTTCAATGGCATGTCTTCAATTGGAAAAGGTCCTGGATGTTTATTTTTTTCTGTTTCTGTCTTGGTGACATCCACTAGCCTTGTCTGATCTTCATAGGTGTATATTTTCTCCCTGATTTCTGGTCTCAATACTGGGTAGGTTATGTTGCTCGAGTAATAGCTCCTGTACGCATGTTCATACATCTGCGTGTACTCTACGTATGTCATTTCGTTAATGGGCAATCTGTAAGGATATATGGGTTCCATAGATCTTCCGTACAACGGCTCCACTATTGGCGCGTAAGGAACGGTCGGTATGGTATCTGACATTGGTAGAATAGGATTGTAAGGAGGTATTGTAGGGGAAATATTTTTGGACGGGGAGTACTGAAAGTGTTTTGGTGAATTGGACTGGATATTAATGTATGAGAAGCTGTTTTCTTTTGCAGGCGAATTAGTTTCTGGGCTGTTAAGTTCTAGTGAGTTTTGAAGCTTGGGCGTGAAATGTTTGTACGTTTTGACATGTTTTCTGAGGCTGGAAGGATCCGTGTACCGCTTAACACAGCCGGGGACTTTGCAGCAGTATGGTTTGTCTACCGTGTGGGTCCGTGTGTGCTTAAAGCGATCGCTTGAGTTTGAGTACGCTTTGCCGCATCCCTGTGGGGTAAATAAACATCTGTTATATTTATGTGAGATTGTGAACTTTTTAAAATTGAAAACCGTAAATGTACCTGTCTAAGTAGGTATGTAAGTCAAGACTGAAAATGAAAACGGCACATTTTATTTTAACCATCTTCTAAACGAAACAACTAGTATTTACCTCGTAAGGACACACATAGGGCTTTTCGCCCGAATGTGATCTAAGGTGTATCTTCAAGTTTTCTGCTCTTGAAAAACTCTTGTTACACTGGTTACATGTGTGTGGCCGCTCATTTGTGTGGGTCCGTATGTGCACCAGCATCTTGTACCTGCATACGAAAAAAAGTGGATTAGTAATTATAAGGTTTATTAATACAATTGACTGATGATTAAGTAAAATAGTAAGAACAAAGTTGTTAACGGCATTAAATGTTCTCGTGTCGCACAAAGGTAATCCTTTGTGCATCTTTTAAAAAGCATATTTTATTGCAAAAAAGATGCGGAATTTTTCAAGTATCTATTTCCTTGGATATCGCAGGTTGTATACTTCAGCTAGCAGGGTGCCTAACAGCTCTTTGGTGTAATAAAATACTAACCGTGCGTTAAATCCTCTTAGCGGTCTGGTGCAGCCCCTCCAACCGCAGTAGAAGAGCCCGTCTCTGTGCGCTAGAGCATGCGTGCGCGCGACGTGTGCAGACAGACGCGCGACGCTCCCAAAACGCGCTAAGCAACCACACCACCCGCACACTATCTCCTCTCGGGCCTCGCGCTCCGGGGAAGAACCACCTGATGAATCCTCGTCAAACTGTTTATAATATACTCTATTAGAAACAACATAATATTTGTACATATTCGGGTTTTTTTGGAGATGTGCATTTGAATATGCGTACCTCAGGTGGGGGAAGCACGACAGGCCTAGCAACGTAAGGCGCAAAACGCTCAGCTGGTATCCATCGCTGCACTTTGCATCCCTCCCCGGCTATCTCCGGCCTCCATTGCGGAAATACCAACATTTTCATCGCAACACAATCGTCTGTTAATCTGTTATCACTCGACGTGGTCGCCACTCGGCTTCCAACGACACAATGATGGCTGGCGCGCGGATCGCTACTTATAAAACGTCTCGGAGTGACAACGAGCTGATAAGCGGACGAGTCCCCCGCGAATATGCTTCGCGTTCCCCTCGGGAAAACTGGTTAAAACTATTCCGATCTGTGCGAGGAGCAGTTAATGAGAGTGCTGTATGATTGGTCCCCCCATTGATTATTCTTTGCGTAGATGGTATAAAGGTTATATTTGCGTGACAAGGGATGGGAGGCCGTTCTGCGAGCATCGCTCGGTAATGTGGCTAAGCGTTATCAGCAGCCGCCTGCCGCGGCCGCCGGCTGGTAATAACCAGTGCGATAGGCCGCAGTTCAATAGGTGACTTATATGTCACTCTGAGTAAAGCGATCTCGAGCTGGTTCTTCCAATAAATCCTTACGTGATTATGCTCTTTAAATAACAAACAACTCGTTTTTGATATTAACTTAATTAATAATATAGCAGTTCCAGTAACATAACAAATGAAATGAGTTGGTTTCACGGCGGTTTGTTTTTCGATTAACTGTTTGTTATATTCTATCTACTAAAATCCTAATAACATTGAATTTTTGTGGTGGCCTTAAGCCCCAGATCCTGTCTTTATCTTTGGACTTAATAACTAGTATAAACTCGCTAGTCATCCTGAGTTATTGGCGTAGCTATATTTAGATATATGTTAACACCCTATACATTTACTAAAACCAGGTAAAACATCACTCTTACAATTAATATAATTAAAGGTCCTCTTTGTACTTGTAACACATCAATTTTCCATAAAAAAGACTATACATTGTAATCACGATGAAAGAATTTAATTTGTTGATGGCAAACTTAAAATTACGGCTCGAGCGAAATTATAACTTTAATATTATATTACGTGCTGACCCAAGTGGCCAACCTTTGAGATTCCCTCCAATGTCACTTGAACAGTGACGTAACTTTCTTTACGTTTTTTCTGTGGAAATATAAATCCGACCTTACACGCAAGACACTTACACCTTTACTAAGTTTTTTTACCTACCTATAACTACTAACTTGGTATTTAAATTATAAAGATAGAGACGCAAAAATAAAATTATTTTACCTTTGTTCTCATTCAGCGGCATTATTTGACTTAAGTACACCATGTTTTATAAAAAAAACTATGTCATCACTAGGTGAAGTGTACAAGTTGTGTTTAAATATTGATCGATGTAAAAGTACACGTTGCCTGCATGTCTCGGCTTGTGTTTATTGTTTCTTTGTAAAAGCTAAGTAGGTACCTACGTATACAGACGTTTTGTAAAAACAAATAACTAATGAATTCTTAAGTTAATGAATTCAAGGGTATCGCGTTTCATACTTATTTTAGCGTAGGTGTGTGGATTTAGGTTATATCTCTGCCCGGTCATTAAGGACAGATTAGCGTCTATTCGTGTCCTGTTCTGACTCTGCTTGCTTTTGGATCAATAATGGTTATCTGAAACTTTGAGCCTAAACTTAGCCACACTATCCTAATGGTCCGCGCCGCGCATGTTACCCTTGGGCTCCCGAAACTATCCGGGCGTTTGCATTGTCTTTAATTGCCATACAATGATAAAGCAACGTTGCTCTGTAAACAGTCTATCCCAGTGCAAATACACCGCATACTTCTGCGTTATTTGGTACCTAATGTTGGAGCGTGTACGAGCGACCGGTGTTTTCACAGTGTGTAAATGAGTGCTTGCTCAGTGAGCTCGTGTGCGTGCGCCCCCTGCGGTGGCGCGGCGGTGCGCTCGCCGGATCTTACCGGATCGCTTATCACCGATTCTGACGCGGCAAGGAAATAATAAGCGATTATTACCTACCTATTCTGCAACACAACAAAGTATTTAATTAATAGTTTTTGTTTGCGGTTACGTGGAATTTCCCGATTTGATAAATATTGGCAGGCAGATAAACTTATAGTTACTCTAGGTATCGCCTTAGTATACGTTCCCTTTGTTGGTGACAAAGGGTACGTATAATAATGTATAAAATAAAATACAAATAGGTTGATAACCATAAAGTTGAAATGCCGAAAATCATATAATATAGCTTTCCGTCCGCGACTTTGTCTGCGGAGAGTCAGATCTTTTGTTAAAAGTACAGCTAGATATATAGTTTACATCACCTTCAAAGATTAAAAGAAAAAAGGCTACTGCGTGAATGTTGTGCCCCTATTACGTGTTTTTATTTCACCCTAGATTAATAAAATGATAGATGATTTACCTACTCGTCTATTTACTAAATTTAGCAGAAGATTTTTGTAGAATACCAAAGCTGAAAATTTTATTTATGTAATAGTAGTCTCAATGCCCATTTTCATATCTCGCAGGTGTGTAACTTTGAAAATTACTTAATTTCGATACAAACTACAGTCAATAGGGGAAACTGGGGAGGGTTGATCACCCTTTTAGTTTTTTGAATCTATTTTTTTGCTACAATTCAGCTCATTATTTAATGAAATAGCATACTGTAGGGTTTTACCATGTGTCCCCAGTGTTAGGGAGATTTGATTATCTCTGATCGGGAGCCTTGATCCCAGGGGGAGACTTCGTAAACAGATTTTTACAATGTCTCCCATACCTGATTCTCATTAATTAAATAACTAGATTCGCAGTCAACAATGCATCTAGAAATAGGAAAACGCAGCATACAGATATTTATCGTATATTGCATACCTAGAAGTTTAATTCCCACCGATTATATAACTTGATTCGCGGGACACATGGTAAACAGATTTTATCGTGAATGCCATACCAGAGGTTTTATTTCCCTTTAATTCATTGACTTGATACCACAGATATAGAATTTATCAGGAACGCATACATTTGGTTATCCATGTTTATAATTTTAAATAAGAAATTGTAGTATTTTCCAAATAACAACATAAAGCTGGTAATCAATTTCTTTACTATAAAAAAATACTTATCTGTATAATAATCATCGGAACAAACAAATTATCAGACTAGAAATATAATAATAAATAAATATTACGGACTAGTCAGTTACTTTATGTTAATCAGTCATTTTCAGTATTTTAAGCATTTTTTTTTGCTAAGAATTATTTAGGTAGGGTCAAGGAGGGAACAGTGGCTAGGATTTTTTCAACAGGCTATTGCATGAAAGATATAAATCCCTGAAATAGTTAATGCAAGCACAAAGCACAGTGCATTATTGAAGTTTCATATGTAGCAAATAGATTTCTTATTACTTTTACCAAAAAAGAGATAACTAGTCTTTTTTAAAAAATGGGAATCGAGCGACTGTGTACTACGACCTGTACACAGTCACTAGCACCCCCAAGTACACGGTGGTTCTAACAGTGCACAGTGGCTCGAACCTTTGTGTACACTCCCTAGTATACAGTGGTTCTTACAGTACACAATGGCTATGTTTTGATATTCAATGACCAAATAGGTTCTGACATCTTTAGGAAAAATTAAAAATTGATAAGGGTTGTTATTTTTTTATTAAAGTTGTAATGTCTAGGTATCTACTACCTACTTAGAAATAATTTTCATAAAAAATAAATCACATTTTAGCGCCTTGTAGAGGCCATACCTCTTAAGGCAAAAATAAAAAGAACATCTATATTCTTGTAACTTAAATAAACTCAGTAATTAACAATTGTCATTTTTGGTTTAAATCACTTAGGTACTTACTATTACAGAAATACCCAACCCTTGTCACAAAATTAAATCACATTTTAGCACATCTACAACCGTCCCTCTAAAGGCAAAAAAGGCAAAAAATAAAAAGAACATCAATCTTCTTGTGAATTAAATTAACTCAGTAATAAAAAAATGTGTTTTTTTTTGTTTCAATCGCTTAGGTATCTACTGTATTCTTAGAAATATTTGTCACACATCGTCGGTCTAGATGTGACACCTCGTAACTATTTTTTTTGGTAAACATAGATTTGTATGCAGAAAGTTTCAGAAACAGTATTTGAAGTTTGAGGATTGTAGTTAAGAGGTGGTCACATCTAAACCGACGACATATTAAATCACATTTTAGGTCATCTACAACCTTACTTCTAAAGGCAAAAATAAAAAGAACATCAATCTTCTTGTGAATCAAATAAACTCAGTAATAATGAATAGGGTTTTTTTTTCTTCAAATCGCTTAGTTATCTGCTGCCTATTTAGAAATAATTATCACAAATATTAAATCACATATTAGCACATCTACAACTATGCAAAAATAAAGAGAACATCAATCTTCTTGTGAATGACATAAAATTTGTAATAAATAATTGTCGTTTTTTGGTTAAATTGCTTGGGCATCTACTGTCTACTTACAAATAATTATCACAAATATTAAATCACATATTAGCACATCTACAACCATACCTCTAAAGGAAAAAATAAAAAGAACATCAATCTTCTTGTGAATTAAATAAACTCAGTAATAAATAATTTACTTTTTTAGGTTAAATCGCTTAAGTATCGTAGGCAGTATAATTATTAGGCAGACTTAGAAATAATTGTCATAATTATTAAATCACATTTTAGCAGATTTTTAAACCCGAAAATTCAATTGAAAATTTATAAAACGGCCTTGAAGAAGTTCCTTCGATTGAAGGCTTTGGGCAGATAAATTTAATATCATTTTCTTTTATCAAAGAGAGGTCGGGTTTATCTGGAAGAGCAAATTTTTGATTTTTGTATCGAAGGAAAGATATGTAATATTCCAAATCATAATTTCTCTCTTCCAACACTTTTCCTACATACCAAGATTTACGTTTCTTGGTTGTAAATTCGACCAAAACGTATTCACCTTCACGAGGCCGGCGAGTAAGTGGTTTTGTCAGATATTTTTCAGTTAGAATGATAATATTTTCTTGTTCTTCAATATCTTCTTGTTCTTCGAATTCCTCCCAATCATTGTCAGAATCTGCTAAAACTATTTCCTCTTCATCTCCTTCATCTTCACTTTGCAACACTTTGCGATTAACTTTTTTCTTTTTTACCTCCTTTTTCTTTTTAGAAGCAATCTTCTCTTTTTCTAATTGAAGCTTTTCAGGTGTATCTGTAGCAATCAGGCTGCGTCCAGCCTTCCTGCGTTTTCTGTTTGATTTCCTTGGTCCAGCTTTGATCGGATTTCTGAAATCAAAAGGAGATATAAAAGTGTTCTGTACCGATTTTAATGGGCTTGGCGTGCCGGGTGCCTGCACTGCATGTTGTGTTTTGGTTGAATTTAGTTCCCGTGCCTCTTTGGGTGCATATATATTTTGAGCTGCAATTGGTGGTGCAATAAGCTTGTTTGAGGATAATTCACGCGACTGCGGATGTTGCAGCTTCATTTCATCTCGTTCTTTTAAAGTGACCGTTTGTTGCTCAAAGTTTATGAATCTTGAAACCACAGCAGAAGATAATTCCGCAAGTTTTGCTGGACTTTGCATGCAATACTCTGACACAGGATTTATATGTTGTGCAGTAGTCATATGCATCATAGGACTTTCTGCACACAACGTACGTATTTCCATTAAATCCTCCGGTAATGATACACTTTCTATGTACGTGGACGTCGTATACACCATAGGACTTTCTTGGCACGACATGCTTGGTTCTATTAAAGCATCCGGCATTGTTACAGGAGCTGCGTGTTGCGTGGTCATCGTAAGCAGCATAGGAGCTTCGAGGGACGACGACGTGCTTGGTTCTATTAAAGCATTCGGCATTGTTACAGGAGCTGTGTGTTGCGTGGTCATAGTGAGCAGCATAGGAGATTCGAGGGACGACGAGGTGCTTGTTTCCTTTGAAGCATCCAGCATTGCTACTGGAGCTGTGTGTTGCGTGGTCATCGTAAGCAGCATAGGAGCGTCTAGGGAAGATGACGTGCTTGGTTCTATTGAAGCATACGGCATTGCTACAGGATCTGTGTGTTGCGTGGTCATCGTAAGCAGCATAGGAGCGTCTAGGGAAGACGACGTGCTTGGTTCCATTGAAGCATACGGCATTGCTACAGGAGTGTGTTGCATGATCGTCGTACTATCTGGGCACGAATTACGCGGCATTAGTTCAGTATCATGTGCACGGGGTAAACAATCTGGGCAGGGACGATCAGTAACTGAACTTGGAAGAAAATCTTCTTCTGTGAATCGATGTCTATCGAACGGGAAGATACCACATTTGGCAAATGAGTGGATGATGTTGCTTGGAGTCATAGCTTTTTGGAAGGCCGTGCCAATGATTTCTCCTAAATCATAAATTGTCACTGGTTTTCCAGGATTTCTTAGAAGCCAAGAGTCGATGGCGGCGTTGTAGTAAACTTTGAAAGGGCTATATATGCCCACATCTAACGGTTGTAATTTAGCCGAAGTGTGGGGATGTAATGTCAGGATTTGAACTCCAGAATTCTTCGCCAAGTCCAATGCCTCGATACACAAGTGAGACTCGTGGTTGTCCATGATGAGGACGGATGGATTCTCTTTTGAGGAATTCGTATGCTTAATAAAATGCTTTATAACTTCTGGGAAGATTGAAGAATTCATCCATCCAGTGGGTGCTGCCAAACCGAGTGTACCTGGAGGTGTATTTTTGATCATGTGATCTTTGAAATTTTTTCGAGGAAACACCATCACCGGAGGCAAAAAGTTTCCACTTGCACTTATGATGCAACAAGTGGTCACTAATGTGCCCCTTTCTCCACTCGTAACTTTTGATACAGTCTTCTTCCCTTTCGGAGCTATAACCCTCTGAGGCTTTTGAACAGTCGTAGTTGACGTTTCGTCTAGATTGAAGATTCGTGTGCCATCTCCAAAAGAAGGATGTCGACTGATGAGATTCTCCAAATTGTCATAGAATTTTTGAACGTTATTCTGGTTAAAAGCGGTGGCCCTCGCAAGACTACATGGTTCTGGTTTCCTGAGTGTAATATCATGTCTCTTCCTGAATGCCATGAGCCAATCCTTACCGGCCATTTCATTTTCAGTCCATGATTGCGGGATTTTGAGGTTATTGATTTGTGCACATTGAAACGCAATCTGACGGCACTCTTTTGCAGTTAAACCATAAAACAAAAGGGCACAGTGGCTAAAATAATCTTTTAGAGATTGCTCTTGTTCGGTAGTGAAGACTTTATTGACTGAATAATTTGGTTCCAGTCTTATGTTTTCCAGAGAATCGCAAGTTTTAGTTTTATTATGATATGTTTTCAATGTTGTAAATGGAACTCCGGTAGTTGCGGCAGCTTTTTTAATAGACATACCACTTCTAATTAAGTTCAGTCCACTTTTAATTTCTTCTGCCGAATGGTTTCCAATTTTCCGTGGCACTGATGGTGATCTACTACGACGCGGCATTCTGTAAATATAATAGAGAAGTATAGCCTTTGGGGTCATAATATTTCCCGCAAAGGCGGGGTTTGGTTTTTAAGTTCTTGGTTTTTAAGTTTTTGACATAGGTACTAAAAATTTAGAAAAAGCTAAGTACACAAATAATTAAAAAAAATATATATACAATGTGTCCCCGGATAAAGTACACACCTACATTCTCAATAGTTTGCCCACACATATTAGGATAGGGGCCAATAAGGCAAAGTTTAAAAGAAGAATCTTCAATTATTTAGTGAGTATTATATACATTTTAAAAATAATTTTAAGTAAAGTTAAATGATCCTACAGTCAAACTGTGTAACCAGTTTTGTGGAATAATGTTCTATTTATATACCTATTGTAATTGTTTTCGTTAATAATTTTTAATAAATAATAAAGAAGATAATGTTTTCAAGCATAATTTTTTAACTTAAATTGAATTTGCTAAAAGAATATTAGCAGCGATTTTGATTAATATACGTAGGTACGTAACATTTTTTTTGCCTGCTGCCAAAAAAGCGTCAAATTAAGGCAAAGTTGGAGGGTTTGATTGGCGGTACAATATATTATAAGCAATGAACAGCAAATGATTTTTTATTTTCATGGTAAGTACCTACACTACATACTCGAAAACCTACAAAGGGGAATGCCCATCACTCCTACAAAAAAATGCCTGAGGTGTACAAGAGCCCATTATACACCAAAATATGCTACGAAATTGTAAGTTCCGAAAACTTTTTTGGTGATTACTCAAAAAGTTGGTGAAACGCTGTTATTTTTATGCAAATAGACAAAGACAATTTTCATCTCAAACTCTTTCAAAACGAATTAAGACGTTTAATATGTTTACAAACTGATGACGCGATAATTGCGTAACATTAATATTGCAATTAATGCAATGCTGAGCACTGCACATTATTTAAAACTAAACGAAAACAATATAGGTATAACGTCTACCAGCACCTTAGCATCATAGTGTTATTTATATGGAAGTGACGTCTCACGCCATTTATAATATTGGAGATACGAGTAAAAAGGTCGAAATAAAGTCGGTTGAGCGATGAATGTTCAAGTAAAACTCTATAAATAATGTGCATATTACTCCCATCATTATTAGACTTCAATTTAATGAGTATATTTATATTTAATTATAACATGTTTTTTGGCATATAGGTTATCTCTGTACATTCCAGGCATTATATGGGCATTCCGCACTTTAAATAAATGACCAAAAAATAACATCCAATTTTAAAATGTTAAAAGTAAATTATAAATACAGTAAAATTCAGAATGCTGCATTAAAATAATAAATCAAATTAAAGGTAAGCCAATAAACCATAGTATAGTATGACCTTCACCTATTATTTGCCATAGAACTCATTTACCTACTAATACATTTTTAATAATACTGTAATGTAAAGAGTTGCATGTAGGTACACAGTAGTTCGAGAGCGACTGTGTACTTTCCCGAAACGAACTACTGTTGTCCCTGTCGCCATTTTGGATTTTAGATCAAACTAGAAGCAAACACCAAAGCTGAGGGCCTTGAATTATCAGCCAATACTAAGTCAATTAGACACACTCTTAGTGCAAAACATAGTTAATCAAAAATGTCGTACGTGTTAAGAAAAAAATGAAGTGAAACTTACCCGAAAATGTAGTTTTGTCAGGGGTTAAAACAAAACGCATCGCAACTCGTCCGCACGGCGCCGGAGTGGGTCTCTGACTAGTTCGTGCATGATCGGGTACCCAATGCTTCCGATTGATGTAGAAGACAGGAATATAGATCTTTCCCTTTCGAGTACAGCACATTCGAGCCACTGTTCCCACCGAGCTACTGTTCCCTCCCTGACCCTAAACCTTAAAGGCTCTTATAACAACTTAACTTATTTATGTCGAAACAATAATATCAATAACAAGTTGATTTATTTGTTTCAGAACTAGTTACATTATAATCTTAAAAACTTGAACAATCTAGAAACAATCTATCAAAAGAAAATAAATAAGTAATCATAAATAAATATAGCGGACTAGTTAGTTACTTTATGTTAATCAGTCATTTTCAGTATATTAAGCATTTATTTTTGCTAAGAACCATATAGGTAAACCTTAAAGGTTCTTATATCAACTTAACTTATTTATATCGAAACAAGAAAACCAAACCTAAGTTATCCTTCCTTAAGTTCCTTTTATGTATTTCCAGCTAATACTGCAGCTACTGCTGTTTTCGTTTTTTTCTTCATTTAATTGGTTTTCTTTTTGTTAACCTTCTCTGGTCGTAGGTATATTTGCACCGTATCGTTTCTCCTAAAGAAAAAGTAATATATTAATGATATCTCAGCTCTATGAATAGTCAGTTTATTTGATTACAAGGTTGACTTGATCCCACACGAGGTCACATGATCCGGGATTATATAACCCCCAAAAAAAAGAACAAGTCTCCCCATATATCGTACTAAAAAAACTAGTGATCACTTATATCAATGAAATCAACACTAATCTACATTTAAATAAACGCCTAATAAAATAAACATACTCACTAATAGCATTCCCTTCACTTTTTATTAAATAAATCCAGCTAAAACTTACCGTAAATTAAATATAGCACGAAACAATTTTTTCTCCGTCCGTTATGTTGCAAACCATTGACATTTCTCAAAACGCGCCATGATGCCCATGATAGAACGTGATGTTACGTACGAATAAATTAGTATTGCTAGTGTAAAAAGTGTGTCACGCTTACTAAGACTTGAAATCATGTTGATCAACCCTCCTCAGTTTCCCCTAGTCTTACATCCCAAGTTTTCCCCTTAAGTATTTTTTATTAATAGTGGATTTTCTCTTGACTTGTTTTTCCCGTAAGGTGTGAATGTTTAAAAAAACACTGAAAGCTGCACTTTTTTAGATGCCATCATTCATGTACCTGGCAAAAGAAAGCCGCATACAAACTTTCACCCGATTTTCACACTGTTCACTGACTGACTGACTGACTGACGGATCAACGTACTGCCTAAACCGCTGATCTTAGGGCCGTATTAATAAACTCATCTTGACTGTGAGGCTCGTCACAAGATACGTCAAAGTAAACGCCAAACCATACAAGACTGTCATTTTTGACGCATCTCGAGACTGGCATTAGAGTTGAGATGCGTCAAAAATGACAGTGTTCTGTTTCTTGTGACGGGCCTCAAAGTCAAGATGAGTTTATTAATACGGCCCTTAGAGACCGGAAACATTGATAGACCGTTTAAATACAAATAATAGAAAAAAAACATTATGTCATTACAATCGTCATTTTTCGAGATATTCAACGATTAACATTATCATGTCTGAATTATCATTGCATATTACTAAAATCGAGCACCGGGCTGTGATTAAGTTCCTCACGGTAAGCAAAACAACTCCTCAATGCTTTTTCATGAAATGGCTGCTATTTATGGTGTCTCTGGGCCTTCCAATGCTACAGTTAAAAAGTGGAGTAGCCTATTTAAACAAGGACGAGAGTCGATCGAAGACGACCCCCGCTCAGGACGGCCGATATCGGTAGTGAACGACCAAAACGCCGCTAAAGTCAATAAATTAGTGTTGGAGGATTCCCCGGTTCATACCGCGCGTGTTGCAAGACTAGCTCTGAAGGAAATCGGCTTCGAAGAAATTAACCACCCTCCGTATAGTCCAGATTTAGCCCCTAGCGACTATTTTCTATTCAGTAATTAAAAGAAAGCCCTAAGAGGAAAGCGGTTTGGAAGTGATGAAGAAATGAAGGCAATTTTTAACGGCATAAAAGTATTATACATGGTGTACACTCGTAATCGTACAGTTAATTAAATGTGTTATTTAAACAAGATGCGTAAGCTTAATTACGCAATGAATGACCACTAATTAATTTTGCATATATTATTATTTTGCTAGCCCGGTACTGGTCAGTAACATTAAAAAACAACAAATCTATTACAAACCAATTTTTAATGCCAAAGGCATTTTTAATTCGTTTATATTTAGATCATATTTATTGTTGTAATTTTGAATATTGTAAAAATTATTACTGATTTTTTTAATAATAAAAAGGTACTTAATAGTATTATTTAAAAAAAAAAACTTATATATTTCAAAAGTTATTTTTGTTACTTGTTCCCTTTCCATACTATTGGCAAGGTGATGCCAACTCTCTAAAATAAAATTACAGGGCTAATTCTCCATAAACCAAGGTAGTTTTTAAAGTATTTTTCATAAAAAGTAATAAGATAATTTAAAAAAATTGCTCTGTGAATGTTCATGGAAAACTTAATGTGCTCAAATTATTGATATTTTATTTTTTTCTTGTGTAATGTAATGTATGATGCCATGACTAAAAATTGCATTGTCATTTGATAGGTGCGCAATCTAACTACTCCCAAAAAAAACACAGTCATAGGTCGAATAGTTTAGCTACCACAAAGGAATTATACCGGAAATCCGTAATTTCTGACATTTCCACGAAAAAAGCTCGTTACTCTGTAACAAATGAAAATCGCCGACGGAACATACATGGGTGTCGATTCGGTAGCCCTTGAGGTCCGCTACCTTTGACCTTTGTTTGATCCACCCCTCCGTATCCACCCCCTGTATAATAAATGTAAAAAATGCATCGAATTAGAGGGGATTACGTACATTGAAAAATAAAAATAACTTGAATTGTCTTAATTGTTTTTTTCCATTTTAGACTTACAACTTTTCAGCCGCCCCTCGTATGTATAAATAGATAGATACACAATGATATTTTATGTATAGATAGATTATGCTCATACTAAACGCATTCAAAACCCGTTGCCAATTACTGACAGTGGTAACGTGACCATATCTTTACAGACAAAGACGGCATCCGTATCGAACGCTATTATTAGAAAAAGATAAATACCTAGTTGTTTCAAATTGTGAACCCGAATGACGCGGCGTCCCTAGATACCGGTGCTCGCCATTCCCGACATTTAACTATCCGTCTTTATCGCACTTATGCGATATCTAATTGTGTATCTCATGTTTCGCAGGTGACATTGACGCCGGTGCAAGTTAATCAAAGTAAAGTATAGCGATGTAAACAAATTGTAAAAAATATATTTTCGGGTACTTACGAATGAAATGAGACATCATTTCTTCCTTTTGCAGTTATAGTATAATTTCGGTAGCCTCGAAATATACAAGACGGCATTTTTTATGACATATATTGTTACTTTATACGGCAACTGGGCCCACAGAAAAGTCGTCCCGCGGGCTAATTCGCCCCTTACGGTTTTTTTGTGGGTGAGTCTACCCGACTCAGCCCGCGGGTTCAGACGACCACTCTCTACTGATTGAGGGTGTACCTACTCGACCCGCGGGCTCAGACGACCACTCTCTACTGATTGAGGGTCTACAGGGCCCAAGAGCTGAAGTTGATCATTAATGTTTAGGATATTATACCTACCTATTTAATATTTTAGTTTAGTTTAGTTTATTTATTTATCAATGTAATGTTACAATATAGATTGCATTGCATGTCAAAAAATACGAAATTATATTGATATCGTCAACAAAACATTAATACAAAATAATAAAATAATATTACAATAATACAATAATATAATAACACTCAAATAATCAAAAACAACATTGATAAACAAGTAATAAATGGTCAGTTTCCGATGTCAATACACAAAACTAATAAAGGTCAAATATCAATAATAATTTTACAGTTTAAGTTGCATATATTCGTCGACAGAGTATAATGGATAATCCAATAAAAGGTTTCTCAGCTGATGTTTGAATGCTTCGTCGGATGTTACATTTTTAAGTTTAGCGGGTAGACGCTCATAGAATGTGGGACCGATGACACGCGGGTTCTTAGCCACAAGTGCCATGCGACGGGGAACTGTTCTCAAACGCCCGGTGTGGCGGAGCTCCTTGCCAGGAATATTGACTCGTGCGAAGGATGAAATATTATTTCTGACGAACATTATTGTTTGAAATAAGTAAACCGAGTAGTGCGTCATTATGCGGTACGTTACGAAAAGGCCCCTGCAAGAGTGCCTGGGTTTTACCCCGGCTAACGTGCGTAAGGCACGCTTTTGCATAATAAGTATCCTGTTGGCATCCGTGGAGTTTCCCCATAGGAGCGTACCGTACGACATCAGGGAGTGAAAATGAGCAAAGTACACCTGTTTTAAGGCATCATTTGCAATAAGCCTTCCCAGTTTACGTAACGCAAAGACTGCACCACTCAGTCTGTTACACAATTTGTCGACATGGCACTTCCAGTTAAGATTAGAGTCAAGTGTGAAGCCCAAGAACCTACACTCATTGCATATCGGCATCGGACCATTTGCTACGCACGGAGGAAGGGATACACTTCGGCCCGAGAAAACCATGGTGTTGGATTTCGACAAGTTCAATACCAAACCGAACCGAAAACCACGCCTGCATTTGTTGGCACGCACCATGAATATTCTCCCCAAGCTACTCGTACGTGCGCGCACTAACCACGACAGTCGTGTCGTCCGCAAAGAGCACTGAAATTCCAGCTGTAATGGCTGTCGGAAGGTCATTTACGTAAATCAAGAACAGTGTGTTCCCTAATGCCGATCCTTGAGGGATCCCAAGACCCACACTTCCGCTCGTAGACTGCATTCTTTTGCCGTTTGCGGACAACTTAACTGCCTGTTGACGGCCGGACAGGAACGACGTGAGTAGACAGTGGCTGACATCACTGATGCCGTAGTGATGCAACTTGTCCAGAAGCATTCCATGATCGATCACATCAAAGGCCTTAGACAAGTCGCATAAAATACCCGCCACCTTGTATCTCTCATCCAGACCAGTAACAATGCAGTCAAATATTTTACACGCTGCCGCGGTCGTTGAGGTCTTCTGCCGATAAGCAAATTGCCGGTCTGTCAAAAGGTCGTTATTCTCCAGGTGGCTCATGATGTGCGACGACAGGATTGACTCCACTATTTTAGAAATTGTAGGGACTATTGTTATCGGCCTGTAGTTGTTGACGTCACACTCGTCTCCCTTTCCCTTAAACACTGGACACACTCTGGTACTTTTAAGGACATCAGGGTATACGCCAGTAGCAAAAATATAATTAACTAATCTAACTAAAATATCACTAATAATCGGCCAAATAAATAATAAAATGTCAAGTGAAATGTCATAAGTATCAATTGTTTTACGCGTTTTGAACATAGACTGTAGCACCTGGTCCAGCATGTCCCTCGTGACAACGGGCAGGACGAGCGCGGGCACGTCCGCGTCGCGCAGGTGTCTGCGGAGGTAACTCTGGCTCAGGGACTGATTAATGTCAATGACATGTTTTGAGGCTATGTTCAAAAAGTGAGAATTAAACATGTCAGGAATATCTTTATCATTAATAATCATTTGCGGTGTTGGGTCTCTGAGGTTTATATTCTTTGGACGGGTTTTTGTGCCTACTTCCTCGTTAACTATCTTCCAAATTTCCTGGCATGGGTTTTTGCTACCTGCTAGTCTTTGCTCAATGTGGGTTTGTCGAGCTCGCAACGTTTCAGTTTTGATTAAATTATAATATTTATCTATACATTCCGTTATTATTTCATTGTTAGGGTACTGACGACGTATTTCATGCAAATCCCTGTGTTTCTGGGTATACTCCAACAGTTTGTCGGTTAACCATGGGACAGCATTACGTTTTTTGTTTAATTTTAAAGTTTTTATCGGAAAATGAATATTTATGTAATTAGTTATAATCCGAATTAATTTATCAAATTTTGTGTCAATGTCAATATTTTCGTCATAAATAAAATAAAAATCATAATTGTAAATGTCAATATAGAAAAAATACACAGATTCATTATTAAATAATCGACGTTCGACTGTGTCATTTGATTGATTTTTATGCTGCATGGCGAACTCATACCGCTGTGCGTTGTGATCGCTTATAGCAGTATCCACTGGTGATACAGTTAAATCATCGCAGTCGAGGTTCGCAATGCCGCAATCAATGGATGACGCACAGTCAGCCGTCACGCGAGTCGGAAACGTAACAATATTGGCGCACCCATAACAACTCAATACGTCGTCTACCCGCCGTCTCAAACAATTATCAGATAAATAATCCACATTATGATCACCAACTAATAGAAACCTTTTCTTTTCGTCAGTAATCTTAGTCAATAATAATTCTAATTTTTCCAAGTAAATGTCAAAGTCACCCATACCAGTTCTATATAAAACAATAATTATTAGTTTATTACAACAAATTTCAACGGCAGTGCATTCAAAGTGATATTGAACGGATAAGCTTTGCAGGTCGTTTCGCTGTCTATACACTATGCCGTCGCGAACATATAGCGCGACGCCACCGTGAGCGATGCGCGTTCGGCAGTAATAGTTTGCTAATGCATACCCACTTAACCTTATCCGTTCAATCTCGCTTTTCTTACACCATATTTCACTAAAACCAAGTATATCCGGGTTTTCCGTGCTAGATAATAGATCTAACAACGAAGTTTTGCCACAAATAGATCGTACATTTTGGTGAATAATAACAAAATGAGTGACTATGTTTGTTCTATTGAGACACGTGTCGAAAGGGAGTTTTTTGGCTGCACGACATTAAAAAGACGGACAGACACCTCTTTCGGCCAGTTTTTGGCATTCCTGGCTACCTTCAATTTGTCGGCCGGCACATCCAGACGAAACGACGACGAAACGTTACATAATCTTATCTGTCAAGTTGTTTCGGCAGAAAAAGCTTTGGCAGACTTATAATATATTTCTAAAAGGAGGGACCTATCGACTGGAATTGGTTTCATTCTGGTATGGGTATATTTAAGGGTCCAGATGGTCACCTTTGAGAGCTGCCAAGCACTTCCGGCAAAAAAATACTGACAGATTTCGATTTTCTGTATCTACCAGTAAATTTCGAACTGATGAAATAACTATTATTTCAGTATCAGATGTGTAAAGTAACACCGAAAATCAGGTTTGGTTTTTTACTTTCGGCTAGTTGCGCCGTGGCAGACTATCAAATTCGGACTTAAAATCGCCTTTATGGGAAACCTTTGTGCATTTCATCGCGGTATAAAGTCTGTACGAAATGTCTATGAATAAGGATGTCTCGTTCCTAACGTTTTGTTTTCTATGCTCTGAACGATGATGCAATGTCAAAACGCCGCAATAGGTGGTATCTTCATTGGAAGTCCAACCAATAGGAACGCCCGGTAAGACCGGCGCGCATGCGCAGTACAAAGCCTGCGTAGAAGCTAGCGCCACCATCGGAGAAAGAGAGAAACTTTCTTGAGTTCGTTCGTTGTGTCATGGTTGAACGAAGAGGTTACAAGTTTTTACCGACGCTGCAGCTTAATCGCTGTTTTGCCTAGGAGTCTAGTCAAGAAATATAGTGACCATCATCTAAGGCCGGCCGGCCTGCATCTCAAGGGTGGAAGAACCGCTCGTAAAGACGCCAATCAAGAAGCTGAACGTTTGGTGAGTACCGCTGCATGGTTTCTTGTTGGTGGATGACCGTTGATTTTACCGTTTTGACCGGCGAGTAAAAAAAAAAAATAAAAAAAAAAAAAAAACATTTATTGCCTTAAACAGATAGATACACACACAAGAGAAAAAGAGAAGAAACAATTACACAAAGACTTAAAATATCCAGATATTAGAAACCCTGACATACATCATCACACATTCTTGAGTAGGTACCTACATTCAATCATCCAAGCATTCGAGCAGTTAAATTTAGAGAGAAGACGCAGTTAAGATAGAAATAAAACTAAAATTATTATTATTAAATTAAATTATAACATCACAAAAACACACACAAAGGCAAAGGGCTCGGGCTCAGCAATGAGCTGTGCTTGCACACAGCGCTGATTTTCAGCCCGCGCCGGCTCATTGGGGTAAAGCACATTAATAGTAGTAGTAGTAGTAGTAGTAGTCTCGATCGAGTAGCTGATTTACGTGTATCGTTTAGTCCAACCTAATTTGCTACATCTTTTTGGTGCCGAAACCAGGGAACCACACTTTGGATCAGCATTCGGCCTGCCAAATACCAATTTTATACCGTAATCGTAGGTAACTATTGCTATAACTCGACTCCTTTATTCCAATCGCTCAACCTTGTAAACGACCGTACTTGTTCCTTTCCGGATTTGTTACTTTTGTGTTTAGTATTGTCCCATTCTATCGTAGAAAACCGGTACAATATTAATCGTTCTTTAATAATCGATTTTTAGTAGGTAACCTACGTAATAAAATACATAAGACACATATTTTTGTTTCTTCATCGATTCACACCTTATCTTTTACCACATCGTGTGGAAATAGGTATAAACCTATTTTTATTCTTATTTGAGTTGAATATTAAGTATTATGGTGTTCATACGAATTTAAAACTTATATCTTTCTATGACTTCGAGAGGCGACGACTTTTAAGTGGTGGTGTTATATAGATAAGGAACATCTGTAATGCTGGTTGTGATCTTGTGATAACATAAGTTTAACGTTGATTTTATAAATTTACTAGCCGTTCGCCGTTTATTGTTTTATGCAGTATGCCGTAACTACCGCGAAAAGTTAAAGCTACCCTCAAAAAATGCAAATCAAAAAGTATCGATTCCGAACAGAGTTATTCTGTCGGAAACTTACCGAGTTTACGGCGTAAACGAACTATCGCGTATAATCGTATTTCGAAGGCGTTAGATGTTGGCCTTCTCACGAGTTCCGATGAATCGCAAATCGAGTTATTCCTTTCTTATTGTCAGGAGTTAAAATCTATGGCGGATAGTTTTCAAGAGGCACATTTTATTATTTTAGATCTTACCGACGCGAACGATGATAGTGAAACCGAGATTCAGGAAACATTTGATGAAATGTATTTCAAGGTTATTGCGATTCACCGCAAATTCCAACAATGCTCGGATGAGGCTAGTGATTCGAAGCGCAACTCAATAACGGGATCTCTCAACAGCAACATGCGCCTACCGAAAATCTCGCTTCCGACGTTTTCCGGGGTTATTAAGGAGTGGCCCGAATTCATTGCCACCTATAATGCGTTAATACATGAATCTAATCTCTTAAGTGATATTGAAAAATTTCATTATTTAGTGTCAGTGTTGCGCGGTGACGCATTATCGTTGATTCGCACGTTTCCCGTGGCACGAGAACATTACTCGAGTGCATACGCTGCTCTCAAGTCTCGCTATGAGGATAAGCGTGAACTAGCGTTTACGTGTTGGCGCGATATTTTAGGTGTCAACTTTAAAACTACGAACGCTCAGGAATTTCGCCGCGCGTTAGATACAATCGATGAGAACTTAACAATTTTGAGAAAATTAGGTTTAACCACCGAGCATTGGGATTTTATTCTTTGCTACAACATTTTTGCCAAGCTCGATACTAAATTAAGACGAGAATTTGAAGAGAAACACACCGATGTCGAGCTACCGAATTATGAACTCGTTAGGTCATTTCTGCACTCTAAATGCGAAGCGTTAATTCGTGACACACATTTTACTGACATCAGCAAAACCGTCAGTCATCATAAAGAGGTATCGGGAACGTCACAAAGTTCGAAACAATATAGCATCAGGCATTCGCTCGTCGCTCCCTCCGTTAACCCGGCTAAGACGGGTAGTGACAGAACCGATGCGAAACTTACCTCAAGCGTCGCGACCGCTAAGCCAATTCGCAAATGCTCCTTTTGTAGTGAGGAACATCACATATCGGCGTGCAAAGCGTTTCTAGCAAAAACAATCGACGAGCGCATGGCTGTTGCCGGTGAAAAACGGTGGTGTTACAACTGCCTTAGCGCGTCGCATTCGGTAAAGCAATGCACATCGATATTCTCGTGTCAGAAATGCAAACGTAAGCACCACACTTTGCTGCACCGGGAACAACCCGGGAGTAGCCAGGATGCTTCTAGTACTAGACCAGGTTCAGTAGCCTTAGTAGCAAAAACTTATTCAACTTCTATAAGTTCGAATTTTAATACAACCGTGCTACTAGCCACTGCCATTGTTCAAATTCGTGACGCATCGGGTGAATTTCAAACGTTTCGCGCGCTATTTGACACCGGAAGTCAAAACAATTTCCTTACCGAACATGCAGCTCAACGGCTCAATTTAAAACCGACCGCATCCCAGTCGAGCGTTCATGGATTGGGAGGCACTCCCGCGTCGATTAGGGGTAACGTTAAATGCGAAATTGGAGCCAATAATAAGGTGAGATTTCTTCTTGATATGTTTGTGATAACGAATATTTGCGGAGACCAACCGGTCGCAAAACTTAACACGAGTGACTGGGATGAAGTCAAGACTTTACCGTTAGCTGATCCTGGTTTTGACATTCCTGGTCCTATTGACGTCTTATTGGGTGCTGACGTCTTTGCAGAGTCACTTCTCGAACAACGTTTGAAAGGCAACGCTAATCAACCGCGAGCCTTCAATTCAGTCTTTGGCTGGCTTCTTCTCGGGAAGACTCGTATTGCGTCATCGTGCTTATTGGGCGTTGCATGCCCTAATACAGACGACCACTTAAACACAATCGTACAACGTTTCTGGGAAGTCGATAACGTACCACAATCCACCCGACTAACCCCAGAGGATCAACTCTGTGAAACGAGTTTCACGAACGATCATTATCGCGATGAGACAGGTAGGTACGTCGTTTGTCTTCCTTTCATCGACAGTGCTGAGCCTTCTTTTCAAGGTTCACGAGACATAGCTCTGCGACGCTTCAACGCTATCGAAAGGCGTTTATCCCGTGATCCTAACCTAAATCAACAATATATCGAATTCATGGCTGACTACATCGATAGTGGTCACATGTCTGCGGTGCCTGCCAAACAGATGGGTCAGGGCAAGTATTACATCCCGCATCACTGCGTCCTTCGTCCCGACAGTGCGACGACGAAACTTCGCGTCGTATTTGACGCTTCGGCTAAGGACGCTAACTCCAAATCGTTAAATGACTCGCTGTTAACGGGCCCTAAACTACAATCTAATATTGTTGAAATTCTTCTTCACTATCGAGAGCACGCAGTCGTCTTTATGGCTGACGTGCGCCAAATGTACCGACAAATTAACGTGGCTCCTCATCATCACGACTACCAGCGTATTCTCTGGCGAACTCATCCCGAAGAGCCTCTCCGGGAATATATCCTAAACACCGTAACGTATGGGGTGTCTTCGGCGCCTTTTCTAGCATGTCGCACTATACAGCAATTAGCTAATGATGAGGGTCATAATTATCCTCAGGCCAAAAACGTCTTGGCCTCCGATATTTATATCGATGACATTGTAACCGGAAGTAGAACGCTGGAGGATGCGCGTGAAATTAAATCACAAATCATCGGTCTTTTTGGTCTGGGGTCTTTCGAGCTGCGAAAATGGGTAAGCAATCGACCCGAGCTGCTAGACGATCTTCCATCAGCGGCATGCCTCTCGGGTGCTATTACTTTCTCTGAAGCCGAAGACACAACTGTCAAGGTTCTTGGCCTTAAGTGGGAGCCTGTTTCTGACTGTTTCTTTTTTAACGTCCAACCGTCGAACCAACCGTGCACCAAACGTCATATTCTGAGTGAGGTCGCTAGAATCTTTGACCCTTTAGGGTTTCTATCTCCGTTAACAGTATACGCCAAATGCCTCATTCAAAGGCTTTGGGTCACCGGCGTCTCATGGGATGAGACCCCTTCATCGGAAATTGTCACTTTGTGGAACACCTTTTCGCAAATTCACTAGTGAGGGCGCTCTTGAGTACCAACTACATGGTTTCTGCGACAGCTCTGAAGCGGCCTATGGTGCGGCAGTTTATTTACGTGTCATTGAAAATGACGGGGCCGTTCGCGTGTCCCTCGTCTGTGCAAAGGCTCGTGTCGCTCCTTTAATAAGGCAATCCCTACCTCGTCTAGAGTTATGTGGCGCAGTCATGCTCGCGGACCTCATAAAGTTCGTCAAGGACACGTTACGGACTACCATTAATGAAACCTATCTCTGGTGTGACTCTACCGTCGTACTATCCTGGTTACGATCCCCTTCTTCTCGATGGGTGACATTCGTTGCGAATCGTGTCAGTCACATCCAAGACAGCGTACCAACCGATTGCTGGCGGCACGTTCCTACTGCCTCGAATCCCGCGGATATTTGCTCTCGTGGTCAGTCGCCGCGGGAATTGCTAAAAAACTCACTATGGTGGGCGGGCCCTGATTGGCTCTCTCAACCTAAGTCAAAGTGGCCAAACGACATATCCAAACGTCATGACACGGACAACGCAGTGTTATTGGAACAGCGAGGCGCTGTAGCTCTGATCGCGGAACATACAGACATCTGTAGGCAAGCGTCAATATTCGATCAGCTATTCGAAAGGTATTCATCCTTAGACACAGTTTGTCGCATCCTTGCTTACATCCGTAGGTTCTGTAATCACACGCCTAGCACTAGGTCGCGCCCTAAAAGTACTTTCATATCGAGTGTTGAGCATCATAGCGCGCTCTTAACGATCGTAAAACATTTCCAAAATCGACACTATTCCGACGCTATATCGAAGTTAGAATCGCGCCAACAACTCTCACGTAGTTTTCGTAAATTAAATCCGTTCGTGGATGAGCACGGTGTGCTCAGGGTGGGCGGACGGCTCTCTCGATCTGGTTTAGAATTTGAGCATAAGCACCCTGCATTATTGCCTCAAAAATGCGCCCTGACGACTGCTGTAATAGAGTCAGTCCACCGAAAAAACTTCCATCCCGGTCTAAATACAACAAACTACTTGATCTTGCAACAGTTCTGGATAGTCGCAGCTAAGCGTGCCATAAGACACCAACTCTCAAAATGTATACGATGTTATCGCCTCCATCCACAACCGTTGCAACCTTTCATGAGCGACCTCCCTGCTTTCCGTGTCAACCAGGCTAAACCATTCTCCGAAGTAGGAGTCGATTTTGGAGGGCCCTTTCGAATCAAACTAGGACGCCACCGGGGTGCCAAAATAGACAAAGCGTACTTATGCCTATTCGTGTGTCTGAGCACCAAGGCTGTGCATCTCGAGGTAGTATCGACTTTGTCGAGCGACGGTTTTATCGCGGCGTTACGTCGTTTCATCTCCCGTCGCGGTCGTTGTAACGTTATCCACTCGGATTGCGGCACGAATTTTGTTGGTGCCGATTCACAACTAGCATTATGCATGGAACAGGCGTCACTCGCAGAACGAATAAGTTTTAAATTCAACCCACCTTCGGCGCCACATTTCGGAGGTGTGTGGGAAATACAAATTAAAGCCGCAAAGTCGCATTTATATCGGATCGTGGGCGACCAAGTCTTAACCTTTGAAGAGCTTACCACACTCTTCAGTCAAATCGAATCCATTTTAAATTCGCGACCTTTGTATCCACTAAGTTCGGATCCCAACGACCTGACCGTTCTAACACCCGGCCACTTCCTAACGTTGGAACCTCTCACTGCAGTACCGGACCCTGACTACACAGAGGTTAATCTCACTCGTCTTAATCGTTGGCAGTTGATACAAGCATTCCAACAGCATTTTTGGAAACGCTGGAAAAACGAGTACTTAAATTCTTTAACTCAACGGGCGAAATGGACTAAAGATTCCACATCGTTAAAAGTAAACTCTATCGTGCTCATTAAGGATGACAACCGACCCCCTCTACAGTGGCCTCTAGGCAGAGTAATCTCTCTTCATCCTGGGCCCGATGGAGTCGTTCGGGTGGCTACCGTAAAAACTGCCAGGGACCATCTCATTAGGAGACCTCTGGTAAAGCTGTGTCCACTACCCACTAATTAACTCCAATCTTTTTAGCCACTTTTTTAATTATTTTTCTTCCTTCTTTTAGTTTAAGCAAATCATATCACACCCTATATCTATCGCATATCTTGTAACCGTTTTTACTTCACGTTCTCCGGGAAAATCCCATTGGTATTTTGGTGGGCGGAATGTCTCGTTCCTAACGTTTTGTTTTCTATGCTCTGAACGATGATGCAATGTCAAAACGCCGCAATAGGTGGTATCTTCATTGGAAGTCCAACCAATAGGAACGCCCGGTAAGACCGGCGCGCATGCGCAGTACAAAGCCTGCGTAGAAGCTAGCGCCACCATCGGAGAAAGAGAGAAACTTTCTTGAGTTCGTTCGTTGTGTCATGGTTGAACGAAGAGGTTACAAGTTTTTACCGACGCTGCAGCTTAATCGCTGTTTTGCCTAGGAGTCTAGTCAAGAAATATAGTGACCATCATCTAAGGCCGGCCGGCCTGCATCTCAAGGGTGGAAGAACCGCTCGTAAAGACGCCAATCAAGAAGCTGAACGTTTGGTGAGTACCGCTGCATGGTTTCTTGTTGGTGGATGACCGTTGATTTTACCGTTTTGACCGGCGAGTATTGCGTCATACTCGATCCAGAGTAGCTGATTTACGTGTATCGTTTAGTCCAACCTAATTTGCTACAAAGGACGATACATAGGTAATATAAGTTTGTCTCACAGTCCAACTTATCTTTTCGTTATAGCAAAGTTCGGTGTTTTCGTAGTTAGATGGACGACGAACAACTAACGTACATACCGATGATTTTGTACGGCACCCTCGGTCGGTGCGCGAGTCCGACTCTAGATGTGCACTATAATCACATGCTCTGGAAGATATGAAGTATAACTGTTTAAAAATTACTTACAGTTCATTAAAGTTAGTATAGACGGACGCACAAGGTAAGCTTATTAATAAAGTCTCTATTGGCACACTTTGGGATACAGAGCCCTAAAAAGATAAGAGTGGGGGGCCCTCTGTTTGGCGCTCTGGTCCTATCTATAATTCCTAATAAAGATTAATTATTTTCAGTTTCTTTAATTACCTACATGTTTTCGTTCTTAAAGTAGGCATTTGTAACTATTTCTTTCTTAATCTATTTCTTTTCGCACTCATATAAACAAACCAATTTACCTTTATTACCTACTTCATAATCATATACCTTCCTTTAAATTTCGACCATAGTCATATTATTTATTTATACACTTAATCATTGTCTTCATGTTTATTTTAAGGTAGAAGGAAAATGATAGTACCTACCACAAACATATTATTCAAACTGCATACAGAGGCTTATACTTCGGATTAAAATTTGACACTTTATAAGGGCAAATGTCAAATTTTAACCCGAAGTAAGCCTTATCTATCCGCGGTTTGAATATAGGGTTCCAGCCTAAGACGGCCACGAGAGGATCGCGCCGAGTACCTACTCGTGGGTATTTAATGCCCAAATCTAAATCGATGATTATGATGCGCAGATTGAGACGCACAAAGACGTGATCCTATTTTTTCTTTTGAGGTACGGAACGGAACCCCTAGAACAACAAATAATTAATAAAAAATCGGGCAAGAGGATGTTGGACCATGCTCAGTGTAGGGTTCCGAATCCCTTACTACAAACGCAATAAAATATCTCAAACAAGGGCACCAGCAAAAGAGCTTATCTTCGTTGCACTTACGTCCTTTTGTAAGCGCACATGTTTATAACTCAAAAATGGTACCTATATCAGATAATGTTGAATACATTTATTAAGCGTGACCTTTGTGATTCTTGGACATACGGGGTTTATTAGATAAAGGGGAAAGACACAATTAATGCAACTTTCGGAGCAATTGTTTCCGAAAATATTCACCTAATCAAAACAACTGCTTGGAAACCATAAAATATTTTTGAAAGAACTGTGGAAATACGAAGATTTATCCTGAAATATTTCTTTTTCATCTTCTGTTACATGTAACAGAAATGCCCAGCTTGGAAATATTTATTTTTGTTATTAAAGTACCAAACTAAGTACTGGCTACTACAAGACACCTACCTATACACCAAATTTCAACAATGTACCTCTTGTAGTTTTTGAGTAAAATACGTTGTGGCATACGGCTAGACCGACGGACATGACGATAAGGGTTCCGTTTTTGCCATTTTGGCTACGATACCCTAAAAACCGGTCAAGTGAGACGCGCACTTGACCGGGTGTTTGCATTACTGGCTGTAATACCTAACTTTGATTATACCTAACCAAAATCAGTTTTTTAAAGGAAGGAATTAGATCAAAATCCTTCAATCGGATTTACCTAGTGTGTTTTTCGATTAACTGTCGAGAGAGGGTCGGTTTAAATTAATATACCAATTTCAAAATAAGTATGTAGGTTTTGTAGAACATATTGAACAATTGAACAACAACATAATGAGGTGATGCGATGCATAGGTAGGTTAATAATATTTAACAAAAAAGCAATATTACTTACCATGTTTCATAAAATGATAATCGCCAACAAACTTGGTTTCTTTATTTAAACAAACATTTTCGTCGGTATGAATATGTTATTTTTGAAAATGGAGCCCTTCAGCGACGGCACTCGACGCTCTTATGACGTCGAGTTTCCCGCCAAAAGACCGACGCCATCATGCCACCGACCACACACGAACTACGCCAAAATAAGAACTCGAAAATAGACGTAGTATTATGTGGCGTTGGAATTAAAATAGTCGCGTACCTATTGAAGACGATCGCGCTAGGATTTAGTTCTTATACATTTTCTCTTCTTATATGAAGGTGTAAAATTTTGGTATAAAACACGATTGACACGAGTAACATATAGAAAACAAATAGCTTTAAGAGTTCGAATGTCAAAGCTTATCATTTCTTATTAAGTAAATCTGTTAGGATACTGACCAAAGCTCATGGCTACCGTCTTACACCCAGCCGTTCACCCGGATGGTCTCCACCTAGGAGTTCGGAAAGACTAAATAAAGTTTTACTTGTCTGAATGAATCCTGACCTGCGTTACTATTCTTAGGCTAAAAATCTATCTTAAACTAGATATTTTTTTTCGTGCAAGTGGTCCTTTAGTAGGTGTTAGCTTCATGCTATACCCACATTGCTGCGGGTCACTTGCAGCAATAAGATGAATCTAGATTTAGGATAAAGTTCAGTACCGTTGTGTTAAAATGTATGAGAGGGTTCATGCCCCAGATTTAGAGGATTTTTTTTTTCACTTGTCATGCTCTTTAAATGTTACTTTATAGGATCACTCGTGCGTCTATCTGTCCGTCCGTCTGTCACAGCCAATTTGCTCCTAAATACTGAACCGATTGAGTGCATCTTGTCGTGTCTCTTATTTTTGTATGCCTTATTTTTTTCTGATATATAACAAGCTACGTTCCAGTCCTCGTTGGCAAGTTCTAATTTGATCCTTAATTTTTTTTGTGAACTTCCGTGTTTGACAGCCATATGTCAAACATGGCAGAAGTTTTGAGTTCATAACTTTGGTTTTAAACTATAGGCAAGTAACTCTTAAATATTTCTTTTAGCTTCCAGTACTTGTTCCAGGTGTGTTGTGTTGTTCGATCAACTTCCAACTCACTGCTTTTTCTGTTAAAACTTATTTTGTTACCTAGGTATATATATTGTTCTGTGTATTTCAGTGGTTGGTTTCTTACTGTTATTGTTCTTTGTGTGCTGTTTGTCATCACCATAGTTTTTGATATAGTACATTGTTGTAGAGGTTAGAAAGTAAGCAATGGATGGACGAGTTAGTTCGAGGGCCGACGCGTAGCGGAGGCCCTCGAAAGTACGAGTCCATCTATTGCACTTTCGGCCGAGGCTTAACACAGTGCTTTTCACGACTACTGCGAGGAAATAAAAAAAAAAACTTATAAAACTTTATTTCAGATAATTAAAAGCAGAGATATATGGCTGTATGGAATCTGATTCCTTTGCCTATCCGTGAAGGGATGAATATTATTAAAAAAATAAAACGACTTTTCATTGGCCAATTTAATTTCATATGCAGAACAAAGTGTGTTCTGATTGGTCGAATTAGTGATCAGCGGACCGATGTTATTGGTCAGAAATGTGCTCGGAAATGTGGCGAAAGATGGTCTGTTCTTGGTCCCCAAAACAATCGATAGTTGTACATTGAATGAGCAGGCCTACTATGAATTTAAACAGACCAACTATGTTAACATTGTTGGTCTGTTCCATTGACCAATTGACAACTACTGAAAAAAATATTAGAAAAATGCTTTGGAGTTAAGTTTTTAACAATAACTAGTAACCACACAAGGTAAAACGGCGGGAGATGCTTTTGTAGTTTCAGAACTGTAATAGAATTTAAGATTAATCGCACAAATCGTTAATTAACAATTCAGGTGGCGCAAAATAAAGCAAAAAAACGCTTTGCCCACCTTAATTTGCGCCACTGAAATTGGGATTCTATTGAAATTTAAAGCATAGTTCATATAGAAACGGTACGCAATCGAAGTCTAAGTTTTTTTAAGTAAATGAAAACACAAAGCTTTAAAGCAGTAAAAGTAGAATAATATTTATTTATTTAACAGCATTTATAAAAATTATATACATTTATTAGTGTTTCGTGCGAAATCACAGACTTTTTCTTGATTGAGCTCATCATCTTCTGGACAAGGCTTTTTTCTACTTTCTTAGCCTGTAGATTCCACGCAGAACGCAGAGAATTGATATCCTGTACTGTTTTCCCAGTTTTATGCAGTTTACCTTTCATTATTGCCCAGTAGTTCTCGATTGGGCGGAAGTCAGGACAGTTTGGAGGGTTCATTGATCGGGGTATAAAATCGACATTATTTGAAACATACCACTCCAAAACCCTTTTCGAGTAGTGGCAGCTAGCCAGATCAGGCCAAAATTTTACTGGGCCCTTGTGCTTTTTAATAAATGGCAATATACGTTTTTGTAAGCACTCCTTCATGTAAACCTCGGATGTCATCGTTGATGAAGTAATAAAACTATTGGTCTTAAGGCCGCAACTGCAGATCCCTTGCCATATCATATGTTTTTTGGCAATTTTTTCAAGTTTTACAAACTTATATTTTTCATCAACATCCCCCCTTGCTTTGGCCATGTAAAACTTGGTACCCGGTAGTTGATTAAAATCTAGCTTGACATATGTTTCATCATCTAATAATAGGCAGCCTTTGAATTTTGTCAGAATGCGGTCGTATAAGAGACGAGCACGTGTTTTTGCCGTTTTATTCTGTTTCATACTTCGGTTTGGTGTTTTTATAGCTTTATAGCTCTTATACCCGGCTCGGAGCCGAATACGCCTTAGAGTACTGCGGCTCTTTTTGAATTTGCGAGATAGATCATAATCCGACATACCTGGATTCTGTTTTATTGCCCTAAGCACTTTTTTCTCCAAGTTCTTGTCCTTAGTGCCAGATCTCCGGTTGAGTTGGGGCTTTCTATCGAAAGACAAGGAATCCTTGTATTGTTTTAAGACCCGACACACCGTGGTTTTTGGTAAATTTAACGACTTTGCGATCTTTGACCCGGACCAAGAGGGATTTTCTAAGTATTTGTCAACTATCCATTTTCGTCTTTCAACTTCCATCGTCTGCAATTTCAAAATTACTTGACTTATCCGAGGCGAACTTTTAACAATAAGACTTCAAAATATGGACGATAAATTATGATCGTCTTTTTTTTATTTGTGACGTCTAAATATTTTTTATTTTGTGGCAACCGCGTGCCAGTTCTATATGAACTATGCTTTAACCCTAAAACCAATAATCCTTGTTAAACAATTTTAAAACATATAGTATAGAAAAAATACCTCAAAAGGCAATCCTAAACGTTAATTATTTATTGAATACCTTATCAGAATCAACGTATAAGCGCGCCACCAAAATTTGATTTTATTTGACCCCATGCCAGCGGAGATTAGTACTTACGTGTTTTAATGGCACTCGCAGCAACATAACACACCACAGGCTTACGTCGAGCGTTAGATCGCGACTAAGGTGAAAGGGACGGGAGGGGGCGGCAAACATTAAAGCGTTACTAGTGAAGTTATAACGGTTTTAAATTTGCCCACCCGAATTAGTTCTCTCGCGCGGACAAAATGTAGGAATCGATTACTTACTTAAATAATATAAAAAATTAATCTGTGTATATTAGTAATAATGCTATGTATTGTCCAGTTTTATATTCTAATAATAAAAAAGGGCATACGTATACCCGAACCTCAGTATGTTTTTTTTCACTTATTGACTCAGCTCTTGGACGCGCCACCAAGTCTTGGTTTCACCGATTTAAATATTGTTTTGAATAATGTAAACATAATACATCCAGTTAATTTTACCTTATACCAGTAGGAAATAATGAGCTTTAGGATATAAAAAATAAATTTCATTATATTTATCATATATCACCTCGATTTTCAGCCCAGACACAAAAAAAAACACGCTCAGAAATTGACCCAATAGATGGACTCGTACTTTCGAGGGCCTCCGCTACGCGTCGGCCCTCGAACGAACTCGTCCGTCTATTGCTTACTTTCTAACCTCTACAACAATGTACTATTCTAGACCCACTTGTACACTGGCTGTATGTAGAGATCCAATCATGTGTTGTAGTTGTAAGCTAGTTTCTGCTTGTATTACTAGGTCCTCCGAAATGCGGAGATGGTTGAGATAACTACCTTTTATGTTTATGCCATAGTTCTTCCAGTCTAGCTGCCCAATAATTGCTTCTAAACCTTGGTTTTTAATTCCATACAATTCTGACGTTTCTTGGCCTTGATGATTCTAATCATTGTTATTACAAATCTTTGGACTTTTTTTTAACCTTTATTTTTCTTTGTTACAAATCCATGTTGTGTATTTTATGTACTTAAATCATGTTAAATACTATTGAAAATCCTAAAAAGTCAGAATGTGACAGCAGTCAGAATTCTACGAAATTATAAATCAAGGTTTAGTATAGCTATGAATAATTTTGGTGATAAGGGCTGTCTCACGCCTCATATGATAGGGAAGTTAGGGTCCGTGTCTCCTAGCTTTACTCTGCCTGTGTTATTTTTGTAGAGGCTTCTTATGAACTCGATGTACTGGTATTCTACTCCTTGATTTCCTAGAGTGTCCCATATGCTTTCGTGAAATACCGTGCCTTCTGGTAGTCTATATACACTCAGGAGCAAAAATACCGGGTCAGAGTGCGTTTTTCATACAAACGAGACTATTTCGAAGCCTTGGTTCCTCGCCAGGGGTTGTTTCGAGTGAGGTTTAATGGTGGATACTCCGAGGTTCAATAGAGGAGATCAAAAGTTCTTAAGATACCTAACTGATCGCACAATCTGTTAACACCACAGCCGGACAGTTTGGGTCAGCATTTGGCTTTCCTTACATTTTATTGCCATTTTAGGTGTTTTTCTGAACATGCACAATTCCGGCGTTAACCGCAGATTCATTCAGTTGGGTATCCTAGGCACTCTGGAAGTCCTGTATCGGCTCGCGGTATTCATCATCAGAATTCAGTAAAAGCATTCCCTGGCGAGGAACCAAGGCTTCTAAATAGCCTCTTTAGTATGAAAAACGCACTCTACCCGTTATTTTTGCTCCTGAGTGTAGGCAATGTAGAGCGGCCTCTGTTTCTCCTGGTATTTTTCTATAAGTAGTTCTAGCGTGTCTAGATGTGTTCAGTTGTTGAAAAACCTCGCCTAAAGCCTGCTTGCTCTACTGGTTCACTTAGCTCTAGTATGACACTTAAACTTTGATGAAAACAGCTTGTAAAAGGCTGATAGTAAGCTTATTGGTCTGTAGTTTGAGATGTCTTTTTTCGCCCTTCTCGTAGATTAATATAATATTTGATTCTGCCTATTGAGCGGGTATATCAGCAGTTTTTAGAATTTGGTTGAATAGATTTGCTAATGGTGAGGATAATATTGTCTTTAAAGCTTCATTGTTTATATGATCTGGCCCGGGGCTCTTTTAAGTCTATTAATTGCTTCTGTAACCTCTAGTTCGCTAATTTCATTTATCTCTCCCTTATGATGCCGGATTTATTTTGCGATATCTTTCTTTCCACAACCGTTTTATCACTGTATAAGTTCTTGTAGAATGCGGTTGCTGCTTCAATGATCTCATTGCGATTGTGTAATATTTTTCGTAATTATTTCAGGCCTGCTATCCATGATTTGTGTGGTGTTAGTTCCTTGTAGGCTTTTTTAGTACGTCCTGTCTGTTTCAGGTGCATCATGATAGTATTTTGTCTATACTTGGCATAGTCGTTTTTAATGTGTTTGCAAACCAATTTATATAGATCTGAGATTTAAATTTTTTCACTTCTTATTTTATTTTTGGTTTTTTGTAGTGCTGCCCTTCTATCCATGAGTTTAACTGTGTGCCATAAAAAGTGTTTAATATTGAGAGTTTATTTTCAATAGCAAATCAATCAGTTTCTGGCCTCTTTCATTTCGCTCGCCAAACCCGTAAGGTTTCATTACTAGGTATTCATCCTGTTTAGGATGGCCTATTTTCGCGTTGAAATCTCCCATTAGTATGAAATCTTTATGTGCTGCTTCTATAGCTTTGGTAACTGTCTCGTAGAAGAGAGTGATTTCATCTTATTTTGCTGCTTCTGATGGTGCATATACTTGTATTATTGATATGTTGTATTCTTTAAATGTATGGTTTAGTAGGGCTACTCGTTCCGTCAAGCCATTAAAGCTCTCTACGTTATCTTTGTAAGATTTATTTATTAGAAAACAAACTCCATACTTGGCAGGTGTTTGGCCTGTATAACAGAGTTTGCAATCCTCATATTCTATTATTTCTGTTCCAAGGCGCCTCATCTCAGATATTCCAATTAAATCAAATTCTATTGTCTTCAGTCCCTCAGTTAGTTCTATGAGACGCTCGTTTGATGACAGTGTTCTGACATTGTAGGTTATAAAGTAGGTAGAGTTTTTGTTCTTGTGTTCGTCGATTTTGTATTATTTTTGGTGCGGTGCTTTCCTTTGGCGGGTTATGGTCATAATCTTCCACGGTCACCAGCCAGGTAGGAAAATGTGGTTTGTAGTTTTGTTGTTTGTTTTTGTAGAGTAGTTTTTCCGTAGAGGGGCGGGGTGCTAGTAGCTATTTAATCATGTCTTTGTTTTCCGGGTTGTTTGCATTTTTATTCACTAAGAAATTCGGTATTCCTGGCTTTACAACTCCTTTTGCTGTCCTTGGTGTACTAGAACATGTTTGTAATGGTCCTTGTATAGGTACCGTTTTGTTTTTCTTCGACACCTGTGTTCTATGGTAAGCGCTCCGGTGACAGTTGGAAATTCCTTTTTTTTGCTGATTTATTCGTTTATCATACTTAATTATGGCTTTATTACCTTTTTGTTTTTCTATTTTTATTGGTTCTTGTAGCTCTCTTTGTTTTTCTAAAATGTTCAGTGGGAAGTCTTCTTTGATATAGTACTGGGTGCCTACTACCTTTTTTTTATTTTTGTGTAAATTGATTTTTGTACCAAGTGTTAAGATTAGGGTAACCACTGTGGGGCGAGGCGTATCCTTTTAAACGCCTAGCCTTTTGACCACCTGTATATCTTTGAGGGCTAGTTTTAAATTAAAGTGTTCTTCGATAAAGATTACTATGCTGCTTTCTTGTTCCTAGTACGGTAATAGGTTATCTTCTAATCCGAAAAATACTAGGTTCCTTTGCCTTACTAGTCTTTCCAGAATTTGTAACTTATTTTCTTGGGTAAGTATGCACTTTTGTCTTAAGAGTATCATACTTTTCTTTCCACTTTTCAAGTTTTTCTTAATTTTGTTGACGTTTTGTGTCACTTGTTCGGTTACTTTCTCATCGCTTTAAAGGATCGTTGTTTTTTGTTCATCTCTGTCTAATACTTTGAATTATACGGAGTGTTGATAGTATTTCTTCCATATTAAACGTCTATTTCACTATTTTGTGCTATATGAATATAAGGGCCACCTCGCGTTAGGTACCGGCACTCGTCGTATAGATAGTGGCGCCTTGTGCGGCTAGTAGCGTAACTACCTGGGTTCTGTCGTTAAAGCAGAAAAGTACTTAGACCCGTATTAGGGTGAATTTTTAGAGACGATTTTTAGGTGTCCCAAGGCTTTAAAAAAAAACTAGTGAACAAACTACGATAAATATATTTTTAATACATTAAACAGGATAAAATACGACGAGGCATAATATTATAAACACTCTTGTTTTAAACAATAGCTGGAAAAAAAATAACGAAATTTCAGATTACTAGGAGCAGCAAGTCTGTGAGGCTTGTCCCACTCGCGATTTCCTCCACTTAAATTATTATAACTTTACTTCAAGTCAACTTATCGATAAGTTATACAGGGTTATTGGTAAGTCGACCTATTCCCGTTAGGAGGTGATAGGGGTATTTGCGATAATTTTGACCCCCATATGCATTATGCAAAAGTGAACCATTTTTGAGTTATCGCGTTTATTAGTTTTTTTTTAAATTAGTCGGAAATTCAACTTGAAAAATTTATTACACAAAAGTATCAATTTAAATCTTTTTTTTTCTTCTGATTTACAAAACCGATTAAACGCTGGTTATTTCTCAATATTAAAACAATAATTATCGGTCCAAATTTGAAAAAGCGAGACGGAATACGATTTTTTTTCAATATTTATTGCCATCGCTTTCCACTAAAATGCCTTAAAAACAAAAAAAACGTTTTTTTTCCTTTATTCCTGGTTGCCACTACCTTGATCGCCATTCTTACTCTTATGAAAATGTAAACATGAAAATGAGGTAGGTTTAGGTTATGTTAGTTTTGCAGCAGGCCCGGAGGGCCAAACCACCCAGAAATAGGAGCTCCGCTGATGCGGAGCTCCGTCGATACTCTTATTTCAAATTAATCAGACAGTGTCGACGGAGCTGTGCAAAGATGTGTCACAAACAGGTTTCGTAGCAAGAAAAATAATTCTTCCCACGTAACTGGTTACGTAGCATTGGTTTCGTAGGCGATCGTACGTAACCAGTTTCGTAGGAAGAAAAAAACCTCTTTGTACGTAACTGGTTTCGTACAAAGAGGTTTTTTCTTCCTACGGAACTGGTTACGTAGCATGGTTTCGTCGGCGGCCGAAGGGGCCCATTCATCAGAATATGCGGAACACGTGTCTGAACCAGCAGTTACAGTATTTGAATTAATGCTAATAGTATCAGAATTGGCCACAGCCTCAATATTGTTTGAACGGCAGAGTAATCTGACAAGGTATCTGATCCTGCGGTTAGCGTGTCCGACATAACGCTTGCAGTATCGGACCGATCAGCGGTCACTGTATCGCTTCGCGCATCCATTCCGCCGTCATGGCTATCAGGGTGTGACTGCTCATTTCCTAACTCTACGTCAGAATCCATTTCCATTAAATCACTCGCAATCTCAGTTAAACCTTCATGACCCCGCGGCACTGCTCGCAAATTCTCATGTGCGTATTTATATGTACGGCAGCTACCATTCATGCTTTTTAATTCGTACTGGTCATTTTCCAATACGGCAGATACCAGAAAAGGACCTTTATATCTTCTGTCAAGCTTAACTTGATTTCTTTCACTAGCTTTAAGAAAGACATAATCACCTTCTACAAATGGCGTAATTTTACTTTTGCCGCGGTTAAAACGCTGTGTTTCAGAAGTCCCTGCTTTATTAATATTATTAGATGCATCTGCACGCACTGAGTCTAAATCTAGCCTAACTACTTGTTCTGCTCCTGTACGTATCCTAGACATACCTAACGATTCTGCGCGTATGCCAAATAATAACTCTGTCGGCGTGTACCTAGTAACCCTTGAATTAGTACTATTTAACGCGAGTTGGACATTACCGAGTTCATCACACCATTTCTTATTACTATCATTTTCAATAATCGTGAGAAGACTTTTCAATGTCCTCATCACTCTTTCAATTTGTCCATTAGCCCTGCTTGTCCCTGTTGCTATGAAATGTAGTTCTATTTTATGTTCCTTACAAAAGTTTTTGAACTCGGCACTACTGTAACAACGTCCCTGGTCAGCAATAATCCTTTTGGGTGCCCCGAAAATGCACACCGCTTTCTTTAAAGCGCTAAGAGCACTTTTTGCGTCCACTGATTGAGTGTGTTGAAGAAGTACATACTTACTGAAAGCATCGATAATGACATGGCAATACTCCTTTTGGTTACTTTTTCCACTAAGCTTACCGGAGAAGTGTACGTGGATCGTGTGCCAAGGTATTGGAGTTTTAGGTATGGGGTGGAGTTGAATGGGACTGGCACCCGAAGGTCCCTTGGACGCTTTGCATACGATACAAGAATCGACAAACTGCCTAACTCGTTTAGACATTTCCGGAAACCAAAATTTTTCATAAAGTTTGTCTACGGTTTTGTCGCTACCTAGGTGTTGTATTTCGGTGTGAACTTGATTAATTCGTGTCCATATTAAAGAGCGTGGAACTATTGGTAGCCAGGAAGTGATTTTATTGCGGACAACTTTCCGATACAAGATTCCTTCCCGAACGTCATATGTATGTGCTATAGAATCGGGCAATTCATTTGTGTTATGCTTTACAATTGTCTTGTATCTCTTTATCGCGTCTTTGTTCGACAGCAAGCCAACCTTGGTGGAGTTCGACAAGATGAACATCTTTACATACGTTAGTGATACGTTAGTGGCATGGTTTATTGATGTGCCAGGTGAGTGGACGTCATTTAAATAATGATTTCTGGAGAGGTAATCCGCATGCTCCATACTTCGACCCGGTTTATATTCGATGTCGAAGTCGAAAGCCTGCAGAAAATCCCACCATCGATGCACTCTAGGGGTCATATCGGTTTTACTTTTTGAAGCCTTTAAGGAGTTGCAATCAGTGAATACAACAAAGTGACGCCCGTATAGGTAATGGCGGAAGTACTCGACCGCCCGCACAACTGCCATAGTCTCAAGCTCGTATGAATGATAGCGAGATTCAACTTCAGTTGTACGTCGACTATAGTACGCCACCACATGGGGTAGAGACTCTTTTCTTTGAATTAAAATGGCGCCGTAACCTTCTGAGCTCGCATCCGTATGCAGCTCTACTGGTAGAGCTGGATTGAATATAGTAAGCACTGGTTCTGACGTTAAAATGCTAATAACTTTCTGACGCACTTCCTCATGTTTGTCTAACCACTTAATAGGGCCTTTAAGTTTCGTTAAGGGGTAAATTGGACCAAGTAGACCAGAAAAACTATGAATGAACCGCCTGAAATACGAGGCAAGCCTAAGAAACTGCCGTACTTGTGTAGCGGTTTTGGGGGGTGGAGCATCGACTAAAGCCTGAATCTTTCGTTGGTTAGGCCTCACTTTGCCAGCCTGTATAGAATAACCTAAATAGTTAATTTCTCGCTTCATGAAACTGCATTTCCGAACATTAAATGAAAACCCTGCATCAGTAAGAGCTTTTAACACTTCATCTAGGCGTTTTAGACCTACTTCTACAGACATTGCATAGGAAAGGACGTCATCCATATAAGCGAGGGGCTTCTCTTTTAGATTTTTAAGAGCTTTATTTATGCACCTTTGATAAACGGACGGGGCGTTCCGCAATCCAAAGGGCATAGCAAGATACTCATATTGGCCCTCCGGCGTCACGAACGCCGTCCTTTCAATCGAGTCTTTATGGATCGGTATCTGATGGAAGCCCGATGCCATATCTAACGACGAAAAATAATAAGCCCCGTTTAAGTGATCTATTTGATCATCGATGCGAGGCAAGGGAAAATGTTCGGCGCGAGTATTAGAGTTTAACTCTCTGTAGTCAACGCACATTCTATACGTAGAATCCTTTTTTTGAACTAGAAGAATTGGACTTGCAAACGGGGAAGTACTTTCACGAATTACTCCTGCATCTAACAACTCTTGAATTTTCTCGTTGACAATCTGTCTCTCACTAGGCGACAACTTATATGGCGATCTTTGAACTATTTTATGGGGATCTATTAAATTTATTTCTAACTCACCCGTTGTGACGCGTTTGCTAGGAGTGCCGTCTATGAAATTACTAGAATATTTATTTGTCTTTTCCTGTTAGATCCGTATCTATTTGCGACATGTCGAAGACCTTGTCCTGACAAACTTTCACTATTTTCCTAGTAGACACTAATGTCAACGTATCTTTGTCAATGCTAACATGAACACCGTGGTCCAAAATATCCCTACCTATTATAATAGGTTCAGTAACGCAATCATCTGGAACAACAACGTAAGCGAAAGGTCTAACACTTTAATCGTACTGAGAATCTGCGAGGTGCAAAGTAAATCGTCTTTACCAATACCGGTCAAGTAGACAAAACATTTTTTTAAAGTACCAGTCAATTTAGAAACCATACTATACTTTATCAATGAGCAAGATGACCCGCTATCGAATAGAAAAGGAACTTTCTCAGTGGATGTCTCCAATGTGTCTCTAGAAGCTCTGTGCCCGCAGGTGTTAACTTCTTTCATCACCGGAACGTTGTTTCTCTTGTCAGGACAAACATATGAAGCATGTCCCGGCTTCTTGCACGAATAGCAAATGATAGCTGATCCAGTCTTGATTTCAGGAGCACGCGCTGAAGCCGATGGCTCTGGTCGCAACGTATTTTTAAAGTTTTCAGAACGTTTCCTACATTCGATCTGTTTATGTCCAGTCATGCCACACCAGTGACACTTTCCCGTGAACTTCGTCTCAGCTGTTCGCACCCGTTTTGCGCTTGAGTCATATTCGTCTACAGCGTCAGCTCGTCTTTTTAAAGAAACACCTCGTAGTACACGAAATAGCTGAGGCCTCGTTGTCACCGAGTTCGCGTTTAATTCACGTCGTATAGAATTGTCTTTTTGACACAACACAGATATAACAAACCCAACAATAACCTTTTCAGGCATCTCAGTGTTGGGAATATGTTCAATCAAGTCCCAGAGGCGGGAGGCAGCCTCACTTGCAGTTTCCTTTGAATAAATTTGAAACTGTAAAATGTCATCAAAATAATCCTGCATTAGTTTCGGTTTACAGAATTTTGCCATTAAAGTTTCCTTTACATGGCTCCAAGTAATTTGATCCAGTTTTAGTTTTGTCAAACAGGTCGCAGCTCGTCCCTTTAGTGCCTTGGTCAACGCCATCAAGAGTTCGACGCCGTCCAATTTCCTAGTAGTGACGATCATTTCTGTTACTCGGCACCAGCCTTCGTCAGCATCCCTGTCGTCTGGGTCGAATTTAATAAGCTGAGTTGTTGGTGGAGTACTCACTGGGGGTGCTGGTACCGTCGAAGTTGCCAAAAGTCGCGTCAACAATGTCTCCATACTACTCAACAGATTTGGCGCTGGCATGTTGTAGGATGTGACCTAGGTATTTCGGATGGTTTCCCATCCAATCCCACTTCTGATATCGGCGATTCCATGTCATCACCATCATCATTCTGCCCATCATCAGGTTCGTTCATCATGTGGGCGGGGAATTTAAGTTAATGTTTCAAATAAAACTGCTAACGACACAATACGATACAACTAATTATTACACGCAATTAACCACAATCTGATAGGATTCAACTCAATTAACAATTTTACTAAGGACGTTGGTGATCCGTCGCAAGTAACACGCGCTGCGCTTGCCGTTCCCTCGTAATAATAAGATGGCTGCGCCCCGCGCGCTGTTTCCTTGACGTTCCACCAGAGTGCGCTAACGTCACTCTCGTCCAATAAATCAACTAAGAGAATCTAGTATAATCTAATAGATGGCGCCACATCGCGAGCGCCGTCATATATATATTTCCTTTCACCTAAGGATCTCAAATATATAGTACTAGGTAGTTAACTTGCGTTTTACTGTGAGGATTTAAAATGTGATATTTTGTATTCTTCTTTTTATGACTAAAATAGTAATGAAATTTCAAGATTCATTTTAAAAAAAATCCTATCTTGAGATTATTTTACCGTTAAGTCTTAACCAGGTCTCACTTTTTTCTGTAAATTTACCCGCTACTTTTGTTCTTTTTCTATATAAAACAAGAATTTGGTGCTAAAATTAACACGTGGCGTTAGCAGTCTCCACGTCCCCTTGCAAATAACGACCACTGCGTATTTTTTATAAAACATTATTCCCACAATTTGGTATATAACATTATACAGGTACGTAGATCAAATTATTACTTTAAACAAATGTTCACGTTATGGGACGTTTTCTTAGGCATGAAAAAGAAGAATGGCCCTTTAATCTAAAAAGCACCGTATAAATTTAAAAACCTCTATTCATTAATAAACCAAGCAAATCTATCAATACATCGCTATATTTTCAAAGACACGGTTATTTCAAAAAGTATTGACAACTAATTTGTCAGCTCTCATTGTACTTTTGCCGAAAGTGCTTTTCTTCAAAGAAGACAATATTAAACAGAGATAACACCTTAAAATAAGCATCTAGACAATGATGAAGTGTATAAATAACTATAGAATATGACCGTGCTCAAACTTCAAAAGTAGTATATGATTATGGAGTAATATCGGTAAATTTATTTGTTTATATGAGTGACGCAATTAAAAGGTCCCGTCTATAGACTTATCTTTTTTCCGCAAATAGCTTTATAGCTCCTGTCCTTATGGACAGGACTTCTTTCTATTCTACAGAGTAAAACCATATTGCCTTTGACATGTTATCCTATGGTTTATAACTCAGCCGCCATTTCTGTCTATTGTACACGAGCTATGTTGTCGTATTGTCAACGACACGTTGACAATACTACAACATGTCAAACGCAGTATGGTTTATCCGGTAGAATAATGAGTAATGTCCCAGGTACAGTCAAGAAATTAAATTTGTCACCCACCTTAGTAGATGGCTCCCGGTCTGAATCTACTCAAGACAAGCTAAGAGTCAACTATGCCAATTTTCAGCGCATATTCCCAAGTGCAATGTGTCGTGCTGTAATACCCTGGCAATAACACTTTTTTTGAAAATCATTAGTTTTTCGGAGCGGACAACGATTAAAAATGGGTATAAAATGAATTGAATCAAAGTTGTAGAGAATTTTATCAGCATTCACCATTCCAGCAGTCGCAGCCAAGACGAAAACCGCTGAGGATCAGGTACAGGTAAGTTTATAACGTGAGCGCCACATATCGACATATCGTACAAACTCTTTACAAATAATTTTCTTTTCTTTTTCAGGTGCAGCGAGCCATTCTTCGGGTTTCAAGTACAAGAACGAGGGACCACATAACCATTCGCTTGCCGCTTTTTTATTTATAAGTTTTTCTTGGTAGCTGTATCTGCTATGTTTTTTCTCGCGGGCACATAGTTCCACTCTGATATCTTACTTTATGATTCAATTTCTACCAATCTATTTACAATAAATACTTTATAATTTCAGGCGGAGCCTGTATTAGGCGTAAGTGGTTAAGACTGATTTAGGTAAAATAAACATATCAAAAGCAAGAAACAAAGCACATTACATTTGTATGTGAGTGTCAATTGTTGGTAGCTGTGCATGTGTGTCTAAACAGATGTACCTAATAGGTTTTTCCTACGTTGAGTGTGAGGAGGTTTTGGTCAAGCCAGGCAACAACTTTAGACAGCCCCTGTTCAGCGATGCGAAACGTATTGTACCAAGTCTCGCCACTAAAAAGAACCTGCATAACAGATAATATCTGCGTCAGGAATGGCAAGCCGTAGCAGGTCGTTAATGTAAACAATAAATAGCGTTGGACCAAGGATGCTTTCCAGGGGAACCCCAAATTTTACCGGCAATTCACCACTAATGGAGTTTACAATTTTAATAGCCTGCCGTCTATCACTCGGGTAACTACAAAACCAATTTAGCGCTTACTAATTATATTACACATTACCTGCATTGAACTATTTAATAAAACTTTAATATTTGATATTATTATTTTGTATTACTTATTCCTATGATGTATTATATATATATTTGTTTAATTAATCATATATTCTGCATATTAATATCATCATATTTGGTTATTTATCTCTAACTTATCTTCCCAATGTACTTAATAAGATATTGTTTTATAATATTTATCAATGTCACTGTTTGTTATTTATACACTCGCGGACAAATAATACGGGTCAGAGTGCGTTTTTCATACAAACGAGGCTATTTCGAAACCTTGGTTAATCGCCAGGGGTTGTTTTGAGTGAGTTTTAATGGTGGATACTGCGAGGTTCAATAGAGGTCAAAAGTTCTTAAGATACCTAACTGATCGCACAATCAGTTAACATCACAGCGGGAGAGTTTGGGTCAGCACTTGGATTTCCTTACATTTTATTGTCATTTTAGATGTTTTTCTGAACATGCACTATTCCGGCGTTAACCGCAGATTCATTCAGTTGGGTATCCTAGGCACTTTGGAAGTCTTGTATCGATGCTCGAGGTATTCATCATCACATTTCACTAAAAGCATTCCCTGGCGAGGAACCAAGGCTTCGAAATAACCTCTTTAGTATGAAAAACGCACTCTGACCCGTTTTATTAGTCCGCGAGTGTATGTGTAAGTTTAAGTTTAAATTACAGTTTGCCTTCCAAGTTCATATTTATTGTATAATAACTTTTACTTACAAGAAGTTCTTTTAAGAATTTTATAAATTTTATTTTCGTTTTTTTCCGGTTTTTATGTTATTTAGTAATTTATTATATATTTTTATAGACATTATATAAGTTCCGTCAGAGCACATCCACAGTTTTGACGCCGGTAACATAAGTCTATTTCTGTGACGCAAGAAATGAGTTGTGGGTAGATCTTCTCGTTTTTTGTAGTATTCAGGATATTTCCTAACAAACTAACAAATCTGCAAAAATAATAATGGTTCATTCATGATTTTTGGAAGGTCATTTATATACAAAATAAATAATAAACATCCTATTACACTTCCTTGAGGGATCGATGCGTTTGTTATTTTGCTAACTGAACGAACATTCATTATTTCTCCGGTGTCGGGTTCGAAAAACTCCACCTCCGTGAACTGTTCGCGATCTCTGAGATAAGAGGCAAACCAATTATGAGCTATTCCACGGATTCCTAATCCATATAGTTTATTGAATAGAATTTTGAAATTTACTATAACATAAGCTTTGGTCAATCAATAGTATGCAAACTGCTTACTTTTTTCATTTTAAATATTTAAAATTTCCTGATTGTACTTGTAGACCGCATGGGTCGATGACCGTTTTTTTGCGAAATCCGTTTTGGTTTTCATCAAAGATTATAAACTTTTCACAAAAATCATCATTCAAACACGACCACGACCACTTAAAAAATATTGATGGCGTAGGTGAGAGAGCTACAGGGCGGTAAATACCTATTGGGATCGGTTTTGTGGCTTTTTTGTGTATAGGTTTGTAAACTTTCTCCTATATCTGGGAGAGAATAAAACATTAAACAACAATAGCACAACATTGATTTCCAAAAACTCTTAACCGACTTAACATAGAATGGGAATATTACTCGTTAAGAAAAAGAGTTTGACACGTCGTTATACACAAAATATCTAGGAAGCGTTACTGGATAGAGTCTGTCTAATGAAAGCTGAACCTCGGAAAAAGCGGCAAATTCAAAAAATCTTCATATGGTATTACCGATCAGTGTTGGAATAAACGATTTTGGTACTTTTCTTATTTATTTATTTCGGTCGGCAAAAAAAGAAAGAGGAAACGCGTACTTTTTCACAATACTAAGGCCGGCATTAATAAACTATAGGTACTCAAGTCTACTAATACCGCACTCAAGTGTCCGTTTTACCATATTAACACTTTAACTGCCAAGAACCCACCAGCCCCCTATTAAAATAAAATAAATAAAATAAAAATTGTTTATTTCAGATTCCTAGGATCCATAGATGTTAGTGGGTTAGAATACAAAATTCCTTATACTATGTTATCCTATAACTATGTTAGTGTACACATTATTTAAGTGGAGCCTGGTCCAGTGACTCAGAATGCCACTGTCCATTCTGCCCGCCACCACGGCCAGGAGGCTGTTGCAGCTGCCCCGCAGACGCCGCAGCGCCGCCGCGGAGCGCTTGCGTAGCGTCGCGAGAAAGCCGTCGACATGCGCATCCGCAAACATGCCTGACGCGCTGCAGCGGCGCGGCAGCCGCAACAGAATCCTAAACGCGTTATTAAACTGGATGCGCAGGGCACTGAGCGATCGTTGCGTGTATCTACACCATAGGCTACAGGTATACAGCGATGTACAGTACGCCCTGAAAAGGTTTATTTTAACCTGTGCTGTACATCGACTGAACCTGCGCGCGATCATGTTCGCTCTGATCGCCAATGCCCTGCGATCCCTCTCGATGTCCGCGTCATCCCGCAGATCGTCCGTCATCAAGTGCCCGAGGTACTTGAAACATGTAACCCTATTTAGCTTGTTACCATTGAGATGAATGGGAGGAACATATGATGGAACTTTATTTCCCGCTTTAAAAACCATGTAGACACTTTTTATGGCATTGTACTTAAGGCAGTGTGTGTTCGCATAAGACTCACATATTTTAATTAGACGGTTTAGACCACCGACTGACGGACTCAACAGCACCATATCATCTGCATAACTTACATTATTTAGACAAACCCTGTCAATATGGCATCCGACACCTATTTCACCATCCTGATAATGACGGGTGACAGGTGACATTTCAGTGTACATGACGCAGCTGATGTGAATCCCACTGATGTGAAAGCTTGTTAACTTTGCAATATATAGTGAATTGTCACTTGTCACCTATCATTGTCGAGATGGTGAAATAAGGGGCTGGTGAGTCAATTTTGTATGAAAATCAGAGCTCTTGACAGTAAAAGTGTTAAGACCACATACGGTAGGTATCATATTTAAGTACAGGTTATCAATAGAAGCCCAATAGGCTAATAGTACGTAAGGGAGGATCAACTTTTTTGTTTTTGTTCTTCTGTCCCGTAAGCCAGGAGACAACTGTGAGAGAGTTTCTTGGAAAAAATGGGTTTATGGACGATTTTCGATTTTTACCTAATGACAGGTACAAATGGAAAATCGTCCACGTGAAATAACCATTCTGAAGTTGGGTCAGAAGTAATAGTATCCAAAGTGAATTTACTCAAAATGAAATTGTGCTGAAAAGTATGAGTATGAGTAACCCAGGAAACGTCACCATGGCAACGAGCTACAAAGAAAAAGTTATTGACCCGTATAGTCAGCATCAAATAGATAGTGACACCCAAAGTCGCCAAACGTGTACCGATTTGGCGACTTTTGAATGTCAGGAAGTATTTGATGCTTTGTAACTATCTATAAAAAATAAATGCAGACCACCATAATCATGCTTGCACCAGCATGCTTTCTCATTTATGAGCTCTTTTATTCAATTAAATCATCAATAAAAAGTCATGTAGTAAAAACACTTTATTTATTATTAGGGTAAAACATTTTTATAATTTCATAATTATGTACATAGTAACATTACACTTGCTTCTTTACAATATAAAATTCGTTCACCTTGTTTCGGATGGCTTGGATGTCAAAACTATCTAAATTGGATACTGTGGCCTTATGAGGTCGCTTCTTTCCTGGAGTACTGAAGACACCATGGTTTACTTTTCCTTCATTAGTTATCCTCTTCAGTGTTGAAACACTGATATCTGTAAAAAGAAAGAAAGAATGAAATAAACATTATTTATATATATTAAATTTACAAATACATTGAGACATTCAATACAGTCCCATTGTACAGTCCGACTGCTCTAAGAACATTTGGGTTTAGGTAAATTCAAATCGCTATGAATGTCAGTTATATTAATCATCATCTGTCTATTTAATTGAATAAAATTGCGAATGTTAACAGATTCAACATGACATAGGTACAGAAAATACACCTATAAATAGGAAAATACAATGATTTAAACAAATATTCAAATATATAATATAAACCAATAATAATGTTTACTCATAAATTTTAGTAGGTACTTACCGGTCATTGATGATATTTCTTCTAGATAATGTATCTGCCGTAGCAAACCGTGCTGCTCTAACTGTTTCAGCTTCCCAATACTATCCACAACGGTTTGTTTCTCCTCAGAGACGGCAAGCTTATCTGAAAGGAATAGATACATCGTTAAATTTTTAATGGAAAAGAAATACCAATATTAAAGATAGTTTGTTCAGAAAAAGGTATATAATGAAGCTTAATACTATTAATAAGGATCAAAATTAACTTGACGTACTAACCTATGAATTCGATCACCGTATCTAATAACTCAATTTTCAGTTTCGCCAACGCTTCCCTCTCCTCTTGTTTTGGTTTTAATTTACTTATCATGGTAAAAATTACCTGCCGCACACCACTTTTGATTGTTTTACCCATAATTAAGCACTGAATTTCCAAAAAAACCTCTTCATATTTAACTTTAACAACAACGGGTAATGTCAATATGACATTTTAATGGTGTTGCCAACTGCTGCCGCTCAAATAATAGCTGGGTCAGCTTTCATTAGACAGACTCTAAATAATTAGGAAAATAATACGAACGATACCACACCGCAACGTCTCACTATCTAGTCTGGTTGACAACTAGGTACTGTCGTAAGAGGGACGTCAACTATTGGAAAAGAAGGCGTACAGCCTGGTGGCTGCTCCTTTTATAATCTTCATCCGGAAGTTCCATGCCGGGGACGGAGGTGACGTAGTCATGGCGGGTTTTGCCGCCATTTCCTCCCCGCCGTGTAGCTTCACCGCATGATGAGAGATGGCACCACCACTGCTTCGGTTTATTTTCTAGCCTTCAAAATTACATATCGCCAACAGGTTTAATTATGGCTTTCTTTAAGAGGTCCGGGACCACTTCTTCAGTAAAGGATTGGTTTATTAGAATTGTGAGAGGCAGTGACAGCTGATTGGCGCATTGTTAAATTAACGAGGGTAGCAGTTCGTCTATCCCGTGGCTATTTTAGTTTTTAAGTGTTTTGATATACCGATGTACTTCTTGGCAGGTAACAGGGGTAAGAAAAATGGTTTTCGGGGTAGGATGCAGCACGGGCCGCCCGCGGGATTCTTCATTTAAATCAGTGTCCGGAGTTATTTTTTTCGCCTATTGATGCGTAGAAGTTATTAAAAGTGTTGGATATTAGTTTTGGGTCAGTGGATAGGATTTGATTTGTTAACAGCTTAACATTTTGTTTTTCGCTTTTATCTTTTTTATTCGTGCGCTCCCTAATAATGTTGTACACATAGCTTTAACTTTATTTGTCGTTTTTTTATTTTATTTATTTATTGTAGCATTTTTGCAAGGACTTATGTTTTTTTTTATATTTTCTGATATTTTTTCAATTGTTTTTTTAGTACCTACGTCATTATTTGATTTTAATGATAATATTTTCAAGTCTTTTGTTTTTGCACTTTATGCCAACAGTTAGCCAGTTTTTCATGTAATTATTTTTTAAGTTTACCTTTTTCTTTGGTATGCATTCGTATAAACTATCTCATAAACATGAATGGTTTAGTATAATATTATGCCAATCTAGTTTGCTTACTTGTTGCTTAAATTTTTTATGTTTCTTTGGTTAAAGATTCGTTTTTGAGTATGCCAAGTATAGTTTATTGGTGTTTTTTGAGGCAATTTTATATTTATAGTTGTACCAGCGTGGTCCGAGAATCCTAATTCTATTACAGAACTCTTCAATAAACAATACAACAGGATAACGGGTTAGAGAACAAAACACAAACACAAAGCGATTATCTACTCAAGTTTAAAATCATTTATCCAGTCATAAACAGTCTGCAACGTTGGTGCATTAGTGCCATGAACAGAATCAAGTTCAGTTTTGAATGTGGCAGCACTGCAACCCTTCATAAAAAAATGTTTTATAACGGCACGAAATTAAGATTATTCCATAGTTGTTGAAAATTTATTTACGAGTGATCATGATCACAGTTAAACAGTGGTTATACTGACAAAAACTTGTTTTTTTTCTGTTGATTTTTTGACAGCCTTCATTAGAAAGATTGTGCCTGCCGCTGTTAATACCATTTACCAGAAAAAAGGTTTTACTAATAGTTTTTAAAATTACTTATCAAAAAGCCCTCGTACACACTTCAAAAAATATTTATACTTTTTTTTTCTTTGCCCCGCGACGACTTGAACAGCTACTACCGCGAGAACATAGCGTTTCCACTATGAAGTGATTTCCCCAGTGTCAAGTATATATAAGTATAAATCAATATAGTAATAAAACACAATCCAATGTTCTCTAGGAAGATTGGTAGCAACGTTGTACGGTGATATATAGGACAGAGGCCAAGATAGTTTTAACCTCTGTACCACTGCGAGTCCACTTGAAACGAGAAGTAAGATGCCAGGATACACGAAATAAGTCTAAGTCTTCTATCACTGTGCAACACAAAGGCATTAAAAGTACAAATCACTAACAAAAAAGAACTTTGAATACCTAAATACACAAAAATAAAAACTAAAACAAATTACACATCCGCCATCTTTTGACGTTGCAAATGGCCTCCATCTACTCACTTTAATATGGGAGCTTACTTGAAGTTAGTTCGTTGTCAACTAAGCCAACAGTGACACGTGTCACAATCACAATGCCGCAGTTCGTATTCGGAAACTGCAAAAATAATCATCGTAACAAAAATCTCCCGGACGGAATTTCATACTTTCGGTAAATAAATGTCGATTCGTAAAATTACTGAAACATTACAAAATATTTCTTCTTACCAACAATTGTCAATATTTGGTTGTTGCAGAACAGTGCGTCTATGGAGTAGTTTAATACATAGATGTTTAATACTTAATGTTTTTTGCAGTCGCAAATATAATATTGATTTGTAGATTTTCTGGTGACCCATTTCAATGTGCAATATAGAATTCTATCGTCGCGACTGAACGGCAGGAAGTTTTTTAGACCCGGAAAAGTGAGATCCTTTTGGCATAAAGTAAATGTTTTGGGCGACCAGTACACGACCACTAAACAAGTGTAAATTTGACACATAAGTTACTAATTTATCGTAAACAAAAATAAGCTATGTGGAGGAATGATTTCACATTCTTTAATTTTTGACCACCCTTTTATCTAGTCAGAAGATCAGAACCTAATGATGGGATCCATGACGAATCATAGAAACCCCTCAAAGGTTATAGGCACACATACAGCGATTTTGTTATTTCCTGTAAGACACTAAGGATTTGCTCTCCAGAAACACCTCTCGGCGAAGAGAAACTGATGATGGAGACCAAAAATTATCATTATGCATGTAGGTGGTCAAGTACCGGGAGAACTTTTTAATGATTAATGGCCCTGCATCTTGGACAGCGAAATTTTGTTAAGGCTGATAGAAAAAATATTAGACTATAGGGTTTCGTAATGTTATGTAGGTATATAATTATGTTGTAGTGAATCACAAAATAATATTAGAAATAAGATAACTAAAACACGATTTACCGATTACAAAAAAAACCGTCTTCAAAAACCCTGTTTAGTGGGTTTTTGAAGACGGTTTTACATACATTCATAGCCTCACATTTGTCTCCCAATGGGATAGGCAGAGACTATAGAAAGCCAGGTGCTGTCTATGCATACAAGTACAACGTTCGCTTCCTTTAAATTTATCATTCAAACCCACTAATCAAGGTGAAATAATTACCGGTCTCCTAGAAATTGCCTATCTGGCGCCTAACAGGTACATTTTATGGTACAGGTGCGTTTATGATTTCTACACGAAAGCTTGATATATTTTGTTTTTATACAGGGTGTTAGGTAATGAGTGGATAATCTTTGAACTACGGATAGAGGGCACTTAGGACGTTATGAAAAAGCTAAAATAGGTCTAGTAAAAGTCGCACGGTTTTCGAGATATTTGCACTTTTAGGTTTTTTCAAAAATGAACACCCTTGTTCAATGTTTCGATTATAGCACCATTACAAGGTAATTTTTTTTAATTTTTATTTTTGCTCAATATTATTGAATACTTGTGTTATCAGATAGGAATCACAATTTTTGTGAGACATCAATAGATTAAAAAAAATTAGGTAGTGTATTTTTTTTTTCACCATGAATGTTGAAAGTTCGATCAATGTACGATTGAAAATGCAAAATTCATGTTTGCGTTTTTTTTTTTAAATCTATTGATGTCTCACAAAAATGGTGATTCCTATCTGATAACACAAGTATTCAATAATATTGAGCAAAAATTAAAATTAAAAAAAATTACCTTGTAATGGTGCTATAATCGAAACATTGAACAAGGGTGTTCATTTTCGAAAAAAACCTAAAAGTCAAAATACCTCGAAAACCGTGCGACTTTTACTAGACCTATTTTAGCTTTTTCATAACGTCCTAAGTGCCCTCTATCCGTAGTTCAAGGATTATCCACTCATTACCTAACACCCTGTTTTCGACAATGGACGCGAAACGCCAGCTCGTGTGCGATTTGTACCAGAAAAAATACCGACTGTGTGAGATATTGAAGACGCTGAAACATTTAAATATGAATATAAGGTTTATATCGCGGACCGTCAAGCGATTCAAAGAAACGGGATCTTCACAAATCAGGCCCAAACCTGGGAGAAAGCCATCTGTTCGCACCAAAAACATCATTATAAATATTCGTGAGCGTATTAGACGAAATCCAGCTGTAAGTGCAAGCAAACTTGCTAAAGATATGAAAATATCCCGTCGAACAATGAGTAGTATTTTGAAATATGATCTTGGGCTAAAGGCCTACAAAAAACAAAAAAATCATGGCTTAACAGATGCCCAGAAAAAAAACTAGAGTGAAAAAATGTACGAAATTGCTAGCTTGGCACGACGGCGATGATATTATTTTTTCCGATGAAAAGATGTTCCAGTTATAATTGCCGTCAAACTTCTTGAACATTAGGCGAGGTAGTGGGGGCTAAGTTCGCGCATCGTACACATACGTGCAAAAAAAGTACCTAATTTTTGTTACAGAATATTTTCAAATCTTAGGATAAATGATACACAAGTGAAAAAAATATGTTTATATTATTATTAGAATAACACTAAAAAATACAGGAAACTATTTAAAATAGATTAGTCTTGAACTAAAAAGGATATTCCTTCCATTAAGTCAATACCAGCGCTGGTACAAGGTCTTGGTTCAGGGGAGCTGGAGGTAGTCATTGTTTCTTGACTATCATCAATATCATGAATATCATTCTCAAATTGATTCAAAAATCAATATCAAATTATAACAAGAAAATTAATGATAACAATCGGCATTATCAGTGCACGCAAGTGTACTCGGGAGGCAGAGGGACGTGGACGCGGTGCGGGACGCAAACGTCAACTGATTGACCAATGGTGCGTGCTCCCCCGCCGCCACCTCCCGCCGCCCGCGGCCCCCCTCCCAACGAAACCTAAAAATCGCTTCTGCACAAGCAAGTTTACGTGTTCAAGAAGTTTGCCGGCAACTATACAAGACAGTCACAACCAACAAAACGATCGTGTCTATGGTGCTTCATTGAAAGATATTCCTGTGGACTAATTAGCCGTACAACGGTTCCAGAGTGCATCAGCTGTCATGGTATGGGGTGCGATATCGCCTAGAGGCAAGTTACCGCTGCTGTTTATTGATCGAGGTGTCAAAATTAACCAAAACTATTACATCCAGAACGTGTTACAGGGTCATTTGCTAGAAAATGCTTATGAGTTATATGGAAACGACTATTACTGCTTCAAACAAGATAGTGCCCCATCTCACAAAGCTAAACGCTCTCAAGACTGGTGTAGAACAAATTTGACAGATTTTATACCTTGACAAGAATGGCCTGCATTTTCGCCGGATTTGAATGTTTTGGACTTTTCGATATGGGGTTACATGCTGAGCAAGATTGGGAGCACACAGGGCATGAATCTTAAACTCATTCAATCATCGATTAGTCAAGATTTGGGATGAAATACCAGACGAGGTAGTGCGTGCCGCGTGGTATGCATTCTATGGAAGAACGCGTCAAGTTATTAAAGCTGATGGCGAGCGATTTGAACTTATGAATTAGTTTTTTTAAGTATAGAGTACGCTAAAAATAAAAACGTGATAATTTAAAAAAAAAAGTCTGTCTTGTTTTAATTTTATGGCTCTTTTTAACTAGGACACTTAATCTGCCCAACCCTGTAAACTGCTTGATCGCACTGCATGCACGAACAGCAACCGCAAAATTGTTGATCTTTGTAGCCAAATTAACGATCTCATTGTGATACGCTTGAGATAAAGGTTGGAGCTTTTTAATTTGGGTCACAATTTTGGTTAATGATCTTTTCCGGATTTCCGGAACGCAGTCCAAGGGTTTGAATGATTACATCTCAGCTAGTTTTACCGATAAGCATCGAGACGACCGCTTCTTTAGCTTCACCGCGCAAACATTAACGCAAACGATTAATATTATCCACATCACTAAATTCGCACATCTCAGTAGAGTCGATGTAAGCCTCCTTAAACTGTAACCACTCCATGGGTATCACCAAAACAAAGGTAGGTCTCTCGAGGTCGCCAGCCTGGTAAGCAGTTGTTAGTTCATAGCTTTTGAAGTCGAAGCCTTAATGGCACCTTTTAGGCCACTGCCAACTTTTCAACGTCACTAGTTGGCGGATTGCGGCACCAACGCCGGCGGCGGACTACTGCTAGGCCCAGCGACATGGTCGTATTCACTGTAGTCGTCTTGGTTTGGCATTTTGGTAATTTGTTCCATGGCAATTTGATCCAATTATTCTTTTACTTTATCATTGCCGGAACACTCTTGATCAATTTTATCACTCTTCTGCGAATGCTCCTCGAGGGCCGCAATTTCTGCTGCTAGCCTCTTATCAATTAAGTCTTTGTCGATTTTGGCTTTGGCCTCAGCGGCCTCGAGTTCCAGTAGTCTTTTGCGCGTTAGAAGTACCGATGAAGAAGCAGAATTTTTGCGACCCACGGTATGCGGACGCGGATGCAGCTTGGCTGGATCCCTTTTAAGCACGGCACCTTTCGATTGCACATCCATAGGCTGGTCTCCGTGATTTTCCATTAGTTTAGCCACCGCTTCGTTCTTCACCATGCGTCGCGTTTTAACTACTGCGCGGCAGTGTGTTAAACATCATTGCGAGGCCGTCCTGCTTACAGGTGTTGTTCCCGTGATCCAGTTCGAAGGACAATTTTGTAATTGGTGGATTATGCGGGAGACAAAAACACAAGAGTTTAAATAGAAATATGCCAAAATATGAGCGAGAGAGGTACGTATGCTCGCTGTCACGGTGTAATGGCGTCTCATCGCCATCCAGCCACACATGCATACCCTTTTCTCCCATATTAACTAGCTTTAATAAAAACAGTTAACAATGAAGTCGCCGTAGATGGCGTTACTGGTAAGTACAGCTCATAACTTTATATAAAAAAAAACTATTTGTATGCATGTTAGTCTACGAAAATATATATGTATCTATGTTTATTATCTAAGTAAGTTTATTACATTTATTTTTAGGTTAAGCTTTGACGGTGTGCAGCATATTCTAACGTCAACAATATCTATTCCAAATTTTAGCCCATTCCCATAACTGTAACTGGTTCAAAGTTAACTTGCGAGATGTGACCCAAAATATACATCATCATCAACAACATCAGCCGCAAGACGTCCACTGGTAGAAAAGGCCTTCCCCAAGGTTTTCCACAACAATCGGTCGGATCTGCTGCTGTCATCCAGCGGTTTCCCGCGACCTTTATCAGATCGTCGGCCCACCTAGTGGAAGGCCTGCCGACACTTCGTCTCCCGGTTCGCGGTCGCCACTCTAGAACCTTCCCGCTTCATCGGCCAACGGTTCTACGAGCAATATGCCCCGCCCACTGTTACGTAAGGTTTGAAATATACATACATACTAACAAATAAATAAAAAAGTAAAATAAAGCTTGTAAAAACAGGTAAAAAAATTAAAGTTGTAGGGAGAGAACACCGCTGTTTATCATCGGTATTATTGTCAAATCGATAAGTAGTTTATTATTTTATAAGATTCCGATATTGAACTTTTTTCATCATCGAGTGCTGAAGAGTGCGTATCATCGGAAAATTCGACGTTCTATTTAATAAAAACAAATAAATAAATAAACTAACGAGTTGTCGATAACATCGATAAACAGCGGTGTTCTCTCTGAACAGCTTGTCAAAAGCCGCCCACAAAATTTCGGGCCATGTCAAAATACAAAATCGGTTCATGATGCATCAATATCAAAAATGTGGACAGCAAAAAAAAAACATGTATGCCTGAACTGTGCACAATTTTGCTTTGTTTACTTGTCACTTTTGTCATAAAGTCTTAATTGTTAAGGAATTTTTTTTAAACTTATTTTCGCACTCCACACTTCGTCAGGTCCTCCACAGGTCGAAAACTTGGTTTTTAACAGGAACTCATTTATAGTAAATTAAAAGGACAGCCATATCAAAATCACAGTTGACGTTAGTTAATGGCAGCTCTAACGAAACGACCTCTACAAGCACGGGCCCTGGACAAGATACGAGTACATCGAAGGTTCTGTGACTCAACCTCGTTTACAGAATATTGTCCAGTATAAACTGACACTCACTAAGTACGCGAATGTATACTTAGTGCGTTTCAGATTATACTGTATAATATTCTATATACGAGGTTGAGTCACAGAACCATCGACATAAGTAACGTTGGTAATTTTCATAGTCATAAACTGTCAAAATATAACAACCGTCCGGCAGCTCACTTCAATTCTAAAAATAAACCATTTTTCATAAAGGCAATTGTCGCAGAATACATTTTGTCTAGGCCCACAGATATATATATATATATATATATATATATATATATATATATATATATATATATATATATATATATATATTTTACATTTGTATGCTTAAAGGATACGTATTTACCTATCTACCTATGATTTAATTATTTTAAGTACGTTTGTTAACATTTTGCATTTATTACCGTATAAATTCGATCTTTGAACACAAAGCGTATACCTACTACTGTGGGGCTTTTAGATTTGAACCTTACAAAAAATTTCAACAGCGGTTCTTTTCTTGAATCATGTATATAAACTTAGGTCTTCAATTAATATCGAAAATCTAAACGCGTTTTTGTAAATACAATTTAAGGCAAAATAGTTAACAGAATAACTTTAGTTATTGTATGTAAAGAATGTTGAACCTATATATTTTGCAGAAATAAACAAATTCGTCCATACAAATATAGATATTTTTGGATTTTTTTAACTTGTACTTCAAACAAAAATATGAACATCGATTTTTTTACATAATATAATTAAAATTAATATATTAATACGCTTACAAACAAAATTAAACAAATTGGAATAAAGCAAACTAACATTAAAAGTTTTTTTAAATACCGGTTTAGGCAAAAATGTAACAAAGGTGAATGTAGTCTAACTTTCACTAATAGGCCAAAACCTTATTTATAAGAAAATTAAACACATTTTATTGCAAATCGTTTGTATTACTATATTAAAATATAAAACAACATCTAAATATGTTTAATTTTGAGAAATTACAATATGGGTTTATATAAGTTCCATTATTCAACCACTATCAGTTCTGTAACATTTTGGCCTGAACCGATATTTCATATTTTTTGATATTTCTGAAGTGCAAAGTGATATAAATTTAATTTTCTTAATAATAGCTGAATATATGAATTAAAATGCATTTAGCATATTTTTGTCCTGTTAGTATTTTTTCTTAACGCACAATCAAATCATAAGATTTTTCATAAAAAAATACATTGTTGCGCGGACGACAAATGTTTAATTTCCTAACCTACTGGTAAAACTTCTTACAAACAAGTCTGTTAATATTTTTTTCTGCCAAGTTATTTTGATAAACGTAAATTCTTAAAAAAAATGAATTTTTGCACGGAATACAATTTAATACACCCTCTTGTCTATACTCAACACATTTAATGAAAACAATTGCTGTTTCTAATTCCCCAGGTTATGTAGGACCGATCCGATGTGCGAAAATTGAGCTACAAGTAAGGGTCCGGCTCGGCTTGGCCGGATTCGGCGATGCGAGCGGAACGAGTTGTTTTATGCTCTTATTGCATAGACATAAAACTTTTTCTCACCGGCTCAAGCCGATTCCGCGTAGATAGGTCTAGGGAGACCCTTACACGATTTATTTTAAAATAGAGAGTCCGTGCAAATAATCAAATACAGTAAAATGTGACTTAATGTTGATATGATTGAAATAGTAACTTATGCTATAATCTAATTAAAATGCAGAAGCAAGAAGCTTTTTATACGTTGAACATAAAATGTAGAATGCTATAAGTAAGTACAAAGTGAAACAAAAAGCGAGAAAACCTCAAAGAACACGACCGCACTTCGCTAATTGCTATTTTAGTAAAACATATTTTTAAAATGATGACTCTTATAATAAGTAAGTAGAATCATATAAAAAACGACTACATTAATATTTTAACCGCAAAAACCCCACGATGTAGGTAATGATGAGACGTCACGTTTACGTAAATTATTATCAAAATGCTTACTGGTTTCGGAATGGACTAGCTTGAAACAGCTTTCAAATAAAAAATCGAATTCTCAAAAAATCTGCCCATTTCTGCATCGGGGGTCTATAATATACGTGTCTCTCTATTTGTTTTACAATTGAATGGATCAGATAGAAGATCTAAGGCCCATTTGGTACTTTTACCTAAATAGTTTTTTGTTAGTAAACAGTACCTCATTAACGTCGAAAAGTCCCATCAACATTAATATATTTTTCAAAACTTCGACTGCATTTTTCGATATTGTTATTAAACCCGTTTATTAATGCTACTATATTATATATTTGAGATGGTCACATTAAGATCTTTCAAATGATACCTATATTGTAATAATTAGATATTTGTTTTGTTGACATAAATAATTGACATTTTGCCATTGTTGTTATTCCAATTTTAACAATTTAGGTTTTATGTCACCCGGGATGGCGAAAGGATTCTAACGATACCACGCACGCGGCTCAGGCGTTTAGAAGTTATGGTGGAATAAAGAATCATTACATACATACACGAACCCTGAAAACATTACACTCCTTTTTTTGGGCTGTCGTGTAAAAGGGAACCTTTATGGTGAGACTTCGGTGTTTATATGTCTGAATGTCACAGCAGTTTTTCTCTAAAACTACAGAAGCTTTCAACTCGAAATTTGGCATAGTTGTATAACTAGCTTACCCGCATCTGTTTTTAGTAAAAAAAATAAAAGGGGTCTTGAATGGGGGTTGAAAAATGAAGGTGATCTGATTATAGCAAACGGCGTATTATATGGAAGGGTTCAATCTGCAAATTTCAAAACTATTATTTTTATAATTTTCCGTGACGTACCTACTTTTTAATTTAAAATTACAAAAAATAACCGTTCCCGCCCCCTTATCTCCGAAGTTTATAGACCAAAAAATCTGAAAAAGCCTGATATAAAGATAATTAAAAAGAAGTCGTCGTATTTTAGTTTTGAAAAAATTATCAAAAAAACTGTAAAAATTATTGTTAAACTTTAGGCTAGTCAAAATGGACTTTATTGCATAGAGACTAAAGTTCGTAACAAAATAAGTATTTTCTTTGCGTTTTCCAAACGTATTATCTTAACCCTTGGTGCGAGACTTCTACTTGCACTTAACCTTTTTTTTATCTTAAGCACGTACATACATGAGAATAATTATAACTAGAAAAATCATCGTTAAGAATACGTCTTGTGCGACAAAAACCAATGAGCACTGGCTTCAGGAATTTTATGCATCATAGCAATATCTGATACATTATATGTATTTTGTGTCCTAAGATTTTGGACAACAAAGCAGTACGAGAACTCTCGGATGACGTATTTTTAATATGAGGTTGTTATTATTTTTCTAATAAGTATGTATTATTAATAAAGACTGGATAAAATATAAATATAAAAATAATTACGTATCTAACGTACATTTATAACCGTACAAATACTAAAAATCTAGCAGAACACATTTTGGTAGTAATTGAAGACAGTTCTGCTGTCCACGCTCTACGCCTAATGATAATTAATTAAACAAATATCAAATAATAATTTAAAAAAACATCTAATTAATGTAGCTTACGTTATTTCTGTGGCATATTTACCCAGGCGGATAAGCTGATCGAAGCGAACCTCTCGGGGTGCCGGCCGCCGTGCGACCTGCGTCGCACGCTTGACCCACCCCACTGTTGTTCGCCTTCTTACAACTTGAACCTCAAAGACAGTACCCGACACAACTTGCGCGAAGTATTCCTATATTTGTCAACGCCAACCAAACGTAATTATTGTATACGTACACAACTTAATGCGCCTTTCATAAGTATTTGCTCATATCAGTAGGATCTGGTACGTCCATACAACGAAACATGGAGGTCAAAGTCCTTTGTAGCCAGGGTTCGAAAAAAACAGATATTTATTATAAATGTCCGATTATGTGATATTTGATAATATATCCGGTATATATCAGATAAATATCATGCATAAATGAAATAAAAAACGAAAGGCAAAAATATTTTTTTACTTAGCAGTGGGTAAAATTTTATGTTTGTTTCTTTATCTGGAACTACTGAAGCGATTTTTTTCACTAATAGGACGCTACATTGTCCTCGACTAATACAGGCTATTTTTATTTAGCACAAGCTAAACGAGGGCGGGTCGCTAGTAAGTGAAATCGTGAACCGTCTCATTTTACATCCATCCCTTAAGCAGCGAAGGCCGAATATAGAATTGGTATCAAATTTTATAGGGCACCAAATAGAGCACCCGCGGGTTCGATATTTATTTATTCTACTGGACTACGTGATTTCCGTTCGTGTTTCAATGATATTCAAGGGGCCGTATGTCGTCGTTCGAGCGGCACGAAGTAGTGTTTGTGTCCAGTGCGCGCTAGTCATGCGTAGGTCTCCCTGAAGCGTTTCTGGATGTGGTGAGCGGCGTTCAGGAGGCGATGGTGCAGGGTGAGGTGCGTGTGGGGGGTGAAGGCGGGCGGCGGGGGCGCGGGTGCCGCTCGCAGCGGCAGCGTCGGCAGCACGGCGTCCAAGTCCGGGTGGCAGAAGAAGGCGACGCAGTGGCGGCCGCGAGCGCGGGCGTATGTGCCCGCGGGGACGACTACGCGGTGCATCTAAAATTATTTAAAAATTACGGTCAAGTAAACAATACACACAAACAACACCAAGATCAATATATTAGGGTAAATCATACTGTTATTGCCCGCGACCAGTGATTACCCACTACATTTTTTAGAGACACAATCACAAAAAAAAAATTGCTACATATGTGTACCAAAGGTATGTTTCTAAGTAAGCTTTAATTTTATGTAAGTTATATTATTATTATTTTATTATAAATTATTAAGCGTGAAAGTTTGTTAATATGGATGGATTTTTGTTATTCTTTCACGCTGCAACGGCTGGACGGATTTGGATGAAATTAGTAATGGAGATAGCTTATGCCCAGGATAAACACATAGACTACATTTCATACCGCAATTTTTTAAAGTTCCCGAGGGAATATCGCTATTCGAAATCTACGCGGACGAAGTCGCGGGCAGAAGAGAGTAATAATATACATTTTAGTTCTGGATTTAATACCTAACATGTAGTGTTTGAGTTTGCTATTTGGCCACAGTCAGAAGCAGCTCAGTCTCGTAGTAATTTTATTGCATGATCCACTGCGTTACTAGTTTTCTATGGCGTGGTCTGGTAGCCTTATAAGGTTTACTGAAGGTAGCGGGGAAATAAATGGATAAAACGTTGGGCAAATTTGGAGTGGCACTTAGGTGTTTTCCACCGTTGCCCTCGTCGCGTGTCTGCGTTGAAGTTTCCATCGTATTTCTTGCTGTATTCCACCATGACTTTTCTGAGATACATCTGGCGCACCGTAAGAACTTTGGCCTCCATAAAGGTATTTTGTGCTATAACGGAAAGGTTTGTAGAGTACGACTTTCAACAGTGACCGTTGCGCTCTTTCTAAAGGGATCAGGTAGCTCTTAGCTGCTGCACCCCAGGTTGAGTTACTATATCCTATTATTGACTCACCGAGCGCAAAGTATACTGCTCTGAGGAGCTCTGGGTACGCAACATTTCTTAGGAGTCGGAACATAAACATAAGCTTGCGAACGCGACACTTCAGGGACTCTTCAGGGACCAACCCTGATGGACAAATCATCACCAGGCTGGCCTCCAGAAGTAATAGAAAAGCATAAATATTTTGTTTTTTTAACATTCAATGTCAGTAGATTTGCATCAAGCCAGTCTGTTCTGCACTTCTGACCAGTCCTTACCTTTAACTAGAATGGCTGTATCATCCGCGAAGGACACAATTGTTGTTTTGTGTATTTTATAGTAGCAGATACCATTGATTAGATCAGGAATATGGTTGGTCCCAGCACGCTTCCTTGGGGTTCTCTGAAATTAACATAGGGAAACTCGCTGTAATGGACACCTACCCGTAAGCACTGCTTTCGACCCTTGACATAAGTTCTAAATCAGTTTAGTACTGATCCCCGTATTCCGAATCGCTCGAGTTTAGCCTCTAGAAACAGAAACGGTGTCGAAGGCCTTTGCAAGGTCAAGAAATACGCTTATGCACTTGTCACCTCCATCAACACAGTCGACTATATTGTTAACAAGCAGATTGACTGCTTGTTCCGTAGAGCGAGCGCAGTGAATTACTTTCGACGTATTTGAGAAGTTGAAGATTTATGACCTTCTCAATGAGTTTGCCGATAACACTAAGAAGATAGGCCGATAATTGGTGATCTCATTTCTATTTCCTGCTTTCTACACCGGCGTGACTAAAGCTCCTTGAGGTCATTGGGAAAGGTTCCTGATGTCATGCTGAGTTTACAAACATGTTATGGGTTCGGAGAGGTAGTTAATTGACATGTTTAACAGGTTGAGTTATGCCATCTATGCCAGGCGCACTTTCTGTCTTTATTTTCCTGATGAACGAGGCAATTGCGTGCATATCTGTAGGTCTGAAGAAGATTGACGAAGCGTGGTGGTGCTGCTTCACGACGTTCAGAACTGGCCAGACTTTCTTCACTCACTTGCTTTCTTGCTAGAGCCACTTCTGCTAGGTTCTTACCCACTGACGTAGAAAATGAGTTGACTTTAAGGGCATTTACAGGATTAGCTTGGCCACGTGAGTCTGTAATATTACATATAGACTTGACTTTCTTCCATGTTTTATTGGTATCCAGCCGGGCCTCCATCAGCAGATTCTGTTGGTACCTTCACTGCCAAGTTTAGTGTTTTTACTTTTGTATTTGCGTTGGATTGCCATATTGTTCAGGTTTTCAGTGTCCTGATTGTGCAATCGACTCCTTTCGCGAACACATTTGAGAAGCCCGGGTGTTATTCAATCTATAATCGTGACCTTGGAATTCGAAGTAGCTATAGTACTTGTATGTTTTTGGATTATATCAGTCAGCATTCATACAAAAGAAGTCACATGCTTCATTTGCGTCGCGCATGTTTCAAAGCACCGCTCAGTCATCATTTTCAATTTCAGTTAAAACTGCCTTCATGTTCATTTTAGTCATTTTAATGTTTTCCTTACATTGGGAGCAGTCTAAGACTGACACTACAAGGGAATGATCAGTGATCTCTTCAAGGCAAATAAAAGCAGCAGATTTGAGTTTAGACCTGATCATCACGTGATCTAGGCAGTTTACACCCCGCGTAAGCAGTGAGTTGCCTGCATAGAACCCGTGCTCCGAGCACACGTTCAAATAGTCATCAGCACCTGGGCAGTAAGAGTATGCAATTAAATTAATATTTAAGTCTCCCGTGTGACTTGGGAACTTTCAGTGTTTTGCTTTAAAAACAAAGCGAGAGAATCAATAAAAACTTCCAGGGTTCTGAAAAATCGGTGATCTATAAAGACCTAATATATTAATATGATTATTAATTGTTACAAATAATGCATTCGCTTCCTTAGTAATATTAGTTTTATTGAGTTTTACTTTATGGTGCCTACATAAAAACCCAGATTATTAGTATAATTATAATATTTATAAGTGTTTGCAGGTACATACGAGGGTCAAACTGAAAGTTCTTTGAAAATCAAAAACTGATTAAACTAGCAAGTTATTAGCTTTATTACATCTTTTCAAAATAGTGTCCATTGACATCATTATATCGTTGCATCCGATGGAAGCACTGACAAAAGCACTTTGCCCACTCGTCCTTAGGGGTCTCTTCGAGGGCCTTTTGAATTTTTATTTTCGGGAATAAATAAAAATCGCAAGGTGCGAGGTCCGGGCTATACGGCGGGTGACCCAGTAATTCCACGTCTGTCGTCGCCAAATAGTCGATCGTTCGCCTGGCGGTGTGTGACGAGGCGTTGTCGTGGTGAAGGAGGATCCTACTGCGAGGTCGTTTCTCCCGAACTTTTTCCAAGACAAGTGGCAAACAATTGTTAGTGTACCACTCTGCAGTAACTGTTTTTCGATCCTCTAAAACAATTGTCGCGTAATGACCTGTCCTTCCGAAGAACGAGGCTACCATCTTTTTTCCCACGCTTCGACCTCTCTTCACTTTAGTTGGCAACTCCTCGGAAGGAAACACCCACTGAGCAGACTGTCTTTTGGTTTCGTGATCATAACAGTAAATACAGCTTTCGTCACCCGTAAGTATGTCGAACACAGCATTTGAGTCACCTCCGTTAAATCTTAAAATCATTTCACGGCACCAATCAACACGACGGAGTTTTTGGGCCTCGGTCAAATTATGAGGTATCCACCGGGCACAAAGCTTCCTGACCGCTAAATGTTCATGGAGGATTTTGTGCACTTGACTCATACCGATGCCCAAGCATGTACGAATCTGCTGATAGGTCACTCTTTTATCAGTCTCTATCATACGCCGCACAACACTGATGTTATCTTCAGTCGTTGCCGTAAAAGGCCGGCCCTCACGCAGATCATCGGTGAGATTATTGCGACCACGTTCAAACTCATTAAACCAGTAAACAGTGGCACGAGATGGGGCTTCATCGTGAAAGGCCAATCGTAGTCTATCATAACTTTCTTGTTGACTTAAATGACACCGAAAGTCATAAAAAATCATTGCACGAAAATTTTCTCGCGTTAAATTCATGCTGACGTAACACAGACAACTTTCAATTTGCCGCCAAATCGTAAAACAAATGACAAATTAATTAAATACATATTCAATAATATTGGCAGAGATTCCATTTTCAAAATTTAAACTTATTTTTTTATTATATTGTTGACAAGTGGCCAGATCTAAAAACTTTCAGAGTCGCCCTCGTAATACGAGATACACCAAGCACAATATGACAGCTTTGGCTCATAATTCTCATAAACATAAGAAAATATACGAGACAGTTTTATACAATTTTCATTACAATTAGAACATCCAGAACGTTTAGATAGTACAGTACTAATTAGCATTACACAATGATGCGGTAATAAAAATGCGCATGCGTATCTAGGCTTACAAATGCAACTATCGATCCGTTTAAGAGCTACAATGCCACAAACAGACACTCAGATCCATAGACATGTAGAGTATAAACCAAAGACCTTCATAATAGACGAACAGTGTGTGGAAGCGAGAGTGCAGCCTCTTTATGCACGAATACGAGTGCGACAGTGACAGCGAAAGACGTTGACGTTGTAACCATTTTGAAAGCTAATGGTAGCCCACGGTAGCCCACTGGCGACAGCGTCTTTTAGTTTTTATTAAAATATTCAGGATAATTGTATAAACGTGGTGTCAATGTTAAGAAGGTAGCATTATGCATGTCTATGCTTTTCTAGTATCTTTATGTTACCTTAGCAACTGTTGTTGACTCAAAATAAATGTCGCCTGAACAAAACGTGTTTTCGTTAATCTCCCACTAAATTCTTAAAGTGGTAGCAGAGATCATGGATAAAGCGATTTTAAACGCATGCAAAGTTCAAATTGGGAACCTAGATGCCAAAAATTACAAAACATGGAGATATAAAATTCAAATAGTGCTTAAGGCAATGCCGGGATGTCTTGACATACTTGAAGGTAAGAAAACTAAGCCAGCCGTGGCTCCGAAGGCAACAGCCGATGAAAAGACTAAGTTTGAAGAAAATCTTCAGAGTTTTGAATGCTTGAACAGTGCAATTTTAATTTTGTTCACGATAAACATGTCCGATGACATCTTGCAAAAAGTCCTAAGATTTGATAATGCTAAAGACATGTGGGATGAGCTAGAGCGAATATTTGGAGGTACCTGCGTTGATAAAACGTATGATTTATGCCTAAAATTTTTCAGTTACAAAAAGGACCGATATCACGACATAATAACTCATGTGTCAGTTTTAAAGAACATCTGGAGCGAATTGTGTACGGAATTACAAAATGAGGCGAAACTACCAGACATTCTTCTTATATGTAAAATCCTAGACACCTTACCTTCAGAATATTTAGGATTCAAGTCCAGTTGGCTGTTGATTTCAAAAAAGGATCGCTCAGTTGAAAATCTGACAAGTCAGTTATGCGCACACGAGAGAGTTCTACGTCAGAATGACACAAATATCAGAGAAGATGAGACTAGCGCAGAAGCTTTATATACAAGCACAAAGACAGTCAAGGGTAGAAAAAAGAACCATTCCAATAAGGAACTAATCTGCAATTATTGCAAAGAAAAGGGTCATAGAGTCAGAAGTTGCAAGAAATGGATCCATGATGGGAGACCGCCCAAGGAGTCTAATACTGTGAACATGAATCTGACTATTTTGACACTACATTCGGCAGAAGGATTTGGTGAAACAAAGGACTTAGAAAATTGGTACGTGGACAACGGAGCGACCAGTCACGTCACCAATAGGGGAGACCTGTTTCAAAGCTTCACATACTTCAAAAGCCAGCACACAGTGACCGGCGCAAATGGCCAATGTATTGAAGCCCTTGGCATTGGAAATATTCTCGCAGAGGCTGAATTAAATGGTAAATCAGAACCAATACTGCTGAAAGATGTTTGGTATGTACCCAGCATTAGCAGAAACTTATACTCAGTACTCGCTACCCATGACAAATCGGACAAAAGTGTTTTTGAGTCCACTACATTGAAATGTAGTCTAAAAGTTGATGGACCGATAAAAGTCATTGGCACCCGCAACAAGTTTGGAGGACTATTTAAACTTAAACTGAAATGTCTCAAACCCACTGTACGAGTGAACCAGTTGAACAAAATCAAATCTGTTACAACTTTACCATGAGAGACTAGGTCATCAAAACAAGAGTCATGTGAAGAAATTGATAGAAAAAGAGTTTGGCATTAAAGCGGAAGTATCCAAGGAACTGTGTGAAGGTTGCATCTATGGTAAAGCCCACAGATTAAAGTTTGGAACCAGAGAGAAAGCAACACGACCTGGAGAATTGGTATATGCTGATGTTTGCGGACCCTTCCCCTACTCAATTTCAAAACTGATATATTTTGTCCTCTTCAAAGATGACTATACGAGGTACAGATTCGTTTATTTTATGCGTGAAAAAGCTGAAGTACATGCGAAGCTGTCACTAATGCTGTCTGAAGTGAGAGCAGCTGGAGTTGTCATAAAAGAACTGCTCAGTGATAATGGCGGCGAGTTCGACAACGGAAAAGTACAAGCGATTCTCAACAGAGAAGGCATCAAGCAGAGATTGACAATGCCCTACACTCCACAACAGAATCCAACAGAGAGGGATAATAGAACCGTTGTGGAAATGGCACGAAGTCTGATGCATGCACATGCAGAGATTCCTACAGGACTATGGGCTGAAATGGTTATGGCTTCGGTGTACATTCTGAACAGAACAGGCCCTACATGTGTAGATGGAAAATCACCGTATGAACTATGGCACCATAAGAAGCCCAGAGTAAGCCATTTAAGAATAATTGGATCTCACTGTTATCCACATGTTCCTAAACAGCGAAGAAGAAAGTTGGATCGAAAGGCACAAAAGGGAATACTAATTGTAATTGGTTACGATTCTGACGACGGCTATCGATATCGTATATGGGACAGCGACTCCTTCAAACTGATACGGTCAAGAGACGTCACCTTCGATGAAAATCCCTTGTTGGGACATATTGTAGAAACTAAAGAACCTGATGCTATACAAAACAATAATGTCACCAACAGACCTAATAGCCAATTTGACTTCGATGTTTCTGAATATAGAAGCCAATATGACATGGGCAATAACCGGCAATCGTTAAGCAGTGATGATGAAAGCACAACTGCATCAGCACATCAACGAGATGAACAAACAGCTGGACCATCTTCAACACAAAATGAAACTGCGGTTGAAACACCATTGGCAGATACATATTCAGAAGAAGAACAATACTGTGAAGAACCATTGCCTGAGCAAGAGGTCAATGATATTATAGAAGCAGATGATGAAGTCATTGATGCAAATGAACCAGAGACCGAAAGTCAAACTGATTCCCCACTGTCTGCATCTGAGATCGAGGCAGAAGGCAGGATGACGCTACGAGATCGCTCAACCCTAAAGCCATCAGCTAGATACAAAGACTTTGTCTGCAACGTTTGTTTTAACGTCAATTCATTAACCACTGAGCCTCTCACAGAACCAAGTACGTTTAAAGAAGCGATGACAGGTAAGGATTCAGTACAGTGGCGCAAATCAATGGATATTGAAATCAATTCTCTAGTAGAAAATCAGACCTGGGAAATGTCAGACCTACCTAAAGGAAGGAAAGCAATTCCATGCAAGTGGCTTTACCGAATTAAAACGAACCCAGATGGCTCTATAGAGAAATATAAAGCCCGCCTAGTCATAAAAGGTTATTCGCAGAAGAAAGGCTTAGACTACGACGAAACCTTCAGTCCTGTTGCAAAGACGAGCACAATAAGAGCGGTGCTAAGTATTGCTGCTCAGGAAAACCTTTCACTCTCTCAATTCGATGTGACAACGGCATTTTTGTATGGAACATTGAAAGAAGAGATATACATGAAACCCCCTGAAGGATACTCAAGCAATGATGGCAAAGTTTGCAAGCTTAAACGGAGTCTGTATGGCCTTAAACAAGCTCCGCGTTGCTGGAACTCTACAATAACTGAGTATATCCTCAAAATTGGCTTTAAACAAAGTGAAAGCGACCCTTGCTTGTTTAAAAGAGGAGAGGGAAAACACAAGCTGATAATAGCTTTGTACGTCGATGACGGATTAATAGCTTCTGCGAGCTTGGAAGAAACTGCGAAGTTCTTTCATGAAATGAGGCAACGTTTTAAAATAACTACAAAATGTGGTTCCTATTTTCTTGGAATAGAAATAGAACGAAAAATTGATGGGACAATCAAGATTGACCAGAAAGGTTATACAAAACGGCTACTGGAACGATTTGGTATGCAGGACTGTAAAGCAGCTGCAACCCCGATAGTAAAAGATACTGTGCTATCTGCAAAGGAAAATAATGAAGCTCATAACTTTGCCTATCGTCAAGCTGTTGGTGCACTCTCTTACCTGATGGTGGGCACAAGACCTGACATTGCGTTTGCCGTCGGCATTGTGTCACGCAAACTTGATGATCCAACACCCGAAGACGTAGCGAGAGTTAAGCGAATTTTGCGCTATGTCAAGGGCACCGTAAACTACGGAATTACTTACAAGCCTTCCACTGCGCTCCATGGCTTACGGTGCTACAGCGACGCTGATCACGGAGGTGACAGTTGTACTGGACGCTCGACGAGTGGCATGATATGCATTAACGCCAAAGGTGCTATAGTATGGCAAAGCAAGCGCCAATCCACTGTCGCTATATCTTCAACAGAAGCTGAAATTGTGGCAGCTAGCGAGGCCGCAAGAGAGATCATTTGGATAACGAGGATCATTAGCTTTATACAGAGTGAGGCTAAAAAGATAATACCTCAGCTTTTCGTGGACAGTGAATCTGCAATAAAATTAGCTCATGATCCACCGTACGAAACCCACCAGCGGACAAAACACATAAAGCTTAGACACTTCTTTGTGAGACAATGTGTTCTGGATAACGATCTCAGGGTTGAGAAGATAGCCACAAAAGACCAGCTGGCAGACTTTCTAACGAAGCCTCTGTTTAAACCTCGGCTTCAGGAGCTGTGCAAGCTAGCAGGAACCTCCACTTAACTAACAGTTGCAACAATGGACGTGATGTTAAGAAGGTAGCATTATGCATGTCTATGCTTTTCTAGTATCTTTATGTTACCTTAGCAACTGTTGTTGACTCAAAATAAATGTCGCCTGAACAAAACGTGTTTTCGTTAATCTCCCACTAAATTCTTAAAGGTCAAAACCGTTAAAAACAACAATGGTGGGCTGTGCAGTACCTGATTGCGAAGTCAATCATAGGAATAATCCAAACAATGAGTCTTTTCACAGGTAATTATGATCCACACATAGTCATTTTTGAACTCATATTTTCAAGGATTCCTAGGTCCAAGGAATACGGTTAGTGGTCTAATAAGTACGATATATCATGTAGTTTTGTGTTTTATGCATATTTTTAATTTTTATATGTAAAATGAAAAGATGTTGTGTCCGTGAAAATTTCCATTTTTTAGGTAGTGATTGAATGTTTGAATCACACTCATCTATCGATAAGTTATCAATATGTCGATATTTCTTCATTCCTTCTCATAATTATTTAAGCATTATTCCGAGCGATTATAAAACGCAGCTAGGTAAATTGATCACAGTTTATTATTTATCATTAAATGCAGTGGTCCAGCCTACGACAGGACTTCAAATTTTTTTTTTGTTTTTTGTGTATGTTTTAATTAAATCGTGTAGAAAATGCTAAAATAAGCATCTTCTCTTATTTAAACTTTTTCTCTCAGGTTGATAATTACCGAGATATGGGGGGTCCGAAAGTTAGTAAATTCGGTACCTACAAGGCGTTTGAGAAATTTCGATGGGGTGAAAATTATATCTGTATAACATTCGGTTAGTTACCTATACGTTAGTTACCTTGGGCTTGGGAATGTACATGAAAATTGTCATTTACGTGACGTTCGTCTTAAAGTTGATAAGGATACACAGATCTCAGCAAGCCAAAGAATCCTCTACTGAGCGTGACGTTCGGCTTATAGGCGACAGGGATAGACACATCTGAGAGAGCCAGAGAATGTTCTACTGAACATGAAAGTAGGTCCGAACGTAAGTCAGCAAGAACTTCTAAGTTGTGGCCAAATAAAGTGAATACTTCCACCGTTTGAAAAGTATATTATTCCAGATGAACTTGGGTTATTTTTTATTTATGTTAACCGAAGCGAAGCGAGGGCGGGTCGCTAGTTTCTCTATATAAGTAACTTTATTGTTGCCTAGCGCCCATATTAAAAGCCTAGAATTTGTGTAAGACTGAAAATTATTAATTATTTACATTAAAAATTGATTGTATGATATGTGTGTGGTAATTACCATGAAAAGAGTATTATTATAGATAATGAAAGAATCTTGTGTTTTATTAGTGAAGAATGCTAGTTTTAAGTTCCACGCAAGATACAAACAAGTCTTATATAAGCGAGTCTTTTTCATCGATATTTTTTCGATATAACGTACGGACATCACTAAAATTACTCACACACTTGTAAAATCACGCTCACGTTGACATTTCCGTTTTGGTAACGCGGGAAAAAGGGAGTCTGTTCGTCTATTACGTTAGTTATATAAAGGTCTTTGGTATAAACACACGTCATAAACTTTTTTAACACCCTCTTTTTAAACCTCGACGCAAAAAAGAGGGGTGTTACAAGTGTGAGTAAAAGTGTGTGTCTGTTTGTGGCACCGTAGCTCTTAAACGGATTAACAGATTTGGATGTGGTTTTTTTGGTACAAGTTTCGAAATTAATATAAGTTTCGGGAGTTCCCCCTCTTCAAATTGGTCTCTCCGAAGTCCATTCCATTCCAGTTCCTTAATTATACCCATACTTCCATTTACTAAACCTTCCGAGACTTTTAAGTTCATCCGCAACATCACTCGAGCGCCTATTGAGATTTTAATAGAACTGACTAATCCTCCCGCACATATCGGATCTTGAGGAATAGAAGAAAGTGTTATGGAAAGGTTTGGGGAAAAATATTTAATCTGGCAATCAATATGTTCCTGTGGAAAACGCACTGGGTCATTTATAACGAAAGGTACCATAACTGCAGATATTTATTATGAAGGGAATTTGTTGTTATGGCAGGATCACAAGAGTGTCTGGCTGCAATCCAATGTGCAATGTGTGCCCAAAGATGTGAACTGTGACTATTCTAGTATTTTTTCCGGTCGTTATCCCCACACTGGATCAGTGCTGCTTGGCGGTAGTTTAAAGACTGCGCTGAGCGTACGCCGAATGTACATACAGTAGCAACATCATTACTTCGTGTTTTCTAATGAACTAAAGTACCTTCTTGAAATCGGATAATGCTTTTTTGTACTACAAATTAAAAAATAACTTATAAGATATATCACATAGTTTAATAACGATTGACATTTGAGTTTGTTGGTTTTGTTTGCTAGCTGTAGTCGTATTGTTACTTAATTTGGAGAAGTTTAAAAAGATTTAAAAATAAAAATACGAAAATAAAAACCCCCGACTCGACGTCGACGCGTCAGGGGACCGCTAAGTAAATGAAATAATATGAAATACCCCACCTACTTAGCGGTCCCGGTTTTAATAAAAGATGTCTAAGAACCACCGCTAGAAAATGTTCTTTCAAATAAAAAACCGCATCCAAATCGGTTTATCCGTTTAACGGCTACGGTGCCACAGTCAGACACATACACACACTTACACGTCAAATTAATAACACCTTTCTTTTTTCGTCGGGGGTTAATAAATCAAAATGAAGTTCTTCAATCGACTCAACGAAAGAGGAGCTTAGGTTCTTATGCAACTCAAATTAATATTTATCCGACGACTGACGAAACACGAAGATTTCCGGGAGATATTAGGAAAATAGAAGCATTGTAATATATTTTTTAAATATATTTTTACCTGATTTTAGGTTGAGGAATAACAAAATATGCAAAAAAGTATTTTTTATTTTTTTATTAGTAACATTCTCAATTCCTTCCATTTCACATCTGTTCTCTCATTGAGGTCAATATCACTGTCACTATCAGCCGTTTTTATCACTGGTCTATCAGTGCAATCGTCTACACATTACTTACTTTATCATCTTCATTATTTTTTAATATGTCGGCTTCGGTTACAAAATATTTATAAACATTGTAGATGATTTCGCGTTACTGTCTGACAGTATGGGGTAAGTATCCCACCACCGCGATAACGGCGACGGATGGTTATGTTGGGACGGGTTGTTATGTAGTTCTGAATAAATACATCTCTTATTCATTTTTATTGTATTTTAATTATTTAACCACATAAAAGCACATTATTACACTCAGGAGCAAAAATACCGGGTCAGAGTCCCTTTTTCATGCGAACGAGTCTAATTCGAAGCCTTGGTTCCTCGCGAGGGGTTGTTTTGAGTGTGGTTTAATGGTTTAATGGAAGGTTCAATAGAGGAGGTCAAAAGTTCTTAAGATACCTAACTGATCGCACAATCAGTTTACACCACAGCGAGAGAGTTTGGGTCAACATTTGGATTTCCTTACATTTTATTGCCATTTTAGATGTTTTTCTGAACAGGCACTATTCCGGCGTTAACCGCATATTCATCCAGTTGGGTATCCTAGGCACTCTGGAAGTCCTGTATCGATGCTCGAGGTATTCAGCATCAGATTTCACTAAAAGCATTCCCTGGCGAGGAACCAAGGCTTCGAAATAGCCTCTTTAGTATGAAAAACGCACACTGACCCGGTATTTTTGCTCCTGAGTGTATATCAAATAATAAATTAGTTGGCATGAAACCCGAGATGTTATTTCTAATGGTTGCTAAGGGAGTGAGTGTATCGATCGATATCTGAATCGAACATAATAATTTTGAATTTAGAAGGATTTAAATCAATAAAAGAAACGTAAGAGTGACCAGGAACGAAATCAAAAAAGGAGGTTTGGAACCACTTTGTTACAATACCCGGGCTGCCCTGGAAAGAAAAGGGAAAAGGAAAGGGCTTTGAGATGGCGTTGTAAAGGTTTCCTTTTTTAGGGTTCCGTACCAATATGGTAAGGAACCCCGGAATGGACTTCGTTGTCTGTCTCTGTCTGTCAGTCTGTTTGTCACAGCAGGTTTTCTCAGCAACTACTAATGCTATCAACTTGAAATTTGGCATAGTTATACAACTTGCTTGCCCGTAAATGTACAAAAAATGATCCCCCCCTCCCCTTGATAGAAAAAAAGGGGTTCCGTAAATTAACAAAATACGTTTCTGCATTATATTTAGTTAGTAAATGTTTCACATACTCGTTTTGAACCATAAAGTTGGATGAAATCCTCCTCCATCCTCCAATCCAGTCCTCTTCCACCCTGAATACAGTTTTGAGGGATAACAACAAAACTTTGAAAATCCGTATTAAATGTATAGGCTAGTCAAAATGGATCTTATTACACAGAAAATAAAGCTCATAACAAAATGAGTATTTTGTTTTGCGTTTACCAAGCATATTATCTAAAAACGGAACACTCGGTGCGCGATTCCAACTCGCACTTGACCGGTTTTTTTCCTATACATTCCATCAACACAACTTTAAGTGATTTAAAGTTTGGGGTTTTAACAACTCTATATATTTTAGACTGGACGCGACCGCACTATATCGCTTCTAAACCACGACTAACAAATGTTATAAAAATAGTGTGCGACAGAGATAACACTCTACGAAGCCGAAATGACCCGATTCTCTCTTTCCAAAAGTCGATGTGCACTATTTATCGCTCGGCAGTACAGGTTTTTGCTGTTGCTGTAATGTCATAGCAACGCGAACCCTAAGTCGATTTCAATCAAGAATTCAGTAGATACCGTACTACAAACAGATACATTTTATGCAACAGAAATTACTTACCAAAGCCGGCAGTTTGTTGGTAGTCCACGAGGCGAGTAGCGTACCGGTCTGCACCAAGATGGCGCCGGGAAGATGCCCGACCGACCGCCACTTCTCGCTCCCAGCCAGCTTGACCTGAAATGAAAATAAGCTCGAAGTAAATATATGTTTTGTATAGGCTGCATAAAATTTATTTTTATGCACTAGTGCTTAAATAAAGTGTCGAAGTAATCAAGCTCGTATTAATAAACTGATCTCAATTCTATTGCTCGTCTAGAGATGCGTCAAAAATGACAGTGTCCTATGGTTTGACGTTTACTTTGAAGTATCTTGTGACGGGCCTCACAGTCAAGATGAGTTTATTAATACAGCCCGAAGTCAATTAAGCCAAGACAAACGAGGTCACCGCATTAAATAAACTTGTTATTTGAATAGTTTTATATGCCTTCTATGTAACTAAACGTGGACTCCAAACAGCCAGAACTTTGGCGAAATCCCAGACGGACCGACCGCACAAAGTTCAACAGACTGATATCTGCAAACCTGGCTCCTGACACAATCCCGACAGGGTACAAAGAGCCTGCAGACATAGAGACACATGTAAATAAACTGACGGAAACACTATTAGACTCGTTTACGAAAACCTGTCCATCTACAACGCCCTCGACGAAAACCACCAATCGTAATGGCTGGTGGGGACCTGAACTCGAGAAAATGCGATGTAAACTACGCAAGCTGTTTAACAGAGCGAGCAACACAAGGGAGGTAACAGACTGGGACGCCTACAAGCGGATCCAGCTACAGTACAAAAAACGGATCCGTGAGAGGAAACGTGACTGCTGGAGAACCTTCTGTACCAACATCGAATCAAACACTCAGGCAGCCAGGATAAAAACCATCTTATCCAGCGAACCAAATCGGAACCTAGGCTCACTGAAAAAACCAGACAACAACTACACAACAACTAATACTGAGATGTGTGAGCTGTTGCTTGACACACACTTCCCAGGGTGTACAGTTACGGAGGACTCGACATGGGAAGACATAACCTGGCAGACTTTTGAACAACCAACTGTCGAGGCCGTCAATACTGCCCAAAGAATAGTAACACTAGAAAAAGTGGTTTGGGCAATCAACAGCTTCTCGACGTTTAAAGCGGCAGGCCTAGATGGCATATTTCCTGGACTCTTACAATGGTGCCAAGACACAGTGGCACCTCACCTAGTCCTGATATACCAGGCATGTCTCTGGCACCGCTATGTCCCCACAAAATGGAGAGAAGTTAAAGTGGTATTTATACCCAAACCAGGTAAGAGTGATTATACGCAGCCTAAATCATATAGACCAATAAGCCTTACGTCATTCCTACTGAAAACCCTGGAACGACTCTGTGACCGGGATCTCAGAGACGGGACTCTGGCGCATTATCCTCTCCACCATCAACAGCACGCCTATTGTTCAGGTAAATCAACCGAATCAGCACTACCTAGTGTCATTTCGCCCATAGAAAATGCACTATCAACACAATCATCAGCTCTTGTGACCTTCATCGACATCGAGGGGGCTTTCGACAAGACGCAATTCAACAGCATAAGCCAAGCCCTACTTAGCCATGGCGCCGATGCAGCCGTTTCCGGATGGATCGACAACATGCTACGACAAAGGGCGGTACGGGTAACAGTCAACGGCACCACACGAGCTGTTGTATCGAGAGGCTGTCCACAAGGAGGTGTCGTCTCACCACTCCTGTGGAACCTCGTGGTGGATGACCTAATCCGTTCACTAAACGAGGCAGGCTTCTACACTGTAGGCTATGCAGACGATGTAGCTATCCTCGTAAGGGGAAAGTTTGAGTCAGTCCTATGCGATCTTATGCAAGGGGCTCTCAAAATCGTCGAACGATGGTGCTCCGAACATGGTTTGTCAGTAAATCCATCAAAAACCGAACTAGTACTGTTCACAAAGAAACGGGTTATAAATAACCTACGCTTACCGAAACTCTTTGGCACGACTTTGACCCTTTCAAAAGAGGTCAAGTATTTAGGGGTCATCCTGGATGACAAACTGCTATGGAACAAACACTTAGAAAACAAACTAGAAAAGGCCTGTGTGTCATATTCTGGCAGTGTAAAAGGTTACTTGGCAGAACCTGGGGTATACACCCAAGAATTGCCATGTGGCTATACACGGCTGTGATCAGGCCTATTATCACCTATGGTGCTGTGGTCTGGTGGCCCAGAACTAAACTGACCACAGCCAAAAATAAACTGCAACAATTTCAGAGACTAGCTTGCGTAGCTATTACAGGTTGCATGAAAACTACACCCACAGCGGCGCTGGAGATACTGTTGGGTCTACCGCCCCTAAACCTTTTCATCCAACAGGAGGCGGCGGTAGCAGCCATCAGACTGAAATCTCTCAACCTCTGGGGAGCAACAAGCGGGACTCATACCGAAATCCTTCAGGAAGCAATCACATATCAACCTCTGATAGGTGCTCCTAATGACAAGGTACCCAAACAACACAACTTCAACAAAAGCTACACCATCCAGCTTGCTGAAGAACCCACTGACCAGTCCAGTATATACGAACTACGCATATATACGGACGGATCAAAGACAAAAAAGGGAACAGGTACAGGAGTGTACTCACCCGAAATCAACATTAATATATCAACAGCCTTAGGCGAATACAGTTCCATCTACCAATGTGAATGTACTGCCATACTACAGGCTGCCGAGGCAGTGGCTAAACGGGGTATCAAAGACCAAAAGATACGAATTATTTCCGACAGCGCTGCAGTACTACGAGCTCTAGACAACAAAATAATACAATCCGGGCTCATACTAGAGTGCCACTCAGCATTGGAAGTGATAGGTCTAAACAACCAACTCACGATACAATGGATAAAGGGGCACAGTGGATCTCTAGGTAACGATGCGGCTGACCAGCTGGCCAGGAGAGGATCGGATCGCCCAGCGATCGGTCCCGCTCCAATGCTTCCCTTAGCATTCAGCCAGCTTAGGTCATGGTTACGTCACAGAACACTCGAACAACATGCTAATCAATGGGCAAATACCAGTACATGTAGGCAATCTAGGGAAACCGTGCCACACCCGGACGCGCGTCTAACAAAGCGTCTCCTATCATTAGATAGACAGGCCCTACGAATAATTGTAGGAAACATTACTGGACATTGCTCGCTTAACAAACATTTGTATGTTCTAGGTATGACCGATAGCCCCCTATGCAGGGGATGCCTATCGGCCGACGAAACAGCCCCCCACGTAATCCTGGAATGCGTAGGTGTAGCCGCTCAACGGACTGAAATCCTCAAGTCACCGAGGTCACTTCGAGAAGCCTGTGGAGATACCAGGAGGATCCTGCGCTACTGGTCGGAGTTAGGCTGGCTAGATCACTAGCCGGTACCACGCACAATGGCCCGACTTACACGGGCTAAGTGCGGAAAAAAGGAGTCCATCACTATAACCATATAACCATATGCCTTCTATGTTGCATCTATCAAAAATAAAATTAAAACTATTAAAACAAGCATTAAAGATAAAAAAGATGAAGGAGATTTATTCAGTAAGTAGGCCGCACGGGCACTTTTACACGTCAAGAATCTACCAGCGCTTACCAAGAGGAGACCACTGCTAAAAAGAAACGCCGCCAAAACCCTACAGTCAGTCATGTTTCACCACCCGTCAAGCGATATGACAAAGTTGTTGTACATCAAAATGAAACTAACTCAAATTATTAAGTCAAGCTATGTCAAAAAATCTCCGCACACATGATGTTGTGCGTAGGACACCTGTAGGGTTAAACATATTACAATGGTTACTACTTAGTCTAGCATTACCTATAAATATTAAATTGAATATAATATCAAATAACATGCGTCGTTCAGCAAGAAAGGAAAAAAAAACCTACTCTTGTCTATACACTTGACTATAACACTTGACTATAACACGAGAAAACCGAATAATTTTAACAGTGTGTTCCTAAGGCCGTAAGAAACAAAAAAGATTATATGAACCCAGGTCGAAATATGATTTTAATTTTTGTTATGTTTTCATACATAATAAATTAATTATTTTTCCTACACCAGTAAATCAACACCTTAGGATAAGCTGGCAACGTTTCTTATTGTTATCTCTTTTCATTAGAAGAGGCAGACATACTCATAGAGCAATTTCCTTGTCAAAGAAATCGTTTCAAAGCAGGATTTACGTACAAATGCAAACGAAACTTCTTACTACGTTTGCAATTGTTATCTCTTTTCATTAGAAGAGGCAGACATACTCATAGAGCAATTTCCTTGTCAAACAAATCGTTTCAAAGCAGGATTTACGTACAAATGCAAACGAAACTTCTCACTACGTTTGCAATTGTTATCTCTTTCCATTAGAAGAGTTAAGTAACACTTACAAACAGTCAGGCATTATTGTTTTATAGCAGGATTTACGTAAAAGTGCAATCGGAACTATTTACTAATAATTTACCTATTTAGACATGCTTCAGACTATCGCAGAGAGATTTACACTGTCGCAAAGTTAAAAATATTGTAACAGCCTCATTCGATTAAATTGGTGGTTATTTTTGCCCCAAACACTACGAGGACCAGGCAATTCTAGCTGTTTATTTAATCAAATAGTTCTAGGGCCTTATGAATAGGCCAAGAACTAGGGTTCATTTACTATTCGCTCTTGGATTCTCCAATGGTTGCGACAAGGCGTTGGGTACAAAATTAATTATGAAATGAACAAGTGGCCATGGCCTACCAGCAGTAAGCCAGTAAAAGTAAGCAAAATATTACTGAGACTAAATAAATTAAATGGATTTTTTTAAAGCAAAGTCTACAAAAAGTAGCCCAGAAACAGTTATTTTGAACTGTCATGGGTACTCCTTACATCAAACTGAAAACTACTGGCCACTTCATTCCGCAATCATAATGACATTAATGACTTACATTGCGTCATTGACATTGTTGTTATTGATATAAGATTTGTACGACGTACATTTTGATTTTCACAACGTAACTTTTATTATCTTGTACTGGTATTTATTATCTTGTCAGCCTTATCTAGTTGTTAAACTAGGCATAAGACGTTACAAAGTGTCTTCAGAATTAATTAATGTTAAATTGAAGGATTGACTTATGGAACGGAGACGTGGTCCCTCACAGTGAGCCTTTTAAATAAGCTCAGAGTTACTCAGCGTGCTATGGAGAGAGCTGCTCGGAGTTTCTCTACGGGATAGAATCAGAAATGAAGAAATCCGTAGAAGAACCAAAGTCACCGACATAGTTCTCAGAGTCTGCAAGCTGAAGTGGCAATGGGCTGGACACATTGCTCGTAGAACTGATGGCCGGTGGGGTGTTAAGGTTCTCGAGTGCAGACCACGGACCGGGAGATGCGGTGTCGGTCGGCCCCCTACTAGATGGACCGACGACCTGGTGAAAGTCGCCGGACACCGGTAGATGCAGAAGGCGTGTGACCGTTCGTGGTGGAATTCTTTGGGGGAGACCTACGTCCAGCAGAGGACGTCCCCGGGTTGAAATGATGCAAATAAAAGTATCTATGGTATGCTTTTACTTAATAAATAAAATAAAAGAATTTTGTGTATTATTTCGTATAATTTGTGGATAACATGAATTGCATAAGTAAGATTAATTAGTAATTACAATAATAAAACGAAATGTTTACAAAATTAACTCGCAACAAGACTATCTACTCCTTTCGACAGTATTCATTCATAAACAAATAAAAATAAACTGCATAACATAAAAATATTACATCCATTAAGATTCCGTTAAGTACTTACCATCTGAGGCCCGTGGCAAATTCATTGGATGGGGCCCTCTCAGTAAAATCGTCATGTTACTCCTGAGCTCGCAGCCTCTCGGGCCGGAAGGCTGTCTCGGGCCGAGGGGCCTCTCGGGCTGGGGGCCCGTGGCATTTTGCCGACTTGCCACCCTGTAGTTACGCCACTGGTATGTACCCAGTGCGTTGCTGTCGGTGTCTTTCTTACACTTTGCTACTTGATACTCCAACGAACTGGTAATAGCACGAATACTTTTAATCCGTCGGCTTCATCATTATCACCATTTCTTCAGCCTGTTACCGCCACTGGTGAGCACTCGAGTACGCCATTCATCCCGAATCCCGATCATATGCTATTCTAATCTAATCCAAAATTGATCCGGCTTGCCTTCAGTAATTACAATGTTCCAAGATTTGTGAAAGTTTCTTCATATTTGTTTTTTTTTGTCATAACATTCAATTGAATATTGGATTATTATTATTAATTTATCGATATTTTTACGTTTTTGGAGAAAAAATATTAAGCTGACGTTGACATGTAAACATACTAATGACGGTTCTGAATGAAAGTCAACTTAGACGTGGCGGGCTCGCAACGTCGCAATTGTAAGGGTGTTTTGTACTGGAGATTTCATTACGACTTTTTTAAACATAAACGCAAATATCTCAAAAACCAAGCTGAATCTAGCAAACATTATACGACAATTTTAACTCCAAATAATGTCTGGAATACGCTGTTAAAATTATTCGGTTTCCTCGTGTAACACCGTGTATAAGACGGTGCAACTGGTGCAAGACGACTACATAAAGTTTCGATATTTTTTCCTACATCAATGGTGTCCACTAGACAAGATAAAGCCTTAGCATTCGGATAAATGATTATTGATTAAGTTTCGGGTTTACGCCATGCATTTCTGTCTGTTAGATAATCATCGACCCTATAATACGCTTTTACATCGACTTTTTGAAGTCGTTTTATGTGCTGGAAAGGATAGGTATCTTTAAATAAATCTACGTCAGGTAATTTATCATAGAAATGAATGTATTGACCAACAAATTATGTTTATACTTTATGGACGCGGAATTTTCGAATAGCGATTTTATTCTTACTTCTAGTATTTAATTTACGTATAACAGAATTTTTGGTGAAAGAATCGAAATTCTTAATAACTTAAATAATATTCTCATAAATAAATTGAGACGCTACAGTTAAGATATTAATTTCTTAAAGTTCACTTAAGGAGTCTCGGGAATTTAAGTTGTAAATAGAACGAATGACCATTTTTTAGGGTTCCGTAGTCAAACTAAGAACCCTTATATTTTCGCCATGTCCGTCCGTTCGTCAAACACAAATTTACATATTTACATATTAGTCACGCCAACAAAATGGTAAAATAAAATCTAGATTTATTTTTATTTTTATTATATATACCTCCCCTATACCTACATTACGTGGGGATGTTTTTTTTTTCTCGTCTGCCCTATTTTGTGAGTTTGTGAAAACAATTTTTTGATTAAGGGATCCGTTTAAGAAATATTAAGCTTTAAAGCGCTAATTGAGTAGTAGTAGTAGCCCACTACAGCCAAAACAGCAAATACCAAACATCGGAATATTTTCTTCAATGAAAGCATGACTAACTAGACATCATTGGTTGTTGAGATACAGGCGATTTAAGTGTTTATACCTACTTAAATCATCTAAAACGACACCAAATGATTTTAAATAGAAAATTAGTTAAAACTTGTTGTTTTTATGTTTGTAGTGCTAAGCGGCTTCGGAACCCTCTACTGAGCACGGTCCGACATGCTCTTGCCCGGTTTTTGTAACATAAATATAGTTTGTATGTCAGCTGCCTTACTCCAAACAAAAATACCGTACGACATAACACTATGGAAATAACTAAAATAACCTAAGCGAGCAGTCTCAACATTTGTTAGTCGTCTAATTTTCCTAACGGCGTAAGCGGTTGAACTTTGTTTACCTGCCAGAACTGATATATGGAGACTCCATTGCAAACTTTTATCTATTGTTATGCCTTGGAAAACTGCCTTATCTACCATTTGCAAACACTCATCATTTAGAAAAATACTAGATTCTACCGGTTTAACATTAGACAAAGTGAACCTAACACATTTAGTTTTCTTAGCATTTAGTAGCAAGTTGTTGCTAGTATAGCAATTAAGTACTTTTTCATCACACTTTCACGTAAACAGTATCTAAACATACAGGTTAACTGGGCCGTAAGCCCCATATAAAACCCTCGACCTTTTTTTTTCATGAAAACCTAGGTCGGTAAGTATTTTTTTTTTAATTTATAGCGCAGCACACCGTTCATGCAAGTTCAAGCAAGGAGTTTACACGAAATTTAAAAATTGTTTTAAAATGTTATCTAAACAGTAATTTCATCACACTTTCACGTAAACGGTATCTAAACATACAGGTTAACTGGGCCGTAAGCCCCATATAAAACCCTCGACCTTTTTTTTTTCATGAAAACCTAGGTCGTTAAGTTTTTTTTTTTTAATTTATAGCGCAGCACACCGTTCATGCAAGTTCAAGCAAGGAGTTTACACGAAATTGAAAAAATGTTTTAAAATGTTATCTAAACAAACAGTAATTTTATTGCAATCTCGCTACATGTTATAAATTTTAATAAATAAGTTTTTCTGCCTTATAATTTCATTTATTTACTCGCAAATGTGATGAAAAACATTGTATGTTTCACGGGCGGTACGGGAATTACGAACCTCGACTCAGAAAGCCCTCAGTCTTCGACTTCGGGCTTCTACTAGAGCCTCGGTCGTAATTCCTTACTTACCGCCCTTAATACACAATGTACTATAAATAGTGTGGCGTTTATCCTACTGTGTCATCTACGGATTTTCTATCTACCTTGAAAATTTGTGAAGTACCTATAATCAGCAAAAAGTTTATCTACTGTTGGTGGTAAGTCATTTATATAAACCAAAAATAAAAAAGGACTAAAATAGAGCCTTGAGGCACACCTATTTTTACTCTAGATCCAACAGATGGCGTTTTGTTTACGAAAACTGTTTAGTTTTACCACTTAGATAAGAAGACATAAGACTTAAAGCTTTATTAGACAATCCATAATGTTCTTATTTTTAAATAATGGTCGTATGGTCTACGCAAGCAAAAGCTTCAAAAAGATCACAAAATACTACCACTGCATCGCAAGATTTCTCCCAACTGTTATATATATGTTTAATGACTACAGATACCGCGTCAATTGTTGATCGACCTCTGGTAAAGCCGTACTGGTTATTTCTAAGTAGTTTTTGTCTTTTAAAAAGACCCAACATATCATTCAGCATTAGTTTCTCAAAGACTTTACTTAAAACTGGTTGTATGGAAATGGGACGGAAGTTTGTTAAATCACTCATTTCCACCAATTTAAAAAGAGGTATGACTTTACCATATTTCATAAGATCTGGAAATATCTCCTCTGATATCAATTATTGTAAATTAATGCTAGATGCGGTAATTACATCTATGATATGAAAGAGAACTCTAACTGACGTGCCACACAAAACCTCAGTTTTTTTTAAACTAAGCGATTTAAATACCTCGATTAACCAATCTGAATTAATAGGGCTGAATTCAAAGTCTATATTACATTTACTGACATAAGTGGAAAGAAATGATTGAGATTATTGACAAAAACATTACAAAATCAATGTATGACTTGGCATTATTGCGTTCGACTAACTTAAAGATCTGAGGTAGAAAAAAAAAAAAAAATATGAATGAATTTTTTATCTCGTTTTGGACTATTAATTAGTTGTTTTCTTTGCGAAACTTTTCATGTTACGGTATTTACATTATCACTGTTTTATTTTCTCGTAATCGAAGTGAGAAGCAGAGTGTATGACTCGGTCTTAAAACCCATTTAATCCTCGACTTAATTATCCACCCTCGCCTGCCGGCTCTGATGGATACCATATATCTTGGAGAAATGGTTTATTTTACGCCCTTGTTGTACTATTCATTGGTATTTGCTTTAATTCGTAAAATGTCTACGTTTAACTAAGCAGTTACTTGTATCTACTACTAAAACCCGACAGAAACAGTAGTACTAATCCAACATTTTGCTGTTACCGTTGACAATGTGTCCTTGATGTAGCCAAGAGAATGATATTGACCGGTAACTTAAACAATTAAAACCAGTTTGATAAGTAAAAATACCTCGAGGCCGCCTTCAGAGTCTTGCGCGAGCAGCGTGAAAGTGCCGTAGTCGGCGTGCGCGCCGCAGCGCGTGTAGTGCACCTCGTCGTGGCAGCAGGGGCCTTCGTCCTCTGGCGGCACGGGCGGGTAGTACAGCAGGCGCATCGTCGACGGGTTGCGGCCCTCGCTCGTCAGCATGCCCGAGTGGCACTCGAGCAACGTCATCGGCGGCAGACCTACGTCACCACAGTCTCCTCTAATTACATCACCCATAGAAGCCGCGCCGTGCTTTACCATCCGTCAACCTTTTGCCTTGGACTTAACATGTTATGTAGTTGGACAGTCAAGTGTGGCGTTAGCTTTAATACAAATAATTAAAATTCAATTCGTTGAGCCGCAAAAAATCTAAATAGCGTGACAGAAATTACAATTACCTGTCGCATAGTTATGCGAGTATGTAGACAAATTGCTGAGCGATTATATTTCTGTTTGGCTTAGCGTGTAGAGGCACCAAAACCAATGAGCATTTCGCAATGAGGTAATAAGCATCCATTATGTAAAGATATTGAAACAAGCGGTCATGAATGGTTCTTGCTGATTTATTACTTAGGCATTGAACCTGATCGGCCGTTACTGATTGACGCAACGCAAACGATCGAAGTGCGTTCGATAATAATTGATGGCTGCGATGCATTGAGAACATTCAGGGGTTACTTTAATTATTAGCCATTAACCTAGTTCCGAAAAAACAAAGGCATTCGCGTAAATTATCAGCTCCATTACCTAAGGTTAAAGAAGAAATAAGGTTAGCGCAATAAACATATTTCAGGCTGAACGGTGCCTCCGACAGGCAAATCTTGCTTGTGTTAAGTCTACTGAGACGTGCAAGCTTACCTTGTGAATTTTTAAACCATATATTGCAGTAAACAGAATATTCGCATGAGAATAGAATAATAGCGCATATAAAATATAGGTTCCTGTTTTGTAAGTCTTTACTTTGTATTCTGACTTGACTGAATTGTTGCATACGATTCATTTTATAAACGATATAACTGAGTGTATGTTGGTAAAACCTTAAAGCTTTTGACATGTCATCGTATTGATATTAACTCGGCCGTCATTACTGTCAAGTAAATAAGAGCTATCGTAATGTAAAAAATACGATAACATGTTAAAAACAATACGGTTTACCGAGTAGAATAGAGCCCCAGCATCTTATAGCATACACCTTCTTAAGTTGTTTTTTTAATAATTGTGTTGCTATTGGATGTCGGTACCTATAATAACGGGGTGAAGCGCACGCACTGTGTACGTTGCTACTTAAGGACTTTTAGGTGCTCACATTTATTTGGTATGTAAAACTAAGGGTCAAAACAACATTTCACGTATTAAATGAAACGAAAATGACTTAGCAAAGGCGGGTAGTGTCTAAAATCTAAAGTAGGGTGTAGACTCGTGTCGGAAACACGCTGGAAAGCAAGAGCATTAATATCACCGTTTTTGAAAATTCGTTATCTAATGAACTACTTAAACCTGCCAAGTTCCAGGCAGTAAGAGAGCGCTTTAGCAGTTACATATACATATATGCCCCGTTCACCGCCTGAAGATCAGCACGTTTAGGCCGGCTACTCATACACCTGCTGCAGGGGCAATACCGGTCGCACGGCGGTTGGACCAATTTTAGGCTGTTCTCTACACACTAGCCTGCCGTTCAGTGTGTAACTGATAGTCCCGCTGAACGCACGTCCACGAGAATGCCTCCTGTATTGTCGAAACACCAGAGGATTGGTATCGCCGTGGCACTTTCTGTGGTGCTACCAAAAAAAAAAAGGAAGAGAAGATATTGGGTGAAGAATTGGTTGCAGAAACGAAGCAAATTGTGCCACATGAATATTTATATTTCACGCTCTTTTTCCATTTTTGTCCACTCCGCTCGGTTGTCATTGTCACCAATGAACTGACTGGAATTGTCCCAATCCTACTACACACGCAGCAACCTTGCAGGGCGGTAGACACAATCTAGGGAGCTAGGAAGGTCTTGCGCCCCTGCCGCCCTGCCGCAGGCCCAATCTAAAAATTGCTCCTGCTTGCCTACACACATCACAATTAAGGAGGCTTAACTTAAACACTTATAGTTTATGTTTTTACCGAAAGCATAAGCTAGAGCCTGCAGCAGCATGCGCGAGAGAGTGGTGAGGTCCTGTGCAAGCGGCACGGCGTGCTGCGTGAACTCGGGCACCTCGCGCGCCGGCATAGCCGCCGCCGACAGCGTAGTGATGTTGAACAGGTGGCGCAGCTCCTGGGGGCCAAACACCAGAACCATTTGTGGAACACCAAAACAAAACGCAATACAACGGACCTAAGTAATACATGGGAGTGCTACAGTCGGAAAGCAGCGGACTACAAAACTGAATTTATGATTACGATAAGTACAGGTGTAATGCATAATTGCTTTCCTTCGTATTTTCACGGAAACGTACGAAGGTGTCATGCTACTTCAGTCAACCTCAGTACTTTTTGTACTGTGACCGACTGAAATAGCAAGACGCGTTCGTAGGTTTCCGTGAAAATACGAAGGAAAACAATTATGCACTACATCTGTACCTACTTAATCTCTAAGTGATTTGCTTTCTGGATATTTATTGGAGCACAACGCAATATTGTGGGATCCATACCTCAAAAGGAAAAAGAAACCGGTAAGTGCAAATTTGTGGTCAAATAGCTAAAAATATAGGTACATAATTTTGTAAATATCTTGATGACTCTGACGTGGAAACCTCACATCACTATAACTTCGCTCTAAATTATTATCCCTTTTAGGATCGCTTCGTGGCATGAGACGATGTTTACCACGTCAGGTGCGAGGTAATATTTATAACTCGAAAGCAAAATCAAACTTAAGTATGATCTTAACAGACCCAAATATGGGGACGTGCAGCGAAAACTAATTTAAAAGATCTTCAATTTGCACAAAATGAAACTATCAAAATACCTTACCTTACGCCTACAAACAAAATATATATAGTAACTAAAATTATGAGTCTAAATCAACTATATGATTTTAACACATGTCTCTTAATTATATAGATTATCAAAAAACAAATATATTGTGAAACTAGTTTTGTAACAAATATAGAAAAAGGCTGACGACAACTCCGCAGTGTGCTACAGACTAACAGATTGTTAACACCGTTCCCTCGTACAAAAAAATATGGAACTAGGAATATAAGGTTTCAAGGGGCATGGATATATAATAATATACCAGACATTATTAAAAACATTGATTCGGACAATTTATTGAAAGGCATACTTAAAACTTATAATTATACTAAACTAGTGACCCGCTAGTGGCTTCGCACGCTGCAAATTTCCCACTTTCCCGGTGGTTTTTTTTTTCTTTCACTCATACCTTGCCCTGACAATAACGAATACAACCGAAAAGGAATCAGCCAAATCGGTTCAGTCGTTCTCGAGTTTTAGTGAGACTAACGAACAGCAATTCATTTTTATATATATAGATAATACCCGCTCAACTTCGAACTGAGTCCGGCGCTGGCGTCGTATCGCTGCCGCTCAGTCTACCCTATACCCGTATTTTTTAATTTACTAACTGATTAATTTTATATACCTTTATTAGTTTTATAATTAGATACGTATTGTATTAAGCGCCGACGCTCACGGACGCAACGTAATCCTTAAGGCATGCCGCTAAATCTCATCAAGTGAAATGTAATTTCTTTTGATATACGATTTTTTTTTTATCTTTAACCTTAAGATTAGTTTTGTTGGTAACTTTGCTATACCTGTCCAATAAAATATAGATAAATGTTTATTAATCCGAATTATTTCAGATTTTTAGTTCATAAACTTTAAAGAGGTAAGAGAAAAGGGGGGAACGGCCATTTTTTGTACGTTTTTAATCATAAATCCAAAGATTACAAGTAAAAAAATATATCTATTATAGTTTTAAAATGTGTAAGTTACCTAAGCCATTCCTTATGATACGCCATTTGCTATACTTGTTTTACTTTAATTTTTAAACCCCCCTTTTAGACCCCATTTCCAATTACTATAAAAGTACATTGTGCATCAAGGGTAGTATGAAGGGAATTACTAACGAGAGTGTTAGAAGCCCGACGCCGAAGGCGGAGGGCTTTTAATGACTCGCGTTAGTAATCCCCTTACTGCCTGTGATACACACAATGGTTTTCATCACATTTGCGAGGAAAAAAAACAAAGAGAAAACACTTTAACTCTGCAAAATATAAAGAAATAACTTTTGACGAACGGGAACGTAAATGCAAACGATATTTTTTTTGTGACCTCTACCACAGATAATAACTGCGTTTAGTTTCGACCTGGATTCGAGCCAGATTTAGCCACTTTGATAAAAATGTATAATTACTAAAATTAATGATAAATGTTGATATAAACTTGAAATAGGTATAAAAATAATGAAGTTTAATGAAGCGTATAGGTTTTGTGTAATGTAAGTTAGTCTTTAGCTAATTTTTAAAGGTGAAATTAGAAACCGATTTAATTTTTGGCTGAAAATTAAACCTCCTTAGTCAGAAATGATGTACGAAAGAGTTGCAAATTTTAAAAAGAAAGTCATTACTCCCTAGGGATGACAAACTCGCCATAATTCCCGCGGGAACAATTTAGGCCATTGTCCTTCTGTATACAGGCATGGAATAACACCATTTACGAGCAAGTGTGATGAAAACTTTTTTATCCTACGAAATTCTCGAAAACCGCTCTAACGATTTCGACGAAAGGGTCTAGGGCAAGCAGACTAAGCTAACAGTAACAAGAGTGGCGCCACTGGCGCCCACGGGGGATTTGGTAATGCTTTTAGATGGAGTAGTGGCGGGGCCTACTTAAGAATACTGTATGCCTAATATCAGTCTTTGATCTTCCTTTGTTTCAGATTTATTCATTAAAAAGTAGAAACGTCAAAATACATTTTAATAGGCTATTTGACTAATTTTAGAAAACGTTTTTAAATGATTCTTTATCACATAACAAGCACACTACATTGATATTTCCTTGAGACTCTACTGTATTATCAATAAAAATGTAAGTTAAAGTTTAAATTTTCAAAACAACGCGAAAAACGCTGTTTCTATCTATGGCGGACTAGAGTGACGTCACACGCAAGTAAACAAACAAGTTCATTTGACAGCTTAGCATATGAAGTGAATTTGGGGTTTGTTTTGTTTACTTGCATGTGACTTCACATCACAGATTATAAAGTATTTCTAACATCACATAGCGTTTTTGCCACAGATTAAATTTCAAAAAAAAATCCTTATTATTTCGTGTAATTTCCAAAAAAAAAAAAAAAATTTGATGTGAAATAAAGTGAAATACATTATTTTACGCTAGTATCAGATAGGATGACCACAATTTGTAGTATATTTTCCATGTTGTCAAATCGTCAACTGGTCAGTTTTGAAACTGGTCAACTATGTGAAAATATTTATTTCGACAGTTTTTCCTAATACGTCAATTTCCTTAACTTCGCTTCCCACAATTGTCGCTGTTCGTATAGTCATGTACAGTTTTACAATATGTTTATGAATTTTAGTTTAATTTCTATTTGAATATCAGATTGAACAGAGTAGACGGATATACCGGAGCTCCTATTTCTGAGTGTTTTGGCCCTTCGGGCCGGCTGAACGGCTAACATAACCTAAACCTACCTCGTATCTATGACACTAATTTTAGTCGTCACTCGTTTTTCATGGATTCATATTTACCCCAAAGAATATACTAAGTATTTTCTCGGCTGTAAATTACGCATACTGACTAATAGTCGAATATGTCAAAATTAGAAGAAATGAGCAGTTGGGCAAATTGACGAATTAAAGATTTAAGTGGCATTGATGAATTACAGAAGTTGACCAGTTAGTTTAAACCTATTTTAGCTAAACCGTGCCAGCGAGAGTAACCAGATAAAATCACCATTAATGAGAATAGAATGGGTTAATAATGCATATTTTTACAGAAATTCCTGTCCTTAAACTTGTTGAACAAAATCGTTTTTCTGTTTCACTTTTTTTTTTTGCTCAGTACGTAAAGATACACTTGCAAAAAAACTAGCCACTATTGTCAACTACGGATACATTTTCAAATATCTTGGTGGGACTTATCAAAAAAAACTAACGAAACTATTCAAGTATCAATAGAGTCTTGCGTCCCATTCCCATGTACGTAGAACAATCAACGTACAGTCAAGGAAATGTATTCGCATACCTTGTCACAATGACAATAAGGGTCAAATCTGTACGCGAATACATTTCCTTGACTGTACGTAGACTTAGCCTAGATGGACTCTACTTATTTACTACTATTATTGTTTTGACATGATATGATATAGTAACTATGAGTGAGTTCGAAAAAGTTTTTTTTTGTACATGACGCACCAAGATTCTTAAATTGTTTTTAAACGTATACGTAGTGAGCAATCGTGGCTAGTCTAGTATTTTTTTGGACGTGTTCTTTTCTGAAAAGAGCAAAGAAAAAAATTGACAGTAAAAATATTTTCTATTCATCTAAGCGCTTCCGCGTTTAAAGTCAGTCTTGAAAATTTCAAGTGCTTAAATTATGTCAAGATAGGACGACGTCAAAATCTTGAAACGTCCTTGTCGTGTAATGTCAAGGTCTTACAACGTCAAGGTCGTACAACGTCAAGGTCTCACAACGTCAAGGTCTTATAACGTCAAGGTCGTACAACGTCAAGGTCTTACAACGTCAAGGTTACTACTCTGATATTCTACGATCTAAGCAGCTTGACATTTCTAGACTTTGACTTTAAAAGATGATAGTGTTTTGCTACCTGGTCATTCTGAGATTTAGACGAATGACATTCTAAGATGTTGACGTTTTATTACCTGCCCCCCTATTTCACGATCCTGACAATGAAAGGTGACAGGTGACAATTCTGTATTCATTGCAAAGTTAACACGATACATCACTGGGATTCATATAAGCTGCGCCATGTACACTGAACTGTCACCTGTCACCTGCCATTATCAGGAAGGTGAATTCGGGAGCAGATCATTTTGAGACTTTGACATATTACTAGTATGACATTCGACGATATAGGCAGCTTGACATTTGAAGACTTTGACTTTACCCGCCAAAGCAGATTTCGGTTACTCTCGCTTGCACGGTTTACCTAAACTAACAGTTAAAGAATTATCTTGACCTTTTAACATTTATTAGGCAGGCATACAGTGTTCTTAGGTCCTGGCACTATTCCTCCTTCAAGTATAACCAAATCCCTCGGGGGGGCCACTCTTGTTAGCTTAGCCTGTTAAACCCTTTACAACATTGGTATTTTCACGGGCGATAAATCGATCTAGCTAGGTTTCATTTTTAGAAAACGTCGTTTTAGCAAAAAAATACTCATCCAGCTGCTATTTTTAATACGCCAATTCAAATTTTAATTAATATTAAAAGAGCCTTGGTATGCCACCAGTGGTTAAGAGGAATCTAACCACGTATAATTTGTTACAATAGGTTTAGCCAGTTAGCAGTTACGAGAGGACATAAATACATGTCAAACACATAACCTTTCCTTTTGGGGTTTCCCGCAGTCGGCTAAAAATAGACGTTGGTTCCAAGGAATCCCAGTACTCGCGTCCAATGAATTCTTGACCGGTTTTTTTCAATTATTAATATAGATACAAAGCTGATTATGTATGCACTCACAGTCATAGTGGTGTCGAACTGCTCGGTGCCCGGGCGCACATAACCGTGGTTGTTCTCCGGGTTCCGAAGGTACTGCGCCTGGCAGCTGACTGGCAGTGCGCAGAAGTTGTCCAAGTCCGCATACACCGCTTTCAACTGCCAGCCAAATATGTACATAAGCCATGACTAAACCTTTTAACCAGAACTTAAGACACACAACCATAAAAACAACAATCACTTTTTGATTACCTCCCAATATTTAATTAAAATGTGTGAATAGAATAAAACAATACTGACATCATATCAGATCAAGGATTCTGTATAGGCGTAGAGGATCTGACTAGATATTTAAATATTCTACTGTAATTTTACTGCTTATATGTGCAAATTAACATGCGTGTCCAAACCGCGCATGATAAAATCTTCTCAAAAAGCATGCTTTTAAAAACACTGTTCTTTTAGAACACGGCTGTTGAACTCTGCAGCATTAGGCCTACGGTATCGTATAGTAGGTAGGCATTGTATATATTTTGAAATAAACTAATAAATTGTATACCTACGCACCCTCTTCTGCTATCAGACACACACACTCGCACACATGCTTACATTAGAAGAGGTACACAATTACACACCTTCATTCAGCGTATACTTTGGTTGAAATGGAAGGCGGTGACTCGCCAACTCAATGGAATGGGCCTCCCGAAATAGCCGCATATATATAGTAGCAGGGAGGCAACACTTCCAGAGAGGCTAAGGGTGGAGAGGTGCTTCTGGACTTTAAACGACCATAAGGTGCCCACTCACCCCTAAATGCAATAAATGCAAGCCAGAGGTGAGGGTCGATTCCTCGTCATTGTATACCTCAGCCGGCCGGTAGCCGCAATCGTGATTTGAGGAACCAGGACCTACCCTCGGGAGCAACAGCTCGCCACTAGCTGCCCTGCGGCCTTATTATTATTATTTTTATATACTTATAAACATGAAAAATTTATTGAAATAAACAACGCAGTTTGGGTAGCCAGGGCCTCTATACCATCAGAATTTGAGAATTTAATCTATTCTATTTTTACAATACCATAACATGTCAAATACAACAAAGTTTATCGTCGTAGAATAAAGGCACTGCATTCTATTCTATTCAACTATAAAACCATATTGCCTATGACATGTTAACGTCTTGTTTTTACTCGGCCGCCATTACTGTTACTTAAGTAAATAATAGTCATACCGTAACATTGAAAATCATCAACGTTATGATAAATCTTATTTACTCGGCTCTATTCACCTTGGCGTAACCATATTCTGACATGATTGCAAAGAAGAGATGATACATTAAGCGTTCTTAATATCACATAAGTAGGACAAACAACTGTGCCGGAAAGTTTCTGTACAGTAACGCCTCAAACTGCTCAGATATTTTTTCATTTTTGTGTATATTATTTGACGGAGACTGTAGGAACATAAAAAAATAAAAAACGGTAAGTTCAGTTTACCTTGTCTTCGGCAATGCCATGGTTCACCAACAGAGCCATCCCCTTGCCACTGAGGGCTGTGAACAGCTGTTGCCCGATGCGCCGCACCACAGATTTCATAGGACATACATCCGTACCTGGAAACAAAGAACAAAAACGATGGATAA